>CM042014.1:69905054-70590054 GCA_023525715.1 Cichorium intybus | reverse complement strand
ATCAAGCTCATGGTCTCTGTCTTCCTTAGCTTTCCTTTGTTCCTCAGAAAGCTCAGCTTCTTCATCAACATCGTCCTCACCAATCTTCTTTTTACCTCTTCGTTTCGAAGGGGCAGAAGAAGGACCAGTGGATTCACCAGTTTTCATACGTTTAAACCAGTTAGAATCAGGGTTCATCATTTCATTAGCAGACTTATTAGTCCCTGGTTCATTCACATTATCAATTGTTGAGAAGAAGGGCTTGGTTGGATTTTCTTGATTTTCTTTGGACACATTCGAGGTGTCCACGTCCTCATTTTCGTTAGGGGTTTCCATATGTTCGTCTCCCCCTTGTTTCAGAGTGGCATCGCCTTCCGAAACACCCTTCAGTTTACCTAATATGGTAAGTACGGGATGTAGCTTGTTCTTAAGGTGACCACGAACATGTGTTCTGAGGATCGAATCAACCTCTTCTACTATAGGTCTGAGATAGGAATCAATATCGGAAGCACAGTTCCGAAGAGCTTTGTCTTGAGAAACAGCAGAGGCCATGACTGCCGAAGTGTGCTTGAGGTCTGGCTTGAGAAGGGTGATCTTAGCTGTTTTTGCATCTAGTTGATCCATGACCTCGTTTTCCATGGCCAGATCTTTCTTCAATTGCTCCACCTTAGCATTGAGGGACGAAGCCAGTTCAGAATTCTACTTCTTCAGTTCCGAATGAAGAGCACAGAGTGCCTCCTTATCTGCCTTTAGTGATTCTCCAAATCCAGAGATTACCTTGTTCATCTTGACAAGGTTGGAGTCATGTGCCTCATGGAAACCTTAACAAAAGTAAGGATATCAGATTGTAGTTTTCCGACAGTTTCGGTCGAGTCTTGCATTTTCTTTTCTGAATTCTCCATAATGGTAAGGAGATCTATAAGAACCTTGTCATTGTCACCAATCAATGTCTCAACGGCTGTCTTATGACCATCCAACAGGGATTGCCAGTCGGAAGGAGTGGGAGCCTTCGAAGATTGGAGAAGCGAATCCAATTTCGCAGAAAGCTCTTTAAACTGCTCTTGCGTCATAGGAGCACAATCATCATTGACATGGAGTCGAACAGTGAAGGGCGAGTCAACTTCATCATGTTCATCGTAGAATAGCATTTCTTCAGAGGGAGGTGATTTATGGGTTGGAGAAGGTATGGTGGTGTTTTTGGGTGAGGGTGAAGGGGAATTTTGGGGTGTGGGTTTGGTTGAGTGTTTCAGAGAAGGAGAGTTTTTGAGAGTGGGTTGAGGTGTTGTTTTTGGAGTCGGATCATGGGGAGGAGAGAGAGGTTTGTGAATAGTGTTCCCAGTGTCATCTTCTTCGTCGTTCGGACCCTGAGCTCCTTTCAAAGGATTGGAAAGAGTACGTCCATCCGATTCCTCATGTTTCAAAGGCTGTGTCGGATTTTTGGTTTTCTTGATCTTCTTTCTTGGCTTGGTTGGCTTGACTGTTTCGGAAGTCGAGCCCTTCCCTTTACGTTTTACCACTTTTCTCGGATTTTCAAGCTTATCGAAAGCTTCTTGAAGTTGAGGCATAATTGCACGATCTCCAGATGGTGGTGTTTACAGTAAGCAGCAACACATTTGACATCATTCGGAACCCTGTTCATCATTTCCAAGGGGATCGAACGAATGAATTTGAAATCTTTCGAATGCGTTGTCACCAAGGTAGCACTAGGAAGAATTGGAATGGCAGCCATGAGAGAGTCGGTCATGATATGAACGTCATGCTTGGTGATAGCCCCGTGAACTACGATAGACCAAAAACGAGCACAAGAAATCTCAGAATGGCGATTCTTGTAGTTGATGCTCTCAACAAATTGGTTCCACAAGAATGAGCCATAGTCAAGGTTGAGATCATGGTAGAGACCATAGATGAGAGCGTAGAATGGCTTACTTGCACTGTCTGTCCCTGAAGTACGTTCAGAGAAGCTTTTGAAGAGGATAGTGAATAGAGCATTCCAATGAGGAGGCAAGCCTTTCTTCGAAAACTTTGACAGGAGATCGATGTCTCCCATGTATCCCATCTGGTAGAAGAGCTTTTGTAGGACCACCGGTTGAACAAATTCAGGATCAACCAAGTCCTTCGTTTCAGTAAACCCTAGCAGTTTGCCAAAACGAGACATCGAGACATGGGTTTTGATAGAAGCAACCTCGAAGGTGACGATCTCATCCTTTTTGTTGTAGATTGCAGAGGAATAAGCAAAGGAGAGATGAACGATTGGAACAGTTGCAGACTTTGTTAGTGCCTCAGAAATCTTTGAGTATTTGAGACATTCGATCATCGGACGAATGCTTTCATTGTAGAGAGACGAATCAATATCAACCGCCATATTCTGATTCGGTTTGATTTTCAACATGAGAATTGAAGCAGTTTGTTCATTTGCAAAAGAAGAACCCGGCATTGTCGAAAGATTTGAGGAAGATGAGCACGAGAGAGAAGATGAATGCTGTGGAGAGGAATGTGATCGGTAAAGACCAAAAATCTTTATATATCTTTGGGAATAAATGTGGAGAAAAAAAAAATCCCAGAGATGTCGGTTCCGTTTCCCCAAATATGTCCCCATGATGATACGTTGCCCCCAAAGTCGCCTTGTCAGGCGCGTGAAAAGCGAGAAATAAGCAGATGTGATAATGACGTTGAAACTGAATTGCGTAAATGACGTCATGTTGAATTTGAAACTTTGCTCCTGAATAGCCTTGTTCTCCAACAATCGTCCAAGATTGATGAGTCAGCATTTTAAAGATATGAAAATGCCAAGTAAAATCTTTTGCCAAGAAACCAGAGTTAGAAAAATCAAGATTGATTTTTGTGCAAGAGTGTGCCAAATGAAGAGAAATAAATCAAGTTAAATATATGGGATTCTGTGATGTCGGAATGACATGAAAGTAGATGGATCCTGGGAAATGATCTCTTCCTTCGGAATCAAGAGAGATTCAGAAGTGCTTGCGTGGTTTCCCATTGAATTACGATCACTTGAATTTTAAGAATCAGTGAAAGACATCTTTTAAATGTTGGGTTTCATGGGTGGATTTGCTTCCAACGGATTCCAAAACTTGACATAAGTTGGAAATCGGAAGGAAGTACTTGTTTGGCCAGTGTGGCCATTAATAACAAGTAGGTTTGGATTGTTTTAAGTAACTGATTGATTTCGGAAATCTCACAAAAATAAAACTGGATCTATTGGGAAGAAATGTCTTTGGTCTAGAACATTTCATTAAGATCACAAAAAATAAAAAAATGAGATTTCACGAGTATTGCCGTCAATTCGTAAAGGTGTTGTTCGGAATTTGGGTTTCATTCGGTCTTGTGGTGCCAACAATTTCGAAATCATGAACACAGTTGTTGTGTAACCATCAATTCTCAGTGGTTATACTGAGAATCTTCATAAGGGTTACGTTTACATGGAAATGAATGTGATGGAGAATTTAGGGATTGGTCAAGAAAGGTTGAGAGTCTCACAGCGCATCATGGTGATAATGATTTGCGATCTATGACTAGATTTGCTATAGCCATATACCGAAATTGGTTTGATTTCGATAATCATAGGACTATATTTTTTGGTACAAGAAGGTGTATGAAGAAAATATCCGTCAATTCATAGTTGTATTCTGAAGAGATAAACTATTTTTGTATTTTTCAGTAAGAGAAGAAGAAAATTAAAATAATAGAAAAATAAAGAAAAATGTTAGTTCCTGTAATGATGAAGACGCCGTAATCTGCTGGTACAGGTGTCAAACGTCTTGCAGAGAACTTCAATGTGCAGGCGGATATGAAAACACGTCTACTCAAGCATCTCTGACACGATCTAGCATTAATGGGTGCATTAAAACTTTGTCACACGCATAATTACCGCCAAGAAATTAATCGTCGCCATAATTGGGAAGACTAATCGTCCGTCACCTGCCTATAAATAGGAAAAGAAACTCATTTGTTCAAGTCACACAAGAAAAAGAATACAAAAGCAATAACACACAAATGGCTCAACGTCCATTCAACCGCTGGGATAAGGTGGAGGTGAAGATGCAGGAGGGAGAGTTCGCTGGAGGTATCTATGGTGGCGGGTCGTTAGAGTTTGGAATCATCGATATGAAGTGCGGTTGACCACCCTCAGTGCGGTTGACCACCCTCACTGATGGAGAGACCGGTGGACCCATGACGGTCTATGTGGGATTTCTGTTTTGGTAGCCAGTTCCGCCAAAGATCTTGGTGGAGTTCAAGCAGTTTGACCTGGTCGAGGTGTGGTACCGCCGTGGATGGTGGCCTACGGCGATCGCAAGAACAACCGCACACAATCAGTGCCACGTGATGCTTGTAGATGGGAAGCGACTTTTCGTGGACGAAAGTGAGCTACGTATCCATCAGTCGTATCACCTTGGTGAACCCCCATGTGGCAGTATTACAAGTTGTAGGAAGAACTTGTAATTTCTTTTGATGTTTTGTAATTTCTTCCTTATTAATGAAAAAACTACCTTCTTTTGCTTCAACATTGACCATCCTGTAGAACAAGAACAAAATGACAAACAACAAAACAAAACAAGAAAAAATGTTTTTGGTATTTTTGATAAAATGAACTTGAAATTAAAATAAAAAATAAAATAAAAAATGAAATAAAACTTCGAAGAAAATACTTTTGATAATTTTGTTACAAAAAAAAACTTAAAAGAATATATTTTTGGTATTTTTGATTTTTGAAAAAGAAACGAAATGAGAAAAGATAAAAGCAAATATACAAAAAGGATATACAGAACAATTCTGAGATCATTGGACACAAGTTGCGATTCCGAGACGTTCCGAGATTCGGAACCATTCGGAATATGACCAATGACTTCCAACCGTTAAGTAGATTTCAGAACTGATTCAGCCTCTATCATTCCAAGTCGTTGTAGAATGCGATTGAAAGTGGTTCATGTAAGGTCTTGGTAAAAATATCAGCTAGCTGGTCTGCCGAACGAACAAAGTGTACTTCAATATTACCATTTTCAACATGATCTTTAATGAAATGATACCGAAGTGCAATGTTCTTTGTCTTGGAGTGTTGCACTGGGTTGTGACAGATCCGAATTGCGCTTTCGGAATCGCAGTAGAGTGGGATTCGCTTCATGTTGATCCCATAATCTCTCAGTTGGTTTTGAATCCATATAATCTGAGATGTGCATGAAGCAGCTACGATGTATTCAGCTTCAGCTGTGGAAAGTAAGACACATGTCTGTTTTCTGGATTGCCAGCTCACAAGCTTGCCATCCAGAAGTTGACATCCTCCTGAAGTGCTTTTTCGATCGAGTCCACATCCACCAATATCTGCATCTAAAAATGCTTGTACGAAGAAGCATGATCCCGATGGATACCGTAACCCAAGTGATGTTGTTCGTTTCAGATATCGGTAAATGTTCTTCACAGAAGTAATGTGATGTTCTCTCAGATTAGCTTGATACCTAGCACAATAACAAACAGCAAACATGATAGCAGGTCGACTTTAAGTAAGGTAAAGAAGTCAACCAATCACTTGACGATAAAGAGTGATGTCTGCTGCTGGTTTCTCCAGAGAAGGGGTGAGCTTGGTTCTGAACGCTATCAGAACTTTAACTTTTGAGTCGCCCATCATTCCGAACTTTTCCAGAAGAGACTTTGTGTACGCTTGTTGATTGATGAATATCCCTTCAGAGCTTTGTCTGATATTCAGACCAAGAAAGAAGTTGATCTTTCTCATCCAACCCATCTCAAATTTAGTTTCCATTAGTTTTTGGAACTCGACGGTTAGGCTTAGAGGAGTGGATCCGAAAATAATGTCATCAACATAAATCTGAACAATCATGAGATGGTTGCCTTCCTTTTTACGAAAAAAGGTTTGATCAACTGAGCATTTCTTGAATTTTGACTGCTTGAGAAAGCGAATCAACGTCTCATACCATGTTCTAGGAAAAAGGAGATACAACATGGGGAAAGGCTTGAGCCGACCGTGTGCATTCCTCCGTTTTCCAGAAGCAAGGTAAGAGGATCTACCTTTCTGATATTTCATTTTATCCCGTCTTATGGTGTTATTGAAGGGTTTTCTAGCAATCAATGAACAAATAATTCTTATGGTTCACATGCAACCCTAAGATGATCTATGTTTTCTTCTATGAAGATTAAAACTAAAACCTAAGGCCAATAATAATTTCTAAAGATCAAATTAAGAATAACCAACCTTTTGATCTTGTTCTTGAAGCTAGCAGCAAAATGATCCTATCTCAAATGCAAGTCACACCCAAGCAATGGAGAAGATGATCCAGCAGAGTAACAGAGAGAGAGAGAGAGGAGGCGTGAACTATGAGGAGCTAGAGGGCTCCTTTTATAGCCTCCTAGGGTTACACCTAAAACCCTAAGGAGCCTCCAAGTGGGCAAGCCTGTTGACCACTTGAACCAAATCCCTAAACCCTAATTAGGGTTTTCGCCAACCCTAGAGAAGCCTCGAAGGGTGGTGTCACTTTTGGCCACTGGACTTCTCTTTGCCAGTTATTCAACTATTGAATAAATACAAACCAGTCCCTACACTTTTAATTAATTAATTTAATCACTAAATTAAATTCAATTAATTCTAGATTAAATCTTAATTAATTATTACAGTTTCTAATTAATATATTAACACTTAAATATATTAATAAACTATTTATTTATTTCTATTGATTTATTAAACAATTAATAGATCAACCTTTCTCTCTATTGAACTATATATCTATCCTCCAGCTATGAGGGCAATCCAAATGGACTTTGCTACAATTAACAAGATAAATACAATTATAAGTCATGGCTTGGACACCTAATCCAACAGTCTCCCACTTGGATAAGTCTATGACTTTAATAGTCTGTTTACCTTCTAATTAATATCAGTTTCCCAGAAACTGTCCTGAACTCTGACCTAGTCAGTTCTGTCCAAAGATAAGTGATCATATGATCCTTCGTCCAACAAGATATTTTCAGACACCAGACATGGATTGAGATCAATCTCTGTCCGATACTCTGTTTCCCGATCTCCGATTCTGCTTTTGACTTTAAGACTTCTAATTGAACACATCAATTTAGTCCCGGCTGGCCAGCACTTTAGTCAACTTCAAAATAATCGAGAGGCCTACATATATATGTTTCCCTATCAGGGTCAAGGAACGAATAAGCTTCAACTCATATGCTTGTGTCTTTTACTTGTCAAAATCATACACAACAATGCGTTTTATAACATCGAGTTACCGATGCGTTTACGCATTATCAATGCACAACCGACTCGCAAATTTCAACTCATATGTCTCCGCTTTAAGATCATAGGATATTATCGTCTCAATCATTGCTCGTGATGTAATCCATGAAGTAATCTATTGAGCACGGGTTTATCCAATACTCAAATCTCTATTTATAAGTACTCGTGAACATTGTAGCAGTCTTACTGCAATGTCTAACTCATTAGACAATCTACAACCGATTCATGACAGTCTTCATTCACACTTACTCCCTAACAGTGTGATCGACTGTGGAACTTTAAATAATCTAACTATTTAGGAAGTTAAACATGCAAAAACGAAACATAAAATCTGACTGGTGGCTACTCATGCCTAATTACCAAGTCTCCATGAGGTAATCACCAAGTCGGATTCTTCATAAACTATTATCGGTTTCTAGATTCTTTTTAACCTTTTTAATTCGTGTTATGTATCTATGTCTATATTTATACACTTTATCCAATGGGACATCTACCGATGATATTTCAATTATGCTGTCATTCTCACTTACAACTCCATTCTGTGTACTGTGACTTTCCATGGTTCTCGGGATCTTTAGTCCACATGACTGGCATCCTAAGACTATTTCGAGGTGTTACGATGTGTCGGTGACCCACACGCGCTCTATCGGAATACCAACGAAACTCTTTAACCATTAAGTCCTTTTACTGATTTGAAACTCTTTTCAAATTACTATTCATATTCACCTCAATCATTTTCCAATGATTTCTCACGTATGAACTGAATCCATTAAGTATTCCTAGCCACGTCATATCCTGAAACTGACTCACTATGCTGTAAGCATTAAGTCATCAGAACATATTCATGACACTTCTGATCGATCCAAGAAACTTGTGGGATTCGATCTAGTCCTATTCCAAACTCTTTTGGAATCTAAGGATTATTTATAATCCCTGTGTCACGACTTTCAGTAACTATTTCCATTCGGAGACTTTTGTCATACATCTTGATTCTTATCAAGATCATGCTTAATATGGCTAGGTCTATACTGACTGCAACATCCATCTGATAGATGTTTATGGATCATGTGAGTATGTTGCACCTTCTTTACATCTCTCATGCCAGATCATCACACTTTGCAATGATAGGAAACTCGTTTCCTGGTGCTATGAATCTTGAATCTTATCAAGATCATCTTGGCAGAGTTTTGATCTATCTTATAGACGTTTACGACCACTTGAGTATGTCGTATCTCTATTAAGTCTTTCATAGCGATCCGTCTCTTAACACCAATTCATTACACTTTGTAATGAAAAGAGACGTTTCCTAGAAACAGCAGGTAACTCACATATGGAGCTGGCAGATAATAGCGATACTCCCACTGGCTTTGACACGGTTATGGACCATTCACATTTTGTGAATCCAAACCTTTTCTGACATCTTAATGGAAATCTTTTAGCACATTCTCAAAATCCAATCCATTGGCATATTTCGAGAATCCAAATATCCTTTCTTGCGAGTTGCCCTGGGGTAATCCCGGGTCCATGTACCTTTGCACTGGGACACTCATTGTGAGTCCCTATTAGTGTGCCGGTAATCCACATCCACTAACGACTTACAATGTGCCATGCAGTATCCTTTCAGATTTCATCTTCTACTGAGAGTGCTTCTCTCGGAGCCAATTACTTGACTCTGAGTATCGTCTCACTCAACCAGATGTTCTGAAGGTATGTTTCTGTCCATGTTGGTTTTTTTTGATGATTCAATTACTCCCACTGGTTATTAGACCAGTTGTAAAATCAATCAAACTGTCACATAGACTGTATCTCGTCCTAAGGTTCTCTTAATTGGCAACAACCGGGCTCACCAATGCATCCATGTAGTCGGATTGTAAATCTATACCAACTATAGTGTTTTACCACTATTCGGTATGTCACCCCGATCATAGCTACTTATGACGGTGATCAATACTACTGGTCAAGAGAAGATTATGTCAGTATTAAAAACAGAAATCTGATTTCTTCTCTAAGCCTAGTGATGACTAAAGGTTCTGTCACATGGCTAATCCTGAACTCATTCAGGACTGTCCCATCTCCCACTGTTTCCTAAGAACATGAGTTCTTTCTAAAAGAGCTCTTCTTTTACAGGTATAGCGGGATAGCCAGTGAAACGACATTTCTGATCAGGTTCAGGCTAGTCATGAGGTTCGGACGAACACTACAAGACCCTGGACTCTCTATGTGTAAGTGGGATAATCCCAGCTTCACATTTCAGTAGTGTCTCCAAAACCTACTTAGTCTAGTATGTGGTCGGAATATGGTCTGACTGGTTTAGTATTCAATGTATCGGAAACTAATTGACAATGTATCTCATACATTGAGGATCGAACTATTTCGAACAATGCTCCATCATCTTCCCTAAGATACATTATAACTATTAATGTTCTTGGAAGAGAATAAACTGTGAAACATTTTCCCAGTTTATGTTGTCACTCAGGTTTTGTGGACTTTGTACTTCCTTTGAAGTCCTTGACTGTTCAATGTTTCAATTTAATCGCTTATTCTGATAAGAGAAGCCATATTCGCCATACCGAATGATAAATACTGTGAAGTACAAACAATTGTGTTCTATTTGAAGATTCGAGTAATACACAGCAACTTATGTGTCCGTTGCTCCTAATCTCAATGTCTTTTACATATCAACGTAAACTTATGACTTTGTTAACTTTGTTCAAGACTTGCAATCTTCAGTTGACTCTAAGTCAACTGATTCCAAAATCCTGTCCTTTGACTCTTTGGGTGATTTATTTCTTGCAACATGTGCTTTATAAAGAACTTAATCATCATCTGAATCTATGTCAAATGATTTCCAAGGTCCTATCCAACTGGATCTTTGGATGATTCGTTTCTTGACACATTAAGACCTCAATTCATCATGAGACTCTAAGTCAAATGATTCAAAAGTCCTGTCCAACTGGACCTTTGGTTGAATTGATTCTTATTACATTTAAATTAACAATCATAAATGACACAATTCCTGAATCCAAACACTTTGGATGCATTCAACATTCAAGTTATTACTATTCGTGCATTCAACACATTCATACAACATTTCAAGGATAATTTCAAACAACGGGTGTTTAAAAGAAATTGACAATTTTATTAAAACAGAATCCTTGAACAATGTAATATATGATAAACAGTGTCATACGCATCTAATAAGCTAATATCATGATTTCAATATCTAACTAAACTCTAAAACTGCATGAGCTTCAGGTCTAATCTGAATATGCTCCTATGCAACAACATCCCACATCCTACAGAGTCCATGCATACAGAGAAAATGTGAGAAACACATCCTGTATCAGGGAATTAAGGATCAGGGGTTCTGAGTTTTAAGATATTCCTGAGTTGCCAAACTGTTCGGCTTCGGAGCATTTTCCAATCTTTCCATGACTGTGTCCCACCCTGTGGATTCCTAGTTTGAAACATCGAGGAACTGGTCCAGATGATCTGGATCATTTCTTGATGTGTCCTATTACTGAACTCAATCCCAAAGCAGCTGAATCAATGGAACTATGCTTCTCTATGAACGACTCATACAGAGTCAACATTGAATGCATATCCACGATTGTCTTATCTGGATTCGCTTCCTGTACATCAGGATGAACAGATCAGTGAGTCGAGCTAATGCTTTAACTCCCGATCAAAAGGGAAGCAAATTTATACAGTTCACCTATGTGTCTCTCAGTCTTGAGAACATGTGAACTGGTGCTACTTCCTGCACACTTCAAACTCTTTGAAGATCTTAGATCGTCGTTTCTCAACCAATTCATGGAACCTTTCCACAACTAGCTGTGTTAACTTATCTGACCCCATGAATTCTAAATTCCTGCGGAACTCGAGGTCAATGATCACTAGCATTAGGCAACGAACTTTCCTTGACTTAACAATCAAGGAGTCATGCTCATCACAAGCTACTATGTGATGTCATGCTTTGGGGAGCGGACACTCAGTCAGATATGGCTTGCCAGCAAAACAGAGAACTATTCTCTATTTATGAAGCCATACCATATAGTTCAGGCCAGTCAGCCTTACCATATGTAGCAGGTGCATTCTAAAGCTCTCAGAAATGGGTGAAGAAGGATAAGGAGGAGAATAGACACTTGATTCAGACATCTACAATAAACAAAATTTTATTAGTTTAATCAATCCTTTTTAAATAATTACCCAATTTATTATTTATTAAGGCTAGGACCCAAAATACCCCAATTATGATGTGAAGAGGGATGCCGTAATCACAACACAATGGTCATTAAGGTAGACAATACACTTATCAATTTCATCTTATGAAACTCCTAGATCTGTTGAGACACATTGAACTATTCAATGGCAGGTTTACCTCGGATGTGCCCCACTGTTTGTGACTGGGATGCCGAGTATCACAAACCGGGTGTGAATAAGCATGCAAGTTAGCTTGGTACTCTCGAAGTCGATTGTCATCTCTAATTAACGTGCTGGTTAACCACACACGCTCCGTTAATAATGACAAAATCGAGAAACCCATTGCAAGTCTTTGTGAACCCCTATTGGTGTACCAGTTAACCACATACGCTCCACCAATGTTTCACAAATCGCAATGTGCAACCTCATGGATTAGCAACTCATTCACATTTTTGACCTAAAGTAATTAGATTGGGTTTTGTTCAAAGTTCTAGTACTTTCAATTATAGCATTATACTTCTAAGAGGCTTAGCGGTTCTATCAAACCCGTTCGGCTAATGACACTCGACTGACCAGGAGAGCGGTGGGTAAGAGTGGATACCCATTAGACTGCCATTTTATAGGCAGTCGCCTTATACCCTCTTTACAGGACAGCTTTGTGAATGAGGCCTACTAACGGTAAGACTAACCATTTAATCTCATATATAAATATTAACTTTTAATCATAATTATATAAGATATATTTTAATCATATTAAAATATTTTAGAATTAATTTATTCATAATTTTCGCTAATTTATTTCAATTTTTCGAAAATTTTAAATTAATTCTTTAAGTTGATTTAATTGATCTTTTAATTAACAATTAATTAAACTAATTAAATCTAAGATAGATTTCATAAATTAATCAAATTAATTTTTTTTTATCTAAGGCCCCTATGGTTCGAAAATAGCAAGCTAACAAATAAAGGTTCCAGTTATTTATATAGATCCGGTTACCAAAAATAACAACCTACTTAAAAGGCAAGCAAATAAAGGGGGAACCAAGGGGGTGGCGGCTAGGGTTAGGAAACCCTAGCCTTGAATTCGACCATGGCCTCTTCCAAGAGGTGTTTTTCGCAAAAACACTCAAGGTAAAAACAGTTTAAGCAATTAATATCAATTCATAAGAAAACAAGTCATAACTCTGATACCACTGAAGGGTTTTCTAGCAATCAATGAACAAGTAATTCTTATGGTTCACATGCAACCCTAGAAAGATCTATGTTTTCTTCTATGAAGATATAAACTAAAAACCTAAGGCCAATAATAATTTCTAAAGATCAAATTAAGAATAACCAACCTTTTGATCTTGTTCTTGAAGCTAGCAGCAAAATGATCCTGCCTTAAATGCAAGTCACACCCAAGCAATGGAGAAGATGATCCAGCAGAGTAACAGAGAGAGAGAGAGAGGAGGCGTGAATTATGAGGAGCCAGAGGGTTCCTTTTATAGCATCCTAGGGTTACACCTGAAACCCTAAGGAGCCTCCAAGTGGGCAAGCCTGTTGACCACTTGGACCAAATCCCTAAACCCTAATTAGGGTTTTTGCCAACCCTAGAGAAGCCTCCAAGGGTGGCGCCACTTTTGGCTCCTGGACTTCTCTTTGCCAGTTATTCAACTATTGAATAAATACAAACCAGTCCCTACACTTTTAATTAATTAATTTAATCACTAAATTAAATCCAATTAATTCTAGATTAAATCTTAATTAATTATCACAGTTTCTAATTCATATATTAACACTTAAATATATTAATAAACTACTTATTTATTTCTATGGATTTATTAAACAATTAATAAATCAACCTTTCTCTCTAATCCAACAGTTATCCCTTGTTTAGTAGTCTTAGATGACTTGTAACATCTAGGGTTTTATACTATGGACATGTATGGACTTGCATGTCCATAAGAGGGTGACCTTAGGGTAGTTTCTTATCCCAGGAAGGGTGTAGAGTGAAACCCTAGCCGATGACTGAACTGATTAAGGGCTAATAAGACTTTGGATTAATACGAGTCCGCGGCGCGGACAGGCTATGTCAGCAACGCGGGTTTGGCTAAACCCGGTAACTATGTGAAGATAGCCGCGACGCGTAGGGTGAGGAGCCACGCGCGCGGCGAGCGACTGTTTGACCCAAAAACTTATTTTCGACCAATGTTGGTTAACAAACGTGGGGTCTGAACTTTAGGAAAGTCTATAGGAGTTTGGTCAGTGCTTGACATGTTGTGTATGTGAGATATAGGTGTGTGGACGAGCTAAGTGGGGATATTAGAGTATATTTGTGTGGTTTCGAATCAGGTGAGTATCCTCACCTTACTATATGATGTTGCATGTTAGGAATCTTGTGTGTTATTTACAGTTATATGATTTGCTCTATATCTGTGGTTATTTGTTGTTAGGCTCAGTACTGATGCGTGTCCCCTCGTAGCTGTTGTATGACGAGTTGGACTATTGCCTTGTCCCATAGCTGTTGTATGATGGGCTGGGACATAAACGGAAACCCATAGCTATTGTATGATGGGTAGAACCGCCCCGTGTCCATAGCTGTAGTATGATGGACGCCCGTAGCTGTTGTATGGCGGGTAGGGTCGGGTCGTTCTCGAGGACGGGTTGTTTAATGTGTGGGCATGTATCGTAATTTGGGGACTCACTAAGCTTTATGCTTACCCGTTGATTTTATAACATTTCAGGTATTTCAAATGACAAAGGGAAGGCCAAGGCTTAACGGCAGCGCTTCGCATGCAAGAGATTTATCTTAATGAACTATGTTATGTTTTTCAAATGTTTCCGCTGTTGGTTTAATAAATATGTCGAACAATTTTACTTTTGAAATAAAGATTTTGTTGGAACCTTGGTAATAAATGAAATTTTATAATTGTGAAATTGGGGCATTACAAATTGGTATCAGGGCCTTGGTTTGAGGGATTTGGATGAACTGTATTGGGAATCCAAACTCAAACTTAGGACTGAGCGATATTTATCAAGAAAATGTTTTTGGAAAGTTAAATTAAATTAAGAGAACATGCGATGCGAACCGTGAACCGAGCTCAAGTAAGTTTATGTGATTCTCTATTACCCATGCTAAGTTTGTGTTATGTGATAAAATGTATTGTGCTAAGATGTAAAATTTCCTGGATAATATACTCTGTAGACTGTTTGTACAATAGGTGCTGCTTTGGAATTTTATGCTACTGTCGTTAGGTTGCTTAGTGAATGCTGGTAGGTTATATACAATTAGGGTAAGATAGCCTAAGAATTCTTGGTCTGGCCTTACTGGACGTTCCTTGTTTGGTTGTGACTTTAGGGTACGATCAGTTATTCAAACGTCTATCTTATTCCCGATTGTGTACGGCTGTGCATCCGTAAGGCGACTCGATGACGTTAGCAGTAGTTCTTTTAGGCACATGTGGGAGGGAGAATTAGGTCAAATGATTAGGCAACGCAGTACATAATCACTGGAGTCATAGGAAATGGTTTAGTGTGTGTGTGACATTTTAGGAGGATGATTGATGAACTTGGAACAAGGGCAAATAGGTGTGGAAGGTAGTACCAGGCCAGTACTACAGAAAGCACAGGATTCACGCCGGACTCAAGAGTAGTCAACCAAAGTCCTAGCAAGTCAAGTAGTTTGGTAGATAGGAGTGACTCGGGTATTGATATTAAAACTATTACGCATTTCAGAATGGCAATCACTCGAAGTAACGGTAGGCCAGATGCAGGTACCTCGAGCGGGGGAGGACCGACTAATGAAAATCTCCGCAACCTGATAGCAGAGGAGGTCTTGCGAAAGGTGCTGGCTGCGATACCTCAATTCTTTGGTACTATTAAGGGTGTGCTATGGGCAATGCTCGAGGAGTGACTGGCTACTCAGGGCACGTCAAGGGCCAGGGATGCAAACTATAAGGACTTTTCGGGTTGTTCGCCTCCGATGTTCGATGGGGGCAGGGATCTGATTGTTAGCATGCGGTGGATTTCCACGGTAGAGGGTGCTTTCCGCACCTGTTCCTGTCCTGAGAACTCCAAGGTAACGTTTGTGGCGAATCTTTTGAGAGAGGGTGCGAAGGATTGGTGGGAGATACGAACGAAAGATCTCACCCCTGCTTAGTTGGATGCTATTACGTGGCCACAGTTCAAGGAACAGTTCAAACTGGAGTATGTTCCATAAGTGGAAACGGAGCGCTTGGCGCACGAATACTTGAATCTGACCCATACCACTGAGACGGTGACGGAGATTACCAAAACGTTTAATGAGCGAGCACTCTTCTGTCCAGAGTTTGCAGCAACCGAGCACTTGAGAATGACTTGATATCTGGCAATGCTTCGCACAGACATTCGGGAATTTGTGTCTGCTGCTAGGCACCAAACTCTTACTGATATGATCTCGGCCGCTCGGGGCTGAGAGTTGGAACTGGAAACCCAACAAAGGCAGAAGCGTCCGGCGCCTACTCAGACTCAGCAGACGTCAAAGAAATTTCGAGAGGCAGATCAGGGAAAGCAAGGGCAAAGGAGCCATGGTAAGTGTGGTAAGTGTGGAAGGAATCATGAGGGGCGTTGCTGGGTGTTAATATGCCATAAGTGTGGAAAGGAGGGCAACTATGCTAAAGATTGTCGACAAGAGGTCAAGATTTGTTTTAATTGTAATCAGGTAGGCCACTTCAAGGCCCGGTGTCCCCGTCTGACTCAGGGAGTGGTTCAGAATCCGGCACCCACTACACTCTGAATTACCGATGGTAGGCAGGGGAAAGGGGAAGCCCGTAAGACCAAGGGTACAGGATGCGCCCGACGTCGTTACGGGTACTCTTTCCTTACTTGCCTCGTGTTTGTGGTGTGTGTACTTAATGTGTCTATTATGCTTTGATTAGGAACTTTCTTAGTCAACTCTACGCCTACCTTTGTACTGTTTGATTCGGGTGCTAGTCATTCTTTTGTGTCTGCCGTTCTGGGAAAGGGTTTCGGTATTGCTTTAGGAACTCTTCATCGGCCGTTAGAAGTAGAAATTGTGGATGATAAAACTGTGCAGGGGACTAGTGTGTACCGGGGAAGTGAAGTAGTGATTCATGGAATAAAGTTTCCGATCGAGCTCATCCCTATACCATTGAGTGACTCTCGGGTTATTATCGGTATGGATTAGTTAAGTCGGCACGAGTCATGGATTGATTGTAAGAACAAGCGAGTGTGGATTCAAACCCGAAGTGGGGGAGAGCTAGTAGTACAGGGCTAGAGGAGGAATAAGGGTGCAGCCTTCTGTTCAGCTGTCAGGGCACGTAGACATTTTCAACATGGAGGCTCGGGGTTTGTGGCATATGTTTAGGATGCATGGGAAGAGAAATCAAGGCAGAAAACGAATGATATACCGGTGGTTCGTGATTTTCCTGATGCTTTCCCCAAGGACCTTCCTGGACTGCCGCCTAAGAGGCAGGTGGAATTTAAGATTGACTTAACCCCCAGTGCGGCTCCGATAGCTAAGGCGCCGTATCGTCTTGCACCTCCAGGAATTGTATATTCAACTTCGGGAACTATTGGATAAGGGATTCATTCGACCCAGTTGCTCACCGTAGGGAGCACCTATTTTATTTGTTAAGAAGAAGGATGGCTCCAATAGGATGTGCATAGATTATCGTGAGCTGAACAAGCTTACGGTGAAGAACCGATATACATTGCCTCGCATCGACGACTTATTTCATCAACTGCAGGGCGCTTCATGGTTTTCGAAAACTGATTTGCGGTCAGGATACCATCAAATGCGAGTACGGGAGGAAGACGTCCAGAAAACGGCTTTTCGGACGAGGTATAGTCATTTTGAGTTTGTTGTGATGCCATTTGGACTGACCAATGCCCCTGCAGCTTTCATGGACTTAATGAATCGGGTGTGTCAACCGATGTTGGATCGGTCGGTTATAGTTTTTATTGACGACATCTTAGTCTATTCTCGGAGCAAGGAGCAACACGAACAACATTTAAGAGAGGTATTGGACAATTTAAGGAACGAGTGGCTTTATGCAAAATTGTCCAAGTGTGACTTTTGGCTGCGGGAGGTCCAGTTTTTGGGTCACATCGTCAACGAGCAAGGAATCATGGTAGACCCCGCTAAGGTGGAGGCCATGATGCGGTGGGAGGTTCCGAAGACTCCCTCGGAGATTAAAAGTTTCTTAAGTCTGGCTGGTTATTATCGTCGTTTCATCCAAGACTTCTCAAAGGTTGCGGTACCTTTGCCTCAGCTAACTAAGAAAACGCTGCTTTTCGGTAGGGTGAGGAGCAAAAGCAGGCTTTTGAGACTTTGCGGCGAAAATTGTGTGAAGCTCCAGTTTTGACTTTGCCTGAAGGTATGGAGGACATGGTAGTTTATTGTGATGCATCTATCTCGGGATTGGGGGCAGTCTTGATGCAACAAGGCAGGGTGATTGCTTACGCCTCGCGACAGTTGAAGCCCCATGAGGCTAACTATCCTACTCATAATTTGGAATTGGGAGCGGTGGTCTTCGCTCTCAAGATTTGGAGACACTATTTGTATGGAGTGAAGTGTACCATCTATACAGACCACAAGAGTTTGAAGTATCTGATGGATCAGGCCAATCTCAATATGAGACAGGGGAGATGGTTAGATGTATTGAAAGAATATGATTGTGAGATACACTATCACCCTGGAAAGGCCAATGTGGTAGCGGATGCGTTAAGTCGTAAGACTTCAGGTGCACCCCTTTGGGGCGTTTGTCTCAGGATGACAATTGTGACACCGCTGCTTGAGCTGAGAAGGAAGGCTCAGGTGGAAGCAAGCAAGAGCGAGAATCAGAATGGTGAGAGGATTGTGGGTCAGTTGGCAGCTATGGTCAAAGATAGTAGAGATTTGTTAACTTGCCAATAGAGAATTTGGGTATCGAAGCTGGGCGGGGTTCGTCAAACCCTATTGGAGGAGGCACATAAATCCAAGTTCTCTATCCATCCTGGAGCAACTAAAATGTATATGGATCTGCGCGAATATTATTGGTGGCCAGGCATGAAGAGGGATGTAGCTTGGTTTGTCGAAAGATGCATGACCTGTCGTAGGGTCAAGGCCGAGCACCACCAGCCTCATGGTAGATTGCAGCCTCTTGAGATTCCAGAATGGAAATGGGAGCATATCACAATGGATTTCATCACGAAGTTGCCAAGAACCCCTCGACATATGGACACCATTTGGGTTATCGTGGATAGGTTAACTAAAAGTGCTGATTTCCTCCCCATCCAAGAGACCTTCTCTGCAAGGGAATTGGCTAAGTTCTACGTAGATGAGATTATCTCTCGGCATGGTATACCGGTCTCGGTGATATCCGACCGGGATGTCCGATTTACGTCTAGGTTTTGGAAGAAGTTTCATGAGGAATTAGGCACTTGCATTCATTTCAACACGACATATCACCCTCAAACGGATGCACAGAGTGAAAGGACAATTCAAACATTGGAAGATATGCTTAGGGCATGCGTTATCGGTTTTGGCGGGAGTTGAGATTCCCATCTCCTTCTAGCTAAGTTTTCCTATAATAACAGTTATCACGCGAGCATTGCCAGGGCTCCATTTGAGATGTTGTATGGAAGGAAATGTCGGACTCCTATTTGCTGGGGCGAGGTTGGCCAGAGGGTATTGGGTAGTACTGAGGTAGTACTCAAGACAACTGAGTTAATTCAGAAGCTTCGGCAGAGATTGTTAACGGCTCAAAGTCGACAGAAAATTTATGCAGATAGGCGACGGTCCGATCTCGAGTTTCAAGTTGGGGATTATGTTCTTCTTAAGGTGTTACCTTGGAAGGGAGTTATTCGTTTTAGGAAGCGAGGAAAGCTTGGCCCTAGGTATATTGGACCATATCGAATCATCGCACGAGTAGCTAAGGTAGCTTATCGTTTGGAGCTGCCCGAGCAGCTTAGTCAGATTCACAACACGTTCCACGTTTCGCAACTCAGGAAGTGCATTACTGAAGGGATTTGAATGCAATCAATGAACAAAATTAACTTATGGTTCACATGCAACCCTAAGATGATCTATGTTTTCTTCTATGAAGATTAGAACTAAAACCTAAAGGCAATAATAAAATTCTAAAGATCAAAACTGAGAAAAACAACCTTTTGATCTTATGATCCTTGAAGCTAGCAGCAAAATAATCCTGCCTCAAATGCAAGTCACACCCAAAGCAATGGAGAAGACAGTCCAGCAGAGTAATCATAGTGTAAATGGCGCAGGTTTTAGGGTGGCCAGGTGCCTCCTTTTATAGCCTCCAAGGGTTACAGCTGAAACCCTAAGAAGCCTGCAAATGGGCAAGCCTGTTGACTAAATGGACCAAGCCTTTTCTAAACCCTAATAGGTTTTCGCCAGCCATGGAGAATCCCTCCATGGTGGCGCCACTTTTGGCCCCTGTCCACTGGCCAGTATATTATTCAACTATTGAATAAATACAAACCAGTCCCTGCACTTTTAATTAATTAATTTAATCGCTGAATTAAATCCAATTAATTCTAGATTAAAACTTAATTAATTATTATAGTTTCTAATTAATATATCAACACTTAAATATATTAATAAACCATTTAATTAATTCTATTGATTTATTAAACAATTAATAAATCAACCTTTTACTCTACTGAACTCTATCCTAACCTCCAGCTATGAGGGCAACCCAAATGGACTTATGCTTCAATTAATAAGATAAATACAATTATAAATCATAGCTTAGACACTTAATCCAACAGTCTCCCACTTAGATAAGTTTATGACTTTAATTGTCTGTTTACCTTCTGATTAATATCAGTTTTCCAAGAAACTGTCATGAACTCTGACCTAGTCAGTTCTGTCCAAAGATAAGTGATCATATGATCCTTCGTCCAACAAGATATTTTCAGACATGAGACATGGATTGAGATCAATCTCTGTCCGATACTCTGTTTCCCGATCTCCGATTCTGCTTATGACTTTAAGACTTCTAATTGAACACATCAATTTAGACCCGGCTGGCCAGCACTTTAGTCAACTTCAAAATCATCGAGAAGCCTACAGATATCTGTTTCCCTATCAGGGTCAAGGAACGAATAAGCTTCGACTCATATTCTTGTGTCTTTTACTTGTCAAAATTGTACACAACAATGCATTTTATAACATCGAGTTACCGATGGGTTTACGCATTATCAATGCACAACCGACTCGCAAATTTCAACTCATATGTCTCCGCTTTAAGATCATAGGATAGTATCGTCTCAATCATTGCTCGTGATGTAATCCATGAAGTAATCTATTCAGCGCGGGTTTATCTAATACTCAAATCTCTATTTCTAAGTACTCGTGAACGTTGTAGCAGTCTTACTGCAATGTCTAACTCCTTAGACAATCTACAAACCAATTCACGACAGTCTTCATTCATACTTACTCCCGAAAAGTATGAGCGACTGTGGACCTTTGAATAATCAAATTATTCGGGAAGTGAAACATGCAAAAACGAAACTTAGAATCTGACTGGTAGCTACTCTTGCTTATTACCTAGTCTCCACGAGGCAATCACCAAGTCGCATTCTTCATAAAACTATTATCGGTTTCTAGATTCTTTTTAAACTTTTAATTCATGTTATGTATTTATGTCTACATGACCTTTCACTCTTTCTGTGTATCCAAATGTCATACATTTATACACTTTATCCAATCGGACATCTTTTCAATGATATTTCAATTATGGTCATTCTGTCATTCTCACTAACAACTCCATTCTATGAACTGTGACTTTCCCTGGTTCTCGGGATCTTTAGTCCACATGACTGCACCCTAAGACAATTTCGAGGTGTTACGATGTGCCAGTGACGGACACGCGCTCCATCGGAATACCAACGAAACTCTTTAACCATTAAGTCCTTTTACTTATTTCAAAACTTTTTCAAATTACTATTCACATTCACCTCAATTATTTTCCAATGATTTCTTACGTATGAAACGAATCCATTAAGTATTCCTAGCCAGGTCATATCCTGAAACTGACTCACTATGTTGTACGCATTAAGTCATCAGAACATGTTCATGACACTTCTGATCGATCCAAGAAACTCGTGGGATTCGATCTAGTCCTATTCCAGACTCTTTTGGAATCCTAGGATTATTTATAATCCATGTGTCACGACTTTCAGTAACTATTTCCTTTCGGAGACTTTTCTCTTGCATCTTGATTCTTATCAAGATCATGCTTAATATGGCTAGGTCTATACTGACCGCAACATCTATCTGATGGATGTTTATGGATCATGTGAGTATGTTGGACCTTTTTTACATCTCTCATGCCAGATCACCACACTTTGCAATGATAAGAAACTCGTTTCCTGGTACTATGAATCTTGAATCTCATCAAGATCATCTTGGCAGAGTTTCGATCTATCTTATAGACGTTTACAACCACTTGAGTATGACGTATCTCTATTAAGTCGTTCATAGCGATCCGTCTCTTAACACCAAGTCATTACACTTTGTAGTGAAAAAAAGACGTTTCCTAGAAACAGTATGTAACTCACATATGGAGATGGCAGATAATAACAATACTCCCACTGGCTTTGACACGGTTATAGACCATTCACAAAATCCAGAACTTTTGGTACATTTTTGTGAATCCAAACCTTTTCTAACATCTTAATGGAAATCTTTCAGCACATTCTCAAAATCGAATCTATTGGCATATTTCGAGAATCTGAATATCCTTTCTTGCGAGATGCCCGTGGGGAAATCCCGGGCCCATGTACCTTTATACTGGGATATTCTTTGTGAGTCCCCATTAGTGTGCCGGTGATCCACACGCGCTCCACTAACGACTTACAATGTGCCATGCAGTATCCTTTCGGATTTCATCTTCTATTGAGAGTGCTTCTCCCGGAATCAATTGCTTGACTCTAGGTATCGTGTCACTCAACCAGATGTTTTGAAGGTACGTTTCTATCCATGCTGCTTTCTTTTGATGATTCAATTACTCCCACTGGTTTTTAGACCAGGTGTAAAATCAATCAAAATGCCACATGGACTGTATCTCGTCCTAAGGTTCTCTTAATTGGCAGCAACCGGGCTCACCAATGCTTCCAAGTAGTCGGATTGTAAATCCATACCAACTATAGTATTTTACCACAAATTAGTATGCCACCCTGATCATAACTATTTATGATGGTGATCAATACTACTGGTCAAGAGAAGATTATGTCAGTTTTGAAACAAAAAGCTGATTTCTGCTCTAAGCCTAGTGATGACTAAAGGGTCCTTCACTTGGCTAATCCTGAACTCATTCAGGAATGTCCTAACTCCCACTGTTTCCTAAGAACATGAGTTCTTTCAAAAGGAACTCTTCTTTGTACAGGTACAGCGGGATAGCCAGTGAAATGACATTGCTGATCAAGCTCAGGCTAGTTAGGAGGCTCGGTCGAACACTTCAAGACCCCAGACTCTTTATGTGCAAGTGGGATAATCCCAGCTTCACATTTCAGGCAGTGTCTCTAAAACCTACTTAGTCTAGAATGTGGTCGGAATATGGTCTGACTGGTTTAGTATTCAATTTATTGGAAACTAATTGGCAATGTATCTCATACATCGAGGATCTAACTGTTTCGACCAATGCTCCATCATCTTCCCTAAGACACATTATAAGTATTAATGTTCTTGGAAGAGAATAAACTGTGAAACATTTTCTCAGTTTGTGTTGTCACTCAGATTCTGTGGATCTTGTACTTCCTTTGAAGTCCTTGAACTGTTCAAGGTTTCAATCCAATCGCTTATTTTGATAAGCGAAGCTATATTCATCATACCGAATGACAAATATTATGAAGTACAAACAATTGTGTTTTATTTGAAGATTCGAGCAATACACAGCAACTGATGTGTCTGTTACTAATAATCTCAATGCCTTTTACATCTCTATGTAAACTTATGACTTTGTTAATTCTGTTCAAGACTTGCAATCTTCAGTTGACTCTAAGTCAACTGATTCCAAAATCCTGTCCTTTGGATCTTTGGGTGATTCATTTCTTGTCATATGTGCTTTATAAAGAACTTAATTATCATCTTACTCTAAGTCAAATGATTCCAAAGTCCTATCCAACTGGATCTTTGGTTGATTCATTTCTTGACACATTAACACCTCAATTCATCATGAGACTCTAAGTCAAATGATTCCAAAGTCCTGTCCAACTGGACCTTTGGTTGAATTGATTCTTATTACATTTAAATTAACAATCATAAATGACACAATTCCTGAATCCAAACACTTTGGATGCATTCAACATTCAAGTTATTACTATTCATGCATTCAACACATTTATACAACATTTCAAGAATAATTTCAAACAACGGGTGTTTAAAAGAAATTGACAATCTTATTAAAACAGAATCCTTGAACAATGTAATATATGATAAACAATGTCATACGCATCTACTAAGCTAATAACATGATTTCAATATCTAACTAAACTCTAAAACTGCATGAGCTTCAGATCCAATCTGAATATGCTCATATGCAACAACATCCCACATCCTACAGAGTCCATGCATACAGAGCAAATGTGAGAAACACATCCTGTATCAGGGAATTAAGGATCAGGGGTTTTGAGTTTTTAAGATATTCCTGAGTTGCCAAACTGTTCGGCTTCAGAGCATTTTCCAATCTTTCCGTGACTGTGTCCCACCCTGTGGATTCCAAGTTTGAACATCGAGGAACCGGTCCAGACGATCTGGATCATTTCTTGATGTGTCCTATTACTAGACTCAATCCCGAAGCAACTGAATTAATGGAACTATGCTTCTCTATGAACAACTCATACATAGTCAACATTGAATGCATATCCACGATTGTCTTATCTGGTTTCCCTTCCTGTACATCAGGATAAACGGATCAGTAGTCGAGCTAATGCTTTAACTCCCGATCAAAAAAGGAACCAAATTTATACAGTTCACCTATGTGTCTCTCAGTCTTGAGAACATGTGAACCGGTGCTACTTCCTGCACACTTCAAACTCTTTGAAGATCTTAGCTCGTCCTTTCCCAACCAGTTCATGGAACCTTTCCACAACTAGCTGTTTTAACTTATCTGACCCCGGGAATTCTAAATTCGTGCGGAACTCGGGGTTAATGATCAATAGTATTAGGCAACAAACTTTCCTTGACTTAACAATCAAGGAGGCATGCTCATCACAAACTACTGTGTGATGTCATGCTTTGGGGAGCGGACACTCAGTCAGATATGGCTTACCAGCAAAACAGAGAACTATTCTCTATTTATGAAGCCATACCATATAGTTCAGGCTAGTCAGCCTTACCATATGTAGCAGGTGCATTTTGAAGCTCTCAGAAATGGGTGAAGGAGGATAAGGAGGAGAATAGACACTTGTTCCAGACATCTATAATAAACAGAATTTTATTAGTTTAATTTATCCTTTTAAATAATTACCCAATTTATTATTTATTAAGGCTAGGACCCAAAATACCCCAACTATGGTGTGAAGAGGGATGTCGTAATCACAACATAATGGTCATTAAGGTAGATAATACACTTATCAATTTCATCTCATGAAATTCCTAGATCTGTTGAGACACATTGAACTTTTCAATGGCATGTTTAGTCTCGGATGTGCCCCACTGTTTGTGACTGGGATGCCGAGGATCACAAACCGGGTGTGAATAACCATGCAAATTCGCTTGGTACTCTCGAAGTCAGTTGTCATCTCTAATTAACGTGCCAGTTAACCACACACGCTCCGTTAATAATGACAAAATCGAGAAACCCATTGCGACTCTTTGCAGACCCCAGTTGGCGTGCCGACAAACCACAGACGCTCCACCAACGTTCCACAAAGTGCAATGTACAATTCCATGGATTAGCAACTCATTCACATTTTTGACCTAAAGTAACTAGATTGGGATTTTGTTCAAAGTTCTAGTACTTTAAATTATAGCATTATACTTTTAAGAGGCTTAGCGATTCTATCAAACCCGTTCGGCTAACGACACTAGACTGACCAGGAGAGCGGTGGGTAAGAGTGGATACCCATTAGACTGCCATTTTATAGTCAGTCGCCTTATACCCTCTTTATAGGACAGTTTCTTGAATGAGGCCTACTAACGATAAGACTAACCTTTTTATCTTATATATAAGTATTAACTTTTAATCATAAATATATAAGATATATTTTAATCTTATTAAAATATTTTAGAATTAAATTATTCAGAATTTTCACTAATTTATTCTTTTTTTTTTTTGAAAATTTTAAATTAATCCCTTAAGCTGATTTAATTTATCTTTTAATTAACAATTAATTAAACTAATTAAATCTAAGATAGATATTACAAAATTAATCAAATTAATTTTCAATCTTGGTCCCTATGGTGATCGAAATTATCAAGCCAAACAAAAGGGTTAAAGTTATTTAATTAATCCAATTACCAAAAATAACTACATACTTTTATGGCAAGCAAATCAAGCAACCAAGGGGGGACCATATGGGGTTGGCGGCTAGGGTTAGGAAACCCTAGCCTTGAAATCGACAAAGCCATCTCCCAAGGTTTTAATTTCGCAAAAAAAACCCTTAGGCACAAAATTGTTCAAATCAAATCACAAGAAAACAAGCTAGCTCTGATACCACTGAAGGGATTTGAATGCAATCAATGAACAAAATTAACTTATGGTTCACATGCAACCCTAAGATGATCTATGTTTTCTTCTATGAAGATTAGAACTAAAACCTAAAGGCAACAATAAATTTCTAAAGATCAAAACTGAGAAAACCAACCTTTTGATCTTATGATCCTTGAAGCTAGCAGCAAAACAATCCTGCCTCAAATGCAAGTCACACCCAAAGCAATGTAGAAGACAGTCCAGCAGAGTAATCACAGTGAAAATGGCGCAGGTTTTATGGTGGCCAGGTGCCTCCTTTTATAGCCTCCAAGGGTTACAGCTGAAACCCTAAGGAGCCTCCAAATGGGCAAGCCTGTTGACTAAATGGACCAAGCATTTTCTAAACCCTAATAGGGTTTCGCCAACCATGGAGAATCCCTCCATGGTGGCGCCACTTTTGGCCCTTGTCCACTGGCCAGTATATTATTCAACTATTGAATAAATACAAACCAATCCCTGCACTTTTAATTAATTAATTTAATCGCTGAATTAAATCCAATTAATTCTAGATTAAAACTTAATTAATTATTATAGTTTCTAATTAATATATCAACACTTAAATATATTAATAAACCATTTAATTAATTCTATTGATTTATTAAACAATTAATAAATCAACCTTTTACTCTACTGAACTCTATCCTAACCTCTAGCTATGAGGGCAACCCAAATGGACTTATGCTTCAATTAATAAGATAAATACAATTATAAATCATGGCTTACACACCTAATCCAACAACTACAATAGTGCCTTTGGAGGATATCCAAGTAGACGAACGTCTGAATTATGTGGAGCGACCGATTGCCATCGTTGAAAGGAAAATAAAGACATTACGAATTATGTGGAGCGACTGATTGCCATCGTGAAGTGGCAACATCGTAAGAGGTCTGAGTGGACTTGGGAACCGGAGGAGGAAATGCGGAGGCATTACTCGGAATTGTTTATAGGCGCGGATTTCGGAGACGAAATCCAGTCAAATGGGGGAGAATTGTAAGACCCGTTCCGCCGAGGCGCGGTTTGGAGGAATCCGCGACGCGGCTTTAGGAAGGATCTGGAATCGCGAATGATTTATACGCACGGCGTGGCTCCGGAAAATCCGCGGCGCGGTGCGCCGCAGTTATGAAAAACCCTAATTCGGATTTAAACGCCTATATAAAGGGTCCCAGCCCTAGGGTTCGTGTTTTTGGAAGTTTTCTAGAGTAGAGTCGAGTGGTTTCAGCAAAGGCTCTTCGGTTCCAAGGCTTTGAAGGTTTTGAGAGATTGGAAGAAGGAGATACAACGTGGGGAAAGGCTTGTAGCCGACCGTCTGCATTCCTCCGTTTTCTGGAACCAAGGTAAGAGGATCTACCTTTCTGATATTTCATTTTATCCCGTCTTATGGTGTTATCCCTTGGTTAGTAGTCTTAGATGCCTTGTAACATCTAGGGTTTTGGACTATGGACATGTATGGACTTGCATGTCCACAAGAGGGTGACCTTAGGGTAGTTTTTGATCCCAGGAAGGGTGTAGAGTGAAACCCTAGCCGATGACTGAACTGATTAAGGGCTAATAAGACTTTGGATTAATACGAGTCGCCGCGCGGACAGTCTATGTCAGCGACGCGGGTTCGGCTAAACCCCATAACTATGTGAAGATAGCCGCGACGCGTAGGGTGAGGAGCCACACCGCGATGAGCGAGTTTTTTACCCAAAAACTTATTTTCGACCAATGTTGGTTACCAAACGTGGGGTCTGACCTTTAGGCAAGTCTATAGGAGTTTGGTCGGTGCTCGACATGTTGTGTATGTGGGATATAGGTGTGTGGATGAGCTAAGTGGGGATATTAGAGTATATCTGTACGGTTTCGAATCAGTTGAGTATCCTCACCTTACTAAATGATGTTGCGTGTTAGGCATCTTGTGTGTTATTTACAGTTATATAATTTGCTCTATATCTGTGGTTATTTGTTGTTGGGCTCAGTACTGATGCATGTCCCCACGTAGCTGTTGTATGACGAGTTGGACTATTGCCTTGTCCCATAGCTGTTGTATGATGGGCTGGGCCATAACCGGGAACCCATAGCTGTTGTATGATGGGTAGAACCGCCCCGTGTCCATAGCTGTTGTATGATGGACGCCCGTAGCTGTTGTATGGCGGGTAGGGTCGGGTCGTTCTCGAGGTCGGGTTGTTTAATGTGTGGGCATGTATGATAATTTGTGGACTCACTAAGCTTTATGTTTACCCGTTAAATTTATAACGTTTTAGGTATTTCAAATGACAAAGGGAAGGGTAAGGCTTGACGACAGCGCTTCGCATGCAAGAGATTTATCTTAATGAACTATGTTATCTTTTCAAATGTTTACAATGTTGGTTTAATAAATATGTCGAACAATTTTACTTTTGAAATAAATATTTTGTTGGAACCTTGGTAATAAATGAAATTTTATAATTATGAAATTGGGGCATTACAGGTCAGGTAATAGAGAACTACAACGATGATGATGCCACGAAGACATGGTGTAGAATATAGAATTTGAATCAAGATGAATATCAAGCAAACAAGTTATAGAATAAATAAGCAAACAAAGAACAGACTGAATTTAATGAACAGGGTGCCAAATGTTTTGATTTTTAATAAGGGTTTACAGTATGGCAGTTGTAAACTCGCATTCGACCCATCTAGTCATCATTGGTATTTACACGTGACTAGGAGACAAGTCTTACAAAAGTAATGCAATAGTACAAAGATGATTTCCCACTAAGACGTTATCAGTACTATCTAATATAAAACATTAAGTGTCAGGTACGGACCTGACACCACAATATGTACACAGAAAAGGTTTACATAAAAACGGTTAAGATAAGCCTTCAGATCTTCTTGTGCATAGCCTTCGGACCTTCGGGAAACAAAAGCTTCGGAAGTGGTCTTCGGATCAAGTCATTACACTTCATTACAACAAAATGATCCTCAACACATAGAACTATCTGAAGGAGATCCGATCTCATGGTTCGTCGCAAGTCTTTGACACGTGTGGTGGCTTTGAAGCTGAGTTATAAGATCGAGTGAATCAGATTTCATAACTTCTGACGGTTCCATTTTGACATTGTTGTGGAAGTTAGGGAAGAAGGATTTTGTAGGGGCTTGTTGGAATACGATTTCTTGACCACCGTTGATCACTGCTCATCTTGACGACTCGAGTACTACAAGTACAAACCTCTCATGCTCACAAATGACACTTGGTTTTATCTCCTCTGTAAACTAATTTCGTTCTTGAAAAATTTATTGAATTACCCAATTACTTAAATTTGTTTATTATCTTCTTCATCTCTTTCTGCTAGCTGCTATTAGATCCTCGATATAGGTATTTTATTTCCAATTTTTTGTTGATTATGGTTATAAATGTTTGATGCTATTAGGTTAGCGTATCAACCATCAACGTCGACCTTGTAGTGCCTCTTGGAACAAGCCGTAACTCATTCTGGTTTGGTTTCTCTGTGAGTCCACTAATATGCTGCCATAGTCGACAACCATTTGAGATAAAGGCCTATGAATGAATGGATCGATCCCTATTGCTGATAGCTTCTTCTTTAATTTGGGGTTTCAGTAGTTTGGTGATGCCGGTAAGTAAATTCCCAGAGACAACATTATTTGAGTTCTTTGCAACTTTGAAGGAGGAAAAAGGAGAAGATTGCGGCTTTGCGGGAGGAAGATGAAGCGTTGTTTGGAAAAAAAGTCATTGACATTTTTCTCCCTCTTCAATATCTCTAAATTAGATTGAAGGGCATAATCGTCAATACATTATATTTTTTAGTGGATTAATAAAAACATTCTTGGGAAAATCAGCTCCCTATATTTATGGTTAAACGACAACACATGAAAGATCAGACATTGCACTAGTTACCATTAGTACACCCACAATGGTAATGTAACATGGGTTGAGAACCTAGTCACAACCATTAATTTAATAGGGATCTGATCAGTGAGTTGTGGGTGATCATATTGATTGTTTTTCTTTTAGAATAACGACATATTCATTATAATCTATTTGTAATTTACATTACTATTTCAAATGAGACTTAAACCCTTTAATTACTTGGATTGAAGGTACCATGTCAACACCATATGAGATACGGCAGGACTATAAGTCGTTTGATGATGTTAGATTAAAGAGACTACTGCCGGATCATTCACTTTTTATTTAATTAAAAATGTCATCAAAATTCTAGACATACTTAAAATAATTACCCAACAATAACAACAATAACAATTACCTATTTGGCTATTCTTGTATTCTTTCCTATTTATTACAATAACAACAATAACAATTATCCAAGTCCCGTAAAAATGGAGTGATAGAAGGTAAGATGGTAGACAACCAGCCTTTCAAAAAACAAAAAGATGGTAGACAACCGAACCTACATGCAAATTAAACTATTAATATTAATATTATCTAATTAAACCAATTTTAAATAATCTATTAAACCACAAATTCAGCTGACATACATGTTGGTATTATATTATGCTATTTATTGTATATTTAGATATCTTGGTTTTTAGTAGTAGTTTCTATTTAGAATTTTAAATATATTAATTTTATTATAATTAAGATTTATAATTTTTATTTTTATTAATGTAATAATAAAATTCCATAAGATAACATAAAATTATAAATATTTGAATGCCTTTTATGGGCTATATGTTAAAATTTATAAAGAATATTGATTCGAATCCATTACAAATCTGGAAGGTTGAAAAGATAAGGAATGAACTTACGTCCTTCATTCAATGGTTAGAGCACTTACCACTGCCAATAACATTTAGTTTGGTTGTACAACGTTATTTGAAGTTTATATCAATGTTTAAGATCGTTTACGAAATGTTAAGCCAATGTCGTTGAGATCTAGATTTTATTAAAATGGTTTTTATACTGTAAGATCAAGATTCTGAGAAGAAACAAGGATAGGGATCGAGAATTCATACCATAATAAACCAGTTACAAGCGTAGAAGATGAAACTTGTATAAAAAATTAATTATACAACTATTTTAGAAAATATTGAATCTTCAAATTCAAATTTTAAACTCCATAAATCCAAAATTTCAGCATTAAGGCCTTCCGGTGTGCGCCTCTCACTCCTCTCACTTTTTCTCTTCCACATCAGCACCTCTCGCTCCTCCCCTCACCCTTGGAAATAGTTATCTCTCACTTCCCCTTAGTTTTGGTACACTGAATCAAGCTCAATGTACAAGAATATTTCTTGGTTTTCCTTTTCCTCACGCAACGAGAAGGCCTCGTGCGGTGAACAAAATGTGACGACCCCTCACTAGAGGGTCGGTGTTCATCGCGAAGCTCGCATGCCACATGGGACCTCGCACAAGCTCGATGTCTGCATACCGGAGGGCCTAAGAGACAATAAACTATGGGAAGTGATATTTACACGTGAAATAATGATCCATCTACTGTACAACACACTTACATAGAAGATGAAACATGTATAAAAAATTAATTATGCAACTATTTTAGAAAATATTGAATCTTCAAATTCAAATTTTAAACTCCATAAATCTAAAATTTCAACATTAAGAGACAATAAACTATGGGAAGTGATATTTCCACTTGAAATAATGATTCATCTACTGTACAACACACTTACAACTATCGTATAAGTCAATAAAATATATATTTAATGTGCATGAATCAATTTTTTAGGTGGAAATGTCACTTTCTATAAATTATAAATCTAACTATGAAAAAATCAATAATGCAACAACCGTATATTACCGTCTGTTTACTGGAACCTATCATCCAATGATTCACAGTAAGCCGCTAGCCAGGGCCGACCCATGGGCCAAGCTGGGCGACCGCCCCAGGCCCCCAAACGCCTAGGGCCCATATTTTATATATGTTGTATCTTATATAGATATTGAAGGCCAAACTCTTTTAGCCTTGGTATGTCAATAATCGGCCCAAACCACAAAATCGTTGCCAAAACTAAAGGAAGCGGAAGCGTATATGACCTAACATTGCCCACCTACTGTACTCGTAATTTATGAGTGTGTCGATTCAGATTTCAAAGGATGGCAGCTGTCAGGTGTCGTCATTGTAACACCCGTGTTCCGGATAATGTTTCAGATAAAAAAAAAAAACATTAGTTACAATTTCATATAAAAATCAGCATTGTATGCCGATCTTAGAAAAATCATAATTAATTCTACAAAAATCGGATTGACCTCAAACCAGTGCACAAAGTTTGCAAATTGAGTCTAGTTTAATCTATAAAAATTACAGGTCGCGACGCGACGGGTGTGGCGGTCGCGACGCGACGGAGTGTCGGCAGCTCCGTAATTTGCGCAATCAGTTAATCATTGATCGTGTGTCATCGCGACGCGACCGTAATCTTGTCACGACGCGACGGAGGTCCAGGAGGCCTATAAATAGGTGTTCCAAGCCTCATTTTAACTCACAACACACACCAAACACATATACGATATAGAGGAGTGTTCTGGTAAGGAAAATACGGTGAGGGAGGATGATGGAAGGTGAGAAACGAGCGATAGCTAGCAGCGAGGTGCTCGGGAACTGTCAGCGGTTCAGAAACGGGAAATGCAACAGGACTCCGAGAAAACGCCAACCTCAGGTGAGTAATCGCTACCGTATCTCCTTAATAGTTTATATGTATTAAACTATAAAATACGAGGGGTGTAATAAATTTATTTCCAGTAATTCATAATTCCAAAGGTAATGCTGATTGATTTACTTACGAGGACGGTGTCTAGGCCGATTACTTGGGATCTGGTTGTTGGATTTTCCGAAAGGCTAAAATGCTGAAAGGATCCTGCCACCCCAACTAATCTTCTACGTGGCCGTTCTTTATTTGATAAATCATGGAATGCCGTATTGGAATTACTAAAGGAAATATAAAGCTGTAAAGTAATAATACTTGTGTGGGAAGCAGGTGTGTTGTCGTGAGGGTAAATCCAAGTTATAAACCTAAAAGTACCATAAGATGATACTGAGAAGAGTGAATAAATAATGGTATATAATGCATGTCAGGGGACTGCAATATTTACCATATACTATCAAAACGTGAGGTAATCATAGATGTAATATGACCATACTTGTATGAGGAAGCCGTTAAGTGAGGGGGTATACCGTGAGATGGTATAAGAATTCGTGAAAACTAATACCAAATAATAAATAAAAAGAGATGGCAGTAGCTAAAGGTGTGAGTCGTGACGATGTAAGATAAGACTGTGTGGGACAGTCTAATAGTGAGTATCAGTGGGTGATACTGAATAGTGAGTGACGTCGGGTAATACGGTAGTTTCACAGTATGAATTACGAGTCGGATATGACTGTGAAGCTGACAGGAACGGTGATCCTGTAACGTATGTGACCATATAGGTCATACTGTGATTAGATTACTCACTAAGCTTTATAGCTTACCCTGTTGTTTTATGTGGTTTTGCAGGATAGGTAACGCTTGGCTTGGATCATGGGACGATCCCTGGTGATATTATCTTGTAAATTCCAGGCTGAAAAACCGGACGTTACAAGTTGGTATCAGAGCCAGGTTTGAGTGAACTAGGATAAGATCCCTAGACTCAAATTAGTAGGCACATGAGAATTGCGTGTTAAGATATAAAAATCACAAACATATTGTGATAAAGTCGAACGTAGATAAAGCAGTTTATTCTAACATGATAATAAGAATGTTAGTAAACTCTTTCAGAGAGAAAAATAATCGGAGAAAGTGAGTGAGTTTGTGTGGTATTTCCCAAATACGGGAAAGGTGTTAAAAGTAAATCCAGATGCAAATTTTGTCAAAATAAGAATGTTTTGAAAGTTGCCTTGAAAGAAAGCTTTTCTTTTTGAAAATGTGAAAGTATGGTATAGTTGAGAAATACGAAAGATATTGACAAGCTGATCTGGAACTGAGTCCAAAATAATTTGGAAGATGTTTTGAAAAAGTATAAGTTGAAATAAATGCTGAAAGCACGAGTTGGTGGGTGGCCTATTGAAAATAAATGTTTTTGGCGACAGCCATAGCATAGAAAATATGATAAATATATGTGATGATTGGATGTAAAATGGTAAGAACTATAATAAATGAGTTCATACAATGAGACAAGTGTTGGGGTATGGTGTGTGGTAATACTAGACATGTCTAGGTCTAGCATGGGGATAATATGAGGTTGAGGAATTGAGAGATAAAGAGTGGCTCGACGTACTGAGCAACATAGAGATGTTCGCAAGATGCACTGAGCAGATACCCATGATCCGACGTACAGGATATGCGCGGCTCCGAGTGCTGAGCGGTGGAGTTTGAGTTATTGAGCAGATACGCATGACTCGACGTACTGAGTATGCGCGGCTCTAAATGCTGAGTGGTTGAGCAGATACGCATGACTCGACGTACAGAGTATGCGCGGCTTTGAGTGCTGAGTAGGGGAGTTTTGTGAGCAAATACGTATAACTCGACGTACTGAGTATACGCGGCTCAGAATATTAAGCAGAAGAGTATAATTTGAGATATTGGGTATAGTAAATTTTGTGGAAAATTCACCGAAGACATAAGAGAAGTAAAACTGCTAGATGTCCTGAGTAAACATAAGACTAGGATGGATTGATTTATTCCTTCCATTCTAGAAGAATTAAGGGTACTATTTTACTTAGTTAAGGTCTAAGTACCAGGAACCATCCAATCATCACTAAACAAATAAAGGAGAGGTTATCTTTATAACCAAAGAATGTAATGGGGTATTTTTCCCAAACATAGTTGATTTTTTTTCTACTGATGTAAAGGTTATTTGTATGACCAGAGTTTTACAAGTAGAGAGATATTTCAAAGAAAAGTTATTTTGACAAAAGCTGAAAGAGTCATTTTTATGATTAAATTGTGAAAGGAATAATACTTTAAAATAGTCATTTTTACGACTAAAGAAATTATTGTTATGACTAATGGAAGTCAAAAGAGTAATTTTTTTTTTAATAAAAAGCATCTAGTTAAAAGAGAAGTGTGAGTAGTTATGCAGAGAAGTAATTAAGTATATACAAATTTAGTGTGTGTTAAGATGTTGTGTGACCAATAGTGTCAAAAGAAAAAGGGAGTTGATAAATCAGGAAACCCAAGTAGTAATTGTGTAATTGTTGAGCTGATGAGGGGGTGGTAAGGTCGGTTACAGAGTTTTGCAGTTAGGTGTTAGCTATTAAGCCTTTATGGCCTATTGTTGGTTGTTGGAGCCTTTATGGCTTGGTTTTTCTTGTAGGGCCACATTACCGGTTCTTGTGATTGGGACCATCTTTCCGTAGGGGTCACATACTCGGTAATGGTGGTTGAGACTACCTTTTCTATAGAGTTAGTGACTATTGTTAGTGGTTGGGGTCACATATATATATTGTGACGGTTGTATGAGCAGTAATTGTGGTGGGACCGCATACAAGTGTTGAGATGACCTAATCGGTCGGCAGTTCTAGGGTGTACGTTGAGTCTTTGGGACTCGATATCGTAGAGGTGGTTAATGTGTCAGTATTGTGGTGATACCCCTCTGGGTTTACTAGTACAGCCGCATTGCGTTGGAATAAGGGATGGTTGAGTGGAAGAGAGAATAAGGGTATGTCGATGCTAGGAGATTTCGGGGACGAAATCTTTTAAGGGGGAGAGATTTGTAACACCCGTGTTCCGGATAATGTTTCAGATCAAAAAAAAAAAAACATTAGTTACAATTTCATATAAAAATCAGCATTGTATGCCGATCTTAGAAAAATCATAATTAATTCTACAAAAATCGGATTGACCTCAAACCAGTGCACAAAGTTTGCAAATTGAGTCTAGTTTAATCTATAAAAATTACAGGTCGCGCCGCGACGGGTGTGGCGGTCGCGACGCGACGGAGTGTCGGCAACTCCGTAATTTGCGCAATCAGTTAATCATTGATCGTGTGTCATCGCGACGCAACCGTAATCTTGTCGCGACGCGACGGAGGTCCAGGAGGCCTATAAATAGGTGTTCCAAGCCTCATTTTAACTCACAACACACACCAAACACATATACGATATAGAGGAGTGTTCTGGTAAGGAAAATACGGTGAGGGAGGATGATGGAAGGTGAGAAACGAGCGATAGCTAGCAGCGAGGTGCTCGGGAACTGTCAGCGGTTCAGAAACGGGAAATGCGACAGGACTCCGAGAAAACGCCAACCTCAGGTGAGTAATCGTTACCGTATCTCCTTAATAGTTTATATGTGTTAAACTATAAAATACGAAGGGTGTAATAAATTTATTTCCAATAATTCATAATTCCAAAGGTAATGCTGATTGATTTACTTACGAGGACGGTGTCTAGGCCGATTACTTGGGATCTGGTTGTTGGATTTTCCGAAAGGCTAAAATGTTGAAAGGATCCTGCCACCCCAACTAATCTTTTACCTGGCCGTTCTTTATTTGATAAATCATGGAATGCCGTATTGGAATTACTAAAGGAAATATAAAGCTGTAAAGTAATAATACTTGTGTGGGAAGCAGGTGTGTTGTCGTGAGGGTAAATCCAAGTTATAAACCTAAAAGTACCATAAGATGATACTGAGAAGAGTGAATAAATAATGGTATATAATGCATGTCAGGGGACTGCAATATTTACCATATACTATCAAAACGTGAGGTAATCATAGATGTAATATGACCATACTTGTATGAGGAAGCCGTTAAGTGAGGGGGTATACCGTGAGATGGTATAAGAATTCGTGAAAACTAATACCAAATAATAAATAAAAAGAGATGGCAGTAGCTAAAGGTGTGAGTCGTGACGATGTAAGATAAGACTGTGTGGGACAGTCTAATAGTGAGTATCAGTGGGTGATACTGTATAGTGAGTGACGTCGGGTAATACGGTAGTTTCACAGTGTGAATTACGAGTCCGATATGACTGTGAAGCTGACAGGAACGGTGATCCTGTAACGTATGTGACCATATAGGTCATACTGTGATTAGATTACTCACTAAGCTTTATAGCTTACCCTGTTGTTTTATGTGGTTTTGCAGGATAGGTAACGCTTGGCTTGGATCATGGGACGATCCTTGGTGATATTATCTTGTAAATTCCAGGCTGAAAAACCGGGCGTTACAGTCATCGATATCGCAAATGTGGAAATGCAAACGCCATTGCATACTTGATTACTCTTTAATGGTTAGTACTTAAAATCTCTCAATTGCTTATTGTTCTAAAAGTTATATTCTTCTTTCTCTGTTTCTCACCTTCTGATTTTCTGAATTGCTTACACCTTATCCTTGAAACTCAGTTAGCCATTACACATACGTAAAAAGATAGAAATCAGACTGAATTGCTTTCTTTGTTTCTAACTTTCTACTTTTCTGGTCGCTGGACGTTAAATGCCTAATTTTTCTTTACTTCTAAAATGCAAATCAGGCTCCAACGTGGAATTGCTTTTTGTTGAAAGGCTGAAAGCCCATTCTTGGAAGTTAAAACGCAAACACAACTCTCACGCCATTGCTGATTGCCGGTTGTTCTATGTGAATTTTGATTAATGAAACTTCATTTCAATCTCTGCATCGATTTCTGCATCGATATACTGGTAAATGATTTTACAAAGTTAGAGATGAAACGAACGAAAAGATGAGGAATGTCGATAAAGAAACGAACAATGAAAGACCAATGAAAAACAAAGAAGTTATAGAGTCTTTTATGTGTGTAATACAAAAAGAGAATGTGAACATCTTACCTCCTCCTTTAATTAATAACAAATGTGGAGGAAGGTTGAAGAATAGAATAAAATGAAATAAAGAAATTGCAGCAGAAAAAGCAAAGAAATATGGAAGAAAATGTCACAAGTGTGGAAGATACATAAAACATGGCACAAGCGAAAAGCACGATACACATAACTGTCACAAGTTCAAAATACATTGATGCATATTTTTAGTTGAGTTTGACATATACTTTAATGAAAAACAAATAATGGTGCAAAAATTTTGTTTTCATATCATATACTTTGGATCATAAATTGTTGAATATATGTTCATTTTATGGTATTTGTTATATCGTGCATAAATAAAGTTTTGTATGATCACATATAAATATGATCATATGAAATTTTGAATCATGGATCATATAGTATCATATGGTACATAAATAAAGTTTTTGTATCATATTACGTTTGAATCATGCATCACATAAGTAATATCATGAACTTTGAATCATGGATCATATTCTATTTGTTATATGGCGCATGAATAAATTTTGTATCATATTACGTTTGAATCATGAATCACATAAGTATCATCATATGAAATTTTGAATTATGGATCATATAGTATTATATGGTACATAAATAAAGTTTTTGTATCATATTATGTTTGAATCATGCATCACATAAGCAATATCATGAACTTTGAATCATGGATCATATGCTATTTTTTATATGGCGCATGAATAAATTTTGTATCATATTACGTTTGAATCATGAATCACATAAGTATCATCATATGAAATTTTGAATCATGGATCATATAGTATTATATGGTACATAAATAATGTTTTTGTATCATATTACGTTTGAATCATGCATCACATAAGTAATATCATGAACTTTGAATCATGGATCACATGTTATTTGTTATATGGTGCATGAATAAATTTTGTATCATATTACGTTTGAATCATGAATCACATAAGTATGATCATATGAAATTTTGAATCATGGATCATATAGTGTTATATGGTACATAAATAAAGTTTTTGTATCATATTACGTTTGAATCATGCATCATATGTGTTAATTTTCAGTAATAGCATTAAGATCATAAAAGTTTACAATGCACAACCTAAATTGTGCATTTTTTGTACTAGTTGTATCATACAATATTATAAAACTCTTTCATATTGATGGCATACATGTATGAAAAATAACTAATATATCCACAATGAGTTCTTAACAGCAAAACAAAACATACCATACGTGATTAAAAACAACTAAAGTATCCACAATAAGTTCTTACACACCAAAACAATAATATTATCTTAAAACCAAGTTCTTAGCACCAAAACAAAAATACACACTTAAAACAGTTTTTCTGAATCACATAAGACCAACCATAAATACCATCAAACAAACAAAGAGTTATACTTGTTTCTAACAAACCAAAAGTCTTCAAAACAGAAACAACTAATCAAACCAACCATAACTACCATCAAACAAACAAAGACTTATACTTGTTTCTAACAAACCAAAAGTCTTCAAAACACAAACAACTAATCAAACACCTCCAACCCTTCTTTGAATTTCATCAACATGATCTTGATTTTAAATATTTTTCCTCTTGTAGGTTGATTTCCAAAAAACTAGATTTGCAGATATTAAAATCTGACAACAAGATTTTTGAAGCATACTTCTTCCTGCTCTCATCTAATTGTGGTTTCTGATCATCTAACTCTGGTTCTAAAAATGCTTCCATTTTATCAGCTCCACCCCCACGATAGACTTCCATATGACGCATCAAAAATAACCCATAATCAGTGCTGTTATTTCTCGTTTGCCAATACAATTCCATCATTTCCATCAGCATTTCTCCTCCTAAAATAACCCATAATCGGAACCGATGCATGAACACGTTTTCAATCATCATTTCTCCTCCTAAAAGGTGTAAATCATCAGTGTCGGGGTTCTCAAAATTTTCAGCCAAAATAATGTGATATCTCTTTGATCCAAAGTCTGAGAACCAATCAACCCAACTCGGAAAATCTACAACCCAAATTTGAAAAGAATTAAGCTGCCCAAAGTAATTAAAATTCGGCCCATTTTAGGATCTAGCCCACCTTCGGTTAGGGCATCCATTCGCATTTTGTTTATTGCTTGGTTTGCGGGCATTTATACGGATTTTATTTGGAAGAATTAGTTTGATGCGATCCAATCAAGTAAATCAAAATCGAATTCAGTTTTTAAAACATGAAAAATAGTTCAAATTAAATTTAAATCTGATCCAAACCCATCAAGTTACATTTATGTTGGATATATTAAGCTACATATGAAAATAATTTATAACTTGAACATTACAAGCTAGTGTTAAGTTTAACTAAACGAATTATTCAATCACTTGTTCTTTTTATCATATCTAATAAACGAAATCAAAAAACAAATAGATTAGGTGTGAACTAAAAACTATTTTAAATGACCAAAAAACATTATATTTTAATATTTTATACGTACAAAAATCCGTTGAGAAAAAGTTATTATAGAACGAGAAGAGCATTTTAGTAATATATCTCTACAAGGGCAGTTTAGTAATTTAACTATATTAGTTAGTGAGAATTTTGTTATTACAGTTAGTTATAGATGTTAGATGAAAATATATTAATCACGAGTTATATATAGATGTTAGATGATATAATTTTTGAATCTAATGATATCATTTTCATCTTTTCCATCTTTCTTACTCTGTAATAAAAGTACACATACATTACGAATTTTTATTTTGGCGAGACTATACAATTTAGTTAGAACACAACTCCGGTAACTTAACAAATTATTAATGATATATATTAAAAATGAAAATATCTATCTATCCTATGTGATAAAAGAAATCTATAAGTGCCACATGGCATCTTTTTGGACCTCTATTTGCCACATGACATTCTAATAGAAATCCTCTCATTCTTTTCCCGCCCATGATTATATGCTTTTATTTCTATTTTCCGTTCGAAATCCATCCCTAGAAATCAGGAACTGATTCAACACAAATCGTCCCATAATTTCGCCTTACCATTCTATTTCATCTCTCCCCAGATCGCCAATAGCTTCTCTCCCCCAACATCTTTCTACAAATTAGAGACCGTGCAATATGGATTTCAAGTTAAGCATCGGCCTTTCCCTTTTTGCCCCCATATAAAATCGTCTTCCATAGAGTTCTGCTACTCCGACGGCGTCTGATCACTACGCCTAACCAGAATGCTCCTCCTAACGTTTATTTCGAAGACGAATTTCAGTGGATTAGGGTTGTTTTGGTTGATTGCGGGCGAGTTCATCTTCAAATGCCAACAGGGATATGTTCACTTCTATTTATATTGTATTTTGATCACCAACAAGGTATTGAAATCCTTAAATATCACTACAACTAGGGTTTCACGATTCTGAATTTAATTTTATTGAGTTATGATGTGAAATCAAAATAGGAATCGCGTGCAATTCTCTCCCCAGATCAATTCTGCGTCCTTCGCAACAAAGGAACCGAGTAAGTATATGATTGTAACTTCGACTCCATCTTCATTTTCCCGCTCAGTGTTTCTATTACTCACCACTCATCGGTATCTCTCGTATTCAGCACTCCTAATTTTATCTCAATTTATGGTCATACCTAAATTCTCGTCATAATTGGGATAATTACGCTATCATTCACGCTTGTTGTAATGTAGAAATTCCAAATCCCTTAAAACTTGGTGTTAGTATCGAATCCGACGAACTGAACAATAATGACGAAAAATCAAATATAAAACGACAAAATATATGAATCGTAACGGTGCCGAATGATTGATTAATCGAGTTTGAGTACAAAAATAGTGCTCCTAATTACAAAACGTAACGAGCAACTTGAATAAGCTCTAAAACGACTCAAACCCTAAACCGTATTTTCGTCACACTCATTACGGCTAATTAAAAACGTAATTTATACTAAAACTGACATAAAATTACATGGACATAAAACCCTAGCCCATAAAAATAAAACTCGTTGGAACGGGCTCGCGGGCTTCTGCTTAACGGACTTCTTCTGAATCTGAACTTTGTAATAACCGACATATAAATAAAAAAAATGTCGCGTCATCAGTTATCATATTTTTACCCAGCAATCTCCCCCTAAATGTCGAAACCGATGCATGAACACGTTTTCACTCGGCATTTCTCCCCTAAAAGGTGTGAATCATCAGTGTCGGGGTTCTCAAAATGTTCAGCCGAAATAACGTGATATCTCTTTGATCCAAAGTCTGAGAACAAATCAACCCAATTCGGAAAATCTGCAGCCCAAATTTGAAAAGAATTAAACTCCCCAAAGTAATTAAAATTCGGCCCATTTTAGGATCTAACCCACTTTCGGTTAGGGCATCCATTCGCATATACGAAGTTAACGTCGTCTTCATTCAATCCGACCACTTTCGATTTCAACAAACACTTCTTCTTTCTTCACTTTCCATATGAAGGCGTCGTTTAATACCGCACATCCATTTGCTTCATCGATTCATCAGTTATCCCTTCTATACTCGTTTTTCTCCTAATCAATTTCAGCGTAGTTATCCGAAGATCTTTGGCAAAAATCGCATCAGCAACTCATATAGTATCTTTGATCGAACGGCTGACCAACGAGAATTTGTAACACTTCTATCCACCAAACTCCGATAACCACTTCTCCCTGATCAACCGTTTGCCTCCATCCGATTCATTATACGCAGTTCCGTTTTCTTCATCTCGAAAAGGAGCAGTCCAACCGAAGGTAATTATACATAATAGACCTTCGCATCCTGCATCTGTTCATTCAATTGCCTTTGAAAAATTTTCAACAGAACCTTTCCAATCGCAGGCAAAGGTGAGATTAGTATTCCCGACTGTAATCAGTCGAAGGTAAATCAACAGCCATCTGAATGCCATCGGATCCTTCTCTTCACATCCTTCGGATCAAGCAGACAGGCTCCGCCTTCCAAACGATCTTGTAATGATCGGTGATTGCCTAAGCCATTGGAAGGTATTAATTTGCCTCTCAGTTACACATCTCCTATTTCTATCCTGATTCATCCCATATCTTTATCTTGTTAGAATTGTTCTTAATCTTCCTCTTTGAATAAACAGGAAAAGAAGTGTAGTTGATTTATCCGAAGACCTTCGGATTGTTTCTGTATCAGATCATCCAATAACCTTCCCATCTGTTCATTGCTTCTTTTATTCCCTTTAGAAGCAACAAAGGTGCAATCTTTCTCAGGGGATTTTTGAATGTATAGAACCCAAATTGTAAATTCGAATTCTAAGTTTGAAGAACTGAGTAATTATTGTTTTGAGTTTCAATTAATGATTGTCGATGAATGACACGGAATGCTGATGTATAAACATGTCTTGATCTTCAATCCGGAATTAAGTCATTTTGTATGTGTTTGTCAATTTGTGTGTGTTTAAGATGCGAAGTCAATGGACCTTCGTCTCATTCAACACACATCCGAATTGCATATTTGAACATGATCTGAATTTGTGGCCATTTCTGAAGGGTTTCTATGCAAACAATGAACACAAAAATTCCTATAGTTCACATGCAACCCTAAGATGATCTATGTTTTCTTCTATGAAGATAATAAACTAAAAACCCTAAAGGATACAATTCATTTCTAAAGATTAATTAAGAAAACCAACCTTTGATCTTATGATCCTTGAAGCAAGCAGCAAAAGAATCCTTCCTCAAATGCAAGTCACACCCAAGCAATGGAGAAATCAGTCCAGCAGAGTAACACAGAGAGAGAGGAGACGTAGGAAAAGAGGTGCCCAGGGGGTTCCTTATATAGCCTCATAGGGTTACACCTGAAACCCTAGAAAGCCTCCAAATGGATAATGCTTTTGACCACTTGGACCAGGCTTCCCAAAACCCTAATTAGGGTTTCGCCAAACCCTGGAGGAGCCTCCAGGGTGGCGCCATTTTGGTCCCTGGTTTTTACCTGGCCAGTTATTCAACTACTGAATAAATGCCAATTAGTCCCTACACCTTTTATTAATTAATTTAATCACTAAATTAAATCCAATTAATTCCAGATTAAATCTTAACTAATTATTATAGTTTCTAATTAATATATTAACACTTAAATATATTAATAAACTATATATTTATTTTCTATTGATTTATTAAACAATTAATAAATCAATCATTCTCTTTACTGAACTATACAACTATCCTCCAGCTATCAGGGCAACCCAAATGGACTTTGCTTCTATTAATAAGATAAATACAATTATAAGTCATGGCTTAGACACCTAATCCAACAGTCTCCCACTTGGATAACTCTATGACTTTAAGTGTCTGAACTCTAACCTAGTCAGTTCTGTCCAAAGATAAGTGATCTGATGATCCTCCATCCAACAAGATATTTTCAGACTCAAGACATGGATTAAAACTCAATCTTGGTCTGATGCTCTGTTTCTCGATTTCTGATTTGCATATGAGTTTTGAGACTACTAATTGAACACATCAATTAAGTCCCGGTTGGCCAACACTTTCCGTCAACTTCAAAATCATCGAGAGGCCTACAGATATCTGTTTCCCTATCGGGTCAGGGGACGGATAAGTTTTGACTAATATGCCCATATCTTTTGCTAGTCAGAATACTTACAACAATGCGTTTTATGACACCGAGTTACCGGCGCGTTTTCGCATTATCAATGAGCACCTGCCTCGCAAATTACAGATCATATCTCTCCACTTAAAGATCAAAATATGTTATCGTCTTAACATTGCTCGTGATGTAATCCATGAAGCAATCTGTTAAGAGCGGGTTTATCCAATACTCAAATCTCCATTTTCTAAGTACTCATGAATGTTATAGCAGTCTTACTGCAATGTCTAACTCATTAGACAGTCTATAACTGATTCATGACAGTCTTCATTCACACTTACTTCCTAACAGTGTGATCGACTGTGGACCTTTAAATAATCTGATTATTTAGGAAGTTAAACATGCAAATATAGAAACACAATAATAAACAATTGACACAGGTAGTAACAATACTCATTTATAATCTCCATTATAAAAATCACCAAGTCAATTACATTTATACTGTTACAAGTTTCAATTCTATCTAATTACTAAAACTAATATCATCCTTCAGCCCAATGCTCCGAGCATGCTGATTGTGCTTGATCATACTTAGTGCCTTAGTCAAAGGATCTGCAGGATTGTTTTCAGATGATACCCGCTTAACCAGTAAGTGACCTTCTTCTACGCGATGTCGAATGTGATGGTACTTTCTGTCGATGTGTCTAGACTTTCCATGATCTCGTGGTTCTTTTGTTAAAGCGACCGCTCCTTCATTATCGCAGAATAGTTCCATCGGCTCCTGAATGCTCAGGACAACTCCAAGGTCACCGAGAAAGTTCTTCAGCCAAGCCGCTTCCTTAGACGCTTCACTCGCTGCAATGTACTCTGATTCGCAAGTTGAATCAGCCACCGTTTCCTGCTTGGAACTTTTCCAAGTGACCGCTCCACCATTCAACATAAATACCCAGCCCGACTGGGACTGTCCATTGTCCCTATCTGTCTGGAAGCTGGCTTCTGTATATCCACTCACTTTCAAGTCATTGCTGTCACCAAGGACTAATACCATATTCCTTGTCCTTACAGATACTTGCGTATGTTCTTGACCGCAATCCAGTGCGCCTTTCCAGGGTTTCCCTGGTACCGACTAACCATGCTTAATGCAAAGGATATGTCGGGACGAGTACATGTCATAGCATACATGATCGACCCTACTGCCGAGGCATAGGGTACCCGACTCATTTCTGCTATTTCCTCATCGGTACTCGGACTTTGAGTCTTACTCAATTTGGCATTACTTTGGATTGGCAATTCTCCCTTTTTGGAATTTTCCATGTTAAACCTTTTTAACAACTTTTCCAAGTACGTACATTGGCTTAACCCTATCAATTTCCTCTTTCTATCTCTAAGTATTCTTATCCCGAGGATATAACCAGCTTCTCCTAGGTCTTTCATGGCGAAACACATCCCGAGCCAAGCCTTAACATCTTGCAAGGTCGGAATGTCGTTTCCCATGAGCAGTATGTCATCAACATACATCACTAGGAAAGTGACTATACTCCCACTAGCCTTGACATATATACAGGACTCATCTTCACTCCTGGAGAAACCAAACTCTTTGACTTTCTCATGGAAGCAGAGATTCCAGCTACGAGATGCTTGTTTCAATCCGTAGATTGATCTTTCAAGCTTACATACTTTATCAGGGTGCTTTGTGTCTACAAAACCTTCTGGCTGATTCATATAAACATCCTCAGTCAGTTTCCCGTTAAGGAAAGCGGTCTTGACATCCATCTGCCAAATTTCATAATCATGAAATGCAGCTATGGCAAGCATTATCCTGATTGACTTGATCTTGGCTACTGGTGAGAAGGTTTCATCATAATCAACCCCCGGGGTCTGAGTGAATCCCTTTGCAACCAGCCGAGCTTTATAAGTATGTACTTTGCCATCCATGTCGGTCTTCTTCTTGAAGATCCATTTGCATCTGACTGTATTTCGACCTGGTACATTGTCAACCAAGTTCCAAACTTGATTGTCATACATGGACTTTATCTCGCTGTCCATTGCCTCTTTCCACTTGGTAGACTCGGGGCCTGCCACTGCTTCGCGGTAGTTAGCTGGCTCATCCAAATTAGTCAATGTGCGATCAGTGACCAATGTGTCACCGTCCGAAGTAATATGGAAACCATAGAACTCGGGCGGCATGCTAACTCTACCCGAACGCCTAAGGGGCAATGATATGTCGGTGGGTCCAACAGGAACCTCGTCCTCATGTTGGTGGCTAGTTTCCTCTAAGGTTGGTTCATCGGTCATCTCCTGAATTTCTTCGAGATCGATTGTACTCCCACTGTCCTATTTGGAAATGAGTTCTCTCTCTCGAAAGAACCCCCTTCTTGCCACAAAGACCACGTCCTCGCTTGGTCTGTAGAACAAGTATCCAAAAGAGTGTTTCGGGTATCCGATGAAGAAACACCTTTCACTTCTTTCCGAGAGCTTATTCGAAGTCTCTCGTCTTATGAAAGCTTCATAGCCCCAGACTTTGATGTGTGCCAACGAGGGAACTTTCCCCGTCCACATCTCGTGCGGTGTTTTCGCAACCTCATTGGTTGGGACAAGATTTAGGATATGGGCGGCAGTCTCTAAGGCATACCCCCAGAAATGTATTGGAAGTGAAGCTCGAGTCATCATGGAACGAACCATGTCCAACAAGGTTCGGTTTCGTCTCTCAGCGACACCGTTCAACTGAGGTGTCCTCGGAGGCGACAACTGTGAAACAATTCCACATTCCTTAAGATAATCGAGAAACTCGATACTAAGATACTCACCGCCTCTGTCGGATCTAAGCATCTTTATCTTTCTGCCCAATTGATTTTCTGCTTCATTTTTAAATTCTTTGAACTTTTCAAAGGTATCCGACTTGTTCTTGATTAAGTCGATATACCCATATCTACTAAAATCGTCGGTAAAGGTCACATAGAACCTCGTGCCATCTTTCGTGGTTGTTCTGAAAGGACCACACACATCTGTGTGTATGATATCCAACAGACCTTCACCTCTTTCAAAGGAACCTTTGAATGGTGATTTTGTCATCTTGCCAAACAAGCAAGATTTGCACACATCATCCAACCCGAGGTCGAATGATTCCAACACTCCATCCTTTTGGAGTTGGGGGATGCGTTTCTTGTTGATATGGCCAAGACGACAGTGCCACAGACATGCCTTTTCTACGCCGCTTGAAGCATCAATAGTTAAAACATTTTTACCACAATTGTCAACACACATAATAGATTCATACACTCCATCACAAGGCATAGCATTAAATATAAAAACATCATTTTTGAAAACCGAAATTGAACCATTCAATTTATTAAATTCATAATAAAAGCCTTGTCTAAATAAAGCATGAAAATAAATTATGTTCTTAGCCATATCTGTCGCATAGCAACAATTATGTAAATCTAATCTAACTCCACAACTGAGCATCAGTCCATAGACACCGATCTTGGTAACAGGTGACGTTCGCCTATTTCCCATAACCGGGTTCAATCTCCCATGCTCCAGCTCCCTACTTTCCTCTAGGCCCTGCAAATCAGAACAGATCTGAAAACCACATCCTGTGTCAAGGACCCAAGAACGGGAAAAAGATGAGTTATTCGATATAGAATATGTACCTACTCGTGACGCTTTTACTTTACCGTCCTTGATGTCCTGCAGATACATTGTGCAGCTTCTCTTCCAATGACCCTTTTGCTTGCAGTAAAATCTGTCAGCCTCTTTGGGATTCGTGACGTGTGGAATGCTGGAAGACTTGGCTCTCGGGGCATTGCTGGATGACCCGACATGAGTCTTTTCCCTCCAGTTTTGCTTAGGAGGGCCCTTCCTTTTCTTTCCCTTGCCAGATCCAATAGCTAGGACAGGCGGGTTGGCCGGGAGCACACTTTTCCCTTTCATCCTGTCCTCGGCAGTACGAAGCATGCGGTGGAGTTCAGCCAAAGTTTACTGACTGTTGTTCAGATGATAAGCCTGTGTGAACTGGTCATAAGAACCGGGTAGAGAATTTAGCACAATATCAACTGCCAAATCCTCATGAACAGGCATCTCCAACTTCCTAAGCCTTTCAACATAGCCCTGCATTCTTTTCACGTGAGTGCAGATGGAATTTCCATCCCGAAGCTTGCCATTTGTGAAAGCTTTAACCACTTCACGCCTTTCGATGCGCTCCTGCTTGCGGAACTTTTCCGCGAGCTCTTTATGCATCTCGTAAGGCCAGTAGTCCTCATAAATCCGCTGTAGTTCAGGGTTTATGGTCGCGATCATGATGCAAGTAACTTTGGTTGCATCATCAGAATGTTTGGTGTACGAGGCGATTTCCTCGGGAGTTGCAGTATCAGGGTCAACATCAACAAGCTCGGTTTCCAGAACATACTCTTTATGTTCAAACATTAAAGCCATTTTGATGTTGCGGATCCAGTCATTGTAGGTAGAGCCGTGTAACGTCACTTTTGAGCATAATGACATAATCGAGGTGACACTACCGGAGTTCGAGTGGGGAACGGATTGTTTAGAAGACATCTGAATAAGAAGAAGATAGTTTTAATTGGACACTTAATAATAATCCTTATATTCACCCAAGAATAAATATAAGGCTAGGATCCTACAATAACAATCTACAATATCGAAGAGGGATGCCGTAATCTATATTGTAAATTTTATAAGGTAGGCGAATGACGATTCAACCAATTCCACCGCGGAAAAATAATCTTATTATGATGGAATTCCTAGTTTCATTGAGATTTACCGAACTGTTCGATAGCATGTTTGAATCTCGGGAATGCCCCGCTGTTTGTCACTGGGATACCGAGGATCACAAACCGGGTGTGAATAACCATGCAAATTGCTCGGTACTCTTGAAGTCAATTGTCATCTCTAATTAACGTGCCGGTTAACCACATACGCTCCGTTAATAATGACAAAATCAAGAAACCCATTGCGACTCTTTGTGGACCCCAGTTGGCGTGCCAGTAAACCACACACGCTCCACCAACGTTCCATAAAGTGCAATGTGCCATTTCATGGATTAGCACCAATTCACATTTTATAAACCTAAAGTAACTAAATTGGGATTTGATTAAGGTTCTAGTACTTTCAATTATAGCATTATACTTTTAAGAGGTTTAGCGGTTCTATCAAACCCGTTCGGCTAACGGCACTCGACTGACCAGGAGAGCGGTGGGTAAGAGTAGATACCCATTAGACTGCCATTTTATAGGCAGTCGCCTTATACCCTCTTTATAGGACAGTTTTGTGAATGAGTCCTACTAATGGTAAGACTAACCAATTTTCTTATATATAAATATTAACTTTTAATGTTAAATATATAAGATATATTTTAATCTTAATAAAATATTTTAGAATTAATTATTTCACTAATTTTCGCAAATTTTAGCTAATTTTTGAAAATTTTAAATTAATTCTTTAAACTGATTTAATTTATCTTTTAATTAACAATTAATTAAATTAATTAAATCTAAGATAGATATTATGAAATTAATCAAATTAATTTTTCTATCTAGGTCCCTATGGTGATCGAATTACCAAGAATAACAACATACTTATATGGCAAGCAAATCTAGCAATCAAGGGGGACCATTAGGGCATGGCGGTTAGGGTTAGGAAACCCTAGCGAATCCGTCGACTATCAAGCCTCCCAAGGAGGGGTTTTCGCAAAACACCTCAAGGCAAGAATCAAGCATGCAGTTTATATCAATTCATAAGAAAAACAAGCCTATGCTCTGATACCACTGAAGGGTTTTTATGCAAACAATGAACACAAAAATTCCTATGGTTCACATGCAACCCTAAGATGATCTATGTTTTCTTCTATGAAGATAATAAACTAAAAACCCTAAAGAATACAATTCATTTCTAAAGATTAATTAAGAAAACCAACCTTTGATCTTATGATCCTTGAAGCAAGCAGCAAAGGAATCCTGCCTCAAATGCAAGTCATACCCAAGCAATGGAGAAATCAGTCCAGCAGTGTAACACGGAGAGTGAGAGGAGGCGTGGGAAAAGAGGTGCCCAGGGGGTTCCTTATATAGCCTCCTAGGGTTACACCTGAAACCCTAGAAAACCTCCAAATGGACAAGGCTTTTGACCACTTGCACCAGGCCTCCCAAAACCCTAATTAGGGTTTCGCCAAACCCTGGAGGAGCCTCCAGGGTGGCGCCATTTTGGTCCCTGGTTTTTACCTGGCCAGTTATTCAACTATTGAATAAATGCCAACCAGTCCCTGCACCTTTTATTAATTAATTTAATCACTAAATTAAATCCAATTAATTCCAGATTAAATCTTAATTAATTATTATAGTTTCTAATTAATATATTAACACTTAAATATATTAATAAACTATATATTTATTTTCTATTGATTTATTAAAGAATTAATAAATCAACCATTCTCTCTACTAAACTATACATCTATCCTCCAGCTATGAGGGCAACCCAAATGGACTTTGCTTCTATTAATAAGATAAATACAATTATAAGTAATGGCTTAGACACCTAATCCAACAGTTTTTTCATTTATGTTTTAAATTTTCCTTGATGTTGATGTGCCAAAAAAAAGAGGGATGAGAGAGAAAGCCAGCTGGAGGATGTACTCCATGAGAGAGACAACAATGTACTATTTCTATTTAGACCCATGTATGTGTGTACGTTGAAGGAGAGGTCTCATTTGGCAGAAAAAGGTGTGATAGCGACAAGTCATATTGTACCGAACAAAAGGAAAAATTGCATGAAGTACTGGTTAATAGAGACAGATGATAGAGAAGGCGTGTCTTTGTCTTTGCGTGTTCTTTGAATTTAGAGAGAGAAAGGTGTTAGAGTACGGATTGTGTTGATATTTGATATCCGAAGATAGAGTGTTCTTATCCGAAGCTAGTGAAGTATACGAAGTTCAAGACTGATCCGAAGCAAATGCTAGCTGTCTTAGAGCTGTCAAGTTTTGAGCTTATCTTTTGATACTAGAGATAATGTCTAGGGTTTTTGTACTTATCTGTAATCAATGGGCGTTATCCATTAAGTATTAGTATTTAAACACTTGTAACCCTAGTTAGACGTTACGTTCATTCATTGTAACGATCCTCATAGTTGCTCATCTTTGTGATTTGGAGCACTATCTTATTTACAGTGAATAAAATCATTCGACTACTTGAATATTCATATATAATTGTTCTCGTTGTTTGCTTGGTTCATATTTTGATCTTACAAGTGGTATCAGAGCGGGTTGTTTGCAATCTGTTACTAAGTTCGATTTTCATTCTTTGATTCGTGGTTCCAAATCGTTCTTGGATCCACTCTTCCATGCTTCAAAGATTTAATCTTGGTAATCTTTCTGCAACGATCTGAAATTTTCAATGGCATACAACGTGAACAACGCTATGATGAACTACGCCGCCTTACTCAGCTCCAGCAACAAAGCTCCAATTCTTATTCCTGAATTTTACGATCAATGGGCTAATCGTATGGAAGATCATCTCTCTGGAATCGATGAAGACCTCTTGCGATCGTTAAAGGACGGTCCATTCAATCCCAATGTTCAGACTAGATTTGCTGCCAAATCTGGTGAAGCTACTACTCCTCCTATCGAGACTGAAGCTACTATCGCTGCAACAAGAAGATGGTTGAGAACGACAAGCGATGTATGCGTGAATTGAAGAGTGGTATACCTCCTGTCGCCTTCAATCTGATCCGAGGGTCCAAATCTGCAAAAGAAATCTGGGACAGGCTGAAGATGCGATACGAAGGTAAAGACGTCATGAAAAAGAGTATTGTTAACAATGTTTTGACTGATTTCAGTAACTTCAAACAACTGGAGAATGAGAAGATAGACCAAACCTTTGAAAGGTTCAATGATGTGGTCTATGAACTGGAGAAGTATGGCGTATCGAAGACCTCGCATGAAACAAATTTCAGTTCATGCAATGCCTCCGAAGGGAATGGAAACAAATCACCATGATGGTGAGGGCCCATGAACGAATCAACTCATACTCAATTGAGGAACTCTACAATTTGTTTAAATCCTATGAGTATGATGTTTTTGATTCAACTGATGATCAACCGAACGCTGGCTCATTGGCTTTTGTTACAAAAGCTGAATCCAAAGAAGTCTCCTATGCTGACGATGAAGAAGAAGAAGATGATGAAGGAGAATCAAAGGCCTTATATTCTAACAACAATCGAAACTTTCAGAAGAGGCCTCAGAACAAACCAACCTTCAACCGAAGCTTCAACAATGGGAAGCAGCCAATGAAACCTGCTGATTCATCTAACAAACCGAAGTCAGAAGTAACTCCTTGACTAGAAAAGAAGTTACTAGGAGATTCTGGATACAACTGCAACTACTGCTTCGACAAGAATCATTTAGCCAAGGATTCCATGTTGAAAAAGGCTAATGAGAAGAAGGAAAGAGTCAAAGATGAGGCGTACTATATGAAGAAACTAGAAGAAGTTCGTACGAAGACTCAAAATATTTCTCTTGTAGCTCCTAAGGGAGGTGATGGCACTTACCAAATTTGGTCATCTGGTTCTGACGATGATGAAATTCGTAAACCCACTCATGGTGTGATGTTTGCTACACACACTGGCCACATCATTTGGTCAGAAGATGAGAGTTCAGATGAAGAAAAAGAAAGCAACATTGCTGGTGTTTGTCTAATGTGATGGGTTTTAATGCAAACTTTAACTAAAAACCTAAGTTCACATGCACCTTATAGGATCTATGTTTTTCTCAATTAAACCTATAACTAAGGCCAATAATAAAATTACAAAAGATAAATATTATACCTTTTGACCTTTGGAAGCTAGCACCACAAATGTGGTGCCTCTAAGGGCTCACACCCAAGAACTAGCAAGCTAGATGAGCAAGAGAGAGCAAGGAGAGATCCTTGTAATTGACGTGAATAATGGGGTGTCCAAGGCCTCTATTTATAGCTTCCATGTGATAAGGAATAAGCAGTATAACTGCCTTATTTAAGATCCTAATATGATAAGGCTTTTATCAGATAAAGGGATCTGCTTATCACTGCCATATATAGCCTCATGTGCTGCGAAATCTACAAGGCTCCAAGCCTTGGATTTCGTCTAACCCATTAGGGTTTCCAGGTTATCCATTGCTCAACTATTGAACAATTACAACTCAGCCCATGCACCTTTAACTAATCCAATTAATCCCAAAATTAATTCTAATTAATTTATGATCAATTATTCATTAAATAATATGATTTCTAATTAATATATTATTCTTATAATATATTAATAAATCATTATTACTCTCTTTTAATTAATCATCTAGTCCTTTGCCATTTATGAGGGCAACCCAAAAGGACTGTGCTGCTGTCAGTTTAAGTACACTATAAATTATAGTTATTGCTTAGACACCTTAATCCAACAGTCTCCCACTTCGATAAGTCTATAACTATAATCCCATATGACTTAACTTTGACCAGCAAATTTGTAGCTTCCAAATGTCGCTATCGAACTCTGACCTAGTCTCTGTCCTAAGATAAGTGATCGAATGACCCTTCGTTCTACAAGATATTATTCAGATCTTAAGGCATGGTCTTTAGTCTGATTCTCTGTTTCCCGATTACTGATTTGTGATGATATAGGACTTCTAATCGAACACATTAATTAATTCCTGGCCGGGCCCAGCACAATAAGTCATCACCAAATCACCGAGGGGCCCATAGATACCGTTTTTCCCGTTAGGGCAAAAGGAACGAATAAACTTCGACTCATATGCTTGTGTCTTTTACTCGTCAAATCACGCACAACAATATGTTTTATAAGATCGAGTTACCGATGCGTTTACGGATTATCAATGGCAACCGATTTATAAATTTCAACTCATATGTCTTGGTTTCAAGATCATAGGATATTATCATCTCAGAATTACTTAGTGACAACTCCATGAAGTAATTCTCTAAGTGCGGGTTGGTCCAATACTCAAATCTCCATTTACGAGTACTCATGAATATTGCAGCAAGGCTATTGCTATGTCTAACTCATTAGACAGTCTACAATTCCATTCATGACAGTCTTACTTCATAACTTACTTCCAAAAGTATGACCGACTGTGGGTGTTTGAATAATCACATTATTCAGGAAGTAAAACATGCAAATTATGAAACGCAAAATGTACTCTTGACAATTGGTAGTTAACAATGCTCATAAATAATTCTATATTATTTAATCACCAAATTCAAATACATCATTTTTTATCAAGTTTCAAAGTATCTATCTAATTGCTAAAACTAATATCATCTTTCAGCCCAATGCTCCTTGCATGCTGATGGTGTTTAATCCTGTGAAGAGCCTTTGTCAGAGGATCTGCAGGATTTTCTTCAGATGATACTCTTTTCACCAGCAGGTCACCTTCCTCTACTGTATGTTTGATATAGTGGTACTTTCTATCGATATATCTGGACTTTCCATGATCTCACGGCTCCTTGGGCAAGACAACCGCTCCTTCATTATCGCAGAACAGTTCCATCGGTTCCTGAATGGTCAGGACTACTCCAAGGTCACCGATGAAATTCTTTAACCAAGCCGCTTCTTTAGAGGCTTCACTTGCAGCTATATACTCTGATTCACAGGTTGAATTAGCCACTGTCTCCTGCTTAGAACTTTTACAGGTCACTGCTCCACCGTTTAATAGGAATACCCAGCCTGACTGAGACGGATAGTTGTCTTTGTCTGTCTGAAAGCTGGCATCACTATATCCACTTACTTTTAATATATCTTTGCCACCAAGGACTAAGACCAGGTCTTTTGTCCTTTGCAAATACTTGAGTATGTTCTTAACCGCAGTCCAATGCGCCTTGCCCGAATTTCCCTGATATCGACTAACCATGTTAAGGCAAAGGCTACATCAGGGCGTGTACATGTCATAGCATACATGATCGATCCCACAGCCATAGCGTATGGTACTCGACTCATTTCGGCTATTTCTTTATCTGTACTTGGGCATTGAGTCTTACTCAATTTGGTATTACTTTGCATTGGTAGTTCTCCTTTCTTTGAATTTTCCATACTGAATCTCTTCAGTACCTTGTCCAAGTAAACACTTTGACCGAGTCCAATCAGTCGCTTCTTTCTATCTCTCAATATTCTTATCCCGAGAATATAGGCAGCTTCTCCAAGGTCTTTCATGGCGAAACACTTACCGAGCCAATATTTTACTTCTTGCAGGGTCGGAATGTTGTTTCCCATGAGCAATATGTCATCAACATATAGCACCAGAAAAGTGACTATACACCCACTAGCTTTGGTATACATGTAGGAATCATCTTCACTTCTAGAGAAACCAAACTCCTTGACTTTATCATAGAAGCAGAGATTCCAGCTGTGAGAAGCTTGTTTCAATCCATAGATTGATTTCTCAAGCTTACACACCCTGTTAGGAAACTTCGCGTCTTCAAAACCTTCTGGCAGATTCATGTAAACATCCTCAGCCAGTTTCCTCTTAAGGAATGCGGTTTTGATATCTATCTGCCAAATTTCATAGTCATGAAATACATCTATGGCAAGTATTATCCTAATGGATTTAATCTTAGCTACTGGTGAGAAGGTTTCGTGAAAGTCAACCCCAGGGGTTTGAGTAAAACCTTTTGCGACCAGCCGAGCCTTGAAGGTGAGTACCTTTCCATCCATGTCGGCCTTCTTCTTGAAAATCCATTTGCACCCAACTGTCTTTCGACCTGACACATTGTCAACCAAATTCCAAACTTGGTTGTCATACATGGACTTGATCTTGCTGTCTATTGGCTCCTTCCACATAGCAGCCTCAGGGACTGCCATTACTTCCCTGTAGTTAGCTGGCTCATCCAGATTAGCCAGTGTTTTATCACAGACAAACGTGTCACCATCTGTATTAATATGGAATCCATAAAACTCAGGTGGTGTCCTAGTTCTACTAGAGCGCCTGGGAGGTAATGAACCGATTACCGGTTTAACAGGAACTGATTCCTCTGATTGAGGGCTAGTGTCATTCACGGTTGCCTCATTTTCAGATTCTTGAATTTCTTCAACGTCAATGGTGCTCCCACTGTCTCTTTGGAATATGAGATCTTTCTCTCGAAAGACTCCCCTTCGTGCTACAAATACCACGTCCTCTCTTGGTCTGTAGAACAAATATCCAAAGGACTGCTTTGGGTAACCAATGAAGTCACATTTCTCACTTCTGGCTTTGAGGTTTCCATGAGTCTCTCGTCTTACGAAGACTTCATAGCCCCAAACCTTAATATGTGCTAACGAGGGAACGTTCCCTGTCCACATCTCGTGAGGTGTCTTGGCAACCTTGTTAGTAGGGACAAGATTGAGGAAGTGGGTGGCTGTCTCTAAGGCATACCCCCAGAAGTGTAAAGGAAGAGAAGCTGAACTCATCATGGTGTAACATCCCAAAATTTTAGGGTAAATTTTAAAAAAATTTAATCACTTTAATTTAAAGAAAACCACTTCATTTAATTTTCTTAAAACACCCAACATTTATAAATCTAGTATAAGCATCTATAACTAACACGAGTTAACAAAAATCAAACATCGGCTGAAACATCAACTCAAAATAAAGTACCAAATAAAGCAGCACAGCGTATACGCGTCACACCTTGCCATCACCCATATCTAAAGGACCCGAAACAGTAAGTTAATAGGGAAAGGGTAAGCACACAACTTAGTGAATTTCAAGACATACACTATATATCAATCAAGCATACGTTGCTAACAACATAGATTACCACATAACGCACCCAGCAGTGGTATCGCCACATAATGCACCCAGCAGTGGCATCGCCACATAATGCACCCAGCAGTGGCATGACCACCCACATAATGCACCCAGCAGTGGCATGACCACCCACATAATGCACCCAGCAGTGGTATGGTCACACAATGCACCCAACAATGATAATACTACATAATGCACCCAGCAGTAGTATCACCACAATATTCATGTATACTATCATATCATAATAACCCACAACACTACAACAAAGGATGTATAATATCAGTACAATGCACACAGCCTAGTACAATCCACACATATCACATATATCACGAAACACAGAGAAAATATCAAACTTCTATTCATAACACAACACAATAAGGAATGAATGATATCAATACAATGTAGTGAGAAACTCACCTAATAAGTAGAAGTAGGTTGCACACACAAGCCACGTGATACTCAAGAACTCTCCTTCTTCCTCGGTCCTACATTCCACACGGTACTACTTAGAACGGATTAACGTTTACATTTACTACTTATAATTATTTAAGTGTATATATACTTTTCCCGATACCCAACACGTACCGTGTCCCACTATACCCTCCCTTTACCTTATAAATACATCATTGAGGTTATTAATTATCTTTAATAAGCATATATATGTCCGAACATCCATTACAAACTCTAAGCCTGCAACCATGACCAAAAACCACAAAAGAAGATTTGACAGCAAAGCTGATGTTTGGACCTACAACAAAATTTGCAATATTAAACCTATGAGAGATTGAAAATAAAATCCAATAAAAATCATGGGTAAACTAGACCCAAGGCCAAGGTCACAGGGCCTAACCTCAGGTCAAAATAATTCTCCAATAACAAATGACAAATCCCCAAACTTGACTGATTAGATTAGTCCATCCACTGGACCACCCCTCAAAGATGTAATCAAATCATAAATGAGAAAAGAGTTGGATTCTGGTTTTTGGTATTAGGAAACTAGACCCCTAACATAAAAATTTCCCACTGGTCTTGCCCCCATATCATTTTTTTACATTTATTTATGAATTTACCAAGTTTGAATACTTAACTCGTCATGGTTCTGCACCAAATAGTGAAAATATCACTTTTCACCCTAGCTAAAGGTATTTCCAGGCTTCTGCTAAAACTAATGAAATGTATCCAACTCAATTATGCAACGTTTGGCACTGGTTTCAGGTCCAAAACAAACCCCTATGATTTTACCCGATTTTACAAAGATGATGCCAAAATCAGTGGATTACAAGTTCACATGAAATAACATTAGGGTTAGGGTTTTCACACACCTAACCCATTAAGACCCTCTAGGGTCTGATTTGACTTCAAAGGGACACTCAAGCAAAATCAGAAATCTACGACAACTCATTATATTTACCACCAGTACAAGCACTCACACTAACACCCATACATGGTGTGGAAAAACTTGATTAGAACAAGAAAAACGATTATGACAACAAGAGTAGCACAAACCTTAATGTGTTCCCGAGTCTCATTTAAGGAGAGAAAGGGAGAGAAGTGGATGGAAGTGAAAGGAAAATGAATTTTTTTATGTTCCTGAGTTTTTTTACGGAAGGAAGTGGAAAGAAGAGAATGGAAGAGGAGGGATAATATTCCCTCCTAACTTTCCTTCCGATTTGGAAGGATTCGAAGAGAAAAGAAATGATCGTTAAAAATAACACTTAATTTTATATTTCTTTTTCCTTCCTTTCCACTCGGGAACACAAAAAAATATTTCTTTTTCTTTAATTTTCTTTCGACTCGGGAACATGAAAATATAACTTTATTTTCCTTTATCTTCCATTCTTTTCTCTCCTTATTTTATTTTCTCTTCTTTTCTCTCCGTATTAAAACTCGGGAACTAAGTGTAAATTACAACTAAAGAATTTCTTTGCAGCCGCTCCTTTTTGTCGATCCTTCAGCCCCTCCCCTCCATCATCTCGCTGCCTTTTCACCTCGGTTTTCCTTTCTCTTCTCGTAGCTTATTCTCGGCAGCCCTCACTCTTGTTCACGGTTCCAACAAGACATGAAGGTAGGGGTGGGTTTCACACATGCTTGCCGCCACAGAAAAGAGAAATATAAGGGAAGAAACTTGGGCTGCAATCATCGGCCAAGGGAAAGGACGAGATTCCCGCTGCACATTCTGTCTCGATCGTCTTTCTCCCTCTCAGTCACGCTATCCCAATCACGACAAAAAGGATTCTCACGGCTCACTACGTTTGTACGATGCATATACATGAGTTCTATGGAGCATAACGTGGGCTAGAGGAAATCGAGGGCTTGATAGCCCTAAACGAAAAAGACTTGAGAAAAAAACCCACCGGCAAAAGAATTTACGGCCCAAAAGGGCATTGCATGCAAAAGTTTGACATTTGGCACTTCAAGCCCTTCCATTTTAACCTCTTAATTTACTTCAATCCAAGACCTAATAACTTCACAATTTAGGTTTTATATTTTGACAATTAACCCCCTTAAAATTTAATTTCAAATTATTATTATTATTATTATTATTATTATTATTATTATTATTATTATTTGTCGAAATACTCAGGATTTAACTCTACGAATCATCGCCTTCTAGAAAAATTTATCTCTTATTCTTTTAAACATGCGCAACTAAAATAATCGACGTTAATTATTAACGCTACTATTGAAAATGTGGTGTTACACATGGAACGAACCATGTCTAATAAGTTTCGATTGCGCCTCTCGGCCACACCATTTATTGTGGTGTTCTTGGAGTAGTCAACTGTGAAACTATTCCAGATTCCTTAAGATAGTTTAGGAACTCGATACTAAGATACTCACCGCCTCTGTCGGATCTAAGCATCTTTATCTTCATGCCCAATTGATTTTCGGCTTCATGTTTAAACTCTTTGAACTTTTCAAAAGTTTCGGACTTATGCTTTGTAACACCCGGTTTCTCATACAAAGTACACCCAATTTTTTTTCAAACTATTACATATCAAAATGGGTATACTTGTAATTAAACCACGGATCAAGATGTTATCATCACAATAATTACATAAAAGGTCCTTACAATCTTAACAAGGCATTACAAATAAATCTACTTCAATTAAAGGACAGGCTCTAAACTTGTCCATGTCTCTTCATCACATGTCTTCCCCTATCACTGCTACAGATACCTGCAAAACAACAAGCAACTCAAGTGTAAGCTTATAAAGCTTAGTGAGTAATCTCAATAACACTTCACAATCTCTCTGAGTAAACTCTCTCATCATTCTCCTTTGCTAGTCTCATTACCAATTACTCACTTTCTCTTACTCTGAAATCTGCAAACTTATTAGCTTTACAAACACCAGCTAATTAGTAGTAATATTAATTCAAGAATATGTATCACAACTGATACTACTCATAAACTCAATCACACACAGACTCGCATATACTCATTTCACAATCAATTATACTCAAATAATAACATCCATAATGGTTTAGCAATCAAACTCAAGATTCTTTAACTCACTCACTCAAGCATATACTCTACTTTTATACTCAGTATAGACTGTAACTCGTCTCTTGTTATCCACAGATAACGGAAGCACTCTAACTCTACGCTACCACAATACCAACATAACACACATATGTGTTCAACATAAATATATATATATATATATATATATATATATATATATATATATATATATATATATATATATATATATATATATATATATATATATATATATATATATATATATATATATATATATATATATATATATATATATATATATATATATATATGTACACAACAAGGTATAACCCTTACTCAAGTATTCAGATGTACTAACCTGATATCGGCTTAGTACATGGAACCCCCAATTTGCGCGTAACGGGCTCCTGTTCTCTAGACTTGGTTATATCACCATAGTCTAAATCAATTCTCCAACATCCACAATCATCTCAATAACATCTATCTCAAAGATGTATGAATCAAAAGAGGAAAAAGGAGTATAAACGGTAAATATCAACTCTATATTTACCGAAACCCCAAAATCCGCGGTTCTACTCATTCAACCGTAGAAACTCGAAAATACTCTCACCAATAACTCTAAAGGCATCCACTAACAATCTACTAATAACATATATAAAAATATATATCTAAAACACCGAAATCAAAGCTAGGGTTTCAAAACCCCCAAAACGAAGAAATCACTCACCTCAATGAATTAGGAATCGAGAACATGTTTACGGGGTTAGATTGAAGTCTCCATACGTTTCCCCATGCATCCCCTGTCTCAATTTGAGGAAAATCGCCTTAGGAAGCTCTGGAATGAATTTTGGTTCTATTTTTCCCTAAATGAGGGTTTGCTGCGTATTTACAGCCACTGTCGCGACCCGCGGCGCGGCCACTTAAAAACAACGGCGCGCGCTGTCAAAACACGACCCGTGCTCCGAAAACCCGACCCATGTAAGTTACGGTATGGCTTTAGTGATAAAAACCCAACTCACTCACCGCGACGCGGCCTCATAAAACCCGCGGCGCGCAATCGAACATGACCCGTGCTTATAAAGCACGACCCGTGTAACTTACCGCAGACCTAAAACAATCACAAAAGTCTCGTACACGACCCGTGTGACCCTAACACGACCCGTGTAACCTCTTTTAACATTTTGAAAGGTTTAAACTCCTTCCAGATGGGTTTCTAATCACTCGAACTCATACAATAACCTAACTAATCTTAATCACAACAAGATTAGTGTATAATAAGGTTTCAACCTCTTCCCACTCATCAAACAACTCATCCGTGAAATCACACCGACAAAAAGGTAATAACTCTATCTACCTTATAAAGCATCTCAAAATAAAAATGGGTCTTACAAGCTCTCTCCTCCTTTAAAAGATTCTGTACTCGGAATCTCTTAGAACAGACCTGGTCTATATAATCACCTCACCACTGAAATCACACATCATATACAATAACGACATTATCATCTCGTCGGCTCATTTGTCATGTATATATCATTACATCGCATTTACTCATAGCATGACTATAAAACTCAAGCTTCCTCGATTAACATTACAGTTAGAAACTTTCCCACTCGACTTCTCTTTCCTCAAAATCTCAACATTCGTCATTTTTCTCATAAGATGATCTCTACAATCTCATTGATTATCACCATTTCCATGTGGACAACCATTCACAATATACAAGAACTGGATAATAACAAGTTTATCTAGAAGCAACCCAAGTAGCATAATTAAACAAAATTTACACGTATTAGTTCAGCTTGTCTCATATTCAAAATTTTCTCAGAAAGATCTTACTCTAACTCGATAAGAAAAACGGTCTCACCGATTTCAAACTCATTCTCTCTCTCCATTTACTCCTCCAATAACAATACACTAAAGATTGATTTCTCCAACTTGTACATTCTATTGTTTAGAGTAGGAAAAACACTCATACAACATAAAAGACACAGATATTCAATTGTCTCACTAATATTACATAACTCATCAACACTTGGATGTAAATCCAACAATAATAAAATATCAGAAACTATCTCGAGTTTCACTCACGTTTCCTCTAATTTGGTATTTAACCCTCGACCCTTTGGTTACATAAGACTCCTTTCAGTTGTCTTATCGCCACAATTGATTACAACTTCTCCGAAAGCTCGTTTATCTCTGCTCCCACCTCAGCATACATATTAGGTTTTTCACCCAATATATAACTTACAATCCTCAACCACGAATGGGTCTTATTAATCTCATTCTAACAACATACCTCATGTTGTTTCTCATGATGTATTCGCTTATTTTATCATCTCTTATGTGGATAATCCACAACATATTCTCAATAAATCATTTGCTCTATTAAACTCGATAATTTATTATCAAATAAATTATCAACACAACCACATATATTCCTTCTGACACACCATCAGTAAGGATTTTCTTCTCGTCATTTCTCACTCGTTATTATCTCAATCTCAAATTCATCATAATGACATAGAATAGGTGATAAATACAACTCACCAAAATCTCTACACATGATTCAAAATAATAACATCAAACACCGCAATCTCTAAGGTGAGATCATATCTCATCATCCAATTTACTCATTAATCTCAAGAAATAACTCAAGGTTATTATCGCAAATTTTTATTAGTCATCGTCTCATACGAATAAATAGTTTTGTCATCTTCACACTCACGCATTTATTTCATTGGCAGTAATTGGTTTGATTGCTAAGGAACGAATCCTATCAATCACAACCACAATTACTTTCCTTCTCTTTAACTCATATCTTCTTATTATGTATTTATAAAACTGTATCTCGTTCAACATGTAAGAAATCTCACACATTCTCAACACGACTACACAATAAACATATTTACGCACAACAACACTTATCAACAGTATTATTCCCTGTATTATCTCACAGTACTCCCGTACTGTTACTCAACCTCTGATTCGTCTATTTCTCAACCCACAAGGTTTCAAGCCACACAAGCTTACCGCTACATTCATATTTATCCATACGCAAGGATAGTACATTTCTCATTATTCTGCATCACTATAAAGTATATGCCTGTCTACACATAAGCACAACACTGCAGTACCACTCTAGCTCAGCTTATGGTACCCCGTACCATCCTCCTATCTCGTTACTCACACTATCTTATAGTACCCCGTACTATCCTCAAAACTTACTACTCAATAAAATCTTACGGTATCTTATACCGTTCGTTGACTTTATTGCTCAACACTCTCTCACGGTACCTCGTACCGTTCTCTGTTCTCACCACTCAACATTGTGTCACAGTATCTCATACTGTCCTCTGATCAAACCATGGTACCTCGTACCATTTTCTTATTTCAATCCATCTCCTCTTTAACTCTAACGAGTCTCTCTTACGGTCTTGAGCCATATAGACTCACCGTCACTCCTTATTTTGTTGGAGTCACAAGGTCCTCACTACTCTAACAACAAGATACTCATTATGTGATTCCACAGAAATATGTGGCTTTAATCTTAACTAATCTATATGTGACGCCACAAAATATGTGGTTTCAATCACATTTACTCGTTATGTGGCCCTACAAAATATGTAGTCTCAACCACCTCTACTCAATATGTGGTCCCACAACATATGTGGTCTCAATCAAATCTACTCGATATGTGGCCCTACAACATATGTGGTCTCAACCACATCTACTCGATATGTGGCCCCACAACATATGTGGTCTCAACCACATCTACTCGATATGTGGCCCCACAACATATGTGGTCTCAACCAAATCTACTCGATATGTGGCCCCACAACATATTGTTGGATTAGGTGTCTAAGCCATGACTTATAATTGTATTTATCTTATTAATAGAAGCAAAGTCCATTTGGGTTGCCCTCATAGCTGGAGGATAGATGTATAGTTCAGTAGAGAGAATGGTTGATTTATTAATTGTTTAATAAATCAATAGAAAATAAATATATAGTTTATTAATATATTTAAGTGTTAATATATTAATTAGAAACTATAATAATTAATTAAGATTTAATCTGGAATTAATTGGATTTAATTTAGTGATTAAATTAATTAATAAAAGGTGCAGGGACTGGTTGACATTTATTCAATACTTGAATACCTGGAAAAAACCAAGGACCAAAATGGCGCTACCCTGGAGGCTCCTCCGGGGTTTGGCGAAACCCTAATTAGGGTTTTGGGAAGCCTGGTTCAAGTGGTCAAAAGCCTTGTCCATTTGGAGGCTTTCTAGGGATTCAGGTGTAACCCTAGGAGGCTATATAAGGAACCCCCTGGGCACCTCTTTTCCCACACCTCCTCTCTCTCTGTGTTACTCTGCTGGACTGATTTCTCCATTGCTTAGGTATGACTTGCATTTGAGGCAGGATTCTTTTGCTGCTTGCTTCAAGGAACATAAGATCAAAGGTTGGTTTTCTTAATTAATATTTAGAAATGAATTGTATCATTTAGGGTTTTTAGTTTATTATCTTCATAGAAGAAAACATAGATCATCTTAGGATTGCATGTGAACCACAGGAATTTTTATGTTCATTGTTTGCATAGAAACCCTTCAGTGGTATCAGAGCATAGGCTTGTTTTTCTTATGAATTGATATAAACCGCTAAGCCTCTTAAAAGTATAATGCTATAATTGAAAGTACTAAAACCTTAATCAAATCCAAATCTAGTTACTTTAGGTTTATAAAATGTGAATTGGTGCTAATCCATGAAATGGCACATTGCACTTTGTGGAACGTTGGTGGAGCGTGTGTGGTTTACCTGCTGACACGCCTAGGTCGTCGTGCGGTCAAAAATAAAGAAATACCTCACTCTCACTAGTATGATGGTAGTCAGGGTCGATCCAAATCCATGATTGAAAGTACTAAAACCTTAATCAAATCCAAATCTAGTTACTTTAGGTTTATAAAATGTGAATTGGTGGTAATCCATGAAATGGCACATTGCACTTTGTGGAACGTTGGTGGAGCGTGTGTGGTTTACCGGCTGACACGCCTAGGTCGTCGTGCGGTCAAAAATAAAGAAATACCTCACTCTCACTAGTATGATGGTAGTCAGGTTCGATCCGCAGGAGTTTCGTGGTTAGACCAGATGACAGATTACCAACTAGTAGTGTCACGCTACAGTCGGAGAACCTAGTTTCTATTTTCCTAACTACTAACACCAAAAAGCAATAAGCAAACAAGTCCAAGCTAAGCATACAGTAAGCTCAAACCAAACAAAAGACCTAGTCACTTTCTGAAATCAGAAGTACATCTCTGAATCAGAAGCAATCAAAGGTATGCAAAACATCCAAATCAACAAGGCATAAACTAACCAATAACTAAGGTTCTAACTGAACAGTTACAAGCTAAGTTTCAATGCCTACAACTAACCTAATTAGCTACTGATTTCAGCAAGGGAAAAAAGTTCCAACAAGGTCAAAACAATATCAAAACACAATCCAAACATCCACAAGCATAAAAACACCAAAAAACCAATATAACTTGTAACCAAATGATTTTCATAAACCAAACTCATATCCAAACGTCAAAACAGTAACAAAATGGTTCAAAAAAAAGAAATCAAAGCTCAATATCAGTGGGTGTCACTCCCAAAGATACAAGACAATGCTTACAACTAGCTAAATAATTGAAAATAAAATCCAAAACATGAAAATACCAATTGAGAGTCTTTTGGAACGAAATCTTGGAGTCAAAGAGCTTCAAGGTCGATTTTACACCCAGTCTTTGCTAGGATTTTCGGCTGAAAAAGCCTCTATTTATAGTTACAAATTTCTCGAGGCCGCGCCACGCAGATATGAAAACCGCGACGCGCGTACTTATCCCTTCCCGTTTCTTCGGCATTTGAATGTGTTCCACCGCCTTAAGCCCGCGTCGCGCGTTTATGGAATCCGCGGCGCGCGTACGTTTTTACTTGATTTTTCATTCTCTTCCAAACTTCTTCCTTTTGCACGCTTTTAGTCCCTGTTTTCATTAATTTCTTCCAAACAAGTCTTGGCACGAAAAGTGAGAATACCAAAGTATATCTGATATAATTTCACCAAGAATAGGGCTAAACAATGCCTAAAATACTTTATATCACTAGGCGTTGTAAAACACCCCACACTTGTGCCTTGCTTGTCCCCAAGCAAGAGAGTTTTTAACAAATTATAACAAAGATTCAAACAATTTTTGACTGTGTTCAGTTTCAAAGCTTATTGTCTCCAGAGTTAGATTGAAATAGTTTGTGAAAACAATAAAATCCTAAGAATCACTTTTCCTATTCTTTATTACTTTTCCTATTGCCCAAAGGCTTATTTATGAACTGAAACAATAAAATCCTAAGAATCACTATGAAAAATTACGAACTGTACTAAAAGTAAAAACAACTCAATCATAAATAATTACACCTTCCTCAATTATGGGCAGTGTCGTCCTCCTCATCTTCCTCTTCCTCCTCGGGGTCTTCCTCTATCGGCTCCTCCTCTTCTTGAATCGTCGGCTGGGGTCTTGGTGGGACACATTTGCTTTTTGCCATGAATGTAATCATGCAATCGGATAACCAAAGGAGTTGCTCTTGCATATTCTCTGTTCGTTTATTAGTCTCCTTTGTTACGGCCGACTGCATCTGGTGTTCCCTCAGTTGGGTCTGTAAGGATTGTTGAACTGCCTTCACCTCATCGGCCAAGTATCGTGACTCCATGGTGGCCGAGGAAAGTCCTCGAGGTAGATTGACAGTCACCCGCGGTCGCTTTCTGGACGTTGATGGCTCGGCCCTCAGTACCAGAAATGGTGATCGCTCAGTTGCCGTGATCCCATCGTCAACATAAATCACGTCTCGGGAGATGGTGGTTAGCGGACTGAAGGGGACTGGCTGAACAAGTGTCAGTCCCTGGGTGGTATGCTCGGATAGCAACCCGTAGGATTGGGCCAGTCTCATGACATAATGTCCCCCGCCGAGAGCGATTTGCTTCAACGGTGTGTCTGCGATCTGCTTGAAGTAGTCAGCCACGAAATACGGCATATTACACGTCTGGAGCATCCGTGTCAAACACTACATGAGATGTAACTCGTGTGGTAGGACCCGTTCCTCGTCCGCACGAGGCCAGATCATGGTTGATATCAACCGATGTAACCTTCGATGTGCCGGTAGATGCATCAGCCCCTCGCGTACGGTATTCTCATGATACCGCGTAGATGATATGGTACTTCAATAGTCAGCAGGAGAGAAGGAGTCATCGGCGTCATAGTTAGCACGTCGGTGGAATGTGTCGAACCCCGGTGCCTCCGATTCTTCCTGAGTATACAGCCCAGTTCGATAACCAAACTCCCGTAGACTGCAGCTTCGGTTGTGATTACCCAACCGGAACTGCACCATTTCTTTAGTGTCCATCCCTATCGGCTGGTGATCAAAGTGGTAACTTGCAAGAAATTGCAAGAACACCTCCTGATAAATAGGTTCCGCCATGTTAACCACATTTTCAATGGCCCGACAAGTGTAGATAAGCTCGCCATTATCGTAGCCCCCTTGGACCAGCCAATCTTGCAAATGATCCAAGATTCCCGATTCCTTGGTCAACTCCCAGTTGACCGGCCGGGCGGGAAGAATTCTCTTGTGTTGTTGCACGGATCGACGATTATAAAAGCTATAAGCCCGTGTTCTGCCAACTCCTGTAGCCAAGGAGTTCCAGTCAATTGATTCTGAACTTGCGGAAGAAGACATCGTGCCTGCAGAAATCACGAAATTTGACAATTACTGCACTGTTCAGACATTTGTCGCGCCGCGCATATAATGACCCGCGACGCGCTAGATGAACATTCAAAAGGCGCGTCGTGGTATATGCAGACCGCGACGCGCCTTGCGATTTCGGTTCAAGAAAAGTGGATTATTCTGTCAATTTAAGTCTATTTTCTCTAATCTGGCACTTGGGTTCCGTGTAATACAGTACTATAATCCTAATTCAGCAATCAATTTTATCAATTAAGTATAACATTGCGAATTACAGTAGTATCTAGCAAGTTTCAAGACTTCTAAAACTAAGAGAAAGAGAATAGGTACTTACTTGAATTTCTTGTGAATGAAAGATGAATGCAGACATCGTAGTTGATTGAGGGTTTGAAGCACGGTGAAAAGAATCACAATTTTACGTAATTTGATTATATACAGTGTGAGGATTTGGATAACTCTCAAAAAGCTCTGTTTAAGTGATTATCTTTAATTTCAAATTAAGATAACGCCGCGGCGCGGGAAGCTTCTATCCGCGTTGCGTATAAAAATCCGTTTTTAAATCTAATCGCAAAAACTTGATACGCGCGGCGCGGATCCTAGGATCTCGCATCGCGGTATTGCAAAATTACCAAAATGACCCCACACTTATCTTTTTCTCACCGTGATCAAATGGATGCAAAGAATTAAGAAAAATATGCAAAATGTACAAATGATGATCGGGTTGCCTCCCGACAAGCGCTAAGTTTAACGTCTTCAGCCAGACGTTCACTTACCTGTCTCATGAAGTGTATGCTGGAATATCTACTACAAATTCAACTGTCTCCACCTCTACAGGAATGTGCCCGTAACAATATAAGGTTTGAGCCTGTGACCATTGACTTTGAATGATTGCCCTCCTTTCAAGTCCTGAATCTCTACTGCTCCATAGTCTGTGACGTTGATCACTTCATAAGGACCATTCCACTTACTCCGTAATTTCCCGGGGAACATCTTCAGTCTCGAATTGTACAGCCACACCTTTTGTCCTACTTCCAAAACTTTCAATCGAAGCTTTGCATCGTGATATCGTTTCATCTTTGATTTGTATGTAGCTGCGTTCTCGTATGCCTCATATCGTAACTCTTCTAATTCAGACAGCTGGAGCTTCCTTTCTTTGCCAGCGTTTGTGTAATCTATATTGACTTGCTTAACTGCCCATAGGGCACGATTGGCGAGCTCCACTGGCAAATGACATCCTTTTCCATAAACCAACCGATATGGGGTAGTCCCAATCGGTGTCTTATACACAGTGCGGTACGCCCATAATGCATCATCTAACCTTAGTGCCCAATCCTTCCTGTCAGTTTTGACAGTCTTTTCAAGAATTTCTTTAATTTGCCTGTTGGACACTTCCACATGACCACTTGTCTGTGGATGATAAGGTGTCGCGATACGAGGGTTCACCCCGTAATGTTTCAGCAGTCTTCCAAATTTGAAGTTCTTGAAATGAGATCCTCCATCACTAATGATTACTCTAGGAATTCCATGCCTAGTGAAGATATTTTTCTTCACGAATTTACAAATCACGTGGTGATCATTTGTACGAGTCGCTTCAGCCTCAATCCATTTAGAGACATAATCTACTGCCACCAAAATGTAAACATACCCATGTGATGTGGGAAATGGACCCATGAAATCAATTCCCCAGACATCAAAAATGTCTACAACCAAAATCGGATTCAAGGGCATTTGATCCCTCTTTGATATGTTCCCTAGTTGCTGGCAATTGATGCATTCCTTGGCAGTCTTGTGTGCATCTCGAAAGATAGTCGGCCAATACATACCAGATTCAAGGACTTTATACCCTGTCTTCTTTTCACTGAAGTGTCCTCCACATGCTGATGCATGGTAGTGCTCTAGTACCTCACCAATTTCATTGTCAGGCACACATCGACGAATTATCTGGTCCTCTCCTACCTTAAAAAGGTCTAGGTCGTCCCAGATGAATCTTTTTGCATATGTGCGAAATTGCTTCTGCCTCTGTTTGGTCCAGTGGGTTGGTATTGCCCCTGTAGCCAGAAAATTCACGTAATTTGCATACCAAGGAGCTCCAGTAACTTCCAAAAGATGCTCATCTGGGAATGAGTCCTTGATTCCAGCCTCCAATCCTTCAGCTGGCAATCGAGAGAGATGATATGCTACCACGTTCTCAGCTCCTTTCTTATCCTTAATCTCCACATCAAATTCTTGCAGTAGAAGTATCCATCTAATTAATCTGGGTTTGGACTCCTTCTTTGTAAGTAAATACCGAACAGCACTGTGGTCAGTGTAAACCACAACCTTGGATCCCCAGATGTAAGAGCGAAACTTATCTAATGCAAATACTACGGCAAGTAACTTCTTCTCAGTAGTTGTATAATTTAATTGTGCTTCAGAAAAAGTTTTACTCGCATAGCAAATAACAACAGGTTTCCTATCAACCTTTTGTCCTAATACTGCACCAGCAGCATAATCACTAGCGTCACACATTATCTCAAAAGGTTGAGTCCAGTCAGGTGGCTTAAGAATGGGGGCCTCGACCAATTTATTCTTAAGGATGTTGAATGCTTTTACACATTCCTCATCAAAAATAAATGGTGCATCTTTCACGAGAAGACCGCAAAGGGGTTTGGAAATGGTACTAAAGTCTTTGATAAACCTACGATAAAAACCCGCATGACCTAAGAATGATCTGACCCCTTTCACTGATGTTGGGGGTGGTAATGTGGATATAACCTTGACTTTAGCACGATCAACTTCAAATCCTCTCTCGGAGACCACGTGACCTAACACAATCCCTTCTCTGAACATGAAATGGCTCTTCTCCCAGGAGAGCACTAAATTTGATTCTACACATCTCTTCAACACTTTTTCCAATTGATCCAAGCAAGTTTCGAATGTCGGCCCGAAAATTGAGAAATCATCCATGAATATCTCTAAAGCATCGCCAATCATATCAGAAAAGATGGCCATCATACATCGTTGAAACGTTGCAAGAGCATTACACAATCCAAATGGCATTCTGCGAAATGCAAAAGTACCATAAGGACAGGTGAACGTTGTCTTTCCCTGATCTTCTGGGTGGATTGCAATCTGATTGTACCTAGAATACCCGTCCAAAAAACAGTAGTACTTCTGTCCTGCTAACTTCTCCACTATTTGATCGATGAATGGCAACGGAAAGTGATCTTTAGAAGTGGCAGCATTAAGTTTCCGATAGTCAATACAGACTCTCCATCTAGTCACAGGTCTTGTGGATACCTTATCCCCATCCTTTATATCCACAACAGTTATTCCAGACTTTTTTGGCACTGTCTGCGTTGGACTGACCCATTCGCTGTTAGAGATCGGGTAGATGATTCCTGCATCTAACCATTTGAGAACTTCTTTTTTAACAACTTCCTTTAGATTGGGGTTCAATCTCCTCTGCGTGTCCCTAGCAGGTTTAGCTCCTTCCTCTGTGATAATGCGATGCATGTAAGTGGTCGGACTAATCCCCTTTAAGTCCGCAATCGTCCAACCGATAGCCTCCTTATGCTTGGACAATACTTTAAGCAATTCTATCTCTTGTTCCTTGGTCAGATTGGCTGCCAAAATCACTAGTAAAGTATCCATCTCCCCTAGGAAGGCATACTTTAAATGCTCTGGTAAGGATTTTAATTCTAACTTTGGTGGTTCTTGTAAAGAAGGTTTCAGCGTCTTTGGAATTTATGTTGGTAACTTCTCTATATGAGCACACTCTTCAGACTTCAAACCTTTCTCTTCTTCTACCTCTTTTTCGTGCTCATCACTTTCAACGCCTTCTTCTTCTTCTTGAGTCTCCATCTTTTCTAATTGTAACACCTCGGGAGTGTACTGCTGCACTAACTCGTCTATAATATCCAATTGATAGCACTCCTCTTCTTCCATGATATTTTCTTTGGCAGTAGCATTGAAAATGTTGATCTTGGTCTGTTGATGCCCAAAGGATATTCCCATTTCTCCTGTGCGACAATCGATGTTTGCATTAGCCGTGGCTAAAAAGGGTCTCCCTAAGATAATCGTGGGTTGTTCTCCACTGGTTGCCTGACGAGTGTCTAAGACTAAGAAATCTGCTAGATAATAGAATTCTCCCACCTTGATGATGACATCAACGAGCATTCCTCTGGGGATCTTCATAGACTTATCTGCCAGCTGCAGAATTACATCGGTAGATCTCATGGTGCCAAACTCATGCTTATTAAACAACTGTCCTGGTAATATGTTCACACTAGCACCTAAATCTAACAAAGCCCACTTAATGTGCACGTCACCTAAATCTACAGAGATGAGAGGGACCCCAGGATCCTTCATCTAGGGAGGTAAAGTGTCCATTAAAATAGAACTAACATTCTCAGGTAAGCTAATCATTTTAGGTAAGTGAGACAGAATGTGTTTCTTATGAATGCACATATCCTTGAGAAACTTAGCATATGCAGGAACTTCCTTAATAAGTTTAACTAAGGGAATGTTAACTTTAATCTGACTAAACAATTCCCACATTTCCTCTGCTTGTGGTCCCTTTTTTCCATATGGTCTCCTTTCTGGCTTTTCCAAAGCTGCTGGAAAAGGAACTGTCCCACTTGTTTCCCCATTCTCCCATGTACTTGCCTGCTTCTTCTTCTTTTCCTGTTCCTCTTTGCCCTTATTCTCCTCTTTCTCCAATTCTTCATTTTCATCAAAAATTACTTCAACATCGCTATCTTCATCTACTGGTGGAGCTGCAACCTTATTATCTACCTTCTTCCCACTTCTAAGTGTGATCACCTCATTAACTTGCACTTTTGATGGTTGCTCTTTTTCCTGCGATCTATTCTCTCCCATCTTAACAATCAATTCCCCTAATTTCAGGATTCCCTCCGTATTAGAATTCTCCACTTCCTGCAGTTTGACTAACATTCCAAAGACTTCCTGTAGGCCAATGTTCGTCCCCCCCCCCCCCCCGCTGGAGATGGAGGTTGTGCCTGCTGCTGCCTCATGGGTGGTTGCCTCGCTTCCCGTTGCTGATTACTTCGGAATGGTCGTGGTGCATTCTGAAACCGACCATACCCGTGAACTTGACTAATTTCTGCATGAGTCATCGAGCACTCATTATGATTGTGTCCTATCTCTCCGCATGTATTGCATATAACCTGCCCATGCAACACATATGCTCCTTTTTCTTGTTGAAACCTTTCAAGCAGCTGATTAAACCTTTTTGTTACAGCACTGAGCTCTTTCTGAATTTCAGCCTTCCATTTATTCCCCCCTTCAATGTTAGCTACATATACCATCTTGTCCTTCATGGATCCACTGACTTTCGATCCTAAGCTCAACTGCTCCAGGAATTTCCAAGCATCTTCAGGCTCTTGCCACATAAATGTCCCGCTTGATGAGGCATTTATCATAGCCTGGTGCATCTCACTAACTCCCTCAAAAATATCTTAACTAACTGCCACCTAGGAACTTCATGATGCGGGCAAGATCGTAACAATTCCTTCAACCTATCAAACGCTTCATGGAAAGCCTCTCCTGGCTTTTGTTGAAATTCTTGGATTGCGCGCCTAACTTCGTGGTTTTGCTGACTGGATAGAATTCTTGTAGAAATTTCGCCTTGAGTTGTTCCCAACTAGTGATACTATTAGACGGAAAAGATATAAACCAATACTTGGCCTTATCCTTTAGCGTAAAAGGAAATAATCTTAATCTAAAAATATCCCTATCGGTATTCCTAGGAGTATTGGCGTTCGCTATAGCTATAAACTCATACAAATGATTGTATGGGTCATCAGTCTTATATCCTCTGAACTGAGACAATATTCCTATCAATTGAGGTCTAATCTCTACATAGGATTCTACATTATCAGGAATATAGATGGGCGACGAGTCATCATACTCCCTTGGCAGGAAGTGTGATGCAACCGATTGCCCCTTCAGTTGTGTAAAGTACAAAGGTCGGATATGATTACCATAATGTTGATGACCTTTGTTGGGGTACAAAGCCCTACATGAATTGATGTTTGGCGGGCTTAGATGACCCATTATGATGGGCTTTGCCCTAGTTGTGGGTCTTACCTATATATAGTCATGTTTATGTCATTTGTTAGGTAGAGCTGACAATGTGAGGTGTAGGTGCTTTATGCAATAACTTTGTACACTATGACATGTTTGATTATATTTGAATATTAATCATTAGGCACTTTAGATATTTGATTCGATCTTTACGTTATTATTATTCCGCATATGTCAAATCCGACTTTACAATTGGTATCAGAGCCGTACCTTGAAGATCTAACGATTATTTCAAGGGAACGATCTTGATTTGACAACTTTTGAAGATTGTTTCAAGTTTCAAGGATTGTTGTTGAGTCTCTCATGAATTTTTGGATTCATTTATCTTTTTGGAATATTGTTCATCTTGTTTGTTCTTGGTGTTACTGTTCATCATAGTGTTCATGTTAATGTTCATCATCAAGAAATTATTGTTGAAAGAGTTGGCTCATCATTTCTTTTACAAATTATCTTGTTTGTTGGATATTCATGTTTTCATCATGTTCTTCATCTATGTTCATCATACTTATCATTTGCCTAGATCTGGAAATTATTCTTCATTCCTTAATCTAGGTTTTCTAGATATTAGTTTTTATGATTAATGTCATATCTTTGATCCATTACTATTCACTGTTCTTACACACCAATTCCAGATCTCTTTTTTTCTTACTGTTCATGACCCAACATTTGAGCCAAAATCTGGTTTTATTTCATTCGATCCAGCTTCACTGTAATCACTGATTTAATGGTATTCATCTTTGATCTAATTATTCAAAACGTATCACGGTTCCTCTCGAACGTGGAATCGACATTTCATCACTCGGTAATGGATTCCGTTTGGTATCAGTTCCAGAACTAAAATTCCTATTCGTGTTCTATTCTTCATCTTCTTTAAACATTCCGATCTAAAATAGAAATGCAATTTTGTTTCGTCATTTGGATCGATATAACCAAATCTCTAAATGGGTATCGATTTTAGTTCTTATCCATTTCAAGTTCTTGTTGACATTTATCAGATCTCAAATCCAATCCAACTCACTGTAATGGGTTTATCGAGAACAAGTTCATACACGTATCTCACAGATATATTTACGATTCAATGGAAATATCCCGTAATCAGATCCAATGATTCTTCCTTTATTTGTGAATATCGACATTGAACATACAAAAACAATCATTGATGAAATCAAAAACCCACCCACCCTTGAATTGGGTCAGATCTGTTAATGTACACTCTTGAGCATCGATGATGTTCATCGATTTTGACTGTGATTCTGGAATCGAGATTTTGCCCAGATCCTTATTTCAGGCTTGAATTTGCATAAATGGTGTTTGTGGATCGTTTGGGAACTTACGCAGTCAATTTGAGTGCTAATCGTCGATGTCACCGAAAGGACAGAATTGGAAATATTGTTGATGCCTTCGGAACGATGTTTGAGAGTGTATCGGAACTTGGTTTTGGGTGTCAATCGAAATTGTGATTGGATGTGAATCGAATAAAGATAAACGGAAACGATGATGACGATAGGATCAGTGAAGAAGGTTTTCAGTTTGATTTTTGGGTATAAACATCGCCGAAGAGGGTAGTATTGATGATGATTTCGAAGGTCTTCGGTATCAAAATTTTTGGTCGGCTCGCCGATAAAAAGAAAACATAGTGAAATCGGATAAAGCGAATCGGACCAGAAGAAATCAGAGAAGAAAAGGAAAGAAAACGTGAAATCAGAGCTGGAATCAACAAAAGATGCAATCCGAAGACCTTCGGATATGATGAATGTCTTCGGATCTGGTGAGTAGCTTTGAGCTAATAAAGATGAAGATAGAGAGGGTTAATCTGCAAGATAGATGATGCCATCGATGGAAACAGATGAACAGATGGAGATGGGATAATAGTTGGAGAAGACGAAGTCATAGTTGACTTGATCAGTCAAACCCAAACCCACGTATTACCACCTCTTCGGATCATAACCCACTTACCAATCAGACCTTTCAGCCCAAATTTTAAATATCCCACAATCCATCCGAACCCAAAACATAAAACCCATACAAACCCCCATTTTAAACCAAATTCAAACCCCGATTGTAAAATTTTAGACCCCACATTAAGTAAAAATAAATAAAAATTGGATGAACGGTGATCAAACAAAGAAGAACAAGAATACAAGAAAATTTTTGAATTCCATAATTCATATTGTCAAAAAGAAAATGTAGAATTTTTGGGCGGTCGATGAATACGCTCAAGTCGAGGGGGAGTTTTTATGGAATTTTCCCGTTTGAGCGCATTCTCATTTTTGGCGGATTATTTCACGATAACATCTCTTTGAACATTGGTGACACGTTGAGGGGGAGTTTTCACGTATATGAGGAGATCGAATTCGCCTCTACATCCCGTGTGGTCATCATCTTCGGTTCCGCCAGTGCCATTTGCCGTCTTGCGCCACATCATCCATTCCGACCTTTGAGGGGGAGATTGTTGGGGTACAAAGCCCTACATGAATTGATGTTTGGCGGGCTTAGATGACCCATTATGATGGGCTTTGCCCTAGTTGTGGCTCTTACCTATATATAGTCATGTTTATGTCATTTGTTAGGTAGAGCTCACAATGTGAGGTGTAGGTGCTTTATGCAATAACTTTGTACACTATCACATGTTTGATTATATTTGAATATTAATCATTAGGCACTTTGGATATTTGATTCGATCTTTACGTTATTATTATTCCGCATATGTCAAATCCGACTTTACAACCTTGTAGATGTTGATGTTGTTGCTCTCTTCGCGGAGGTCCTCGACCTCTGTCCCATGGTTGCTGTGGTGAAACCCAACCTCCATCTTCTTCATCGTATCTTTCCTTTGCCTCTGGATAATAGCAGTGTTGTTGAGGAGGTTGTTGGTATTGTAGTGGTTGTGTTATGGGTTGCAAAGTAGGTTGAGGTTTGAATAGAACTGGTTGTGGTTGAGAAATTGGTTGAAAGGTAGATGTCTGTTGTCCAGTCACTAGGGTATCTTCGCAAGTCGGCACTCCCCAGGACATAGCAGAAGTGAATGGGTTGGTAGATTGTGGTTGTGAAACGGGTGTAAATGGTGGCACATATGGCGGAGTGCATGATGGTATGGGTGCAGGGGCTGAAACTACACCACTAGAAGCACTCGTGCTCCCAAATTGAAACTCTGATACTGGGGGAATAAACGACATCCCTGTTGCCTCACCTGATGGTTCTTGGGCAACACTTATTGGACTACTGCTAAGTTGACTAAAACTCATGATATTGGAACGCCTACATGCACGGATTTTGCGCGCGGTTCGTTCAATCTCAGGGTCAAAATGCAATGGGGATAAATGCTTACCCCTGCGGGTACCCATGCACTAGTGCAACACGCCCACAAAACAAGAAAATAACTAAATGAAAATTCCAAGAAAATCAAGAAACTAGTACTTCTACTAATCACCTAATCTAAGCTCACAGCTCCCCGGCAACGGCGCCAAAATTTGACACGCCTAGGTCGTCGTGCGGTCAAAAATAAAGAAATACCTCACTCTCACTAGTATAGTGGTAGTCAGGGTCGATCCGCAGGAGCTTCGTGGTTAGACCAGATGACAGATTACCAACTAGTAGTGTCACGCTACAGTCGGAGAACCTAGTTTCTATTTTCCTAACTACTAACACCAAAAAGCAATAAGCAAACAAGTCCAAGCTAAGCATACAGTAAGCTCAAACCAAACAAAAGACCTAGTCACTTTCTGAAATCAGAAGTACATCTCTGAATCCGAAGCAATCAAAGGTATCCAAAACATCCAAATCAACAAGGCATAAACTAACCAATAACTAAGGTTCTAACTGAACAGTTACAAGCTAAGTTTCAATGCCTACAACTAACCTAATTAGCTACTGATTTCAGCAAGGGAAAACAGTTCCAACATGGTCAAAACAATATCAAAACACAATCCAAACATCCACAATCAAACACAAGCATAAAAACACCGAAAAACCAATATAACTTGTAACCAAATGATTTTCATAATCCAAACTCAGATCCAAACGTCAAAACAGTAACAAAATGGTTCAAAAACAGAAATCAAAGCTCAATATCAGTGCGTGTCACTCCCAAAGATACAAGACAATGTTTACAACTAGCTAAATAATTGAAAATAAAATCCAAAACATGAAAATACCAATTGAGAGTCTTCTGGAACGAAATCTTGGAGTCAAAGAGCTTCAAGGTCGATTTTACACCCGGTCTTTGCTAGGGTTTTCGGCTGAAAAAGCCTCTATTTATAGTTACAAATTTCCCGAGGCCGCGCCGCGTAGATATGAAAACCGCGGCGCGCGTACTTATCCCTTCCTGTTTCTTCGGCATTTGAATGTGTTCCACCGCCTTAAGCCCGCGTCGCGCGTTTATGGAATCCGCGCCGCGAGTACGTTTTTACTTGATTTTTCATTCTCTTCCAAACTTCTTCCTTTTGTATGCTTTTAGTCCCTGTTTTCATTCTTTTCTTCCAAACAAGTCCGGGCACGAAAAGTGAGAATACCAAAGTGTATCTGATATAATTTCACCAAGAATAGGGCTAAACAACGCCTAAAATACTTGATATCACTAGGCGTTGTCACCGGCACGCCAACTGGGGTCCACAAAGAGTCGCAATGGGTTTCTTGATTTTGTCATTGTTAACGGAGCGTGTGTGGTTAACCGGCACATTAATTAGAGATGACAATTGACTTCAAGAGTACCGAGCAATTTGCATGGTTATTCACACCCGGTTTGTGATCCTCGGTATCCCAGTCACAAACAGCGGGGCATTCCCGAGATTCAAACATGCTATCGAACAGTTCGGTAAATCTCAATGAAACTAGGAATTCCATCATAATAAGATTATTTTTCAGCAGTGGAATAGGCTGAATCGTCATTCGCCTACCTTATAAAATTTACAATATAGATTACGACATCCCTCTTCGATATTGTAGATTGTTATTGTAGGATCCTAGCCTTATATTTATTTTTTGGTGAATATAAGGATTATTATTAAGTGTCTAATTAAAACTATCTTCTTTTATTTAGATGTCTTCTGAACAATCCGTTCCCCACTCGAACTTCGGTAGTGTCACCTCGATTCTGTCATTATGCTCAAAAGTGACGTTAGACGGCTCTAACTATAATGACTGGATCCGCAACATCAAAATGGCTTTAAGGTTTAAACATAAAGAGTATGTTCTGGAAACCGAGCTTATTGATGTTGACCCTGATACTGCAACTCCCGAGGAAATTGCCTCGTACACCAAACATTCTGATGATGCAACCAAAGTGGCTTGCATCATGATCGCCACCATGAACCCTAAACTGCAGCGGATTTATGAGGACTACTGGCCTTACGAGATGCACAAAGAGCTTGCGGAAAAGTTCCGCAAGCAGGAGCGCATCGAAAGGCGTGAGGTGGTTAAAGCTTTCACAAATGGCAAGCCTCGGGATGGAGAGTCCGTCTGCACTCACGTGCAAAGAATGCAGGGATATGTTAAAAGGGTTAGGAAGTTGGAGATGCCTGTTCATGAGGATTTGGCAGTTGACATTGTGCTAAATTCTCTACCCGGTTCTTATGACCAGTTCACACTGGCTTATCATCTGAACAACAGTGAGGAAACTTTGGCTGAAATCCACCGCATGCTTCGTACTGCCGAGGACGGGATGAAAGGGAAAAGTGTGCTCCCGGCCAACCCGCCTATCCTAGCTATTGGATCTGGCAAGGGAAAGAAAAGGAAGGGCCCTCCTAAGCAAAACTGGAGGGAAAAGACTCATGTTGGCTTATCCAGCAATGCCCCGAGAGCCAAGTCTTCCAGCATTCCACACGTCACGAATCCCAAAGAGGCTGACTGCTTTTACTGCAAGCAAAAGGGTCATTGGAAGAGAAGCTGCCCAACGTATCTGCAGGATATTAAGGACAGTAAAGTAAAACCATCACAAGTAGGTATATATTCTATATCTAATAACTCATATTTTTCCCGTTCTTGGGTCCTTGACACAGGATGTAGTTTTCACATCTGTTCTGATTTGTAGGGCCTAGAGCAAAGTAGGGAGCTGGAGCATGGGAGATTGAACCTGGTCATGGAAAATAGGCGAATGTCACCTGTTACCAAGATCGGTGTCTATGGACTGATGCTCAGTAGTGGAGTTATATTAGATTTACATAATTGTTATGCGCCATATATGGCTAAGAACATAATTTCTTTTCATGCTTTATTTAGACAAGGCTTTTATTATGAATTTAATAAATTGAATGGTTAAATTTCGATTTTCAAAAATGATGTTTTTATATTTAATGCTATTCCTTGTGATGAAGTGTATGAATCTATTATGTGTGTTGAAAATTGTGGTAAAAATGTTTTAACTATTGATGCTTCAAGCGGTGTAGAAAAGGCATGTCTGTGGCACTGTCGTCTTGGCCATATCAACAAGAAACGCATCGCCCAACTCCAAAAGGATGGAGTGTTGGAATCATTCGACCTCGGGTCGGATGATGTGTGCGAATCTTGCTTGCTTGGCAAGATGACAAAATCACCATTCAAAGGTTCCTTTGAAAGAGGTGAAGGTCTGTTGGATATCATACACACAGATGTGTGTGGTCCTTTCAGAACAACCACGAAAGATGGCATGCGGTTCTATGTGACCTTTACCGACGATTTTAGTAGATATGGGTATATCTACTTAATCAATAACAAGTCGGATACCTTTGAAAAGTTCAAAGAATTTAAAAATGAAGCAGAAAATCAATTGGGCAGAAAGATAAAGATTCTTAGATCCGACAGAGGCGGTGAGTATCTTAGTATCGAGTTTCTCGATTATCTTAAGGAATGTGGAATTGTTTCATAGTTGTCGCCTCCGAGGACACCTCAGTTGAACGGTGTCGCCGAGAGACGAAACCGAACCTTGTTGGACATGGTTCGTTCCATGATGACTCGAGCTTCACTTCCAATACATTTCTGGGGGTATGCCTTAGAGACTGCCGCCCATATCCTAAATCTTGTCCCAACCAAGAAGGTTGCGAAAACACCGCACGAGATGTGGACGGGGAAAGTTCCCTCGTTGGCACACATCAAAGTCTGGGGCTGTGAAGCTTTCGTAAGACGAGAGACATCGGATAAGCTCTCGGAAAGAAGTGAAAGGTGTTTCTTTATCGGATACCCGAAATAGTCTTTTGGATACTTGTTCTACAGACCAAGCAAGGACGTGGTCTTTGTGGCAAGACGGGGGTTCATCCGAGAGAGAGAACTCATTTCCAAAGAGGACAGTGGGAGTACAATCAATCTCGAAGAAATTCAGGAGACGACGGATGAACCAACCTTAAAGGAAACTAGCGACCAACATGAGGAAGAGGTTCCTATTGGACCCACCAACATATCATTTCCCCTTAGGCATTCGGGTTGAGTTAGCATGCCTCCCGAGTTCTATGGTTTCCATATTTCTTTGAACGGTGACACGTTGGTCACTGATCGCACATTGACTAATATGGATGAGCCAGCTAACTACCGCGAAGCAGATGCAGGCCCCGAGTCTGCCAAGTGGAAAGAGGCAATGGACAGCGAGATAAAGTCCATGTATGACAATCAAGTTTGGAACTTGGTTGACAATGTACCGGGTCAAAAGAAAGTCGGATGAAAATGGATCTTCAAGAAGAAGACCGACATGGATGGCAAAGTACATACTTATAAAGCTCGGCTGGTTGCAAAGGGATTCACTCAGACCCCGGGGGTTGATTATGATGAAACCTTCTCACCAGTAGCCAAGATTAAGTCAATCAGGATAATGCTTGCCATAGCTGCATTTCATGATTATGAAATTTGGCAGATGGATGTCAAGACCGCTTTCCTTAACGGGAAACTGACTGAGGATGTTTATATGAATCAGCCAGAAGGTTTTGTAGACACAAAGCACCCTAATAAAGTATGTAAGCTTGAAAGATCAATCTACGGATTGAAACAAGCATCTCGCAGCTGGAATCTCTGCTTCCATGAGAAAGTCAAAGAGTTTGGTTTCTCCAGGAGTGAAGATGAGTCCTGTGTATATGTCAAGGCTAGTGGGAGTATAGTCACTTTCCTAGTGATGTATGTTGATGACATACTGCTCATGGGAAACGACATTCCGACCTTGCAAGATGTTAAGGCTTGGCTCGGGAAGTGTTTCGCCATGAAAGACCTAGGAGAAGCTGCTTATATCCTCGGGATAAGAATACTTAGAGATAGAAAGAGAAAATTGATAGGGTTAAGCCAGTGTACGTACTTGGAAAAGGTGTTAAAAAGGTTTAACATAGAAAATTCCAAAAAAGGAGAATTGCCAATCCAAAGTAATGCCAAATTGAGTAAGACTCAAAGTCCGAGTACCGATGAGGAAATAGCAGAAATGAGTCGGGTACTTGGAAAAGGTGTTAAAAAGGTTTAACATGGAAAATTCCAAAAAAGGAGAATTGCCAATCCAAAGTAATGCCAAATTGAGTAAGACTCAAAGTCCGAGTACCGATGAGGAAATAGCAGAAATGAGTCGGGTACCCTATGCCTCGGCAGTAGGGTCGATCATGTATGCTATGACATGTACTCGTCCTGACGTATCCTTTGCATTAAGCATGGTTAGTCGGTACCAGGGAAAACCTGGAAAGGCGCACTGGATGGCGGTCAAGAACATACTCAAGTATTTGCGAAGGACAAAGAATATGGTATTAGTCCTTGGTGTCAGCAATGACTTGAAAGTGAGTGGATATACAGACGCCAGCTTCCAGACAGATAGGGACAGTGGACGGTCCCAGTCGGGCTGGGCATTTCTGTTGAATGGTGGAGCGGTCACTTGGAAAAGTTCCAAGCAGGAAACGGTGGCGGATTCAACTTGCGAATCAGACAACATTGCAGCGAGTGAAGCGTCTAAGGAAGCGGCTTGGCTGAAGAACTTTATCGGTGACCTTGGAGTTGTCCCGAGCATTTAGGAGCCGATGGAACTATTCTGCGACAATGAAGGAGCGGTCGCTTTAACAAAAGAACCGCGAGATCATGGAAAGTCCAGACACATCGACAGAAAGTACCATTACATTCGACATCGTGTAAAAGAAGGTCACTTACTGGTTAAGCCGGTATCATCTGAAAACAATCTTGCAGATCCTTTGACTAAGGCACTGAGTAGGATCAAGGACAATCAGCATGCTCGGAGCTTTGGGCTTAAGGATGATATTAGTTTTAGTAATTACATAGATTTTAAACTTGTAACAGTATAAATGTAATTGACTTGGTGATTTTTATAATGGAGATTATAAATGGGTATTGTTACTACCTTTGTCAATTGTTTATTATTGTGTTTCTATATTTGCATGTTTAACTTCCTAAATAATCAGATTATTTAAAGGTCCACAGTCGATCACACTGTTAGGGAGTAAGTGTGAATGAAGACTGTCATGAATCAGTTATAGACTGTCTAATGAGTTAGACATTGCAGTAAGACTGCTATAACATTCGTGAGTACTTAGAAAATAGAGATTTGAGTATTGGATAAACCCGCGCTTAATAGATTGCTTCATGGATTACATCACGAGCAATGTTAAGACGATAACATCTTTTGATCTTTAAGTGGAGAGATATGATCTGTAATTTGCAAGGCAGGTGCTCATTGATAATGCGAAAACGCGCCGATAACTCGGTGTCATAAAACGCATTGTTGTAAGTATTCTGACTAGCAAAACATATAGGCATATTAGTCAAAACTTATCCGTCCCCTGACCCGATAGGGAAACAGATATATGTAGGCCTCTCGATGATTTTGAAGTTGACTAAAAGTGTTGGCCAACCGGGACTTAATTGATGTGTTCAATTAGTATTCTCAAAAGTCATATGTAAATCAGAAATCGGGAAACAGAGCATCAGATCAAGATTGAGTTTTAATCCATGTCTTGAGTCTGAAAATATCTTGTTGGATGGAGGATCATCAGATCACTTATCTTTGGACAGAATTGACTAGGTGACAACGCCTAGTGATATCAAGTATTTTAGGCGTTGTTTAGCCCTATTCTTGGTGAAATTATATCAGATATGCTTTGCTATTCTCACTTTTCGTGCCAGGACTTGTTTGGAAGAAAAGAATGAAAACAGGTACTAAAAGCGTGCAAAAGGAAGAAGTTTGGAAGAGAATGAAAAATCAAGTAAAAACGTACGCGTGTCGCGGGAATCAACAACGCGCGACGCGGGCTTAAGGCGGTGGAACACATTCAAATGCCAAAGAAACGGGAAGGGATAAGTACGCGCGCCGCGGGTTTCATATATGCGCGGCGCGGCCTCGGGAAATTTGTAACTATAAATAGAGGCTTTTCAGCCGAAAACCCTAGCAAATACCGGGTGTAAAATCGACCTTGAAGCTATTTGACTCCAAGATCTCGTTCCAGAAGACTCTCATTTGGTATTGGTTAGTTTTAGCTTTTATTTTCAATTAAGTAGTTAGTAGTTAGCCTTGGTTTGTATCTTTGGGAGTGACAACCATTGATATCTAGCTTTGGTTTATGTTTTTGGATCATTTAGTTACTTTTTTTACGTTTGGATCTGAGTTTGGTGAATGCAAAGCATTTGGTTACTTTTAATATTGGTTTTTCGGTGTTTTGGTTGTTTGTTTGGTGTTTGGATGTTTGGATTGTGTTTGAATATTGTTTTGGACCTTGTTAGGACTGTTTTCCCTTGCTGAAATCAGTAGCTAACTAGGGTAGGTTTTAGGCATTGAAGCTTAGCTAGTAACTGTTCAGTCAGAACCTTAGTTATTGGTTAGTTATGCCTTGTGTGATTTGGATGTTTTGGATGCCTTTGATTGCTTCTGTTTCAGAGATGTACTTCTGATTTCAGAAAGTGACTAGGTCTTTTGGTTGGTTTGAGCTTAGTGTATGCTTAGCTTAGACTTGTTTGCTTATTGTCCTTTGGTGTTAGTAGTTAGGAACACAGAAACTAGCTTCTCCGACTGTAGCATGACACTATTAGTTGGTAATCTGTCATCTAGTCTAACCACGAAGCTCCTGCGGATCGACCCTGACTACCACTGTGCTAGTGTGTGTTAGGTATTTTCTTATTTTGGACCGCATGACGACCTAGGCGTGTCAAATTTTGGCGCCGTTGTCGGGGAGCTGTGAGCTTAGAATAAGTGATCAGTAGAAGTATTAGTTTTTGATTTTCTTGGAATTTTTGGTTTTTGATTTTCTTGTTTTGTGGGCGTGTTGCACTAGTGTATGCGTACCCGCAGGGGTAAGCATTTATCCCCATTGCATTTTGACTCAGAAATTGAGCGTACTGCACGCAAACTTCGTGCCCGTAGGCGTTTGAGTATCATGAGTTTTAGTCAAGTTAGCAGTAGTCCAGTAGGTGTTGCCCAGGAACCATCAGGTGAGGCAACGGGGATGTCGTTTATTCCCCTAGTGTCAGAATTCCAATTTGGAAGCACGAGTGCTTCTGGTGGTGCAGTTTCAGCCCCTGCACCCATACCATCATTTACTCCGCCATCTGTGCCACCATTTACACCTGTTTCACAACCACAGTCTACTAACCCATTCACTTCTGCTATGTCCTGGGGAGTGCCGACTTGCGAGGGTACCTCAGTGACTGGACAGCAGACATCAACTTTTCAACCAATTTCTCAACCACAACCTGTTCTATTTAAACCACAACCTACCTTTCAATCACCACAATACCAACAGCCTCCTCAACAGCACTACCATTATTCAGAGGCAGAGGAGAGATACAATGAAGAAGATGGAAGTTGCGTTTCACCACAGCAACCATGGGACAGAGGTCGGGGACCTCCGCGAAGGGAGCAACAGCATCAACATATTCAAGGTCATCAACATTACGGTAATTCTATCCGACCTTTGTACTTTACACAACCGAAGGGGCAATCGGTTGCATCACACTTTCTGCCAAGGGAGTATGATGATTCGTCGCCCATCTATATTCCTGATAATGTAGAATCCTATGTAGAGATTAGACCTCAATTGATAGGAATATTGACTCAGTTTAGAGGATATAAGACTGATGACCCATACAACCATTTGTATGAGTTTATAGCTATAGCGAACGCCAATACTCCTAGGAATACCGATAGGGATATTTTTAGATTAAGATTATTTCCTTTTACATTAAAGGATAAGGCCAAATATTGGTTTACATCTTTGCCGTCTAATAGTATCACTAGTTGGGAACAACTCAAGACGAAATTTCTACAAGAATTCTATCCAGTCAGCAAAACCACAGAAGTCAGGCGCCCGATCCAAGAGTTTCAACAGAAGCCAGGAGAGGCTTTCCATGAAGCGTTTGATAGATTGAAGGAATTGTTACGATCTTGCCCGCATCATGAAATTCCTAGGTGGCAATTAGTTAAGATATTTTTTGAGGGAGTTAGTGAGACGCACCAGGCCATGATAAATGCCTCATCAAGTAGGACATTTATGTGGCAAGAGCATGAAGATGCTTGGAAATTCCTGGAGCAGTTGAGCTTAGGATCGAAAGTCAGTGGATCCATGAAGGATAAGACGGTATATCTAGCTAACATTGAAGCAGATAATAAATGGAAGGATGAAATTCAAAAGGAGCTCAGTGCTGTAACAAAAAGGTTTAATCAGCTGCTTGAAAGGTTCCAACAAGAAAAATGAGCATATGTGTTGCATGGGCAAGTTATATGCAATACATGCGGAGAAATAGGACACAATCATAATGAGTGCTCAATGACTCACGCAGAAATTAGTCAAGTTCATGGGTATGGTCGATTTCAGAATGCACCATGACCATTCCGAAGTAATCAGCAACGGGAAGCGAGGCAACCACCCATGAGGCAGCAGCAGGCACAACCTCCATCTCCAGCGGGGGGTTCGAACATTGGCTTACAGGAAGTCTTTGGAATGTTAGTCAAACTGCAGGAAGTGGAGAATTCTAATACGGAGGAAATTGTGAAATTAGGAGAATTGATTGTTAAGATAGGAGAGAATGGATCGCAGGAAAAGGAGCAGCCAGCAAAAGTGCAAGTTAATGAGGTGATCACACTTAGAAGTGGGAAGAAGGTAGATAATAAGGTTGCAGCTCTGCCAGTAGATGAAGATAGCGATGTTGAAATAATTTTTGATGAAAAGGAAGAATTGGAGAAAGAGGAGAATATGGGTAAAGAGGAACAGGCCAAGAAGAAGAAGCAGGCGAGTAAGTGGGAGAAAGGAGAAACAAGTGGGACAGTTCCTTTTATAGCAGCATTGGAAAAGCCAGATAGGAGACCATATGGGAAGAAGGGACCACAAGCGGAGGAAATGTGGGAATTGTTTAGTCATATTAAAATTAACATTCCTTTAGTTAAACTTATTAAGGAAGTTCCTGCATATGCTAAGTTTCTCAAGGATATGTGCATTCATAAGAAACACATTCTGTCTCACTTACCTAAAATGATTAGCCTACCTGAGAATGTTAGTTCTATTTTAATGGACACTTTACCTCCCAAGATGAAGGATCCTGAGGTCCCCCTCATCTCTGTGGATTTAAGAGGGCCTTGTTAGATTTAGGTGCTAGTGTAAACATATTACCAGGGCAGTTGTTTGATAAGCATGAGTTTGGCACCATGAGATCTACCGATGTAATATTGCAGCTGGCAGATAAGTCTACGAAGATTCCCAGAGGAATGCTCGTTGATGTCATCATCAAGGTGGGAGAATTTTATTATCCAGCAGATTTCTTGGTCTTAGACACTCGTCAGGCAACCAGTGGAGAAGAACCAACAATTATCTTAGGGCGACCCTTCTTAGCCACGGCTAATGAAAACATCGATTGTCGCTCAGGAGAAATGGTAATATCCTTTGGGCATCAACAGACCAAGATCAACATTTTCAATGTGATTGCTAAAGAGAATATCATGGAAGAAGAAGAGTGTTATCAATTGGATATTATAGACGAGCTAGTGCAGCAGTACACCCCCGAGGTGTTACAACTAGAAGAGATGGAGACTCAAGAAGAAGAATGCGTTGAAAGTGATGAGAAGGAAAAAGAAGTAGAAGAAGAGAAAGGTTTGAAGTCTGAAGAGTGTGCTCATATAGAGAAGTTACCAACGGAAATTCCAAAGACGCTAAAACCTTCTTTACAAGAACCACCAAAGTTAGAGTTAAAACCCTTACCAGAGCATTTAAAGTATGCCTTCCTAGGGGAGAAGGATACTCTACCAGTGATTTTGGCAGCCAATCTGACCAAGGAACAAGAGATAGAATTGCTTAAAGTATTGTCCAAGCATAAGGAGGCTATTGGTTGGACGATTGCGGATTTAAAGGGGATTTGTCCGACCACTTGCATGCATGGCATTATCACAGAGGAAGCAGCTAAACCTGCTAGGGACACGCAGAGGAGATTGAACCCCAATCTAAAGGAAGTTGTTAAAAAAGAGGTTCTCAAATGGTTAGATGCAGGAATCATCTACCCAATCTCTGATAGTGAATGGGTCAGTCCAACGCAGACAGTGCCAAAAAAATCTGGAATAACTGTTGTGGATACAAAGGATGGGGATAAGGTATCCACAAAACCTGTGACTGGATGGAGAGTCTGTATTGACTATCGGAAACTTAATGCTGCCACTTCCAAAGATCACTTTCAGTTGCCATTCATCGATCAAATAGTGGAAAAGTTAGCAGGACAGAAGTACTATTGTTTTTTGGATGGGTATTCTGGATACAATCAAATTGCAATCCACCCAGAAGATCAGGCAAAGACAACGTTCACCTGTCCTTATGGTACTTTTGCATTCCGCAGAATGCCGTTTGGATTGTGTAATGCTCCTGCAGCGTTTCAAAGATGTATGATGGCCATCTTTTCTGATATGATTGGCGATGCTTTAGAGATCTTTATGGATGATTTCTCAATTTTCGGGCCGACATTCGAAACTTGCTTGGATCAATTGGAAAAATTGCTGAAAAGGTGCGTTGAATCAAATCTAGTGCTCTCCTGGGAGAAGAGCCATTTCATGGTTAGAGAAGGGATTGTGTTAGGTCACGTAGTCTCCGAGAGAGGATTTGAAGTTGATCGTGCTAAAGTCAAGGTTATATCCACATTACCACCCCCAACATCAGTGAAAGGGGTCAGATCGTTCTTAGGTCAGGCGGGTTTTTATCGTAGGTTTATCAAAGACTTTAGTACCATTTCCAAACCCCTTTGCGGGCTTCTCTTGAAAGATGCACCATTTATTTTTGATGAGGAATGTGTAAAAGCATTCAACATCCTAAAGAATAAATTGGTCGAGGCCCCCATTCTTAAGCCACCCGACTGGACTCAACCTTTTGAGATAATGTGTGACGCTAGTGATTATGCTGCTGGGGCAATAATAGGACAAAAGGTTGATAGAAAACCTGTTGTTATTTGCTATGCAAGTAAAACTTTTTCTGAAGCATAATTAAATTACACAACTACTAAGAAAGAGTTACTTGTTGTAGTATTTGCATTAGATAAGTTTCGCTCTTATATCTAGGGATCCAAGGTGGTGGTTTACACTGACCACAGTGCTGTGCGGCATTTACTTGCAAAGAAGGAGTCCAAACCCAGATTAATTAGATGGATACTTCTGCTGCAAGAATTTGACGTGGAGATTAAGGATAAGAAAGGAGCAGAAAACGTGGTGGCATATCATCTCTCTCGACTGCCAGCTGAACGGTTGGAGGCTGGAATCAAGGACTCATTCCTAGATGAGCAGCTTTTGGATGTTACTCGAGCTCCTTGGTATGTAAATTACATGAATTTTCTGGCTACAGGGGCGATACCAACCCACTAGACCAAACAAAGGCATAAACAATTTCGCACATATGCAAAAAGATTCATTTGGGATGACCCAGACCTTTTTAAGATAGGAGAGGACCAGATAATTCGTCGATGTGTGCCTGACAATAAAATTGACGAGGTACTAGAGCACTGCCATGCATCAGCATGTGGAGGACACTTCAGTGGAAAGAAGACAGGGTATAAAATCCTTGAATCTGGATTGTATTGGCCGACTATCTTTCGAGATGCACACAAGACTGCCAAGGAATGCATCAATTGCCAGCAACTAGGGAACATATCAAAAAGGGATCAAATGCCCTTTAATCCGATTTTGGTTGTAGACATTTTTGATGTCTGGGGGATTGATTTCATGGGCCCATTTCCCACATCACACGGGTATGTCTACATCTTGGTGGCAGTAGATTATGTCTCTAAATGGATTGAGGCTGAAGCAACTCGTACAAATGATCATCACGTGGTTTGTAAATTCATGAAGAAAAATATCTTCACCAGGCATGGAATTCCTAGAGTAATCATTAGTGATGGAGGATCTCATTTCAAGAACTTCAAATTTGGAAGATTGCTGAAACATTACGGGGTGAACCATCGTATCACGACACCTTATCATCCACAGACAAGCGGTCAGGTGGAAGTATCCAACAGGCAAATTAAAGAAATTCTTCAAAAGACTGTCAAAACTGACAGGAAGGATTGGGCGTTAAGGTTAGATAATGCATTATGGGCGTACCGCACTGCGTATAAGACACCGATTGGGACAACCCCATATCGGTTGGTTTACGGAAAAGGATGTCATCTGCCAGTGGAGCTCGCCAATCGTGCCCTATGGGCAGTTAAGCAAGTCAATATGGATTACACAAACGCTGGCAAAGAAAGGAAGCTCCAGTTGTCTGAATTAGAAGAATTACGAGATGAGGCATACGAGAACGCCGCTACATACAAATCAAAGATGAAACAATATCACGATGCAAAGCTTCGATTGAAAGTTTTTGAAGTAGGGCAAAAGGTGTGGCTATACAATTCGAGACTGAAAATGTTCCCTGGGAAATTACGGAGCAAGTGGAATGGTCCTTATGAAGTGATCAATGTCACAGATTATGGAGCAGTAGAGATTCGGGACCTGAAAGGAGTGCAATCATTTAAAGTCAATGGGCATAAGCTCAAACCTTACATTATCACAGGCACATTCCAGAAATTAGAAGTGGAGACAGTTGAATTTGTAGCAGATATTCCAGCATACACTTCATGAGACAGGTAAGTGCACGTCCGGCTGAAGACGTTAAACTTAGCGCTTGTCGGGAGGCAACCCGATCATCATTTGTACATTTTGCATATTTTTCTTAACTCTTTGCATCTATTTGATCATGGTGTGAAAAAGGCAAGTGTGGGGTCATTTTTGGTAATTTTTGCAATACCGCGACGCGGGATCCTATGATCCGCGCCACGCGTATCAAGTTTTCGCGATTAGATTTTAAAACGGATTTTTATACGCGACGCGGATAGAAGCTTCCCGCGCCGCGGCCGTATCTTAATTCGAAATTAAAGATAATCACTTAAACAGAGTTCTTTGAGAGTTATCTAAATCCTCACACTGTATATAACCAAATTACGAAAACTGTGATTCTTTTCACCGTGTTTCAAACCCTTAATCAACTACGACATCTGCATTCATCTTTCATTCACAAGAAATTCAAGTAAGTACCGATTCTCCTTCTTTTTAGTTTTAAGAGTCTTGAAACTTGCTAAATACTACTGTAATTCGCAATGTTATGCTTAATTGATTAAATTGATTGCTAAATTAGGACTATGGTACTGTATTACACGAAACCCAAGTGCTAGATTAGAAAAATTAGACTTAAATTGACCGAATGATCGGCTTTTCTTGAACTGAAATCGCTCGCCGCGCTGCGGTCTGCATATACCACGACGCGCCTTTTGAATGTTCATCTAGCGCGTCGCGGATCACTATATGTGCGACGCGACGAACGTCTGAACAGTGCAGTAATTGTCGAATTTTGTGATTTCTGCAGGCACATTGTCTTCCTCCGCAAGCTCAGAATCGATCGACTGGAACTCCTTGGCTACAGGAGTTGGCAGAACACAGTCGTACAACTTCTATAATCGTCGATCCATTCAACAACAAAAAAGAATCCTTCCCGCCCGGCCGGTCAATTGGGAGTTGACCAAGGAATCGGGAATCATGGAGCATCTACAAGATTGGCTGGTCCGGGGGGTTACGACAATGGCGAACTTATTTACACTTGTCGGGCCATCGAAAATGTGGTTAAAATGGCGGAGCCTATTTATCGGGAGGTGTTTTTGCAGTTTCTTGCAAGTTACCATTTTGATCACCAGCCGATAGGGATGGACACTGAGGAGATGGTGCAGTTTCGGTTGGGAAATCACAACCGAAGCTGCAGTCTACGGGAGTTTGGCTATCGTATTGGGTTGTATACTGAGGAGGAGTCGGAGGCACCGGGGTTCGACATTTTCCACCGACGTGCCAACTATGACGCCGACGACTCCTTCTCCCCTGCTGATTACTGGAGTACCATATCATCCACACGGTATCACGAGAATACCGTACGCGAGGGGCTGATGCATCTACCCGCGCATCGGATGTTACATCGGTTGATACCAACCATGATTTGGCCTTGTGCGGACGAGGAACGAGTCTTACCACGTGAGCTACATCTCATGTGGTGTTTGACTCGGATGCTCCAGACATGCAACATGCCGTACTTCGTGGCGGATTACTTCAAGCAGATCACAGACGCCCCGTTGAAGCAAATCGCTCTCGGTGGGGGGCATTATGTCATGAGACTGGCCCAGTCCTATGGGTTGCTGTCCAAGCACACCACCCAGGGACTGACAATTATTTAGCCGGTCCCCTTCAGTCCACCCACCACCATCTCCCGAGACGTGATTTACGTCGACGATGGGATCACGGAGACTGAGCGATCACCATTCCCGGTACTCCGGACCGAGCCATCATCATCATCCAAGAAGTGACCGCGGGTGACTGTCAGTCTACCCCGAGGACTTTCTCCGGCGACTGTGGAGTCACGGTACTTGGCCGACGAAGTAAAGGCGGTTCAACAATCATTGCAGACTCACCTAAGGGAACATCAAATGCAGGCAGCTGTAACAAGGGAGACTAATAAACGGACAGAAAATATGCAAGAGCAGCTCCTTTGGCTAGCTGATTGCATGATCACCTTCATGGCCAAGAGCAAATGTGTTCCCCTGAGACCCCAGCCGATGCCTCAAGAATAAGAGGAGCCAATAGAGCAAGATCCCGAAGAGGATGAAGAAGAAGGTGAGGAAGATGACACTGCACACAGTTGAGGAGGTGTAATTAATTAGGATTGAGTTGTTTTTACCTTCTAGTACATTTTCGTAAATTTTCGTACTTTTTCTTAGGATTTTAGGATTTTATTGTTTCAAAGTTCATAAATAAGCCCTTGGGCAATAGGAAAAGTAATAAAGAGTAGTTAAATTTGTGTTGAATATCTGTTATGAGTGTTTGAAAATGGTTGAATTTCTGTAATTACCGCGCCGCGGGTCACTATTTGCACGCGATGCGGTCATTTCCAATTTAACGGCAACTTCAACTCTCGTAATTACTGCGATGCGTCTATCGCAATTACGTGCCGCGGTCATCCGCAACACATACATTATTAGTTTATCTTTTATGTTGCGTTTAATTTGTTTGTTGAGTCATGCATGCTGTACCAAATGGGGAGGAGTTGTTTCAAATAAGTGTGGGGTCACCGTGCCCCCTCCACTTATTTTGACCACCGGCGTGTTCACTGTAGCGCTACAACTCCGGAATACGGGATCAATGTTCATTTGTTCGCAATTATACCTGTGGAATTGAGCACCAATCGAGCAATCTACTGTCCAAAAAGGGGTAACTCTTTCTCCCTTGTTCTGAAATAAATTTTGTACAACGAGGACGTTGTACGGTTTTAAGTGTGGGGTGTGGACGGTCGAAAGAGTATTTTTGAAAGTTTTTGCGGGAAATGACCGATTTTTAAATTTTTAGCAATCTTTTTCAAAATTTTTAATAAATTGCAATTTTGAAACGAATGGTTTGTGATTGTTGATAGCACTGGTATCTTTCAAGAGATACTATGTAGTTGTAATCATGCTATGATTTAGTCAAATAAGTTGAGTTTTAGGAGTTAGACGATTGGCTTGTTTTAAGTTTGGAATTTAGGAGGGAAATGTCAATTTGTGGCCTTTGTTGTTCGAGCAAGTAGACATAAAATGGGGCCTACGGGCATTTATACTCCTTATTACTTAGACCAACTGGTTTGGGATAATATTGTTGAAAGCTCGCTACACGGACAGCATCGAAAGTCATGGACAATTCCTTAATGGCCTTTAAAATCTGAATGAGTAAGTACACTTCATTGTGGACAGAAAGTTTGGAATCAAGGGTTCTCTAGAAAGCCATGAATTCCAAAGAACATGTTGATTAGGTTCTCACGAACTATTTCAATTTAACTCTGGGAACAATAAGCTTTGAAACTAAACACAGTAAAAAATTGTTTGAGTCTTTATTATAATTTGGTAAAAACTCTATTGCTTGGGGACAAGCAAGGCACAAATGTGGGGTGTTTGACAACGCCTAGTGATATCAAGTATTTTAGGCGTTGTTTAGCCTTGGTTTATGTTTTAGGCGTTGTTTAGCCTTGGTTTATGTTTTGGGAGTGACAACCATTGATATCTAGCTTTGGTTCATGTTTTTGGATCATTTAGTTACTGTTTTTACGTTTGGATCTGAGTTTGGTGAATGCAAAGTATTTGGTTACTTTTAATATTGGTTTTTCAGTGTTTTGGTTGTTTGTTTGGTGTTTGGATGTTTGGATTGTGTTTGAATATTGTTTTGGACCTTGTTGGGACTGTTTTCCCTTGCTGAAATCAGTAACTAACTAGGGTAGGTTTTAGGCATTGAAGCTTAGCTAGTAACTGTTCAGTCAGAACCTTAGTTATTGTTTAGTTATGCCTTGTGTGATTTGGATGTTTTGGATGCCTTTGATTGCTTCTATTTCAGAGATGTACTTCTGATTTCAGAAAGTGACTATGTGTTTTGGTTGTTTTGAGCTTAGTGTATGCTTAGCTTAGACTTGTTTGCTTATTGTCCTTTGGTGTTAGTAGTTAGGAACACAGAAACTAGCTTCTCCGACTGTAGCGTGACACTATTAGTTGGTAATCTGTCATCTAGTCTAACCACGAAGCTCTTGCGGATCGACCCTGACTACCACTGTGCTAGTGTGTGTTAGGTATTTTCTTATTTTTGACCGCACGACGACCTAGGCGTGTCACTAGGTCAGAGTTCAGACAATTAAAGTCATAGACTTATCCAAGTGGGAGACTGTTGGATTAGGTGTCTAAGCCATGACTTATAATTGTATTTATCTTATTAATAGAACAAAGTCCATTTGGGTTGCCCTCATAGCTGGAGGATAGATGTATAGTTTAGTAGAGAGAATGGTTGATTTATTAATTGTTTAATAAATCAATAGAAAATAAATATATAGTTTATTACTATATTTAAATGTTAATATATTAATTAGAAACTATAATAATTAATTAAGATTTAATCTGGAATTAATCGGATTTAATTTGTGATTAAATTAATTAATAAAAGGTGCAGGGACTGGTTGGCATTTATTCAGTAGTTGAATAACTGGCCAGGTAAAAACCAGGGACCAAAATGGCGCCACCCTGGAGGCTCCTCCAGGGTTTGGCGAAACCCTAATTAGGGTTTTGGGAAGCCTGGTCCAAGTGGTCAAAAGCCTTGTCCATTTGGAGGGTTTATAGGGTTTCAGGTGTAACCCTAGGAGGCTATATAAGGAACCCCCTGGGCACCTCTTTTCCAACGCATCCTCTCTCTCTATGTTACTCTACTGGACTGATTTCTCCATTGCTTGGGTGTGGCTTGCATTTGAGGCAGGATTCTTTTGCTGCTTGCTTCAAGGATCATAAGATCAAAGGTCGGTTTTCTTAATTAATCTTTAGAAATGAATTGTATCCTTTAGGGTTTTTAGTTTATTATCTTCATAGAAGAAAACATAGATCATCTTAGGGTTGCATGTGAACCATAGGAATTTTTGTGTTCATTGTTTGCATAGAAACCCTTCACATATGTGGTCTCAACCACATCTACTCGATATGTGGCCCCACAATTATGTGGTCTCGACCACTTTACTCGATATGTGGTCCCACAACATATGTGTTCTCGACCACTTTACTCGATAATTAACTCAATATCTAGGCCAATAAGGCCTATATGAACCACTCTAGGTTCTCTCAATTTTAACCACAAGGTACTCTTTATGTAGTTATTCAAATGTCCTCTGACATCTTTGTCACAGTTATCTCATTATGTGATTATTTTAAATCACAAAACTCAATTCTTAACATACCGACTTACAATCGTATATAGTGTACATTCATCCACACACTTACCATCTTTCTCAACTCGTACTCTTTTGGCTATCTCAGCCACTTATTTTGATCAATCATAAGCACTAGTCATGTGGCCCCACAGAATATGTAGTCTCAACCACAAAAATACTCGTGCACAGAAATCTGATCACATCTGTGAAACAACACGCAATATATATATATATATATATATATATATATATATATATATATATATATATATATATATATTTCACCGTGTATATTCTCATTATACACACTTCTCCATGGTTGTTAAATACTCGTTAATCAACCACTTATAATCTCAATTATAAATTCACAAAGCACTCGCTATGTGATATGTAAATCTTACCTCAAATGGACACGGGATTCTCATCTCGATATCGGTTACTACACTTTATAATAACAATTCTCTAACACATGTATTATCAACAATTTAACACATATACTCGTTACAACTAACATTTTAAGTAAATTACTTACATACCTCACAACAACAAAATCTCGTCTCCTCATTAACTGAAACTTGCGTACTTCGGCTCTCAGCTCTTGAGTGTAATCAACTACAATCACATACCTCAACTCTTAGCTCGCACTCGGCTTATGCTCATAATCCTTATCATCATCAGTTGGAATTTCACATCAACCGGAATCTCATTTCATCTTCAACTGGAATCTCACCATCAGCTAGAAACTAATTTCATTATCAGCTGGAATCTCTCCATCAGCTGGAATCTTATCTCGTCATCAGTTGGAATCTCACCATCAGCTGGGATCTCATCTCAATTAGTATCTCATCTCATATTCAGTTGACATCTCATTATCAATGGAAGTTCTTGTCTTCTCGTTAGCTGACATCTCATATCAACCAAAATCTCGTCTCATCATCCACTATAGGTCCAACCGACTGTGACCAATTTCTCAACTCATCCTTTATCTAACTCGATACCTGTATTCACATACAGAATATAACAAATAAAAATTATAACAGAAGAGTTATACTCAACTCATACTTTAATATCTACAGCAGTATCTTTTCCAAGCATGTGATAGGGGCTCTCTCTTCTCAGTTCAAGTCTAGGACTCTATACTCAAAGACCCAGTTCACTTAAACCATGCTCTGATACCAACTTGTAACACCCGGTTTCTCATACATAAGTACACACAAATTATTTTTCAAACAATTACATATCAAAATGGGTATACTTGTAATCAAACCACGGATCAAGATGTTATCATCACAATAATTACATAAAAGGTCCTTACAATCTTAACCAGACATTACAAATAAATCTACTTCAATTAAAGGACAGGCTCTAAACTTGTCCATGTCTCTTCATCACATGCCTTCCCCTATCACTGCTACAGATACCTGTAAAACAACAAGCAACTCAAGTGTAAGCTTATAAAGCTTAGTGAGTAATCTCAATAACACTTCACAATCTCTCTCAGTAAACTCTCACATCATTCTCCTTTGCTAGTCTCATTAGCAATTACTCACTTTGTCTTACTCTGAAATCTGTAAACTTATTAGCTTTACAAACACCAGCTAATTAGTAGTAACATTAATTCAAGAATATGTATCACAACTGATACTACTCATAAACTCAATCACACACAGACTCGCATATACTCATTTCACAATCAATTATACTCAAATAATAACATCCATAATGGTTTAGCAATCAAACTCAAGATTCTTTAACTCACTCACTCAAGCATATACTCTACTTTTATACTCAGTATAGACTGTAACTTGTCTCTTGTTATCCATAGATAACAGAAGCACTCTAACTGTAAGCTACCACAATATCAACATAACACACATATGTGTTCAACATATATATATATATATATATATATATATATATATATATATATATATATATATATATATATATATATATATATATACACACACACACACAACAAGGTATAACCCTTACTCAAGTATTCAGATGTACTTATCTAATATGGGCTTAGTACATAGAACCCCCAATTTGCGCGTAACGGGCTCCTATTCTCTAGACTTGGTTATATCACCATAGTCTAAATCAATTCTCCAACATCCACAATCATCTCAATAACATCTATCTCAAAGATGTATGAATCAAAAGAGGAAAAAGGAGTATAAACGGTAAATATCAACTCTATATTTACCGAAACCCCCAAATCCGCGGTTCTACTCATTCAACCATAGAAACTCGACAATACTCTCACCAATAACTCTAAAGACATCCACTAAAAATCTACTAACAACATATATAACAATATATAGCTAAAACACCGAAATCAAAGCTAGGGTTTCAAAACCCCCAAAACGAAGAAATCACTCACCTCGATGAATTAGAAATCGGGAACATGTTTACGGGGTTAGATTGAAGTCTCCATACGTTTCCCCATGCATCCCCTGGCTCAATTTGGCGGAAAATCGCCTTAGGAAGCTCTGGAATGAATTTTGGTTCTATTTTTCCCGAAATGAGGGTTTGCTACGTATTTACAGCCACTATCGCGACCCGCGGCGCGGCCACTTAAAAACCGCGGCACGCGCTGTCAAAACACAACCCGTGCTCCGAAAACCCGACCCGTGTAAGTCACGGTATGGCTTTAGTGATAAAAACCCAACTCACTCACCGTGACGCGCAATCGAACACGACCGTGCTTATAAAGCACGACCCGTGTAACTTACTGCAGACCTAAAACAATCACAAAAAGTCTCCTACACGACCCGTGTGACCCTAACACGACCCGAGTAACCTCTTTTAACATTTTTAAAGGTTTAAACTCCTTCCAGATGGGTTTCTAATCACTCGAACTCATACAACAACCTAACTAATCTTAATCATAACAAGATTAGTATATAATAAGGTTTCAACCTCTTCCCACTCATCAAACAACTCATCCGTAAAATCACACCGACAAAAAGGTAATAACTCTATCTACCTTATAAAGCATCTCAAAATAAAAATGGGTCTTACATGCTTGATTAAGTAGATATAGCCATATCTACTATAGTCATCAGTAAAAGTCACATAAAATCTATTTGCATCCTTTATGTTAGTCCTGAAGGGTCCGCACACATCGGTGTGTACGAGATCCAACGGACCTTCACCTCTTTCACAATATCCAGTGAAATGTGATTTAGTCATCTTTCCCAATAGACAAGATTCGCATTCATCATCTGGCCATAGGTCAAATGATTCCAACACTCTATCCTTTTGGAGTTGGGCAATGCGTTTCTTGTTTATGTGTCCAAGACGACAATGCCACAAGCATGCTTTGTCTATACCGACAGATGACTAAATTTGAAATACACTATTACATAAGTTGTCTACACACATCACAATTTCATACACACCACGACAAGGTAAGGCATTAAATAAAAAGATATTATCTTTAAATGCAGAAATAGAACCATTCATATTATCAAATGAATATCTAATTCCTTGTGTAATCAAAGCGTGAAATGAAATAATGTTTTGAGCCATATCAGGCGAGTAGCAACAATCAATCAAATCTAATTTAATATCACTGCTAAGCATGAGGCTATAAACTCCAATCTTGGTGACAGGCGACGATCGCCTGTTTCCTATGATCAAGTTCATCCTCCCACGCGCCCTCTCCCTACTTTCTCTTAGTCCTTATAGATCAGAACAAATGTAAAATCCACATCCTGTATCCAGGACCCAAGAATGGGATGATGATGATTTATCAGAAATAGTGTATATACCTGCAGACGATGGCTTTACTTTCCCATCCTTAATGTCCTGTAGGTACTTGGGGCAACTTCCTTTCCAGTGTCCCTTCTGATTGCAATAGAAGCATTCAGCATCTTTGGGGTTTGAGACGGGAGGAATATCAGAGCCAGACTTTGCCTTTGAGCCACTGCTAGATGACCCAGCATGGGACTTTCCCTTCCAGTTTTGTTTCGGAGGACCTTTCCTCTTTTTCCCTTTCCCATGTCCAATAGCCATAACAGGAGTATTGCTAGAAGCGAAGGATATGGCTTTACCCTTCGTGCCGGCTTCAACAGTCTGTAACATATTGTGCAGCTGTGCGAGGGTTGTCTCACTGTTGTTTAAATGATAGGTCAGAACGAACTGATCATAACAACTGGGCAACGTGTTCAGAACTATATCAATAGCTAGTTCCTCGCCAAAATGCACATTTAGCTTCATGATTCGCTCCACGTATCTTTGCATTTTCTGTACGTGAGCACAAACAGACTCTCCCTCCTTCATCTTGCAGGCCATGAGTGCCTTGACTACTTTATACTTTTCTTGACGAGCTCGCCTATGGAACTTTTCCATAAGGTCCTTGTTCATCTCGTATGGCCAGTAGTCCTCATAGAACCTTTGCAATTCAGGGACGATAGTGGCGACCATGATGCATGCCACTTTGGTAGCATCGTCATAGTGTTTTCTTGAATGAGGCATATTCCTCAGGAGTAGCGGTTTCTTGATCAATCTCGATGAGCTCCTTGTCAAGAACATACTCTTTGATATTTCTCATCCAATTGTTATAGTTAATGCCATCTAATGTCACCTTAGAACAAAGCGAGAGGATCGAGGAGAAGTTGGTGTTGTGGGTGGAGTGGGGGGCGGTGGGAGAAACAGGAGTATTAGGAGAAGACATCTATAAAAGAAGGTAGTTTTGATTACATAGGAGAAATCCTCAATATTTAACCCAATGATAAATATTAAGGCTAGGATCCAAACATGTAATTACACAACTTAGAAAAGGGATGTCGTAATCTAATTGTAAATTACATAAAGGTATGTAAATGACGATTTACCAATCTCCCTGCGAAAATAATCATATTAAGTGAAATTCCTAGATCTATAAGATTCATTGAACAATTCAATGGCATGTTTAATCTCCATTATGTCCCTTCTGTTTGTGACTGGGATGCCGAAGATCACAAACAAGGTGTGAATAACCATGCCAATCACTTGGTAATCTCACTATCGTTTATCATCTCGATTGATGTGCCGGTTAACCACACAAGCTCCATCAACATGATAATTTGCGAGATACCGATCACCACTCTTTATGAACCCCCATTAGTGTGTCGGTTAATCACACGAGCTCCACTAACGATCCATAAAGCGTAATGTGTGAGTTCATGGGTTTGCATACTATTCACTTTTCCTAAAGTAACTAGATTGGGATTTGTTAAAAGTTGTAGTACTTTATTTAATAGCATTATACTTTTAATGAGATTAGGTTTGTCCCATCAAATACGTTCTGCTAACGACACGCCACTAATCAACGATGCAGTGGGTGAGATTAGACACCCATTCAATCGTCATTTTATAGATAGTTTCCTTATACCCCCTTATAGACCAGCTTTATGAGTGAGGCATACTAGCGATTTGACCGACTTAATCTTATATATAATATATATTAATCTTATAATAATATATATAAGATGTATTTTAAAATAATTTAAAAGAGTCTTTGATTTAATTTGTGTCTTTTAATTAACTTTTAATTAAATTAATTAATCCAAACAAGGATCACAAAATTAATCAATTAATTTTAATCCTAATCCTTTGCCCACTAGGTGTTTGCGAAAACAAGGGCCAAGGGTTTTCAATTATTAATTAATCACATTTACCAAAAATAGAAAACCCTAAAAGGAGGCTAGCAATTTACGCAGAACACAGGGTGGAGGCCAGGGTTTCAGAAACCCTAGGACAAAATCAACAAGGAGGTGGGCAAGGGTTTATTTTTGATAAACCCTATGTCCAAATCGCAAATATAGGGTTTAACAGAAAAACAGCATGGCTCTGATACCACTAATGGGTTTTAGTACAAACTTTAACTAAAAACCTAAGTTCACATGCACCTTATAAGATATATGTTTTTCTAAATTAAACCTATAACTAAGGCCAATAATAAAATTACAAAAGATGAATATTATACCTTTTGACCAAAAGCAAGCTAGATGAACGAGAGAGAGAAACGAGAGATCCTTGTAATTGGCGTGAATGATGGGGTGCCCAAGGCCTCTATTTATAGCTTCCACGTGATAAGGAATAAGGAGTATAACTGCCTTATTTAAGATCCTGATATGATAAGGCTTTTATCAGATAAAAGGATCTGCTTATCACTGCCATATACAGCCTCATGCGTTGCAAAATCTACAAGGCTCCAAACCTTGGATTTTGTCCAACTGATGTGTTTTCAAACATACATATAAAATACCCAGAAAACGGCACCAAAAACATGGTGTGTTACGAGCATGTATATGATATTAGCAATTGGTTTTCACATTAGTTTTACATTTCTTGAACTGGGAGATACCATGTATGAATAGAACAACACAATTAGGCAAGTGTACCTAATCGGTTGTAGTATAGTAATGGTAAATCCGGGTTGTCGAACCCAAGGGAAAACGGATATTTTTAAGTTAAGAAAATCAATTATTAATTAACAATTATTCAAGCAAACAGTAATTAAAAAGGAGGGGGGTTTTGAGAGAATGCATTGACTCGTGTCAAGAGACAACGCAAAAGTTTATTAGAATCGGAAAATATAAATATAAATTACAAAACATAAAAGTAAACGTTTATACCTAGATTCGATTCAACCATCTAGTTATGTTTTATATGCTATTAGTGCAGTGGATATTGAAAGCTAAATATCGATTTCTAGAGTGATTAGATGTTTTGGTCCAACTACCTAATCCTATGATTATAAGGTCATTAATGGGAATGGTCATGCAATTACATATTCCAAATAATCATGTATTGGTTCGTATCATACAAGATTCATTTGAGTTTTTGATCTCAATGGTCATGAAAATCAAAATGGTTTGTACAGATTGGTCCTCTAGTACAAACTTGCAATACACATATAAGTTTCTACCTTTGTGACTTAACCCTAGGATTTGGTCCATCACTAGTCATATCTGTCTAATGGTCATAGTACAGTTATGATAAAAGTCATATAGTCAGATTGGTCCTCTAGACTAAAATAACTCAGCAATAAGTCCAAAAGGAAAGTTCTTTAACATATATGATAGTCAAATGAATTATGCAAGATAAAATATAAAACGTTCAATATCCGATAAATAACAATCAAATCATAATTAGATGGTATTCAAATCTAAGTAATAAATAATGCAGATAAATATAACATGATCTGAAGAATACGGCCTAGGAAATCATAGTAGAATGCTAAACATATATAAAGCAAACCGAATGAAGTCCCGGCCGAACATTCTTCAAGCTCTCGATTCCATACGCACCGTACCGTCTCCGCCAAGCCTTCTGGCAGTTGCAGTGGGCAAACTCCCGAGTTTGGTGTTGGTAATGTACTGGTGGTTGATGATGGGTGTTTATGGGTTGGTGTCCCTCAAACAACAAGAGGAGGCCTCTATTTATACTGCTGTCCAGGGACGATCGCGTCGCGATCCTATAGGGGATCACGTCGCGATCCAGCATGACTTGCGTTTCTAAGTTGGCTACGACTCCGACTTTGTGGGCTGTGGTTGGTGGGTCGGGTCGCGATCCACATGATGATCGGGTCGCGATCTCGTCGGGTCGCCATATTTTCTTCGTGTCGCGATCTTTCCATCAGCACGTCGTCACCGTGTCATCACTTGGATCGCGTCGCGACCCTATAGGGGATCGTGTCGCGATCTGTGCTGATGCCTTCTATTTTGTTCACTTTAAGGCTCGTATTCAGCTCCTTCTTTATCCGCAAAGCCATTTTTCCTGTGTTTTGGTAATTTAAACATATAAGTACCTTTTATCTTGATATTATACCAAAAACACGTGTTTAGGCACTCGATATTGTCCGAATTATATGTATAAATGAGGCAATATCACCAACCCATTAGGGTTTCCAGATTATCCATTGCTCAACTATTGAACAATTACAATTCAGCCCCTGCACCTTTAATTAACCCAATTAATCCCACAATTAATTCTAATTAATTTCTGATCAATTATTAATTAAATAATATGATTTCTGATTAATATATTATTCTTATAATATATTAATAAATCATTATTACTCTCTTTTAATTAATCATCTAGTCCTTTACCAGTTATGAGGGCAACCCAAAAGGACTGTGTTGCTGTCAATTTAAGTACACTATAAATTATAGTTATTGCTTAGACACCTTAATCCAACATAATGGTACAAGGATCATCCTCATCATCCAACGCTCGTCTTAGCATCCCAGAACAGGTATCACTCTTACTTCAAAACTTTAATGTTCTAGAAGAATATTTTATTAAAGATCTTAAGGAAATTACTTCTGACTATCTACATATGTATCAACTACTTGTTTCAGCAAATAGTGATGCATGTTAGGCAAAGGATGAAGTAACTATGCTTAAGGGAAAACTAGAAGGAGTGCGTGGGGCATTAGAGAAAAGTCAATTACGAATAGAGATTTTAGAAGAAAGTAGGGAGCAATTGAGAGTGAATAATGAAATTTTGTTGAAACAAACGAATATTTTTTTGTGAAACAGCTAAAAGATTATATGCTCACATTACTCGTATTTACCATTCTTCTAATATTTCTTTAGATCATCATAAAAAGCTTTTACCTTTTATTGAGTTTAAGTTAAAAGATGTAGATTGTATTTCATATGAATGTGAATCAATTATTTCATCTGCTGAAATTCCAAATCCAAGTTATGCTCATGGAATTATACCTTTTGAAAATTTTTAAGTTCAAATGATCTTTTAAAAGTAATGGATGATTCTCTACCCACCATTCCTCTAGCAAATAAATGTGATTTTGTGAATGTTAATGTAATGCCTCAAAATTTGACCCCCTTTTTTTTAAAGCGCATTTACGCCAAAAGCGCAATAGCGCCAAAAGCGCAATCGCGCTAAAAGCACAATAGCTGGTGTAGTATTTTATAAAACTCGGTATTGAAAAATCTCATATTTCGAAAACCGTGTGTCTTTATAGAACAAAATTGTCAAGCTTTAAAGACTTTTCTCATGACCTCGGGTCATGTCTTAAAATCTTGGTCCCAACATAAACCATTTAGTTGTAAAAATGTTTATACAACTTCGGGGGTTACAACTTCATATCATACAAGACCATAGAAAGCAAGTTTGGATTACAAACCGTTACATGAGCCAGAATTCGCTCCGTCTAAAATCTCAATATCCTCGAGTCATCTACCTGCTTCTATCTCTCGTGTCTAGAACCTGGGATACATGGCATAAAATAAAATACGTAAGACAATAATGTGTCGTGAGCAACATGGGTTTGGACACAAAACATTTATAAACATAACATATATCATTTTCAAAACCTTTGTAATCAAATCATTTGATAACACTTGCTTTTAAAATCTTTATAACTGAAACGTATCATCGTTTTGCTTTTAAAGCTTTTCATAAGAAGTTTGTCATTATAAAACTTTCATTACTTAAACTTGACTAGTGTTCGAACCTTTATGAACAGTTTTCATATAATGACACTAGATGTCAAAACCTTTCATACGTCATATAAAAAATTTTGCTTTAAAAATCTTTTTAACCATCAACTAATAAAGCTTGTAAAGCAATGCTTTTCTTTTTCTTTCTTTTAGTTTGACTGGCATTTGAACATTATAGTATTTTTATACTTAGGGCCTTAATCACTCATGGTGATACCCCAAGACTGGATTGAGATGGTGAGAACATAATCAAACCATCTCAGCGTCATATCACATGCTTTGACTCGTATCTCAACATGCGTGCTTTTTATACTTAGGGCATTTACCCCAAGTCTAGACTAGGATGGAAAGAACATAATCAGTCCACCCTAGCGTCTTATGCTTTTAGGAAATCTACTTCGCGAAGGGGTTGGTACCACCCCAGTAGACTCCTCTGGATTCCCTTGCGGGAACGTCATCCCCCGGGTACAAGAACATTTCTATTACTTCAAATTGTCGTGCATTTCATATCATAATACCAGTCCATTATAAACACATTGAGGCTAGATGCCAAAACTTTCATTCATAACTTATGACGTGATGTCAAAACATTCTTTCAAATCATTATGGCTTGATGCCAAACATACTTTCAAAACGTAGTGGCTTAATGCCACATCATACTTTCAAAACATAGTGGCTTGATGCCAAATCATACTTTCAAAAGATAGTGGCATAATGCCAAATCATACTTTCAAAATATTGTGGCGTACGCCAAATCATAATTTCAAAACATAGTGGCTAAATGCCAAATCATACTTTCAAAACATTGTGGCTTAAGCCAAATCATACTTTCAAAACATAGTGGCTAAATGCCAAATCATACTTTCAAACATAGTAGAATACTTTCATAATCATGTCGTAGGTAATAAACTTGCATATCATTTCATATTAGAAAATCACATAAAACTATATAAACATTTTGCCATGTACCCCAAAGAGGGAAAAAAACCACATGTACTCACCTTAGTAACTAGGTACGTCTAGCTACATTACTCCACATAACTCTATCATTTCGTTGCTTCCAACGTCGTTCAATCTCTATTAAACTAATAGAAGATTAGAACATATTAGACAACTAAGCATATATCATGTGTCTAATCATTCTTGACTAATAGTAGTCGTTACCTAATTCTATTATAATGGTTAAGTATGACTATTAAAGCATAATAACTATTTTGGACATTTTTGCCCTTTTTGTCCCATTTTGTCAACTTAACTTGAAATTCATGTACACTTGTGTTTAACTGAATGTTATACATCCAAATAGTTGTCAATAGTGATTTAAACATGTATCAAGCTTTATAGAATCTTTTAAACCACTTTTCGTTTCGACACTTTCTTACCGTTTTCCTATTTAGGCATCCTACTTTGCCTAATCGTGTTTTCGCGGGTTTTAACATGAAATTTTAGTAACTTTCTGATCTCAACATATGTATAAACCAATATAAATTGTTAGATGTCAAAACATCCCACCTTTCGCTATTTTATTCTATTTTTGGCATTTTTGCCGCTAAAATTATAAAAATAAAAATTATTTTTTAAACATCCCACTTTTTATATATATTGTTGCCAAAACCACCCAACAACACATAAATATTGATATAAGTTCATTACGTGCCCTCATGAGCTCGTATTTGCTTAAACGGTAACTTTTTAGTTCAACCGTTTCCGATTAAGTCATTTTTAGGTTTAACCAAAACTTAACTTTTCTTGACCCAAACCTCCAACTTCCATTTAATATAGTATAATAACATGACAATGAATCATGTTGTTCAAGTCTTGGGGTTGATTCTCAAGCTTTTAGTTCTTAGGCCTTAAACGACCGTTTTACTAAAACTAATTATAGTCTTTTTATACGTAAATGACACATTATATGATGTTTAACCAAATACTTGTATCACCAATTCAATGCTACCATATAAGAGTATAAGCATGTCGCATGAATCATACTTTAACTAGTATCTTGATCACAAGCATCAATTTCCATTCTTGTCCCATTTAGACTTTATAAAAGTCAAATTTGTTCCTCTTTTTGCCATTTGATTATCACCAAGCTAGCTACCTTCATTTTATTGATTCTTGGGTGTTTCTAGTTCCATACTAATGGTATAACATGTATACACATTCAATTTCAACATAAACCAAACCTAACCCCACAAATTCGGCTTCTAGACTTGTGGTTTGACTTTGACAGAAAAGTCAAAGCTGTCAAATTTCTCAGATACCAATTTACACCATTTTAGTCATATTATGATTCTAACTTGACAATGAGATGTAACTCATTGTCTCAAACAACTTTCTAACAAGTAATTACAAACACTTAATTGTAAAACAATCATATATGCACTTGATTCGCTTTTGGTTTAAGAACTCATAACAAATTGTGTGATTTTTCATGATTTTCACTTAGTCAATTGCCGAAAATACCCTTGCTGTCAATTGCCTTAGAAAATTTCCAACTTTTTGTTGATTATTTTTCATGATTTTCACTTAGTCATAAATTCCTCATATGATATCTGATTATTACAAAACTTATACCTTTGGAAAGGTGGGAATGAGATTAACATATTCTTCTTACTGACTTAAGGCCAATTCTTTCTAGAATATTCGTTACAATCCCTTGAACATGACCACTTGATCATTTTTGTCACTTTTTGGCCATCTTTGCACCTTCGTAACGTTTTCGTTATAAATCCAAACGACTTGAATCTTTTTCCTATATTCTTATTAAATAAACATCTACAAAAGTCTCCTTGATGACTTTTTCCCAATTCCTCTTATATTTTGGGATATGCATTTTTATAGATTGTTCCATAAAGTTTTCACTTTTGGTCCTTTATTCTCATTTTTGCCTTCATGTCATTAAGACCCATTTCTAAATGAAGAAATACCTCACATTGACTTAATAAAGGGTCTTAAAACATAAAATTCCATGTTTCAGCTTTCCTTGACCTTTTCGCCATTGTGTAATACCTTTAATAATGTCAATCATCACGGTAATTTTACTTATATTTTATTTATTACTTTATATCAAATTTTCAGTTGTCACAATTATCTACCCCTTAAACAGATTCCGTCCTTAGAATCACTAAGACGAGAATGGGGTTAATTTACAACAATATAATCTCATACGAATAAGAACTTCGTGCAAAGTCTTTGATGAAATTCTTACTTGATATTCCTATTGCTACTTAGCCACCAGTCATAAGACTTTGACTCCAAGAGCCTTTCTCTCCATTGAATTCTTTTATCATGAGTAACTTTGACTATTAGATTAGTCATGCCATAGTATAATAACACCCTAGTATAGTTAATGTTCCTATGCTTTCATCATCCACTCATTTAGTCTTTGAACTTTTACTAAGTTCCCAATTTTCTTTGACCATTCCAATTAGTCATTACGTTTCTTGCATTACCGCATTAATGCTCATATAAATGATTAGCAAATCATTTATTTCGTTTCATTGCATGTATATCATCAGTTCAAGTTACTATCCATGACCCTTGCATCAATCATCGCCTTTAAAATTCTTAATCATCATTCCTAATTCTGGGATTTGCAGCTACTTGACTTTCAACATCCCAAACCATGCTTCCATCTTCCAGATACATTTCAATCCTCAAAGAACTTTCCTAATTATCATCATTCATGTGCTAAATCTAGCACAATATCATGATAATCTCACTTATCCAAAGATCATTTCAATCCTCTCTATAAGTTGTAGATCAACAACTTTTATTTCGAAATCCTGTCATAAAACTTTTGGTAGACACGTCATACCTTTATTGACTAAACTTGTTATTGCATCGACTTCATCCTGAATCTAGCTTCGGGCAACAAAAGCCATTTATGAACAACCAACAAGCTTCAAAATGTCCACCACACATACACAACTATAACTCAGTACGGCCACTATGTCACTATCGTCCGATGTCGCATCACGTCCATCTAAGCATCATGTCGTTTCTTCTTTTTAGTATCTCGTCCATGACGATTCCTTTCAAACATCGACCTATGCTCAAACATAGCGTCACAATCTCCACGTAGATGCGTCGTGACACTCACGAGCCCATTTATGTGTCCATTCTTCTATACCCTAACTTGGGTATTCTACTTTCAATTCTATAAAATAAAATGGCAACCAACTAGTATGTTGAAACCCTCGTCTTGCTTAAATCTTCTATCTTCTCAACCATGACACCTTAAGCCGCCAAAGCTTGACACTAAGCTTAAAAATTTATCATGTCATGTTCCATCATCCCAAACATGAAATCTTCTGTACCCTTACACATAGCTTAAGTCCATACAGACATTGGAGCTATAATAGGGTATAATACTCAAAATTTCGTACATTTGCTACTATTTCATTTTCATTTCTTTCCCTCTCTAGAAAATTTCACTTGTCATGTAACCTGATAAGTCAAGCATATTTATGACTTGATCGTTCGTCCATCCATCGAATTCTTTCATTCGATGTGCTCGTTTAGGTTTGGAAGTCGGAACCTCCCACTTCTTGCTTATGTTGCTAATTCCTATCTTTAACTTACATCATCATCTTGAGTGATTTGCCTTTATTAGGCATTCTACCTTCCTTTCTAATCATCATACTCAGTCTTAACTATTAATAGTTCTTTCTGAATCCTCTGGTTGTCCTGAAGGGACACACCATGTTACCACCTTCGGTCTTTCTGTCTTACTTGTTTCATATAATCATAGGGTTTGTCTCCGGACAACAAAACCCAACTCTTTATCTACATTTCAGGCAAACTTCTTCATAATTCCCATTTGGGTGGCACATACTTATCATCTTCCTTTAAATGCTTTCATTATTACTTCATCATGTTCTAATAAGCATACCCTATAGTGGTAAGCAATCTATACAAGGCAAAGCAATTATCATACTTGTCCATTTCGGGTTTCCCAACTGCATGGTACATACCTACTATTATATTTAATAATTAAGAGCATACTTGATCTTATTATAAAGGTATAACAATCCTATGTTATTCGAACTTTTTATCTTCTCTTTATTACATTCCTACATGTACCCTTTACCAGATTCCCATGATTCCTTCGTGATTCCACCAATCTCATATACATATCCTGTGATTATGATAATACGGGCCCATATTATCATAACCACCTATACATATTTGATTCTGGCATCACCAGTAGGTCTCCTTGTTCAATGGTTCAGGTTAGCTTAATACATTATAAAATATATACTATTAACATGTATCAGGGAATCTTAATGCTTATAAGCATATACTTGCATAAGTGTAACAGTTATGGAACATAAAAACATAATTCCCTAACAGTCCAATATTATCTTAGACTCAACAGTCTCATTATTCTATAGGAATGTAACCTATCTTAAGTTCTTAGGTTAATCAATCTATATTATGAAGCATCTTATTCAAGCCTTAGCTTTCTTGCTTACGGTCTTATCTTATGTCTGTATTCTCACTTAAGCCTCACACAGTTTAAGCCAATGTTCGAGTCTCGACACCTAATTCACTTAAACTATGGCTCTGATACCAACTTGTAACGCCCCAAACATTGACCCCTTTTTTTTCAAAAGTGCATTTTCGCCAAAAGCGCAATAGCGCCAAAAGCGCAATAGTGCTAAAAGCACAATAGCTGGTGTAGTATTTTATAAAACTCGGTATTGAAAAATCTCATATTTCGAAAACCGTGTTTCTTTATAGAACAAAATTGTCAAGCTTTAAAGACTTTTCTCATGACCTCGGGTCATGTCTTAAAAACTTGGTCCCAACATAAACCATTCAGTTGTAAAAATGTTTATACAACTTCGGGGGTTACAACTTCATATCATACAAGACCAGAGAAAGCAAGTTAGGATTACAAATCGTTACATGAGCCAGAATTCGCTCTGTCTAAAATCTCAATATCCTCGAGTCATCTACCTGCTTCTATCTCTCGTGTCTAGAACCTGGGATACATGGCATAAAATAAAATACGTAAGACAATAATGCCTCGTGAGCTACATGGGTTTGGACACAAAACATTTATAAGCATAACATATATCATTTTCAAAACCTTTGTAATCAAATCATTTGATAACACTTGCTTTTAAAATCTTTATAACTGAAACGTATCATCGTTTTGCTTTTAAAGCTTTTCATAAGAAGTTTGTCATTATAAAACTTTCATTACTTAAACTTGACTAGTGTTCGAACCTTTATGAACAGTTTTCATATAATGACACTAGATGTCAAAACCTTTCATACGTCATATAAAAATATTTTGCTTTCAAAATCTTTTTAACCATCAAGTAATAAAGCTTGTAAAGCAATGCTTTTCTTTTTCTTTCTTTTAGTTTGACTGGCATTTGAACATGACAATATTTTTATACTAGGGCCTTAATCACTCTTGGTGATACCCCAAGTATGGACTGAGATGGTGAGAACATAAAACTTGCATATCATTTAATATTAGAAAATCACATAAAACTATATAAACATTTTGCCATGTACCCCAAAGAGGGAAAAAACCACATGTACTCACCTTAGTAGACAGGTACGTCTAGCTACACTACTCCACATAACTCTATCATTTTGTTGCTTCCAACGTCCTTCAATCTCTATTAAACTAATAGAAGATTAGAACATATTAGACAACTAAGCATATATCATGTGTCTAATCATTCTTGACTACTAGTAGTCGTTACCTAATTCTATTTTAATGGTTAAGTATGACTATTAAAGCATAATAACCATTTTGGACATTTTTGCCCTTTTTGTTCCATTTTGTCAACTTAACTTGAAATTCATCTACACTTGTATTTAACTCAATGTTATACATCCAAATAGATGTCAATAGTGATTTAAACATGTATCAAGCTTTATAGAATCTTTTAAACCACTTTTCGTTTCGACACTTTCTTACCGTTTTCCTATTTAGGCATCCTACTTTGCCTAATCGTGTTTTCGCGGGTTTTAACATGAAATTTTAGTAAATTTCTGATCTCAACATATGTATAAACCAATATAAATTGTTAGATGTCAAAACATCCCTCCTTTCGCTATTTTATTCTATTTTTGGCATTTTTGTTGCTAAAATTATAAAAATAAAAATTATTTTTTAAACATCACACTTTTTATATATTTTGTTGCCAAAACCACCCAACAACACATAAATGTTGATATAAGTTCATTACATGCCCTCATGAGATCGTATTTGCTTAAACGGTAACATTTTAGTTCAACCGTTTCGATTAAGTCATTTTTAGGTTTAACCAAAACTTAACTTTTCTTGACCCAAACCTCCAACTTCCATTTAATATAGTATAATAACATGACAATGAATCATGTTGTTCAAGTCTTGGGGTTGATTCTCAAGCTTTTAGTTCTTAGGCCTTAAACGATCGTTTTACTAAAAATAATCTAATTATAGTCTTTTTATATGTAAATGACACATTATATGATGTTTAACCAAATACTTGTATCACCAATTCAATGCTACCATATTAGAGTATAAGCATGTCCCATGAATCATACTTTAACTAGTTTCTTGATCACAAGCATCAATTTCCGTTCTTGTCCCATTTAGACTTTATAAAAGTCAATTTTGTTCCTCTTTTTGCTATTTGATTTTCACCAAGCTAGCTACCTTCATTTTATTGATTCTTGGGTGTTTATAGTTCCATACTAATAGTATAACATGTATACACATTCAATTTGAACATAAACCAAACCTAACCCCACAAATTCGGCTTCTAGACTTGTGGTTTGACTTTGACAGAAAAGTCAAAGCTGTCAAATTTCTCAGATACCAATTTACACCATTTTAGTCATATTATGATTCTAACTTGACAATGAGATGTAACTCATTGTCTCAAACAACTTTCTAACATGTAATTACAAACACTTAATTGTAAAACAATCATATATGCACTTGATTCGCTTTTGGTTTAAGAACTCATAACAAATACTTCAACATTTCCTAGTTCTAATTTATTTGTAGATTTCAACTCAATCTCAAATGATCTTCCCATTTTTCAAACAATATGCATTCAAAGAAACTCAACATCAAATTCACAATTTCTTGCGTTCTTTAACTCTCAATATGACTAGTATCATTCATCAAGCTTCAAATTCAACATGCATAAACACTTTCAAGCTCATTTAGCTAGGGTTCTAGACAAATTAGAATACCTTTCAATCAAATCTGTCCAATACCTCAAAGTTCTGAAATTGGAGTTAAAGCAATCCAAAAATCGGACCAAGGGGGTCATCTCCTCCAAAAATCGAACCAAGGGGGTCATCTCCTGTAAGACCCATTTTTATTTAGAGATGTTTTATATGGTAGATAGAGTTATTACCTTTTTGTCGGTGTGATTTTACGGATGAGTTGTTTGATATGTGGGAAGAGGTTGAAACCTTATTATATACTAATCTTGTTGTGATTAAGATTAGTTAGGTTGTTGTATGAGTTCAAGTGATTAGAAACCCATCTGGAAGGAGTTTAAACCTTTAAATATGTTAAAAGGGGTTACACGGGTCGTATAGGAGACTTTTGTGATTGTTTTAGGTCTGTAGTAAGTTACACGGGTCGTGCTTTATAAGCACGGGTCGTGTTCGATTGCGCGCCGCGGGTTTTATGAGGCCGCGTCGCGGTGAGTGAGTTGGGTTTTTATCACTAAAGCCATACCGTGACGTACACGGGTCGGGTTTTCGGAGAACGGGTCGTGTTTTGATAGCACACGCCGCAATTTTTAAGTGGCCGCGCCGCGGGTCGCGACAGTGGCTGTAAATACGCAGCAAACCCTTATTTCGGGAAAAATAGAACGAAAATTCATTCCAGAGCTTCCTAAGGCGATTTTCCGCCAAATTGAGCCAGGGGATGCGTGGGGAAACGTATGGAGACTTCAATCTAACCCCGTAAACACGTTCTCGATTCCTAATTCATCGAGGTGAGTGATTTCTTCGTTTTGGGGGTTTTGAAACCCTAGCTTTGATTTCTGTGTTTTAGCTATATATTGTTATATATGTTGTTAGTATAATGTTAGTGGATTCCTTTAGAGTTATTGGTGAGAGTATTGTCGAGTTTCTATGGTTGAATGAGTAGAACCGCGGATTTGGGGGTTTCGGTAAATATAGAGTTGATATTTACCGTTTATACTCCTTTTTCCTCTTTTGATTCATACATCTTTGAGATAGATGTTATTGAGATGATTGTGGATGTTGGAGAATTGATTTAGACTATGGTGATATAACCAACTCTAGAGAACAGGAGCCCGTTACGCGTAAATTGGGGGTTCCATGTACTAAGCCGATATCAGGTAAGTACATCTGAATACTTGAGTAAGGGTTATACCTTGTTGTTGTGTGTATATATATATATATATATGTTGAACACATATGTGTGTTATGTTGATATTGTGGTAGCTTAGAGTTAGAGTGCTTCTGTTATCTATGGATAAGAAGAGACGAGTTACAGTCTATACTGAGTATAAAAGTAGAGTATATGCTTCAGTGAGTGAGTTAAAGAATATTGAGTTTGATTGCTAAACCATGATGGATGTTATTATTTGAGTATAATTGATAGTGAAATGAGTATATGCGAGTCTGTGTGTGATTGAGTTTATGAGTAGTATCAGTTGTGATACATATTCTTGAATTAATATTACTACTAATTAGCTGGTGTTTGTAAAGCTAATAAGTTTGCAGATTTCAGAGTAAGAGAAAATGAGTAATTGCTAATGAGACTAGCAAAGGAGAATGATGAGAGAGTTTACTGAGAGAGATTGTGAAGTGTTATTAAGATTACTCACTAAGCTTTATAAGCTTATACTTGAGTTGCTTGTTGTTTTTTAGGTATCTGTAGCAGTGATCGGGGAAGGCATGCGATGAAGAGACATGGACAAGTTTAGAGCCTGTCCTTTAATTGAAGTAGATTTATTTGTAATGCCTGGTTAAGATTGTAAGGACCTTTTATGTAATTATTGTGATGATAACATCTTGATCCATGGTTTGATTATAAGTATACCCATTTTGATATGTAATTGTTTGAAAAAAATTTTGGGTATACTTTGTATGAGAAACCGGGTGTTACATCTCCTCCTCTTGCTGCCGCTAGATCCATCTCGCCGCCGGCCAGCCCTTGCTGGCGATCCGCTGCCATCATTCCACCCCTTCTCTCACCCAGTCGATTTCTGTCTCTCTAACCCTCGTGATCTCTCTTTCTCTTGACCACTAATTTGATTCACGCTCAAAAAGAGGTGTGATTTTGGTGTTTCTGATTTTCCCGATTTGCAAAATTGTGTGCGTGATTTTTGTGTTTGATCGGGAGCGGAGAAGGGTCGTATTTCAGAAAGAAAGAAATGCGCACACAGGGATTTACCAAAAACAGGATCTGAATTATACTTGGGTCAGATTTGAAAATTTCCGAAAATACCCTTGCTGTCAATTGCCTTAGAAAATTTCCAACTTTTTGTTGATTATTTTTCATGATTTTCACTTAGTCATAAATTCCTCATATGATATCTGATTATTACAAAACTTATACCTTTGGAAAGGTGGGAATGAGATTAACATATTCTTGTTAGTGACTTAAGGCCAATTCTTTCTAGAATATTCGTTACAATCCCTTGAACATGACCACTTGATCATTTTTGTCACTTTTTGGCCATCTTTACACCTTTGTAACTTTTTCGTTATAAATCCAAACGACTTGAATCTTTTTCCTATATTCTTATTAAATCAAAATCTACAAAAGTCTCCTTGATGACTTTTTCCCAATTCCTCTTATATTTTGGGATATGAATTTTTATAGATTGTTCCATAAAGTTTTTACTTTTGGTCCTTTATTCTCATTTTTGCCTTCATGTCATTAAGGCCCAGTTAAGGTGAACGATAATGATTCGGATGATGTTGTGTGTCAAAATGATTCTTGTGATTCTGATTCCGATATTGAGGAAATAGACTGCATTGACTTCTCTCAACAAAAATCATCTTCAGTCTGTTCCTCAAATAAAACTGAATCTTGTGTAACCGAAGAGAGCAAAAATATTTCAAATAATTTTCAAATCTGCTCTTCTGAGGTTACAAAGGATTCTTCAGATGATGAATCTAGGTATCTCCATGTTCTTAGTACTTCGGATAATTATACAAACCTCTCATTTGATAAAACCAAAAAGTTTGTTGAACTGACATGTACGTTTGCAAAGGTTGCTAACTTTAAAAACATGATTTTCATTAAACAAGGAGTAAAACTACGAGAGTTGTGAACTACTCTCAATTATGAAAGACGATAATGCGAAAGTGACACCCGAAGGGTTTTGCTCGACTGACAAAACGCTTGAAAATAATTTGAAGGAAAATATGGATTTTAAAATCAATAAACATAAACAGGAAATGTATCAGTTGAAAAATCCCTTCAAAACGTCATCCTAATTTTCGAAACTTTTCACAAAAACGAAGAGAAAATGGTGAACCATCCTCTTCTGAAAAACATAAACGATTTTATGACAATAGACGAAGAAGAAATTATCGTGATTCTCAAAATAAACAGAAAGCTTATAGAAATCAACAAAAATTTTCTAATATCAAGAAATCTTCTGATAACCCTCGTAAAGTTGTTTTTGAACCAAATAAGGAATTTCTATCCGAATCTACTCAATGTAGCTCTTCGTCTATAAAGACTTCAATGTCAAAGAAAGAGTGGGTTCCAGTTAAACCAAATTCCTTGCCAATTGTTAAACCCAAAGAACAAAAACCGAAGAAAATTTTGAAATGGGTACCTAAAGTCACTAGTGCACACACATCCGAACCATCAATCCTGTCTAATATTGTTTCTACATCAAGAACCAAAAAGGATGACTTGGTTGCATCTTGGATCTATAATATGAATACTTACCCTCCAGGACCAAAACCATGTTGGGTACCTGAACTTGCTCTCTGATTTGTAGGTAATGATGAATGAGCAATACGAAAAGGAATGGTACATCCACAATGGCTGCTCAAGACACATAACAGGGAGAATTGAATATCTAAGGTATTTTAGAAGTCTAGAAGATGGAGGTGATGTAAAATTTGGAAATAACGATACTTGTCCCATCAAAGGGTATGGGAAAATCACAAATGGAAAGTTTGCGACAAATCGAGTTGCATATGTAGAAGGTCTAAAACACAATCTAGTAAGTGTTTCCCAACTGTGCGCGGGAACTGGGTTAAAAGTCAAGTTTGAAGAAGCTGGGCGTGTCATTAAGAATAAAAAGACCAAGGATATTATGCTTAAATTCAAAAGGAAGGGTGAAATGTATCCACTCGACATGAAGCCAATAGTAGGGGCTCCTTCCATCTTCCTACTCACAAAGGCTCCTTCAGATCTTAGTTGGCTATGGCATCGATGACTATCTCATCCGAACTTCAAGAACATTAACAAGCTAGTTGCTCTTGATTTAGTAGAGGAATGCTAGCATTGAAGTTTGACAATGACACTTTGTGTGCTGCATGTGAACAAGGGAAGCAAAAACGTCAAGCACATCCGATTACCATTGTTTCAAAGATCACTGAACCACTCGAATTACTTCATATTGATCTATGTGGACCTTCCACAGTTAAGTCTGTTGGTGGCAAAAAGTATATATAGGTAATTATGGATGACTTCTCAAGATTTACATGGGTGATCTTTCTATGTCAGAAATCTGATACTCCTGCTGAGCTCATTGCCTTTATCAAGCAAATCGAGCTACATCTCAAGAAACCAGTGAGGGCAATCCGAAGTGACAACGACATAGAATTCAAGAATCAAACAATCGACTCGTTCCTGAAAGAGAAGGGCATCACTCATAACTTTTCTGCCTCTTATACTCCACAGCAAAACAGAGTCGTTGAATGAAGGAACCGGTCCTATGCGAAGCAGCCAGAACGATGCTTAATTATGCAAATCTACCAATGTGTTTCTGGGCCGAAGCTGTTGCCACTGCATCCTTCACTCAAAATCGTTCTTTTATTCACAGACGATTTAATATCACGCCATATGAAGTGATCAACTAAAGGAAACCCAATGTAAAATTCTTCCATGTCTTCGGATGTCGATGCTTCATTATGAAACTCAAAGATGACACTACAAAGTTTGCATCCAAATCCGATGATGGCGTCTTTCTTGACTAGTCACACTCAGCTAAAGCGTTTCGCGTTCTCAACAAGACAACAAGGAAAATAGAGGAAACATTAAATCTGACCTTCAATGGTCATCATATCAAGAAATCAGAAACCCAATTTCCTCGTTCCTCTATCTTTCCAGAATCCCCAACCGAAGTTATTCCTCTTGATTCGTTTAACCTTGATTTCTCATTTTTGTTTGACAGTCCTCATCGTGCAATCGATACTGAATCTAATGCAAAGGACAACAACACACCAGAAATCAACAAGCTTAATGACGATCACTCTACTGCTGATACATCAAGGGAAAAGACTCCTTCAGTTGAGGAGGATCAAAGTACAACAAACGAAAAAAATCCGTCGATTGAGGGGGAGCCAGCTAGTACTTCAGCAACTAACACATCTGCTCCAGTCGAGCGGGAGCAACCAATTCCTGACCCTCCAAACGAAGACAACCAGTCTACTTCGAATTATCCATCAGATACAGAAGAGGTGCATGGAGAAACGTTAGCAGAATATGATCCAGCATATCCACCTCTTGAGAAATGGACACGCGATCATCCGAAGACTCAGGTAATTGGTAATCCAGGTGAAAAGGTACTTACTCGATCTCAATTGAGAGAAAAGCAGCAAGAACTAACCAAAGGATCAGATTTTTGCATGTTCAATGTTTTCATTTCCAAAATTGAACCTAAAACTATGAAATAAGCTTTTCAAAACTCCGATTGGGTAGAGGTCATGTAGAGTGAGTTAGCCGAATTTGAAAGAAACAAAGTTTGGCGTTTAATTCCTAAACCAGCTAACTCCTCCGTAGTAGTTCTTAAATGGGTTTTTCGAAATAAACTTGATACTGAAGGTAACATTGTACGAAAGAAAGCTAGACTAGGTGTTAAAGGATATTGTCAATAGGAGGGAATCGATTATGATGAGAGCTTCGCCCCTATTGCCAGACTTGAGTCCATCCCAATCTTTTTGGCATTTGCCGCTTATAAAAACTTTGACGTCTATCAAATGGATGTCAAATGTGCTTTTCTAAACGACAAACTCGAGGAAACAGTGTATGTGGAACAACCACCTGTCAAATGTGCTTTTCTAAATGGCAAACTTGACAAGGAAGTCTACGGGCTAAAGCAACCACCACGTGCTTGGTACGAAACTTTATCTCGGTTTTTAAAACAATGAAACTTCAAACAAGGATCTGTTGACCCCACCCTCTTCAAAAGGAAAGTTGTTACTCATCTCATTTTAGTTCAAATCTACGTGGATGATATCATCTTTGGTTTAATAGATCCCGCCCTTTCAAAAGAATTTGAACCCTTGATGAAAAGTAAATTTCAAATGAGCATGATGGGGAAGATAAATTTCTTTATTGGATTGCAAGTCAAGCAAACTCAGAAGGTATTTTTATCAATCAACAAAAATACACACGAAGCCTTCTAGAGAAATTTGGAATGGAAAATTGCTATGGCTGCTGGTACCCGTCCCTCACCTTCAATTGACAAACCGACTGTTGATCAGAAGGTCTACAGAAACATGATCGGGTCATTACTATACCTAACGACAAACCGACCAGATATCATGTTCTCTGTATGCAACTGTGCACGATACCAGGCGAATCCAAGAGAACCTCATTTATCCGCAGTCAAGACCATCTTTCGCTATCTCCATCGCACACCCTCTCTTGGATTATGGTACCTTGCTAACTCAGGCTTAGTTCTTCAAGCCTATTTTGATTCTTATCTTGGAGGTTGTGACTTGATCGAAAAAGCACTTCGGGTGGATGCTAGTTTCTCGATGGCAAGCTCATCAGTTGGCAATCCAAAAAGCAAACCTGTGTTTCAATCTCCACAGCCAAAGCTGAGTACATTGCTGCTGCCTGCATTTCTTAGATGATTTGGATCCAAAGCCAACTACATAACTACGCCATACATATGCGAAGGATGCCTCTTTTCTGTGACTCACAAAGCGCCATACGAATTTGTCACAATCCAGTCCAACATTTGAAGAACAAACATATTTCCCTACGCTATCATTTCATTAAAAGTCATGTAGAGGAAGGAAATACTGAGGTTCACTTCGTCCATACGAACGACCAGTTGCCAGACATCTTCACCAAAGCCCTTGACGAGAAAGCTTTTACAAGGATCATCCATGGGCTAGGCATGTTTGAGTCATCCGCAGTTCCATCATCTTAATCCGCTTAGTGCTTTACATCCTGTACCTCTGTTATTTTATTTTTCTCTTAAATTATTTTTAAGATTTTTTTTCTTTTCTTTTAAGTACATAATTAATTTCTCTAAGATTGGGAAAAGTGTTTTTTCTATCAGAAGGGATACTGTTCATAAACGAACTTTCGGTTCAATTCGGATGAGGTTTTTCAGTTAACAATACGCAAGATATATGTTCCATTTCACTAATTGCGTTACTATTCACATCCGACCCTTCGGTTCCCTTTTGATCAAGTTGTTTTACTTTATTTTTTCTGAGTTGTGCTTCACTAATAGCACATGTGTTTCTTTCATCCGAATCATCAATTGCAAAATCCGACACCATGCCTAAAGAAAAAAACGAGGATTTTAGAATCTATGATAGAATATCCCACTGCACTAAGGGATTTTTGGGATTCGCTTTGCAACATTGGTAACACTTCGGATGACCTAGTCATGGTTAAAGACCTTCTTACATGTTCATTCTTCGGATATGTTTGGGTGCCTCTCTACTGTCATATCTTACTTGCACCAAGTGGTTCTTACCTTCGCCTCAGTACATAACTAATCAAAAAGACTTCGTCTCTTCAGGATCTTATATCTCAAATCTTGCTTGGTACTATACATCTAAAAATTCTTGAAACGAAGAATAATCACTACACTTGCACTCACAATCAGCTCAAGGGAAAAATGCTATTTTCAATGAAAAATGTTAACATACCAGTTCCCCCACGCAAAAGAAAATACTATAATTGTCCAAACAGCTTACAGAGCAATTTAACACAATAACATTCAAAAGGACTGGGGAACTGTTGGTGCTTATAAAATTCCTTAAAACTTGGTTTATCTTCGGATACCATCAAACTTCGCACCTGCTCTCGTGATTAAACGAGTATTTCAAGGCTTACCCTGTCTTTAATGCAACGATCTGGATCTCCTATGACATAATTGAGAACCAGATTGGGGGTATGAACATCCCAGTAACCCCTCTTCAGTGACAAGGGTGGAGTAGTGCATGATTCTCAAAGGCTTGTCATCCGAGAAAAGTGTCCAAATACTCCATCTGCTGAATCGAGATATATTTTCTGTTTTTTCTAGATTAAAACAAAAAGATTTCAACGCTGGAATACCAAAGTGTAATGATTCATATTTTTCAGATTGGGAGTTGTCATCTAAGTTTGTACTGAGTAATTATTTGAGATTCCAATATGTTTAACAATGTTTTCTTGTATGCAAATGTGGAATAATCACACTGGGTATGGCTATCAAATGATTGCTAGGTTCATGTAATCATATTCGGGTATGCGCGTGTATTTGGGGCTTCCTAGAATCATCAGCTCTCATTCCCAAACCCAACCCAGAATTTGGTTTTCACAATGGTTTTCTCTTTAATTTTTATTTATTTTTTTTATTTATTTTCTTCTTTAGTTAGTTTTTTTCCCATTATTGTCCAGTTACGGTGTTCATTGGGATTATGCGAGATATTAGGGATTCTAATCGATCTTGTTTTGCCTTGGGAAATTGAGGAACCAATCACATTGCAGCATAACGGTTACTTCTGGATGACACATTTGTCATGCAACAAAAAGAGAATGTCCCTTCAACTTACGGGTGACGTGGTGAGTCCCAATTCGACCATTCAAAACATGCATTTAATGCCCTCTCTCTCTCTCCACTCATCACCCCAGAATATAAACCGGACCACCCCTTCATTCATCTTTTCCATTTTCACAAACTTTGAACCTGCAACTATTCTCCATCTTCCTCCAACTCTCAAATCTCCCAACATTCACCATGTCTGCAGATAAGGAATCAGCTAAGGAAAACAGTCCCAAACAAGGTCACAAACACATCCAAACACAATCCAATCATTCAAAACCAATAACAAGCATTAAAACACCGAAAAGCCAATATTACTTGTAACCAAATGATTCTCTTTAGCCAAACTCAGATCCAAAAGTACAAACAGTAACCAAAGTGTTCAAAAACATAAACTAAAGCTCAATATCAGTGATTGTCACTCCCAAAGATACTAGCCAATGCTTACTACCATCTACCTAAATAAAAATAAACTCAAAAACATAGAAATACCAATTAAGAGGTTGCTGAAGCTTAATCTTGGAGTCAAAGACCTTCAAGGTCGATTTTTCACCCGGTCTTTTCTAGGGTTTTTGGCTGGAAATGCCTCTATTTATAGTTGCGAATTTTCCGCAACCGCGCCGCGCAAATAAGGATCCCGCGACACGCATACTAATTTTCTCCCGTTTTATCGGCATTTGAATGTGTTACACCGCCTCAAGCCAGCGTCGCGCATTGGTGATTTCCGCGCCGCGCGTACGTATTTCCCTGATTTTTTCATTCCTTTCCAAACTTTTCCAATTTGCACGCTTTTGGTCCCTGTTTTCATTATTTCCTTCCAAACAAGTACTGGCACGAAAACTGAGAATACCAAGATATATATGATATAATTTCACTAAGAATAGGACTCAACAACGCCTAAAATACTTGATATCACTAGGCGTTGTTAAACACCCCACACTTGTGCCTTGCTTGTCCCCAAGCAAGAGAGTTTTTAACAAATTATAATTAAGACTCAAACAATTTTTGACTGTTTTCAGTTTCAAAGCTTATTGCCCTATGAGTTAGAGTGGAATAGTTCGCGAAAACATAATTGAACTGTTCTTTGGAATTCATGGCTTTCTAGAGAACCCTTGATTACAAATTTTCGGTCCACAATGAAGTGTACTTACTCATTCAGATTCTAAAGGTCATTAAGGAACTGTCCATGACTTTCGATGTTGTCCGTGTAACGAGCTTCCGGAAATACCATCCCAGACCAGACGATCTTAGGTGGCAAGGTGCATAAGCTCCACCCATTTTAGTCCTACCGGCTCGAACAACAAAGGCCACAGATTGACATTTCCTTCCTAAATTCCAATCTTAAAACAAGCCAATCTTCTAAACTCATAAAACTCAAATTATTTGACTAAATAATAGCATGATCACAACTACATAATATTTCTTAAAAAATACCACTACTATCAACAATCACAAACCATTCGTTTCCAAATTGCAATTTATTAAAAATTTTGAAAAAGTTGATAGAAAATTTGAAAATTACTTGTTTTCAGCAAAAATTTCAAAAACTACTCTTTCGACCGTACATACCCCACACTTAAAACCGTACAACGTCCCCGTTGTACAAAATTATTTAGAACAAGGGAGAAAGAGTTACCCCTTTGGACAGTAGATCGCTTGGTTGGTACTCAGTATCACAGGTACAATTACGAACAAAAAGTCCTTGATGTCGCATTCCGGAGTTGTAGCGCAACAGTGAACACGCCGGTGGTCAAAACAAGTGGAGGGGGCACGGTGACCCCACACTTGTTTGAGACAACTCCTCCCATTTGGTATAACATGCATGAATCAACAAAACATTAAACGCAAACAGACAAATATAGACATAAACAAAAATAAAGATAGTAGTGTCATAGATTCAGTACATATTTTCCAAAAAGTGAAAAAGAAAGAAAATACATCAGTCGTCATCGTGGCGGGTCCCAGATGGACCTACCCCATCATCGCCTCCAGAATGGTGAGGTGGAATGTCATCAAACTGCATCCGGAGCATGATCATCCTCTGTGTCTCCGCCATCCATCGATCATGTTCCTCCCGGGCAAATATCCTCTAGCGCAAATCCTGGATGGCCGCCAACACATCGGATAGCTGTGGCTGTGGTGCCGATGCTGGCTCTGCTGGTGCCGCCTGCCTCCGTCGTCTCCTGCTAGGCTGAGCATATGCTGGCTGGGGGTCCTGGGGTGCCTGGTTGGCAGCCCTCACAAACTGGCCCGGGCGCTGCTGCTCGATCAACCCCATGTTCTCCAATGCTCGTGCTGAAGTGCGAGATGGAGGTAAAGTGGTCAAAGTGGCGAAAATGGGAGCAGTAAGGATCCGGTATGAACGGGCCAAGCGGGTGATGATATACCCACGAGCCAATGGACTACTGTCAGACGCACCCGTAGCAAGGGTGGATAAGGAACGACTAGGGCGAATGGGAGGTGAAGGAACCTGGAGGGTCGAGAAGGACCCAGAGAAATGTCATGTCCTCTCCAGACACCTTCTCGCCTCCATCCCGATGCATGATGGTGGTGGAGACGATGCGGTGCATGAGACGGTGGAGTGGATCACGGAGATGGCTCTCCCTGGATATCCCCGCCTCATAGATGATGTTGGAAAATGGTGCCCAAACCTCCATGTTGGCAGCCCTCTCGGGCTACCCCTGAATACACGCCTCCATGAACTGTGCGTAGTGGCGGTGCTGAAGATCCGCCTCGGTATATATGCCGGTACGCCTCCCAAACTCCCGGAGGTTGCTGACAACGCCTAGTGATATCAAGTATTTTAGGCGTTGTTTAGCCTTATTCTTGGTGAAATTATATCAGATATACTTTGGTATTCTCACTTTTCATGCCAGGACTTGTTTGGAAGAAAAGAATGAAAACAGGGACTAAAAGCGTGCAAAAGGAAGAAGTTTGGCAGAGAATGAAAAATCAAGTAAAAACGTACGCGCGCCGCGGATCTCATAGACGCGTGACGCGGGCTTAAGGCGGTGGAACACATTCAAATGCCGAAGAAAAGGGAAGGGATAAGTACGCGCGCCGCGGTTTTCATATATGCGCGGCGCGGCCTCGGGAAATTTGTAACTATAAATAGAGGCTTTTTCAGCCGAAAACCCTAGAAAAGACCGGGTGTAAAATCAACCTTGAAGCTCTTTGACTCCAAGATTTCGTTCTAGAAGACTCTCATTTGGTATTGGTTAGTTTTAGCTTTTATTTTCAATTAATTAGTTAGTAGTTAGCCTTGTCTTGTATCTTTGGGAGTGACAACCATTGATATCTAGCTTTGGTTTATGTTTTTGGATCATTTAGTTACTGTTTTGATGTTTGGAATTGAGTTTGGTGAATGCAAAGCATTTGGTTACTTTTAATATTGGTTTTTCGGTGTTTTGGATGCTTGTTTGATGTTTGGATATTTAGATTATGTTTGAATATTTTTTTTGGACCTTGTTGGGACTGTTTTCCTTTGCTGAAATCAGTAGCTAATTAGGTTAGTTTTTAGGTATTGAAGCTTAGCTAGTAACTGTTCAGTCAGAACCTTAGTTATTGGTTAGTTTATGCCTTGTGTGATTTGGATGTTTCGGATGCCTTTGATTGCTTCTGATTCAGAGATGTACTTCTGATTTCAGAAAGTGACTAGGTCTTTTGGTTGGTTTGAGCTTAGTGTATGCTTAGCTTAGACTTGTTTGATTATTGTCTTTTGGTGTTAGTAGTTAGGAATATAGAAACTAGCTTCTCCGACTGTAGCGTGACACTACTAGTTGGTAATCTGTCATCTAGTCTAACCACGAAGCTCCTGCGGATCGACCCTGACTACCACTGTGCTAGTGTGTGTTAGGTATTTTCTTATTTTTGACCGCACGATGACCTAGGCGTGTCAAATTTTGGCACCGTTGCCGGGGAGCTGTGAGCTTAGATTAGGTGATCTATAGGACTTAGTTTCTGATTCTTGATGCTTGATTTTAGTTTGATGATTTTTGGTATGTGTATATCCTTATAATGGGTGATTACATGTACCCGGATTAGTATTTTGAGTATTATGAAAATCCGGCCGACACCTATTACGAGGATGATTGGTACAATGGATCATCTGATGACAATGGATGGCGGACCGAGGAGTCATCTCAGCCTGAAATTTCTGCAACTTGGGCCTGACTTTGGGTACTGTGGTATAACACTCACCAAGAGCAGAAGGACCAGGCTGATGCTCTTATAAGATTGCAAGCTTCTTTAGATAAGTTAAAGGAAAGTTGGAAATATTCACCATCTTCGCCAGAACCGGAGGTGAGTGATTCTCATACCTATGACAATGTGTGTGAACTTGCATCACCTGAATATGTGATGGAAGGGCATGCACCGTGGGAAAGTCAAGAGACCATTGAGATGGTCGAAACTGTTGTTGAGAAAGAGGTTGTAGGTGACAATGCTACCTCTGACTCAGCAACCTTTGAAGTTTTTGGTGTTTTTGAAAGTATTGATAATGTTGATCTGGTGATGTGTGAATCTGTACCATCACCAGACAATTTGATTGATGAGGATGTTGTGGATGAGGCTGTAAGCGACGGTACAGACCCCAGCCCAACGACTCCCGAAATTATTGAAGTTTCTGATACTATCAGGGAAGGGGTGTAGATGACAATATTACCCCCGACCCTGTAATTTTTGAGAATTTTGAGAAATTTGAAAGTAAGGATCCGATGATGGGTGACTTTGTACCACCATCAAATCAAATAAATCACTCACTCTTGGTTCCGATCCACCTGTTGGACGATGATCAAGAAGTTGATGCTGAAAAATTAATATTTGAGAATAATAAACAAGATTTTATCGCCACTCATGATCCATTCATGAATGGAAAATTAGATGTAATTAATACTATCGATGAGGACATATGGGAGCATTCTGATATGTTGTCTTCCGACCCCAGTCGATTGGAAAATTTTTATTGGTACTGCAAGACAAAATTGCAACTTGAAGATAGCTTGCAAGACACTAGCAAACGAGGTGTGGAACAACTACTGGGAGCAGCACTAGGCATGCTTCATGTCAAGCCTTTGACTTTGAAGAGATGTAGAAGAAAGGACCAAGCTTGGAGGTTCAAAGCTACTTCCAAGCACTCGCGGGAATTCATCGGGCGACAGCAACTGGGCAGCAGCAGGAGAACTAGTAAGCCATTCGACCCAGGAAAGTTTGAGGAGCATGTGGGCAACGAAGGGACGGTGGTGACTGAAAATCAGCAAAGAAGGAAGGCGTACGATCCACCGTAGCAGTAGAAGGAACAATACGTCTGGCTGAAGACGTTAAACTTAGCGCTTGTTGGGAGGCAACCCATCGTGTCGTAGGTTAGGTTTTATTTTTCTTAGAATTAATTAATTAGGAAAATGCATCAATCTTTACAGGTATTAGTAGTTTGAGGCAAGTGTGGGGTCGTGTGAAAGTTTTCAAAATTTCTATTGACCGCGCCGCGGTTTGCTTGGATGCGCGACGCGGGGTCGGAAACCAACCCGATGCGCAGGGGTTGATTTGTTGACACGCGTGCCGTGGGATGTGGATTTGCGCGACGCGGGAAACGATCGGTCGGTTTTCTCCTATATTAAGGTAAGCCGCGACACTCTTCACACACACCACGACTCGGGCCTCTGATCAACAAATTTTCTAGTGCTTTTTCTTGCTTATTTCATTCCTGTTATCAAGGTACGCTATTCTAACTATCTATTACTCGTTAAAACTAGTGATTAGGTGGCTAATTTTAGAGATTGGTCCAAAAAGTTCAAAACTTAGAATCGCCAATGCTAACTCATAGGGTGTTTGTTTTGCCAAATAGACACCCTAGATGAGTTAGTCGGCACTTAGGCTACCTTGTGGTGTGATTGGATCAAGTTTAAACAGGTTAAATGGCGAGTTTGAATCGGGGTTTTGCAACAGCCGCTCGCCGCGACGCGCCTGGCTCTTGGGCCGCGCCGCGGCTTGGTGGGGAAGAAAGGACTAATTATGCAAAAAAAATTCTGTTTTGTGGCTATGTGTCTTTTTGCAGATGATGTTCAGATTAGACCATCCCTTCCTTCAGTTCCCAGAGGAACTTGCCAGTTCGGCAGATTATATCTCGAGGAGGGAGCCGTTGACTAGTCGCTGGGTTCTCGAGGCGACAGTCATCGACAGGAACATTCTGAGGGACGCTGGGCTCTGGGGTGCGATCGAGCCATTTCTATATCGCACCTGGACTCATAAGGAGGTGTCGTTTACATGCCGGGGCTGGGACAGGATTATGGCCACCGAGGAGGACGTCGTCTACACTGTGCTGCTGCTGGAGTTTCTATCAACTATCCAGTTTGCACCTCGGGCAGGAGACCCGCGTTCTAGGCTCGTGCGATTTCGTTTGGGAGGTGTACAGCACGAGTGCAACCTCCGGGAGTTCGGGAGGCGAGTCGGTCTATATACCCCGGCGGACCTCCAGCACCGCTACTTCACTCGGTTCTTTGGGTATTGTATTCAGGGGCAGCCGGAGCAGGCTGCCAACATGGAGATTTGGGCACCACTGTCCAATGTGATTTACGAGGCAGGGACCTCCAGGGAGAGTCAGCTACGCGATCCACTCCACCGCCTCATGCACCGCAACGTCTCCACCTCCATTATGCAGCGGGAGGGGGCGAGAAGGTGTCCAGCGATGATATGACTTATCTCTGGGTTCTCCTTGACCCTTCCAGATTCCTCCACCTCCCATTCGCCCTTGCCACTGCTCTAGCCACCCGCTCGACGGGTGCATCTGCCAGCAGTCCACTATCCCGGGGGTATTTCATTACCCGCCTGGCCCACTCATATGGGATCCTCACTGCCCCCGTTGCCGCCTCCCTGACTGCTTTACCTCCATCTCGCACTACGGCGCGAGCTTTGGAGAAAATGAGGCTGATCGAGCAGCAGCGCCCGGGTCAGTTCATCCGAGCGCCGACAGAGCCACGACAGGACCCCCAGCCAGCATACGCTCAGCCAGCCCGGAGACGACAGAGACGGGAGGCACTTGACGAGCCCGCACCCGAGCCACAGCCGCAGTTATCCGAGGTAGTAGTAGCCCTCCAGGACCTCCGTCAGAGGATGTCTGCCAGGGAGGCACATGATCAGTGGATGGCGGAGACGCAGAGGATGATCATGCTCCGGATGCAGTTCGATGATATTCCACCTCACCCTTCCGGAGGTGATGACGGGGCAGGTCCATCAGGGACCCGCCATGATGATTGATGTACTTTTTCATTTTCTTTTATTTTGAAAAATATGTACTGAATTTATGATATTATTAGTTTATCTTTTATGTTGCGTTTAATTTGTTTGTTGAGTCATGCATATTGTACCAAATGGGGAGGAGTTGTTTCAAATAAGTGTGGGGTCACCGTGCCCCCTCCACTTATTTTGACCACCGGCGTGTTCACTATAGCCTACAACCCCGGAATACGGGATCAAGGATCCATTTGTTCGCAATTATACCTGTGGAACTGAGCACCAACCGAGCAATCTACTGTCCAAAAGGGATAACTCTTTCTCCCTTGTTTTGAAATAAATTTTGTACAACGGGGACGTTGTACGGTTTTAAGTGTGGGGTGTGGACGGTCGAAAGAGTAATTTTTTGAAATTTTTGTAAGAAACAAGTAAATTTTAATTTTTTAGCAACTTTTTCAAAATTTTTAATAAATTGCAATTTTGAAACGAATGGTTTGTGATTGTTGATAGCAATGGTATCTTTCAAGAGATACTATGTAGTCATGATCATGCTATGATTTAGTCAAATAAGTTGAGTTTTAGGAGTTAGACGATTGGCTTGTTTTAAGATTGGAATTTAGGAGGGAGATGTCAATCTGTGGCCTTTGTTGTTCGAGCAAGTAGACATAAAATGGGGCCTACGGGCATTTATACTCCTTATTACTTAGACCAACTGGTTTGGGATAATATTGTTGAAAGCTCGCTACACGGACAACATCAAAAGCCATGGACAATTCCTTAATGGCCTTTAGAATCTGAATGAGTAAGTACACTTCATTGTGGACAGAAAGTTTGTAATCAAGGGTTCTCAAGAAAGCCATGAATTCCAAAGAACATTCCCATTAGGTTTTCACGAACTATTTCAATCTAACTCTCGGAACAATAAGCTTTGAAACTAAACACAGTCAAAAATTGTTTGAGTCTTTGTTATAATTTGTTAAAAACTCTCTTGCTTGGGGACAAGCAAGGCACAAGTGTGGGGTGTTTGACAACGCCTAGTGATATCAAGTATTTTAGGCGTTGTTTAGCCTTATTCTTGGTGAAATTATATCAGATATACTTTGGTATTCTCACTTTTCGTGCCAGGACTTGTTTGGAAGAAAAGAATGAAAACAGGGACTAAAAGCGTGCAAAAGGAAGAAGTTTGGAAGAGAATGAAAAATCAAGTAAAAACGTACGCGCGTCGCGGATCTCATAGACGCGCGACGCGGGCTTAAGGCGGTGGAACACATTCAAATGCCGAAGAAACGGGAAGGGATAAGTACGCGCGCCGCGGTTTTCATATATGCGCGGCGCGGCCTCAGGAAATTTGTAACTATAAATAGAGGCTTTTTCAGCCGAAAACCCTAGAAAAGACCGGGTGTAAAATGGACCTTGAAGCTCTTTGACTCCAAGATTTCGTTCCCGAAGACTCTCATTTGGTATTGGTTAGTTTTAGCTTTTATTTTCAATTAATTAGTTAGTAGTTAGCCTTGTCTTGTATCTTTAGGAGTGACAACCATTGATATCTAGCTTTGGTTTATGTTTTTGGATCATTTAGTTAATGTTTTGACGTTTGGAATTGAGTTTGGTGAATGAAAAGCATTTGGTTACTTTTAATATTGGTTTTTCGGTGTTTTGGATGCTTGTTTGATGTTTGGATGTTTAGATTGTGTTTGAATATTGTTTTGGACCTTGTTGGGACTGTTTTCCTTTGCTGAAATCAGTAGCTAATTAGGTTAGTTTTTAGGTATTGAAGCTTAGCTAGTAACTGTTCAGTCAGAACCTTAGTTATTGGTTAGTTTATGCCTTGTGTGATTTGGATGTTTTGGATGCCTTTGATTGCTTTTGATTCAGAGATGTACTTCTGATTTCAGAAAGTGACTAGGTCTTTTGGTTGGTTTGAGCTTAGTGTATGCTTAGCTTAGACTTGTTTGCTTATTGTCTTTTGGTGTTAGTAGTTAGGAATATAGAAACTAGCTTCTCCGACTGTAGCGTGACACTACTAGTTGGTAATCTGTCATCTAGTCTAACCACGAAGCTCCTGCGGATCGACCCTGACTACCACTATGCTAGTGTGTGTTAGGTATTTTCTTATTTTTGACCGCACGACGACCTAGGTGTGTCAGTTGCACTCCCTCTGCACACCTCTCAATCTAAACCGTATCATCCTGGAGTGCGGCTCCGTCGCTCGTTGTGCGTACTGGACACTGGATAAGAACTCCAGTAGCAGATCAGTATATACAACGTCATCCCCGGTGGCCATGAGCCTATCCCAGCCCCGGCATGTGAATGAGGCATCCCCGTGGGTCCAGGTGCGATGCAAGAATGGCTCAATCGCACCGCAAACTCCCGCATCCCTAAGGATGTCCCTATCGATGATCGTCGCCTTGAGAACCCGACGACCTATCAATGCATCCCTCCTCGATCGGTACTCCACAGAGGTAGCTGGTCCCTCTGGAAACTGAAGAAACTCATGATCTAATCTGAACGACATCTGCACAAAAAGAAATAGTCACAAAATTTTTTGCAAATTTAGTCTTTTTCTTCCCCACCGCACCGCGGTGCGGCCCAAGAGCAAGGGCGCGGCACGGCGAGCGGCTGTTTCCAAAATCCAAACCTAAATCGAGTTTTAACCTGTTGAAACTCAATCCAAATACACCACAAGGTAGCCTAAGTGTCGACTAACTCATCTAGGGTCTCTATTTGGCAAAACAAACACCCTATGATTCAGCATTGGCGATTTCTAAGTTTTGCACTTTTTGAATAAATCACTAAAATTAACTACCTAATCGCTAGTTTTAACGAGTAATAGATAGTTAGAATGACATACCTTGGTAGTAGGAATGAAATGAGCAAGAAAAAACATGAGAAATTTTTGTTGATCAGAGCTTCGAGGCATGGTGTGTGTGAATAGTGTCGTGGCTTACCTTAATATTGAAGAAAACCGACCGATCGATTCCCACGGCGCGCAAATGAACAACCCGCGACGCGCGTGTCACCAAATCAACCCCTGCGCATCGGGTTGGTTTACGAACCCACGTTGCACACATGAACAAACCACGGCGCGGTCATTAAAAATTCCAAATTCTTCACACGACCCCACACTTGCCTTAGACCACTAATACCTGCAGTAATTGATATATTTTTCCTAATTATTTCTAAGAAAAATAGAACCTGATGACATGTGCTTGAATTCTGGTATGAAGTTATGGGCAATCATTGACATTAGAGATGTGAGTTGAGTCATCCTATCACTCACTCCACTAGTCCATTGTTGTTGTGATTCCAGAAGCTTGAAAACTTTTGCTTCTCTTTCCCTTGACTCTTTCTCATACTGCTGGTGTTTTGCCTCCATCATTTCCATCATGTTCAGCAGTTGCTCCTTATCAATAGTGGACAACGGGTGATCATTAGTTTCCTTTAAAACTTCCTCTCTTCCTCCTTCTCCCATTCGTGTCCATATTTTTCCTTTATTCCTAATCTCAGGCTCCATTAGCACACTTCTGTCTACTTGCTTGTCATCATTCCCTTGAGGTAGAGACAGGACTCCCAAACATATTCAACCTTCTTTTTCGCATCCCAAAGGAGATGTCCAAATCCCCTGTCGTGCAGTCAATCACAGCGCCAACTGTAGCAAAAAATGGGCGTCTTAAAATGAGCGCGGGCGCGTCTGCCAAACTTTCATATTCCATGACTAAGAAATCTACAGGATAAAAGAAATCCCCAACCTTTACTATGACATTAGTCAGTTTTCCTCTGGATACACTTGTTGACTGGTCAGCCAACTGCAACACCGTCTTTGTTGGCTCCAATTCTTCATTCTTATATTTGTCATATAAATACCCTGGCAGCACATTTACACTTGCACCCAAATCAAGTAAGGTGTTCCTAATAACCACATCCCCTACAGTAGCAGTAATCAATGGCGATCCAGGATCCCTTTCCTTCTTAGGCATTGTTCCCAACAGTGCCTCACTTGCCTTAATTGTCAACCTTACAGTTTTAGGTGTAGGAATCTTACTTTTCCATTTTTATTACACATCTCCTGAAGAATTATTGTGTCCTCAGGAGCATCCTTGAGTTCATCCCACAAAGGTTGGTTTATCGATGGCCCCGTTGATTCGGGCACTTCCTGTTTCTTTTTCCCTTTCTTATCCTTTTTTCTTTGTTTGATTCTGGCTATCACTGATTGCCTTTCCTCCTGGACCTCCTTGTCCACTTTTGGTTAAGTTCCCTCCTCAACAGGAATTTTCTTTTCTTCCTTATTCTTACTCTCTTCTTTAATTTCCAATTTTTCTTGAACTTTTTCTTCTTTCTCAAGTTCCACTTCACTTCCTGATTCAAATAAATCTTGCAAAGTAACCTTTCTCCATTCAGACTCGACAGTGCTAACATGCTCTTTCCCAGCCCGTTGACCATGGGTTGGATTAACTTCAGTGGCACTTGGCAGCTTTCCGTTGTCTCTTTTTCGATGATCCTCAGCCATTTGGCCAATTTGCCTTTCCATGTTTGCGATACTTTTGCATTAGCTTGGGACTGCTGCTGAGTAGCGCTGAACATTTCATACATTTTTGCCACCATATCTTCTTGAGTCCCTGGGGCATTGTTAACAGCATTATTGGGTCCCCTATTGTTATTGTTGCTGCCACTCCCATTTGCATTTCCATTATTGTTTGCAAGCTGATATGGTCTAGGCTGATTGGATGATTGGCTTTGGTAATTATTTTGCCTCTGATTATTGAAGTTTTGTTGCTGCCCTTGATTATATGGTCTATAGTGTCGTCCATTATTATACTCGCCTTGACCCTGGCCATAAACTTGGTTTGCCTCCTGAGTTTTTGGTGCTCCTTGACCTCCTTGTGATTGACCCTGAGGTCCATTCTGCAGCGTTGACATGAGCCTGTCAAACTTCTTATTTAATTCACTTATTTCCTTTTTTACTTCCTTCTTCCAGTCGGCATCGACTCCCACTGCTGCTGCCGTACCTACAGTCTTCCTCGTGGAAAAATTTGCTTTGGAGCCATTGCTTAATTGTTCCAAGAACTGCCAAGCTTCTTTTGGGTCTTGCCACATAAATGTCCCACTTGATGAGGCATTTATCATTGCCTGATGCGTTTCGCTGACTCCTTCAAAGTAGAATTTCACTAGCTGCCACCTGGGAACCTCGTGATGCGGGTAGGATCGTAATAACTCTTTTAACCGATCAAATGCTTCGTGGAAAGCCTCTCCTGGCTTTTGCTGGAAGTCCCGAATAACCCTCCTAATCTACGTCGTCTTGCTTGCCAGATAGAATTCTTGTAAGAACTTGGCCTTGAGTTGGTCCCACGTGGTGATGCTATTTGATGGTAAAGATGTAAACCAGTATTTGGCTTTGTCTTTAAGAGTGAATGGGAATAACCTAAGCCTAAAGATGTTCCTATTAGTATTTCTAGGGGTATTAGCATTGGCAATAGCTAGAAACTCGTATAAATGATTGTATGGGTCGTCCTGCTTGTACCCCCTAAACTCCGGTAATATCCCTAACAACTGAGGCCTTATTTCTACTTGAGATTCAATGTTGTCAGGAATATAAATTGGCGACGAATCATCATATTCCCGTGGCTGGAAATGTGATGCAACCGATTGCCTTCTCGGTTGTGTGAAATATAAAGGTTGAGCAGGATTACCGTATGAGTGATGATCGTTATACCCCTGCTGACCTGATGCTTGTTGATGCTGCTGTGTTCTTTTGGGAGGTCCCCGACCTCGGTTCCAGGGTTGCTGTGGTGGAACCCAGCCTTCATCTTCCTCATCATATCTCCCCTCTGTCTCTGGATAATGGTACTGTTGCTGAGGAGGTTGTTGGTATTGTTGTGGTTGTGTAGGTTGAAATGTTGGTTGAGGTTTAAAGAGTGATGGTTGTGAAAAAGGTTGTGAAGTTGGTGTCTGCTGTCTAGACACTGGGGTACCCTCACAGGTCGGCACTCCCCAGGACATAGCAGAAGTAAATGGAATGGTAGATTGTGGTTGTGATACAGGTGTAAATGGTGGAATAGATGGCGGAGTGCATGATGGTATGGGTGCAGGGGCTGAAACTGCACCACCAGAAGCACTCGTGCTCCCGAAATGAAACTCTGAAACTGGGGGAATAAACGACATCCCCGTTGCCTCACCCGATGGTTCCTGGGCAACATGTTCTAAACTACTGCTACTATTACTAAAACTCATGATATTGGAACGCCTACGTACACGGATTTTGCGCGCGGTTCGCTCAATCTCAGGATCAAAACGCAAAGGGGATAATTGCTAACCCCTGCGGGTACGCATGCACAAATGCAACACGCCTGAAGAAATCAAAAATCAAAATACTAACCAAAATCAAACTAAAAAAACTAAAGGATCCTACAAATCACCTAATCTAAGCTCACAACTCCCCGGCAACGGCGCCAAAATTTGACACGCCTAGGTCGTCGTGCGGTCAAAAATAAGAGAAAATAACCTAACACACACTAGCACAGTGGTAGTCAGGGTCGATCCGCAGGAGCTACGTGGTCAGACAGGTGACAGATTACCAACTGTAGTGTCACGCTACAGTCAGAGGATCTAGTTCCTAAGTTCTTGACTACTATTACCAAAAGACAATAACCAAACAAGCTCAAGCCAAGCATAAACTAAGCTAAGCTCAAACCAAACCTAGTTACTTTCTGAAATCAAAAGTGCAACTCTAACTCAGAAGTAAACAAAGGCATCCAAAACAACCAAACAAAAACAAGGCATAAACTGAACCAATAACTACAGTCCAACTGAACAGTCACGCCAAAGTTCAAACCCAAAAGCTAACCTAGTTGGCTACTGAAATTAGCTAAGGAAAACAGTCCCAAACAAGGTCACAAACACATCCAAACACAATCCAATCATTCAAAACCAATAACAAGCATTAAAACACCGAAAAGCCAATATTATTTGTAACCAAATGATTCTCGTTAACCAAACTCAGATCCAAAAGTACAAACAGTAACCAAAGTGTTCAAAAACATAAACTAAAGCTCAATATCAGTGGTTGTCACTCCCAAAGATACTAGCCAATGCTTACTACTATCTAGCTAAATGAAAATAAACTCAAAAACATAGAAATACCAATTAAGAGGTTGCTAAAGCTTACTCTTGGAGTCAAAGCCCTTCAAGGTCGATTTTTCACCCGGTCTTTGCTAGGGTTTTCGGCTGGAAATGCCTCTATTTATAGTTGCAAATTTCCCGCAACCGCGCCACGCAAATAGGGATCCCGCGGCGCGCGTACTAATCTTCTCCCGTTTTATCGGCATTTGAATGTGTTACACCGCCTCAAGCCCACGTCGCGCATTGGTGATTTCCGCGGCGCGCGTACGTATTTCCCTGATTTTTTCATTCCTTTCCAAACTTCTCCAATTTGCACGCTTTTAGTCCCTGTTTTCATTATTTCCTTCCAAACAAGTACTGGCACGAAATGTGAGAATACCAAGATATATATGATATAATTTCACTAAGAATAAGGCTCAACAACGCCTAAAATACTTGATATCACTAGGCGTTGTCAACCATGGCTCTTGATACTTCAACAACCGAAGTCCCTCTCAAAAACGCATTCTTTATGGACGATCTTACTGACTATCCATCTCCAAATGGATCTGAGGAAGAAGGTGAAGATTACTTTGAAACAGCACCGGTCCACATTTAAGATGAATATGATGATGAACCAGACACTAGTCTCGTGTCTATGAAACAATTTCGACAACTCAACAACAAGCTAAAGCTCTTGATTCAAGCACAGACGGCATACACTTCGGATATTGCATCTGGAGTTACTACTGAACTTTTATCCTAATCACTCAAGCCACTTGAAGGATCAATTACTACCACTGTGCAGAAGAGTGTTGACGATCCTGTTAAACTAATTGGAAGTGATGTGAAGACGATTACACACAATGTCTTGGAGAAAGTTGACTTGCGTTGTAAGTTTGTTGAAAAGTTGATAGAAGACAAATCCCAGCAACTCGTGGACCAACATAATGATAAACTCATTGAAGTGGTCACAAAGCTCAATTCTGCCCATTCTGAAGTTCAAGCCAAGCTTACTTCAATGATCACTTCTGTTGAAACCTTATCCAAGCGAAGCGCTGAGGAGTTTGATGTCCAGCTCACCAGTCTTTGGACAGATCTAGAAACTGCAACAGAAGACCATTGCAGAATATGAACCGAAGGTACACAAGCTTATTGCATACAAAGAGGCACACAAGATATCAAATCAACACATGAAGATTCTTGTTTCTCAAACAACTGATTGTATTCGAAATGATATTGTGCCTCTGCTCACATTGGTTAGTCGACTTCCTGGTGCTCCGAAGCCTTCCCAGCTTACGTCACAAGGGGGAGAATCAAGTCGACAAATTGGGAGAACAACAACCATCGTACCAACAGCAACAATCACCCGAGTAACAACCTTCGCACCACTCACTCAAACAACAACCACCACTTGTCCTACAACAAAACCATTTTTCGGTTTTACCTCTGTACCATCTTCAACCACCGCTTCTACTACTAAACCGGTTGGTACAGATCCTATCACAAGGGGACATTCATCTTCCACCCCAATTTCAACTGAATCCACTTCACCCACTTCAAGTATCATAAGAAGATTCTCAAGCGGAATCAAAATTAAAGCAAGTTCTGCATCGACAACCACCTCAACAAAGACAACAACTTCAAAGTTCCACCTGAAACCGGTTCTTCTGTTGACAATGGCAAGAAGATTGCTCAGAAACTCACCAAGTCAGAACAAAAGAAATAGAAGGCAGAAAAATATGAGAAGTTAAGGCATTTGTGTGCTGTTTCCCGAAGTCGTATGGGACAGAAGAAAGAGTTAGGTGATACGCCTAGGTCGTTATGCGGTCAAAAATAGAAAAATAAAACCTCACCGAGTAACTAGTATAGCAGTAGCAAGGGTCGATCCGCAGGAATTTGGTGGTCCAGATAGAGTGTCAGAATGACCAACTATAGTGTCACGCTATAGTCAGAGGTGTTTCATTCACTTCCCAAAAACCAATAAATCGAATACCGAGAAACCAAAACAAACATACACCAAACTAAACTACTTTAAACTATGAACCAAGATTATTTACTGATTCGAGAAGTAAATTCCAGAAAAATCAGAAGCAATGACAATCCCAAAACATCCAAACATGCATTCAAACATAAGAAATACCAAAAAAGTGCAATATAACTTGAACCAAATGATTAACTTGCATATAAACCAAATCCAGAAGAAAAATGTTACTGATTTCGAAAATAAACTAAACTAAACTAGTTCCAACAGATCCTACAATGCAGAATCGAAGGAATCAAGCTAAAATTAAAACTATGAATTACTAAAATAAAATGGAAAACATAAAAACACAAATTGAAGCTGCTAGAATCCGAAATCCTGAGTCAAAGAAGCCTAGGTTCCACCTTTTGGGTCGTTCTTCGCTCCTGAAATTCGACCTAGATGCCTCTATTTATAGTTGCAAATTCTGGCTAATCGCGCCGCGCAGGGCTTGTTTCCACGTCGGGTCTTATCGCTTATCCCCCATGTCTCGCTGTTTGAATTTCAAAACACCGCCTCATCTTTGACTATCTGCGATGCGCGTGCCTTTTGTTAGCGGCGCGCGTACGACTTCGACTGAAAAGCTCTTCATCCAAACTTCTTCCATTTTGTCCATGTTAAGTCCCTGTTTCATCTTCTTCTTGCACACAAGTACTAGCACAAAAGTGAGTAATACCAATCTCATACCACGAATACTTGCAATGATGATGATTAAACTTTCCTAATTACTTCAAAAACACAGAACCTAACCTATTATGGATAGGTTGCTTCCCAACAAGCGCTAAGTTTAACGTCTTTAGTCGGACGTACACTTCTTATTCTTCCTTATCTCCTTCCTTTGGCACCAATCTTCTCATTTCGGGCGCAAAATCATGGATAACGTCGCCAGCAATGTTGTGAGTTGCATCATCTGGTCACTCACCTGACTGATCCATTGCTGTTGAGCGTCCAGGATCTGAAAAACCTTTGCCTTCTTACATCTTGTGTCCTTCTCGTATTGCTGGTGCTTGAAATCCATTATCTCTACCATATCTAGGAGTTGCATCTTATCAACGGATGCCAACGGATGTCTTTTTGCTTCCCACATAATCTCTTCCTCCCCGCTTTCAATCTCTTGTACCTGATTCTTACCATTACCATTCACCCTCGGTGTCATTAGCGGTCTCTTGTTCAGATATTTATCATCGTACCCTGGCGGTAAACTTATTGGACACCCAAACGTATTCAACTTATGCTTTGGTGTCCCAAAGTAGATGTCCATATCCCTTGTCTTACAGTACATCACAGCCCCGACTGTGGCTAAAAACGGACGTCCCAAGATTAGTGCGGGTGCATCCTCCAAACTTTCATACTCTATCACTAGGAAGTCTACAGGATAAAAGAAATCACCGACCTTGAAGATTACATTCATCAGTGTAACACCCAGTTTCTTATATTTAGGATACACTGATAATTTAATCAAAATAACTATCATTAAGGTGTAATCCTCAATGATGAGTAACAAGTTTTACAAGATATTATCAAAAGCATAGTTTAAGTACTTATTTACATACAACAAGTTTCATACTAATTTCTCGAAAACCGAGTGTTTACAAAAGACCTAATCTAACACAAGAAAATAACTCCAAGTTTAAAGTCCATATCCATCCAGCTAACCCTCCGTGATGCGTTTCCCACGATCTGTACTTCCAGCACCTAATACAATTAACATTAACAAACAATATATGAGCTTTGAAACCTCTGTGAGTAATTAAGGTTTAAATGGACAGTAGTTGTCCATCATTTCTTTCACAACTTTCTCAATAAACCATCTTGATTCTTAATATATACTCATAATGAGGTTCATTACTCCAAACACTCATAATTGGTGTACTCAACCAATTTCAAAACAACTCAAATCATACTTCTTTATGCAATAAACATCAATACCAACACATAATTCATCTATTAATAACTACTCACCTTTTGTGGAATCGATATGTGGAACTCCTGCACCTCGTGTGTGCTCCTGCCTAGCTTTAGCTGTAGCATAACAACTCATTTTCATTACTGAAGTTAAGAATAATCTCAATCACACTCAATAGTTATCATAATCAAGGAACTTGTATCATTGAAGCAAGTTACAATAAAAAGATAACTACAATATCAAAGTTGTAGCTTTCAATTTCATCACCTTAACACATGTAACCCTAGAAATGCTACAATCAACACTACTTTAGCTTGGTTTCATAGTTGGAACTCTTTTACACTAACTAATCCAAGCAATTTCACTCTAACTCTAACTAATTGCAGGTGGCTCATCAAAACCACATGAATTTACCTCAAATCAAGCAACTCGACCGTTAAAACGAAGCTAAAATGGAAGAGGTTTACCTTTCAAGCCCAAATTATCAATCTCTAGCTTCAATTCGTGAAAGATAGACTCTAATATTGACTTAGGAGGTTTAGAACTGATTTTCTAGGGTTTCTAGAGGTTTTGAACGAAATGGGTTTTAACCCAAAATGAAAGAATTTCGCACATTAAAAACAGATCTGCGCGCATAACACGGCCCGGGTTGGACCAACACGGCCCAGGTTTTTCCACAATAAAATCCTCTGTTTGCTTCTGTTGACATAGCACGGTCCGGGTTCATAGCACACGGCCCGAAGTTTTCCACAATAAAATCCTCTGTTTGCTTCTGTTGACACAACACGGTCCGGGTTCATAGAACACGGCCCGGGTTTTCTTGTGCAAAAATTCACTGTATGCTACTGGATCCCAACACGACCCGTGTTCCTCCAACACGGCCCGTGTTGCTACTGCAGAAACCTAAAAATCGTTTCTAATACTCTTTTCAACATCCAACTTTTCCTAAACGAGCTTCTATCCATCCTATTTCATATTAGAACTCAATTAATCTTGTTTATAACAATATTTAACATATCTTATCCTAAATGTAAAGTCACGGTATTACAAGTTCTTACCACCTTCAAAAGATTCCTTCCTCGGAATCTCTTGAAACAAGAAGGGATATTTTGACCGCATTTCCTCCTCGGCCTCCCAAGTGACTTCTGTACCTCTATGATGTCGCCACTGTACTTTTACAGTCCCGATCTCTTTGTTTCGTAATTTCTTGATCTTTCTATCTAGAATTTGTTCTGGCATCTCTTGGTATCTCAATTTCTCATCTAGTTGAACTCCAGCCAAAGGTATCCGAGTGGATTGGTCATGCAATGTTTTTCTAAGGTGTGACACATGGAATACATTATGGATACCTCGCAACTACTCTGGAAGCTCAAGCTTATATGCAACTGCTCCAATTTTCTCTAAAACTCGAAAGGGTCCGATAAAGCGTGGGCTCAACTTACCTCTCTTGCCAAATCGAATTACTCCCTTCCATGGGGACACTTTCAACATTACCATGTCCCTAACACTGAACTCTAACGGCTTTCTTCTTCTATCTGTATATTGCTTTTGGCGGTTTTGGGCTACCCGCATGTACTCACGGATGCTTTGTATCTTCTCTTCGGTCTCAGCTATAATCTCTGGTCCCGCCAATGGTTTCTCTCCAGTCTCTGTCCAACAAGTCGGGGTCCGACACGGTGCACCATACAAGGCTTCAAAAGGTGCCATCTGTATACTGGAGTGATAAGTGTTGTTATAGGCAAACTCCACTAAAGGCAGATGATCTTCCCAACTGCCTCCAAAATCAATGATGCAGGCTCGTAGCATATCTTCAAGTGTTTGTATCGTCCTTTCCGACTGTCCATCTGTCTGGGGATGATACGTAGTACTCAATAAGGCTTTTGTACCAAAATGCTTTTGGAAACTCTGCCAGAAATGTGAATTGAACCGACTATCTCTATCAGAAATTATTGAAGTTGGCACTCCATGTCGTCTCACTACTTCTCTCGTATAAATCTCAGCTAGCTTTGACACATGGTAATCTTCTCGGATTGGAATAAAATGAGCCGACTTTGTTAACCTGTCAACAATCACCCATATAGAATCATATCCTCGAGGAGTCCGAGGCAACTTTGTGATGAAATCCATAGTGATTTCATCCCATTTCTTCATTGGTACAGGTAACGGTTGCACTGCTCCATATGGCTTTTGATGATTGGCTTTTACTTGAAGACACGTCAAGCAGTTCTCCACAAAGTGTCTTACATCTCGCTTCATACCCGGCCACCAGTAGTACGGCTTTAAAGTATGATACATCCGTGTACTACCAGGGTGAACCGAATATCTAGTACAATGAGCATCATTTAGCAATAACTGTCTCACCTCGCCATGCCTTGGAACCCAAACTCGCCCTTGGAAAGTCTTGATTCCTTGTGCATTCTCCACCAGTTTCTCCATATAACCATTCATTCTTTCTTTCTTTAAATCATTTGCCTCGCTTTGGTACCTGCATATAATCTCTGGAAATTTACTCACAACTCCCATTCGAGCCGATACGACTCGAATAGGCGGTTCTTTTAGACTCAATGCATCCGCCACCACGTTAGCTTTACCAGGATGGTAAAGTATCTCACAATCATAATCTTTTAGCAGATATATCCATCGTCTTTGCCTCATGTTTAACTCCTTCTGGTCGAACAGGTATTTCAAACTTTTGTGGTCTGTGTAAATCTGGAATCGCACGCGATACAGATAGTGCCGCCACATCTTCAAAGCAAAAATTACCGCTGCCAACTCTAAATCATGCACTGGATAAGCTTTCTCATGTGGTTTTAGCTGTCGAGAGGCATATGCTATCACTCGTCCTCTTTGCATCAACACACATCCAAGACCACTTAAGGAGGCATCGCTGTAAAGGACAAAGTCTTCCCCTCCTTGCGGTAACGCCAACACCGGAGCCTTGCACAAACCATCTCGCAGTTGTTCAAAGGCCGACTGTTGTGCCTCAGTCCAACTAAATTTCTCCGTCTTCTTGGTCAACTTGGTCAAGGGTGTAGCTATACGAGAAAAGTTTTCAACGAATCGTCGGTAATAGCCTGCTAACCCCAAGAAACTACGAACCTCCATTGGACTCTTTGGCGGCTCCCAACTCATTACTGCTTCGATCTTTGCCGGATCTACCTTTATACCGTCTTCATTTATCACATGGCCAAGAAATTGAATTTCCCGTAACCAAAACTCGCATTTCGAAAACTTTGCATATAACTTCTCGGCACGGAGAAGATCTAGCATTTGTTGCAAATGAAATCTATGCTCATCTCGACTTTTTGAATAAATCAGGATGTCGTCGATAAACACAATTACGAATTTATCGAGAAAGGGACGACAAACCCGATTCATCAAATCCATAAAAGCAGCTGGAGCATTAGTCAAACCAAATTGCATGACTAAGAACTCATAGTGGCCATACCTCGTGCGAAAAGCCGTCTTTGGAATATCAACTTCTTGAACCTTCAACTGATGATAACCGGATCTCAAATCAATCTTTGAAAAATACGTGGCTCCGTGTAATTGATCAAATAAATCATCGATCCGTGGTAACGGATAACGATTCTTTATCATGATCTTGTTAAGCTCTCGGTAATCTATTCACATTCTCATGGAGCCATCTTTCTTTTTCACAAATAGTATAGGTGCACCCCACGGAGACGAACTCGGACGAATAAACCCAAGCTCTAACAACTCTTGCAACTGTCTCTTTAATTCTTCCATCTCAGACGGTGCCAATTGGTAAGGTAGTCGAGCTACCGGCTTCGCCCCCGGTATCACATCAATTACAACTCAACCTGTCGATCCGATGGTAAACTTGGATGATCATCAGGAAAGATATCGGGATAATCACTAACCACTTCTACTTCTTCAATTTTGGGAGGTTTTAACTCGGAACTAATCACATGTGCCATAATCAATTCACCCCCTCTTTCCATATATCTCCTAGCCATTGCAAGTGACACTATCGGTATTTTTCGGGAACGTCGTTCACCTCGTATCAAAATTCGGGAACCACTCGGCGTTTTTATTGAAATTGTCTTCTCATGACAATCCAATTGACCTCGATTTTCGTCTAACCAATCCATCCCGACTATTACATGAAACTCATGATTAGTAATCGGCTTCAGATCAATAAGATATGTATCTCCAAAGATCTGAAGCCGACAACGCTTATAATGACTCTTTACTAAAACACACCTCCCATCCGCTACATCTACTATTACTTTTTCAAATAAATCGTCTAACGAGATATCCAATTTGGAAGCAAAAGACAACGATATAAAAGACACAGAAGCACTGGTATCAAAAAGTACTCGTGCTTGAGAGGAGTTCAAGCTAAAAATACTTGTGATAACATCAGTTTGCTCTCGAGCCTCATCGACGGTTAATTGAAAAGCTCTCGTTTTCACGTGACCGCCACTACTGTCTCCTCGATCATCTCGATCTCAACCTCCTCCTCGTCCGGTCGTTTGAAAATATTTCTGTGACTCAGACCTCATCTTCGGGCAATTAGGACGAATATGCCCACTCTCCCCACAATTGAAACAAACAGGCCGACTCTCGGTACACTGGCGAGCCATATGTCCCGTCTTTCCACACTGAAAACAAACTGATGATGGGGTTTGAGAATCACATTCCCCAGTGTGCTTTCGCCTGCACTTCTTGCACCATCTCTCCTCCTTCTTTTTGGTTTCACCACGGAATTGAGAACCCGTGGTAGCGGATCTCTGAGAAGTATCTACGGCTTTACCTTCCCACTTTCTCTTGAATCCTCCAGCTTCTCTTTCAGTCCTTCTCTCTTCCTCTTGTCTTTGCAACTCCCTTTCTCTCGATCTTGCTGCCTCGGCAACTTGTTGAAAGGTAGTATATCTGGAACTTGGCAAAAACTCTCGGATCTGGGTTTTTAAACCCCACAAGTAACGATCCATCTTACGCTCCTCCGTGTCAACTTGATGTTGCGCAAACCTCGCCTTCTCATTGAAATCCAACGTATATTGTTGCACCGTTCTCGACCCTTGCTGTAACTTCAAAAATTCTTCTTCTATTCCTTTCATAGCATTATTGGAACAATAGTACTCGGTGAACTTCAATTTGAACTGTTCCCAACTCAATGTATACGCCAAGCTTTCTCCTATCTCCATACACGTATTCTCCCACCAGAACTGTGCATCCTCCTTTAACAGGTTTGTTGCAAACTCAACTTTATCCGCCTCGTCACATTTACTTGTGCGGAACATCTTTTCAACATGAGTCAACCAATTTTTGGCTGCTATGGGATCATCCTTCCCATAGAAATCGTATGGCTTGCATTTTTGGAAAACATCATAAGTACACTTTCTCGTTTTCTCAGGGATTACAACTCTACCTGCCTCAATAAAGATCTCTTCACGACCCTCTCTTTGCTCAGGTTGAATCGGGGTTGGTCCCGAAGTACCTCCAGTTGCAGCGTCCGCTTGAGGCTTCAAATAAGTTGGCAACATATCCTTGATCGCTTTCGCTACCTCACCTGCGATTATCGCCTGCATATTACTCTGTATCTCGTGAGGTCGCTGTCCCTCGTGATCCCGATTTATCTCTTGATGGATCACCTCGCTTTTTTTCTTTTCCAGCACTCATTTTAACTGAAAAAGAAAATCAACTCATTTAGTAATCACCACCATAATACAAAATATGGTGTGTAATCAACTCATTTTATATATCACCATAATACTCAATATGGTGTATATTCAACTCAATTGTATATCACCATAATACTCAATATGGTGTATAATCAACTCAATTGTATATCACCATAATACTCAATATGGTGTATAATCAACTCAATTGTGATACACCACGGAGGATAGCTACTCGGGACTCTTTGGGGACTTCTCTATCTCATTGGTTTAAGTCTAAACCCATCTCAAGGTTTAATTCCCTTAAACCACAGCTCTGATACCAACTTGTAACACCCAGTTTCTCATATTCAGGATAATAATTTAATCAAAATAACTATCATTAAGGTGTAATCCTCAAAGATGAGTAACAAGTTTTACAAGATATTATCAAAAGCATAGTTTAAGTACTTATTTACATACAACAAGTTTCATACTAATTTCTCGAAAACCGAGTGTTTACAAAAGACCTAATCTAACACAAGAAAATAAGTCCAAGTTCAAAGTCCATATCCATCCAGCTAACCCTCCGTGATGCGTTTCCCACGATCTGCACTTCCAGAACCTAATACAATTAACATTAACAAACAATATATGAGCTTTGAAACCTCTGTGAGTAATTAAGGTTTAACTGGACAGCAGTTGTCCATCATTTCTTTCACAACTTTCTCAATAAACCATCTTGATCCTTAATATATACTCATAATGAGGTTCATTACTCCAAACACTCATAATCGGTGTACTCAACCAATTTCAAAACAATTCAAATCATACTTCTTTCTGCAATAAACATCAATACCAACACATAATTCATCTATTAATAACTACTCACCTTTTGTGGAATCGATATGTGGAACTCCTACACCTCGTGTGTGCTCCTGCCTAGCTTTAGGTGTAGCATAACAACTCATTTTCATTACTCAAGTTAAGAATAATCTCAATCACACTCAATAATTATCAAATCAAGGAACTTGTATCATTGAAGCAAGTTACAATCAAAAGATAACTACAATATCAAAGTTGTAGCTTTCAATTTCATCACCTTAACACATGTAACCCTAAAAATGCTACAATCAACACTACTTTAGCTCGGTTTCATAGTTGGAACTCTTTTACACTAACTAATCCAAGCAATTTCACTCTAACTCTAACTAATTGCAGGTGGCTCATCAAAACCACATGAATTTACCTCAAATCAAGCAACTCAACCGTTAAAACAAAGCTAAAATGGAAGAGGTTTACCTTTCAAGCCCAAATTATCAATCTCTAGCTTCAATTCGTGAAAGATAGACTCTAATATTGACTTAGGAGGTTTAGAACTGATTTTCTAGGGTTTCTAGAGGTTTTGAACGAAATAGGTTTTAACCCAAAATGAAAGAATTTCGCACATTAAAAACAGATATGCGTGCGTAACACGGCCCGGGTTGGACCAACACGGCCCGGGGTTTTCAACAATAAAATCCTCTGTTTGCTTCTGTTGACACAGCACGGTCCGGGTTCATAGAACACGGCCCGGGTTTTTCCACAATAAAATCCTCTATTTGCTTCTGCTGACAGAACACGGTCCGGGTTCATAGAACACGGCCCGTGTTTTCTTGTGCAAAAATTCACTGTATGCTATTGGATCCCAACACGACCCGTGTTCCTCCAACACGGCCCGTGTTGCTACTGCAGAAACTTAAAATCGTTTCTAATACACTTTTCAACATCCAACTTTTCCTAAACGAGCTTCTATCCATCCTATTTCATATTATAACTAAATTAATCTTGTTTATAACAATATTTAACATATCTTATCATAAATGTAAAGTCACGGTATTACAGTCAGCTTACCCCAGGAGACCTTTGTCGACTGATCTGCAAATTGTAATACCGTTTTCGAGGGTTCCAATTCTTCATTTTTGTATTTAGCATAAAGATACCTGGGTAAAAGTTTGACGCTTGCCCTTAAATCCAGTAACGTATTCCGAATGATCATGTCGCCCACAGTGACAGTGATTAACGGTGAACCCTGATCCTTTTCCTTTTTGGGCAATGTTCCCAACAAAGCCTCACTCGCCTTAACAGTAAGTTGCACCGTGTCTGGCGTTGGCATCTTTATCTTTTCATTCTTCTTACACATCTCCTGAAGAATCTTCATATCTTTAGGCGCATTTCTTAGCTTATCCCACAGCGGTTGATTGATGGACGGTCCGCTTGGCACATCTTGTTTCTTTTTCACCTTTTTATCTTTCTTCTTCTGCTTAATACCGAATAAGGTTAGCTGTTCTTCTTCCTGGACATCCTTTTCCTCCTTATTTTCACCTTCCTTTCCTACCAAGTCTTCCATTGTGACCTTCCTCCATTTTGTCTCAACAACATTAACAAGTTCCTTATCGGCCCCCTGCGTATGATTTGGGTTCATGTCTGTATTGCTCGGGAGTTTACCACTGTCTCTCTTGCGTTGATCTTTGGCCATTTGAGCTATCTGCCTTTCCATATTTGCAATAGCCTTGGCATTCGCCTGTGTCTGCTGCTGACTAGTGTTCACAAGCTCATACATCTTGGCTATCATATTCTCCTGGCTCTCCGGGGCACTATGATTGTTGTTGGTGTTGGTCGGCCCTCTGTTGTTGTTGTTATTTCCACTGGGACCACTGTTATTCACGGCCTGAAACTATGTCGGTTGATTAGAAGGTGGTCCTTGATAGTTGTTTTGCCGGTTGTTGTAGGGTTGATTGTTGTTGAAGTTCTGATTTCCTTGGTTATAGAGTCTATAAGGTCGTCCATTGTTGTATTGCCCTTAACCTTGACCATAGACTTGATTGACCTCCTGAGGCCTTTGTCCTTGTTGATTTTGTGGTCCATTTTGCAGAGTTGACATCTACCTATCAAACTTCCTGTTCAGCTCTCCTATCTCCTTCTTCACTTCCTTTCTCCAATCGGAATCTGTACCTACTGCCGCTGCTGTACTAACTGGTTTCCTTGCAGAAAAATTTTCTTTAGAACCATTGCTCAGTTGTTCCAAAAATCGACAGGCATCATCTGGTTCTTGCATCATTATTGTCCCACTAGATGAAGCATTAATCATAGCTTGATTTTTCATGTCCACCCTATCGAAGAATAATTTCACAGGCTGCCACTGTGGAATGTCATGGTGCGGACAGGATCGCATCAGCTCCTTTAATCGCTCGAATGCATCATGGAACGCCTCTCCCGGCTTCTGATGGAAATCTTGAATAGCTCGCCTAATCTCTGTGGTCTTGCTGGATGGGTAGAATTTTTGAAGAAATTTGGCTTTGAGTTGTTCCCAGGTAGTAATACTATTAGGTTGTAATGATGTAAACCAATAATTTGCTTTATCCTTTAAAGTAAAAGGAAGTAGTCTCACCATAAAAATATTCCTATTGGTATTCCTAGGAGTGTTAGCATTAGCTATGGCGAAAAACTCATAAAGATGATGTAAGGATCATCTTGTTATATCCTCTGAATTCATGTAAAATGCCTAACAACTGCGGTCTTATCTCTACCTGGTTGTCTATATTTTCTTGAAAATAAATGGGTGAAGCATCATCATACTCCCTCGGTTGGAAGTGTGATGCAACCGACTGCCCTATCAGTTGAGCAAAATACAAGGGTGGAACAAAGTTATTGTCATTGTATAACTCGTTGTTATAAAATCGTCGTCCTTGTTGTTGCTGTTGTTGGTACTGTCTTGGAGGCCCCTGACCTTTGTTCCATTGTTGATTTTGCTACACAGGATGATTCAGTATCCATCCTTCATCTTCTTCGTCATAAGCTGGCTCTCCAGCTTGGTACTGGTATTGTTGGTGTGGTTGAATTTGAGGTTGAGGTTGTGGTATGGGTTGGAATAGTGGATGTGGTTTAAAAATGGGGTGTTGGTGTTGTAATGGTAATGGTTAAGAAACTGGTATCTGCTGTCGCAAACTTGGGGTGCCATCTCGGGTCGGCGCTCCCCACGCCATCGCAGCGGCTACTGGAACAAAGGGTTTCTAACGGGTTGACTCAAAGGTTGAACCAAGGGTTGGGTGCATGATGGTATGGGTGCAGGGGCTGAAGCTGCACCACCACTAGCACTCGTACTCCTTACTTGAAACTCAGATGAAATTGGGGGTATGAATGGTGCGCCTCCTGTAACCTCGCCCGTAGGCTCATTTGTGATATCCTCTACTACTACACTATCGGGACTCATATTAATCAAACGCCTACGTACACGGTTTTTGCGTACGGTTCGTTCAATTTCATAATCAAATAACAAAGGTGATGACTGCTCACCTTGACGGGTACGCATGCGCTAGTGCAAAACAACCATCAAAACCAAAAACCAAATTAGTAATCAAACTAAATAACCAAAACTAATATAAAATTCAGAAAACAATCCACTGACCGTCTATCTTAAAGCGCACAACTCCCTGGCAACGACGCCAAAATTTGACACGCCTAGGTTGTTATGCGGTCAAAAATAGAAAAATAAAACCTCACCGAGTAACTAGTATATCAGTAGTAAAGGTCGATCCGCGGGAGTTTGGTGGTCCAGATAGAGTGTTAGAATGACCAACTATAGTGCCACGCTATAGTCAGCGGTGTTTCATTCACTTCCCAAAAAACCAATAAATCGAATACCGAAAAACCAAAGCAAATATACACCAAACTAAACTACTTCAAACTATGAACCAAGATTACTTACTGATTCCATAAGTAAATTCTAGAAAAATCAGAAGCAATGACAATCCCAAAACATCCAAACATGCATTCAAACATAAGCAATACCGAAAAAGTGCAATATAACTTGAACCGAATGATTAACTTACATATAAACCAAATCCAGAAGAAAAATGTTACTGATTTCCAAAATAAACTAAACTAAACTAGTTCCAACAGATCCTACAATCCAGAATCGAAGGAATCAAGCTAAAACTAAAACTCTGAATTACTAAAACAAAATGGAAAACATAAAAATACCAATTGAAGCTGCTGAAATCCGAAATCTTGAGTCAAAGAAGCCTAGGTTCAACCTTTTGGGTCGTTCTTCGCTCCTTAAATTCGACCTAGATGCCTCTATTTATAGTTGTAAATTCTGGCTAATCGCGTCGCGCAGGGCTTGTATCCGCGTCGCGTCTTATCGCTTATCCCCCGTTTCTCGTTGTTTGAATTTCAAAACACCGCGTCTTCTTTGACTATCCGTGACGCACGTGCCTTTTGTTCGCGGCGCGTGTACGACTTCGACTGAAAAGGTCTTCATCCAAACTTCTTCCATTTTTTCCATGTTTAGTCCCCGTTTTCATCTTTTTCTTGCACACAAGTACTAGCACAAAAGTGAGTAATATCAATATATATATATATATATATATATATATATATATATATATATATATATATATATATATATATATATATATATATATATATATATATATATATATATATATATATATATATATATATATATATATATATATATATATATATATATATATATGATATAATTTACCAAGAATAGGGCCTAACAACGACTAAAATACTTGATATTGATATGCGTTGTCATTAGGCCCTGTAAACAAAATCTGGACTTATGAAACAATCATCTCACTGGTTTTCAACAATGTGGAGATGTTTGATCGATTGCCTCTCGTTTCATATGATGTTGAAAATACTACAGAACTTCAGCTGGATATTCCTTTCAATCCGAAAATGTGTGCTGCTAATGTCTACGACATTGAGTTTGATCCTGCTGAGAAGAGAAAGTTTCAAGAACAAAAAGCTAGGTTTCATGCGAACCTTGGTGTAGATCAAACTCGTGTCTGGTCTCATTTAAAGATTATGGGAATAGACAAAATTGAAATGGGAGAATTATTTTAAGACGTGTATAATAATTACACTTATCATGTCTAAAGAGGAGAACAAAAAATTGAAAGTTCGTTCACCATTGCAGACTTCCCAGTGATGAACCCAAACACTTTTATTGTCCTCGTTGAATGATTCTACAGCTTAAACCAAACGAAGATATACAAGCAGGTGAGTCTCAGACATGGTCAAAGAATTATAGGAAGGTTTATGGGTTCGTATCTCTGAAACTTCTCTCTGTATGATTATGAGATTGCAAAGTTGTTCAAAGAATCTGCTCCAGCTGTTGAAAAATAGCTCATTGGAATAAGTAAAATTAGTGAAGGAAAGATTCTACAAAACCCATGGGGAGTGGTGTACAAAGGAAAACTCACAAGAAAAGTTGCTCTAAAGAAATTATTCTTTGACATAAATGAGAGGGAATGTTGACAAGGGTAATAGTGAATAATGAGAATTTAGAGGATGCAAAGAAGGAGCTTTGTGATCATCTAAAATGGTGGATTTCTGTTCGGAAGGAACTAATCAAAGGTTACAACATGTTATAGACTTCAGATACCTGACATCTTCACCACAAAGGGGGAGAATTTTAGGGTACTGATTGTGTTGATATTTGATATCCGAAGATAGAGTGTTCGTGTTCGAAGCTAGTGAAGTATACGAAGTTCAAGACTGATCCGAAGAAAATGCTAGCTGTCTTAGAGCTGTCAAGTTTTGAGCTTATCTTTTGATAATAGAGATAATGTCTAGGGTTTTTGTACTTATCTGTAATCAATGGGCTTTGTCCATTGAGTATTAGTATTTAAACACTTGTAACCCTAGTTAGACGTTACGTTCATTCATTGTAACGATCCTCATAGTTGCTCATCTTTGTGATTTGGAAAACTATCTTATTTACGGTGAATAAAATCATTCGACTACTTGAATATTCATATACAATTGTTCTTGTTGTTTGCTTAGTTCATATTTTGATCTTACAAAAGTAACATGTCCTTTTTCCTTGACCAAAGAGAGAGAGATAGCTCATACCTGTGAGAGAGACTTATTTTCTTTTTCTACAAGGCGTGTTTCAGAAAACGCGTGTTAAATCGTGTTTCAGACCTTTGGATGTCCCTTAAATTTCATTTATCCATGCAAATGTGTTTAACTTAGAATAAAAACGAATCTTTCCTTATGTTGAACTCTTTTATGACAAATATATCAAAGTGGTGGAGAAGTGATCCGAAGCTTATGATATGAACAATAGACCTTCGGATTTGTGATAAAGCACGATTTCGGATCAAGATCCTCTAGAACATGTCACCTCAATATCAACTGACACCTTTTGTCTTTTTTGCCACTCTCTCTCATCAACCCAACTATTTAAGAACACTTTTTGGGAACCCAAACTTGTTTGAAACTTTTAAAACACAACTCTCGTTTCTCCTGTAGAATTACCCAAAAGAAATGAAGAACCTTAGTTTTCTGATCTTCTTGGGAATTTTGTTGGAACTAAGAAGTTTTCATATAACTCGTTATACCAACCAAAATTATTCTTCCATTTATTCTTAAGATGAACCGATTTTTCAGAAAGTTTTCTTTCAAAAAAATTTCTTTGAACTTTTTCAATAGAAAATTTTAAAATATTGGCAACTTCTGTAGTTTTTCGTTTAAGAACCCATACCTTTTTCGTTTTTGGTTTCTTTTTCTTCTTTTTCGACTTCTTTGGCTTTTTATACGGACTTTTATAGTTGAAATATTCAACTTTTTTCTTGATCTGACTGCCATAAGCCTTTGGTACCCAAATGTGTCGAGTTTGGTACTTCTGTTCATCTTGTATGACGGGCTTTCGGTAAGGTGTCATGCCTTCAAAAGAGTCAGTAGATCTTGAAGAAATAGATTGATTTCGCTTAGATGGTTCACCAAGATACAAAACTTTGACTTCTGAGCTTATTGCTGATGAGCGGTATATTTTTACTTCGGAGACTTGAGGTTTGGATGTGTTATGATCAGTGATTTTCTGATGAGAGTAAGTAGAGACTCCAGATTCGTATTTCTCTAACTCTCCCTCAACAGATTCACTATGAACTTCAGATTCTTTGAGCTCCCCCTCAGTCTTTGCATCTGAATAAACCTTTACTTCGGACTCCCCCTCAACAATAACACGTTTTTCTTCGGATGGGAAATCAAACTCAGATTCGGAGCTTACTTTATTGTTTTTAGAAATAAAAACACATTCTTCAGCAACATCATGAACTTCAAGAACACATGGGTGTTTTAACAAAAGAAACATACTTTCTGATACATTCTTCTTTTTCTTTCCATTGTTTCTTTTCAACTTCAGTAACAACTTCAAGCATTCGGGTAAAAAAAGATTTGTTTGGTTCATGGTTTAAAGGATGAAAAATAAAATTTCCAGAACAATCTTTAACACCAGAAGAAATAAGAGTGTCGTTCGTAATTTTGAGATCTTTCAATACGAATCCAATAAATTGTTCCAAATTCACTCTATACATCATATCATCGATTACAACTAACCATGTTTCATAATCATTTTCTCCCATGTGAGATTACACAAGAACACGACAAAGAAGATTGGAAGCGTTTTAGAGAGAGAAAGCGGATCTGAAACAGATTTAGAGAGAGAAAACGGATCTAGAATGAAAATCAAAAAAATAATTTTTGAATTCTTCTTCTACGAACCTTTCTGAATCGAAAATAAGAACAGATCTGAAAATAATTTTTCTATAACTATGGTATTAAAGCTTCAGATCTGTAAAATACCCGCTCTGATACCACTTGTTAGGATCGACTCCGACAAACTGAACAATAATGATGAAAAATCAAATATAAAACGACATAATATATGAATTGTAATGGTGCCGAATGATTGCTTAATCGAGTTTGAGTACAAAGATAGTGCTCCTAATTACAAAACGTAACGAGGAACTTGAATAAGTTCTAAAACGGCTGAAACCCTAAACTGTATTTTCGTCACATTCAGTACGGCTAATTAAAAACGTAATTTATACTAAAACTGACATAAAATTACATGGACATAAAACCCTAGCCCATAAAGATAAAACTCGCTGGAACGGGCTCGCAGGCTTCTGCTTAATGGACTTCTTCTGAATCTGAACTTCGTAATAACCGTCATATAAATAAAATAAATGTCGCGTCCTCAGTTACGATATTTTTACCCAACACTAGCGATTGATTTGAACTAGATACCCGTAATTTAGGAAATCATATATTACTTGCGATTGATATATGTCCTAATTAATTACCTTCTTTTTTTCTCATCGTCGTTCCTCCTATATATAATATTGCTTGAACCGTGGTCATTCACATCTCCAAGGGTTGTTCCAAGTTTGCTATTCATTCTCTACAGTTGAAGCTTATTCAAATTTGCAATCTGTTATCTACATCTCAAGGTTTGAATATAGCCAAACATTAACTGTTTGCTGAAATATTAACTGTTTGCTGAAATGTTTGAGTAAATTTGGTAGAACTAACAACAAATTTTGCAATTGTTTGCTTATCATTTCCTTATTTCTGTGATTAAATATAGCCAAATATTTAGTACAAAATCGTTGGTAACAGTCCTTTTTTTGCCACTCTAAAAAATCGTAGGTTTTGCATTTAGATGTTAGCAATAGCAATGTTGTTAAATCTAATTTTTTATTAAAGCCATTTCTCCATTTCTGAATCGCTATATGTCACTCCTTACTGAATTTTGCTCCTATATTCTAAATTACTGTTGGGGTACAAAGGCCCTCATGGAGTGATGTATTACAAGCTTGGTCGGTCTATTGTAAAACCTTGTTTATTGGGTTTTGCCCTAGTTTTATGCTAACCTATATATACTCATGTACTATTCATTTTTAGGTTAGAGCTCACAATGTGAGATTGTATTTGCTTATGCTCATCCTTAGGATTGGAGCAAGATCTTTTGTACATCTTACATATTTGATAATTAATCATTCGGCACTTTGGATATTTGATTCGATCTTTACGTTATTATTATTCGTCACATGTCAAATCCGACTTTACAAATTGGTATCAGAGCCGTACCTTGAAGATCTTTCGATTTTTTCAAGGGAACGATCACGATTTGACAACTTTTGAAGATTGTTTCAAGTTTCAAAAATTGTGTAAGTCTCTCATGAAATTTTTGTAATCAATTTTTTTTTGTGTTAGTGTTCATCACATTTTTTGATTTGTTGTTCATCGCTCAAAATGATGTTGAATCCCTTTCTTATTTTTCATTTCTCATCACTCATTATTCAGATCTGTGTTTACTGTTCATATCCAATTATTGAGCCCAAATTTGTTTCTAGATCCAAATTCACAAAAGTAAGCACAGACTTATGAATTGTTCATCGATCCTCATCAAGAAAATTGTTATACTTAGACCAATGGGAATACCCATCACTAGCATCACATGTGATGGGCGCCAAATCAGCGCCATCTCAGCATCACACACCATCGGTTCACAGCACACAACACTAGAAATACCCATCAAATTTCATCATACCACATCATATTTTTTAATATAAAAAATCAAAAATAAATAGAAACATAATTTTTCATTAAAAAACATTACATTTAAAAAGAGCATTACATATACATTAATTTAATAAAAAAACATTACGTAGAACAACATACGGAAAATTCAATAATAAAACTACTCGTCTTCATTCAAGCTGTTTTGATAAACATGCTCCGCTAAGTCTTTACGAAGATATTGGCACATTTCAGAATCTTGAAATTTGACTACTCGTTGTAAATTTTCGGCCGTTCCGGGAACGAATTATTGATCCGGGTTAACTGCGTCGGCCTCGTTGTATGTGCAAATCGCTCTACCTTTTTGTTCAACCATCATATTATGTAAAATGATGCACGCATACGTAATTGTCTTGATACTACCGTCGTCAGAGAGTCGTGCGGCATGTTTGATCAGACGCCATTTTTTCTTGAGGACCCAAAATGCCCTCTCTATGTCCTTCCTAGCAGATTCTTGTCTTCGTGTAAGCATCTTTGCTTTTTCACTTCAAGGTACCGCATACGCCTTCACAAATATGGCGTAATCTGGATAAATCTCATCACAAAGATAGTAGTCGTGCTTGTATTGACGTCTGTTCACTGTAACGACATATTAGGTGGTCGCCCGGTCCAAATGTTATTGAAAATTGTAGACTGATTAAGAACATTCCGGTCATTATTGGACCCTGCTAACCCAAAGTACGCATGCCAAATCCATAAATCGTGTGATGCAATGGCTTCCAATATCATAGTTGGCTCACCTACCTCACCTCGGGTAAATTGCCCTAGCCACGCAATTGGAAATTTTTCCCACACCCAATGGGTACAATCAAGGCTACGAAACATACCTGGTAAACCATGTCTCGCTTCATGTGTCAAATATAATTTCTCGATATCAGGAGCTGTAGGTTTACACAAATACTCTTTGCCAAACACGTCAATAACACATGCACAATACCAATCCACACAATCTCGTATGGTCCTCTCTTCCAATTTCAGATACTCGTCACTAGCATCAGCTGTTATGCTGAATCCTAAATACCTAAGGGCAACCGAACATTTTTGTATACAACTGAAATCCATTCTACCTCTGCTATCGGGGTTTTTCTTAAAATAATCATATAGCGCCTCTAAAGCGTTTCTAATACGAAAAAACAAGTCTCTATTTAAACGATAACGACGTCTAAAAAACTTATCATTATAAAGCGGAATATCAACAAAATAGTCACGTACCAAAAGATCATGTGCAGCTTTCCAATCTCGGTTGATAACGGTTTTTGTTTGTCTAACGTTTAAGGACTCTTCATCGGCAGCGTGCGAAGCAACATTATTGAATGTTGTGATAAACTCACCATCGTCTGAATCGTATTGTTTAAAAAACTCCATTTTTCCACATAATCCATATTTTTGTGTGAATATGTTTATGGGAATAAGAAAGATTGTATGAATGTGTGTTGAATGAAGTAATTGTGTGTATATTTATAAGGAAAATTTTTGTTTGAATTTTTTTTAAATCTAGCCATTACATTCACAACGGCTCTCATTGATCGTTTTCCACCCTGCTCACGGTGACATTCGATCACACCAACACCCATCACGGTGCACACGGGGCGGTGTGCACGGCTGTGATGGGCTGCCTCGTCAGCATCACGGTGAAGCCGTGATCGGTACTCTGAACCAAATCTCGTCGTACTCATACAGATCCAGCTTCACTACTTTATCCGTTTCCATCCTTAATCAGTTATTTAATGTGTAATGGTGATTCTAAAGTTTCCACTCGAACGCGGATTCAACCTTTGTCAATTGATATTCGATTTAATTCAACATCAGATCAAGATCTGTGGTTCTATGAGAAAATGTATGCAAGAATAACGATTGAGTAAATGAACCAGAACCTACAATCGACAAAACCAATCTGCAATAGAACAATTATCGATGATAAAAATCATTCTTGATGATACATGTTACATATTTTCAATTGACAAATTCAAGAACAAGCAATATGGGTTTTATCGACAAAAATGATACAATCATCACAAATCTGTGTTGTCAAAGATAAATCTCATTGTGAATCGGATCTCCTGGTGTGAATCAATTACATGGCACGTATTCTGACCCTCAAATCGATTGTAAGAAGCATATTTATTGATGATTTACTGGTAATTTGGGGAAGAACTCTCGATATTGTTCTTGACGGTGATTTTCCTGTCGTAAACCACTCAGATCTTCAATGGAGTAATTATGCAGGGAAAACGTGTTTGTGGGCCAATTGGGTGTATATCGACTTCATTGGATTGGTTTCGAAATGGTTAATCGATGAAATCAGGATACAAATAATCTGGATTGGATGGTAATTGGGATAAACTGAGAAGAAAAGAGATGGCTACGAAGGGTAATGGAACTGACTGATCTCGATGTTTGTAAATCGGAGATAAATGGTGATGCCGAAGGATGAGACTGCCTTCGGTAATGCAGTAGTAATGTTCAAAATCAGAATAGTGCAGATGGAAAGATGATGAAGATGACTTTAGTGGTTCATGGTGCAAATTGCAACAAAAGATGATGAAAGTGATAGATGACTTCGATTGAAGGGATGGCTTCATTGGTCTGTTTTTTTGAGTGAATATGATACCTTCATTGGTGGTGTTTGCTCAATCGAAACAGAGGCCTTCGATCTTCTATTGCTTTCAATGATCGGAGATGTGCTGAAATCAGATGAAAAGGGAAAGAGGACAGATGAGATACGAAGGAACATATGAGATTGGAACGTTAATCGGAGAATGGAAGATCCGATGGGGCTGTTAACTTCGGAGATAGGAGAACTCTTCGGAGTCCATGAAGAGTCGCATTCGCAGGCTTCAGTCGATTGGAGAAGACGAAGTTGCGATTGACATTGTGGTCAATATAATCACACTTGGACTGTCGGACATCAACCCGTGAAACAAGTTCGGACCTGAGTTTGTTGATAAGATCGCTGGTCAATGTAGAATTTGTCTTATGTAGTTCCGTAGAAAACTTCTCTACCACAGAAGCTGACAGGCCAGCAGTCTGTTCTTCAACCTTGGCATTCGCCACTTCAAGTTCTTTCTCAATATGACTTTTGTATTGAGTGTTAAAGGATTGAGCCTCAGTCCAAAGATCTCAATTCAGCATTTGTGGACTCAATTCTTCCTACCAAGTCATTGATTTTCTTATCTGTCTCCTTCTGAAGCAGTCTGTGCCTCATTTCTACCTCAGTAACATCCAAGTTTAGTTTTTGCTCTAGGAAACTCTGGATGCGATATTGTTGATCCAGTATCCTCTTCTCCGATTGTTCATAGCCGGTTTGAGTTTGGAGAAGAATGTCAAGCTTTTTTTTAGAGTTTTGTACTGTTCGATGAATACAAAATCTCCATCGTCCAAGTTTTCATCAATAAACTCCTCAATGGTGATAGGAGCCATGTGATAAGCATTGAATGCTTCATCAGAGGTTGGGGGAGGCCGGTGTGATGAAGTGGAGGAAAAACCAAACCTAAAAACTTCTTGGATATCAGAAGGTGGCAATGATGTACTCATTCCAGAAGAAGGGATATTGAACAAAGCATTCAAATATGTGATGAATGGTTCTGATGTTTGAATGGTGGAGGTAATAGGTGTATCAGTTGTTGTGGAGAGTGGAGGAACATCCGAAGATGTGGTTTGTATGGTTGTGGTGAGTGGAGTAAAAGTGGTTAAGGTTTCATTTTGAATGGGTTCCGAAGCCATGGGTTCAGAAGGTATGGCTTCGGAGGTTTCAGTGCAGAAGTTATTGGTTCTGAAGTGATGGTGGAAGTGAAAGGAGCTGTAGTTCGTGGTGGTGAATGAATGTTGGTTTCATGAAGTTTTGAGGATTGATGTTCTTCTTCGTCTTCAGCTTGAATGTCTTGAGAGACAGTGTTTTCGGAATCCGGAGATTCTTCAACAATCTACTTCTTGGTTCTTTTTGGTTGGGTTCTTTTGGGAGGTGGCTTTTCTGAAGTTTTCTCTTTTTGATAACCTTCATATCACTAGGTCCACCGGTTGTTTTCTTCTTACCCTTTTGGCGAGAAGGAGCTTTAGCTTGAACATCTGCCCCCACGGTGCGAACCAGATAGGGCATGATGAGAGTACATCGATAAGCATCAACAATATTGTTCAAGAGTGGAACCTTTGCAAGCATGGCTTGAGGAATCAGGGCACAGAAGCCTGAAGAATCCTCATCTGCTGATGGGATAGTGATATTACCACATTTCATTAAGGGAAGACATGGGTCATAGGGAAAACTTGATTTTTGATAATGGTCATGGACGATGATTTCCCAGAACCTAGCATTAGTGATTTCAGTTCCCTTCAACGAATGATTGACATGATAGACATCGTAGAAAATTTCCAAAGAAGAACTTCCATAGAGTTGGAAGATTCTTCTTCTTGAAGCTGCCAATATTCTGAATCTTTGGATTGTAGCCCATGGAGTTAAACATCTCCACAATTTGCTCTGGAGTGGGTACAAATGGTTGGGAAGGGATTGAGATTTGAAGAATTTTAGCAAATTTAGGTTTAGTGAGGACGATTCTTCTAGTGGTTTTATCAGCATTGAGAACTTCAAAATTGACTGATTCAATAACATTGTCGGTGTTATTGACAGTAATCGAAGTGAAATGTACACAGTGAACAAGCATAGCTGGAAAAGTCGGGCTAGCAGTCAGGGCAAACCCGATCACATATTGTTTCAGACATTCAACCAAAGTGTCGATCGGTTTGGGGCAAAGGTTAATGTCAGATCGGAGATTAAAATTTGCTGATTGGGATCTGAGAATCGAGATCGAGATGTCTTCAGGACTCTGAGAAGAACCTTCTTGTACAGGAGCAGCCATAGATGATTGATCGAGGAAGATGATGAACAGTGAGAGTTTGAGAGAATATTTGCAGGGGAAGTTTGAGCAATTTGATTGCATAAAGAATTGAACGGACTGATGTTGAGGTATATATATGGTCTGTGGTCCCAATGGCATTAAATGTGCGTGTTGGAAGGTCCACTGAGAACAAGCCACCTCAGCACCGTAACGTCCCACTACCCCTGTAAAAGCTGAAACAACACTGGCAATCATCATGGTTTTGAAAAGTTTAAATTGAACCGCCATTCTGAATGTATCTTTTTGTTATGATTTTGAGAGATTTGCTGAATCATAGATATTTCTTCTGAACGGTCATTTAATTTGAAGAATGTTCGTCTTTTGAGCTATCATAAATGCTCAAATCATTAAACATTAACTATCTTCGGATCACAAAAGAGAGTGTTGATACATTTTGACATAAGCATGCTGAGTTTTTTTGAGTAATGCAAACATTCAGATGATTACATATTTTCTTCAGATGAAAAGAGTTTTTGCAAAGAAAAATAGTACCACACCGAAGATCATTATTTTGGCAAGATAGAATTTTCCTAGTATGAATGCATTGAAACTTTGACCTTTTCTTCCTTGAAGATTATGAAACCAAGATTTAGCATATTCGTATTCAGATGCATTCGGATCATGTTGAAAGTCCATTTTTCAGTCCGAAGCCTGTGTGATCTAACATCAGTCAAGTATTGTCTAAGTCTAACCACCCTAAGTTAAACTCAATTTCGCATTTTGCATAGTTGTTTGATGTCCATTTGGACGATTCAAAATTTTCTTGCAAAATGAGGTAAGCAGTCACTACATTGAAATTGAAAATGTTTTTTTTTTACTTTTAAATTGAGCATCAGAAGATAGTTTGAAGTTTTGGATTGGACTTTGAAAACCTTTTTGAAAAATATATCCCATTTCGTCAGTCAAGGTGTTTGGATATGTTTCCCTAATGTCAAGCCTTTGGGATCCATACACCACCTCAATAATGTCATTTAAGACAGACTACTTGAGATGTTCATACTCTCTAGAAGGTACTCGACTATGTTATATGAGCTTCTTATATTTTCATTTAAGAAGGAGAAGTACGCCTTTGAGTGCGAATTTAGAACTATTCTTTTTCTTTGCAATCCTTCGTAGTATCTTTTTCTTCTTTTGTTTCTTTTGAATCTTTTGACTCTTTTGATTTTTCAATTTTCTTTGTTGGAATTTGTTTTGCTATTTTCAGAATTTCATATCCAAAGATAATTCTTTTGAAGATTTCACCATATAATTCATTTGATGGTGCTTTTGAAATTTTGTGCAATCCTTTTTGAAAATTTCGTATAACTCAATTTTGAAAACAAAAGTAAAAGGTATTTTGATTTTTGTTATTGGTCATTGCAAGTTTCACTTGTGAAGAAAGCTTCAGAACATATGCATATCCTGAGAAGTATTTAACTTCTTGATCAATGTGATGTTGAAGTGAGTTGAGTTCAACAGGGAGCTTAGTAATAGACATGTTGTTAAGGATATTGAAATCATACAGAACTTCGTTTTGTAAAACAGCCTTAACCTCACTCCAAAGGGTGTGATATTACCATTCTTGCAATTCGATTCCCAAATACCCATTAGTGCAATTAGGTATGATTATCAGAATCTAAAATCAAAGTTTTGTCCTTTAACCATATTTTTCAAGGAAGAGGGTCAGTTTTGTCATTCACATATTTGAAAATAGATTTTTGCTCTTCAAATGACCTTTGTTTTGCAACACTAGTATATTATCAACAAAGCAATGTCCTTGGTTGAAAACTTATCTTTATGTGATATAAAGACAGTTGTTGTTTCTTTGATTTTTGACATTCATGACATTTTATTCAGAAGTTGTGCAGTTCCGAAGGGTTTCAAATGTCCGAAATGCTTCGGATAAGCGCTATTCTTTATTTTGAAAAGGGAAAAGATAAGGAAAGAAGATGCAAATCTGATGTTCATGTAAGAGTGGATCCATCAATCATTCCCAGCCCTCGAACGATTCTTGTGAATGAAAGTTCATTTAAAGATTTTGTGAAGATATCTGCCAGCTGTTCTTTGGTATTGACAAAGCGAACTTCTATATTCCCCTCCTCAACATGACTTTTGATGAAGTGATAGAGAAGTGCTATATTCTTCGTCTTGGAATGTTGAATAGGATTATGGAATATTCTGATAGCACTTTGTGAATCACATAACAATGGGATTTTTATCATATTAATGGCAAAATCTCTCAATTGATTTTGAATCCAAATTATTTGCGAGGTGCAAGCAGCAACTTCTACATATTCGGCTTCGGCTGTGGATATAGACACACATGTTTGTTTCTTCGATTGCCAGCTGATGAGTTTTCCATCCAGAAATTGACAACCTCCAGATGTACTCTTGCGATCGATAGAACATCCACCCAAGTCCGAATCTGGGTATGCTTGTATGTAGAAGCCTGAGTTTACTGGATACCATAGGTCATACGCATTTGTATGATGAAGATATCGGAAGATTGTTTTTACAGCAGCCAAATGAGGTTCGCGTGGCTCTGATTGATAACGTGCACAATTGCACACTACGAACATGATGTCTGGACGACTGGCTGTTAGATAAAGCAACGATCCGATCATGCTTCTGTAATTTTGAAGATCTATTTTCGGTTTGTCCAATGAAGGATTCAACATGCACCTGCAGCCATGGGAACCTTCACATTGGAACAGTTAGTCATGCCAAATCATTCAAGTAGACTTTTGGTATATTTTTGCTGATTAATGAAAATCCCTTCTTTTGATTGTTTGACTTGCAATCCAAGGAAAAACTTAATTTTCCCCATCATGCTCATCTGGAATTTTCTCTTCATTAAAATTTCAAATTCTTTGGTTAAATTTGGGTCAGTGGATCCGAAGATGATGTCGTCCACATATATTTGAACCAAACATTAAATGTGAGCCAACTTTCTTTCGTAAAAGTGTTGGATCCACTGATCCTTTTTTGAAATTTGATTATTTCAAGAATTTTGTCAATGTCTCATACCAAGCTCGAGAAGCTTGTTTTAAACCATAGACAGCCTTATCTAACACATAGCAATAGTTAGGATGATCTTTATTAACAAAACCACGTGGTTGTTCAACAAATATTGTTTCCTCGAGATCTCCATTTAGAAAATTACATTTGACATTCATTTGATAGACATCAAAATTTTTGTGTGCGGCATTAGCCAAAAAGATCTGAACAAATTCGATTCTAGAAACAGGAGCGAAGGTTTCTTCGTAGTCAATTCCCTCCTGTTGACAATAGCCTTTAACCACCATCCTAGCTTTGTTTCTGACAACATTTCCTTTGAAAGGTTTTCTGCAAATCTATGAACTAAAACCCTAAGTTCACATGCAACCTAGATTGGATCTATGTTTTCTAACTTTGAACATATAATAAAATCCCTAAAGGCCAACAGAAAAATTACTAAAGAAATAAATAAGAAAAACTAACCTTTAGTTTTTTAATCTTGAAGCTAGCAGCACAAGTGTCCTGCCTCAGATGAGATCACACCCAGGGAGCAAGAGGGAGGGGACGAAAATTCCAGAGAGACAGGGTAAAAGTTGCGCAACTTTTAGGGTGCAGAGGAGCTCTATTTATAGCCTCCAGGTGGTGACAGTCAAAACCCTAGATAAGCCCAAATCAAGATAAGCCTTTTATCATTTGGACCAATCCTTTTAACTCCTTATTAGGGTTTCGAAATTATGGATAAACCCTCCATAATTTCGCCACCTATCACATGATGTGGCCGGTACTAACTCAACTATTGAGTAATTACAAAATTGCCCATGTACCTTTAATTAATTAAATTTATCACTTAATTTAATTCCAATTAATTTAGATTAATTTCTAATTAATTAATATAGTTTCTAATTAATATATTATCACCATAATATATTAATAAACCTTTTAATTAATTTATATTGGTTTATTAATCATATAATAAATCAATCTACCTCTCTCCTGGTATTTCTACCAAACCTCTAGCTATAAGGGCAACTGTTGGGTGTCGTAACCAACAAAATAAAAGAGTTGAAATATGGTTTTAAAATGATTTATTAATTACCAAAATTTCGTGATTACACTACTTGTTATAAATACTAACTATGTAGTATAAATGGCAAGTAGGGTCGATCCACAGGGAGCGATGGTCTAATAGATTATGCCTTGATTTCACGGAAGTCAAACTTATAAAGAAAGTAACCAAAAAGGGGGGGGTTTTGATGTTTAGTTGGAACACGATTGTATAAATGTCGAGAACAAATAACTTGGGACAAAATATATAGAATGATTGCTTTTATAAATTGGGGACAAATTCTGGTTTTGCATTTATAGTCATATGATTGGAAATAACAATAAGAATGATGTTTATAACTTTAATCTTTCTAAGTTGGTACTTTGTGTATGCCGAAAGCTCGCACATACACCATTCACCTAATGTACCTTAGTCAAGAGAAGCTCGTTAACTAAGACTAATCTTACTAATCAAATCTAGATTAGTCAAGTGTATGACGAAAGCTCGTACATACACCATCGTAGAATTTGAATGAAAGATTGCATTATGTTTTATGTGAATGTTCCCAAGAATGTTCAATACTCCTAAACAAGCGTTGGAGCGTCAAAACATGAGATATGATTTTCACCAATCAAAGATGATTGTCACAAATAACATTTTATAAAACAATTACGGATTTCATAATTTGTATGACTAGATTGATTTATATTTGAGATCAAATGACCAATATGAAATAAATAAAACCAAACGTTTGTTAAGCCTCAAAATCATATCACTAGAAAGATATAAAATCAAACATCAAACTTTATATTAAATCACAATCATAATCCTTAATACAAAACCAGAAAATAAGGTTACTAGCCACTCATGACTAGTAAGAGAAATAAACTTACAAAATGAAGATAATCCACACTTGAAGTAGCACACAAACACAAACTCTAGAGAGTATTCAGAAGTTAATGGAATAAGAGATGATTCTAAGGCTAACTAGACACATCTATTTATACTAACACACCAAGGGCAAAATGGTAAAATGGACAATGGCAAACATCATCATTCCAACACCCATTATCTTCATCACATGGCCTCAAAATCAGGTTGGATCTGGATCTGGTCGTGTAGCATGGGAATGACAGCACAAGAGTGAATAAACAACTCAAAGTGGGCTAAAAAGTAGATCTGGTCACCAGGAAGAGTTACATGGCCGTGTAACTTCTTGGGCCAAGATTACACGGTCGTGTAATCCTGCAAAAGTCCCTGGACCCTACCCTGAGCTGACATGGCATCCACGTGGCATAACAAAGTTACACGGCCGTGTAACTTATAGGGCAAAAGTTACACGGTCGTGTAACATTCTGTCTTCGGGATGATTTTCGATTTTTGTAACTTCTTCGTTTGAGCTCCGTTTCTTCTGAAATTTCTTGTGTAGCTTCCCATTGTCATCCAATGCAAGATTCAATCCTCAAAAACACCTGAAAACAACCACAAAGTGTGAAAGTAGGTTGCTATTCTTGAAATCCCGAGAAATATGAAAATATGCAATAATGAGAATGAAATGCAAGGTAAAACAAGGATAAAAAGGCATGAAAACATGCTTAGAAATACACCTAACAAATATCCCCAAGCTTAGACTTTTCTTGTCCTCAAGGAAAACAAGGATCTAAACACTGTGGAAAACAAACTACAAAGTATAAAAAGAATAGACACCCTAGGTAGCAACCAAGACAACATCAATCATATCTAAAAATCATGTCAATTTGGACCCTACACACATATAAGTTAGACCATCTATTCAAAACAAAAGACCATTAAAAGGAACAAATTTTCATCAATTACTTAGCATAGGCACGTTGGGACAAAAGATAAACTCACACATGAAACCTTCACTATTTATTCAAAGCATCTCGCAAACAAAGGATGTGCTCACAATTGTTCACTCCTCTCGTGTTTATTCACTCATGTCACAAGATGTGTGACCTTGCAAGCTCCATTTTCAAGATTTGGCTATAAACACTCATTTTTATAGGAGGGGCGCTCGGATATCGAATCTAGGAAGCTTATACTAAGTTGACTTTGCTCAAGTCCTCCAACCGACCTCATTTGCATATTTATTTATTAAACACATGATTTTTCAAAACAGAGGGACAAAAATTTACAACTCGATTCCTATTTACAAATGATAGATACCTAGACGACCGAGACAACCAAATCTTTTAAACTTCAAAATTGACCCAAGATGTATGAAGACTTTTAAAACATGGTCAATGAAGTTTTAAACCAAAATTGGATTTAGTTGTTGAAAGTAAAAAGGAGGAGGCTTTCAAAACAAGTAATCGCTTTTATTGTATTTTTGTAGGAAATTTTTCACTTTAAATGACTTGAGTGATCACTTGGTTCGGTCTTTTTATTTATTATTATTATTATTATTATTATTATTTTTTTTTTTAGACCAATCTTTTAGAACCAAGTGAAATGATTTCTGGATTTTCACCATAAAAACATTTTCACAAAATTTTACTAAAATGATTAGACAATAATTTTTATGATATTTTTGAAATAATAAAAATTTAAACACACTAATGACCAAAATAATATAAACAAGGTCATATGACACATATTACCACACAAAAACTAAGAACAAATATAGAAAATAAGATTTTTGTCCATGACTTTGGAAAATCGCGATTTTGAGATAAACCTTATGTTTAATAGACAATATGCAAATGTATGGTCATGAGGGGGAACTAGTGCAACTTCCATAGTATTTCTCCTAGTCGATTACACACATTGATGAACTCACGGGTGAATAAAGCATCCTTTGCTAGAATAATTTTTGATTCAATTTTATGTGTGTTTTATAATTCTCCCAATCGTATCTATGCTAGAAAATTGATAAAAAGAAATTCCTAATGAAGATCTAGGGTTTCAAAAGATGGTGATGTTGCATGTAGATAGGGGACAAAAATACAACAAGTTTAACTATGAGATGTATTATGGTTGCAATTTAAAGGTGTCACATAGGGGAGAAGTAAGAGATAACAAAAATGCATGCAAAAGTTAAAATAAATGCAAGAAATAAAATATTTTTTTTTTATGGGATTTATTTCCCCATCCCCAAGCTTAAAATAAACGCAATGTCCACAATGCATTAAGGAAGGAGAAAGAAAGAAACAACCTACTGAGGGTCGGGGAAGGGTCCCCGTGGCGGAAATGGAGGGTATGGGTACGGTGGGAAATATGGGTAAGGCGGGAATTGAGGGGGTGGTGGTGCTTGGCTGCCTGGCTGCTGTTGTTGCGGTGGCTGTAGTGGTTGCGGCTGTTGCCATGGGTTGAAGGCAACGGATCTTTGTATGTCAGAGAGTATAGACATAACATCTTGGTTATGTTTATATTGGTTCTCCCTAAACTGATCAAAGTCTTGGCGCAGCTCCATTTGGTGTGTATCAATCTCACCAAGATTATCATAGATGCCTTGATAATCAAGGCGAAGATCCGCAAGCTGGGAGTTGATGCTAGAAAATTGCTCCATGTATAGACTGTGCTCTGGAGGAAATGAGCTAGCAGAGCTTGAAGGGCCAGGCTCCTGGGGCTGTCTTGGTGGTGGACTGGGCTCTCGAGGGGGTAGGTTGGGAGCGGGTAGTTGTAGGCCCATGTTGGAAGGAGGCTTCCAATTTGTGGTGGAGACAGGGTTGGCTAATCGTAGGATTCGGGCATTTCTGTTGTTCACCCGCAGATAGTCGCGTCCGTCGGCTTGCCATATTTCGTCTGATTCGGGGCGTCGAAATAACCTCATACCCTCAAGAACATCAGAGGTGAGGTATCGCTCACCCCTGACTATCTCAAGGTTATCAGGAAACCTGATGCCCAGAGCTGGATGTTTGGCAATTAGAGTGATAATGCCACCGCAATGTAGCTGACCAGATGAACTTCTACTTAGCTTAAGTAGTTTGTACATGATCCAGGATCCAAAATTTGGGGTTTTAGGCCCTGGATTAATCATGCAGTAGAGAAGCTCAAGCTCATTTAGGCCAGCTTTGCTTATCTCTTCTTGTGGGAAGAGGATAGAGGCAATGATGCGGTGCGTGACTTTTAGGACGGGGTGGATGATGCTGGAGGCTTTGGCGGCACTGGGACGGTAGAAATTTTCTGTGGAAATCCTTGTCCAGAAAGGGCCAACTTCACGGTGAAACAACTTGTTCAGTTTGCCTCTTTGGTCATAAGTGTTGGCGACCGGTGCGCCAATAAGTTCACACAACTGGTTTTGTGTGATTTTGTATGACCTGTTTAACATTCTAAAAGACAAAACTGATGTATGAGCGTTAAATTCGACGGATGATAAAAATTCAATAGTTGGGTTGGAATAGCTTTTCTCGCTTATATTCATCAACCCTTCCCAACCAACATTGGACAGGAGTTTGCGTATTCCTGCCTCTATGTGTAAGTCTCGCAAGGTTGGGATATCAATGAATTTTTGTGCCTGTCCAGTTCTTTCCAAGAAGTTATAAAAACGTGCCTCTTGGGCATCGGTCATGAATGAGATACCCGCATCACCCATGTCATAGTCCTGCTGTTCGGGCTCTTCATCGGAAGAGCCACTAGAGGCCGAGTATACGATTTGCCTTTTATTACCCCTAGAGTAGGTACGGGACGATGATGCCATAAGTTTTTTTTTTTTTTTAACAAAGGAAATGATCAAAAATAACACACAACCAAACAAACAAACAAATATAAACACAAAGGTTTCACAATTCAAAGCCAATAACCAATTTTTTTAGCCAAAAACCAAAAATTATGAAGATTTTGAGTTTTGGAAAGAATTCACCGAATTGAAGCTTGACAATGGTGATATTGACCTTGATTCCTTGTATTCTAGCCTTCCCCAAGCTTGAACCTAAGCAATTTCAACAATTTAGCAACTAAAATTCAAAACCCTCATTTTCTAGGGTTTCAAGAAATCCGAATTTCACCATGGATTTTGTTGTTTCTTGTGGTCAAAATGAAGGAGAAGATGAGAAATAATGTAACTAACCTTTGGATTTTAACAAAACTTGAAGAAATTAGGAGAAAAAATGATGAAATCGATTTCTTTGTGTGTTCTATCGGACTCGGCAGAGGCAAGAAGGGCAAATCGCAGCAATTGAAGTGAAGAAATGAGGTCCTTGGCTTTTATAGTTGCGAAAATGACAGAAATACCCCTCGGCCTAAGTTACACGGCCGTGTAACTTTGGCTTGAATAGTTACACGGTCGTGTAAACTTACCTTATGACCCAAAACGTTTTTGACCATTTTACCAAGTTACACGGTCGTGTAACTTATAGGTTAAAAAGTTACACGGGCCGTGTAACATTCTGTCTCGTTTTTCATTTTTCGTTTTTCGTAACTTGAGCCTCGGTAGTCCGTTTTCGATTCCGATCGTTTCCTCACGTAGGTAATTGAAAGTTATAAACATAAAAATTATAAAAACACAAAAAATCACACTTTTAAAAAATGACAAAAATACCCCCGGGTTGCCTCCCGGTTAGCGCACTTGTTTAACGTCTTTGGCTCGACACGGGCCCGTGTTTGGGCTTAAGGACCCATACACGGGGGCTGAGGAAAGCTTACCTTGGACATTCCTCCATGTCCACTCCTTGGTTGGTAGAGAAACACTCGGTAAACTGTTTGAAATGGTATTTGTTTCTCGTTTGTTTTAGTAAAGGAGGTGGATCTCTATTTTGCAAATCCAGATCATTGGGTTGATGATTCTGGCGATCCATAGGCTTGGACCCTTCAGTAAGTCCAGTTGTTGTTTCGTTCATAGAAACCATTGCTACTAAATTTTTGTTTTCATGCTCATTTGGTAACAATGAATTGTTTTCCCTTAGGTTTTCGGGTGGCACATCGCTTGGGTAGCGGATGGATTGATCAATATTGAAGGTTACAACTTCACCATCGAATTCCATAGATAGGGTACCATTAAAAACATCAATTTTTGTTCTCGATGTTTTTAAGAATGGTCTCCCTAAAAGTGTGGAACTTGAATTTGGTGAGTCGTCATCTCCCATATCGATGATATAAAAATCAGCGGGAAAAACCAAGTTATTCACTTGGACTAATACGTCTTCCAATACGCCTTTTGGACGTATGGTAGACTTATCGGCCAATTGAATAACGACTCCGGTGCGTTTCAATGTTCCTTTCTTCAAGTTTTTGAACGTTGAAAGTGGCAGGACATTGATAGAGGCACCGAGATCAAGCATGGCTCTCGGTATGTTTGTATCCCCCAATTTACAAGGAACCGTGAATACGCCCGGATCCCCGTATTTTGGTGGCAATCTTTTTTGTATGATTGCCGAGACATTCTCGTTGACTTTTATTGTCTCATCCCCTTTGAGTTTCTTTTTAGATGTGCAAAGTTCCTTAAGGAACTTAGAATATCTAGGAACTTGTTTAATGGCCTCAAGTAAGGGAATGTTTACCTCCACCTTGCGGAACGTGGCCATGATTTCTCTATCTTCCCTTTCTTTCTTTGATTCTAAGAATCTCGAAGGAAAAGGAGGTGATGGAGTATGGCTTGGAATTTCCGCTTGCTTTGTGCCTTCTTTTTCCGCATCTTTGGGCACACTTGGGTCCTTGCAAACTTTTCCGCTTCTAAGGGAGATGGCACTCACGTTGTGCCTTGGGTTTGCTTCTGTTTGGGCTGGCAATTTAGTATCCAGCCTACTTTCCAACTTGCCAACCGCTGTTGCAAGTTGTGCCATTTGTTTTTCCAAGAATTGGATGCTTGCTTTTGTCTCTTGCTGAAAAGATATTGTATTTTTAGCCAAGTTAGAGACAATTTCCTCCAAAGACATACCTGAAGGGTTTCGTGGTGCGGTATGTTGTGGTTGATATTGAGGTCTCGGTTGCGCATTTCTCCACGATTGATTGTTGTCAAAATTCCTGGAATTTTGTCCCACGTGGTCACCCATAGCATTTACATGCTCGTTTTCATCTTGCAAGGATGGGCACATGTCGGTCGGGTGACCATGTTGTAAGCAAACTCCACAAGCTCTCGCTTTTGGTTCGGCTCCTCTCTCTTTAGTTAACAAAATGACAGCTTTTGTTAGTTCAGATATTTGAGTTTCAATGTGAGGAGTACTTACTTGCTTTTCTCCTCGTGGGGGGTCGGAATACCATTCATCTTCTCCGATTGAATGCTTTGAATCTTCGGCCAAAGTAGCAATCAAGGCCCGGATTTGGGATGGAGTCTTGTCTAGCAAGGCTCCACCACTTGAAGCATTTATAATTCGCCTATCAAGATGAGATAGGCCTTCACAAAAATTTTGGAGAAGTTGGTGTTCAGACAAACCGTGTTGTGGGCATCGAGCGCAAAGTTTCTTAAACCTCTCCCAATATGTGTGCAAGGACTCTCGTCGTCCTTGACGCAAGGTGAGAATTTCTCTACGTATGCTTGAAGCTTTTGGCTCCGGGAAGTATTTGTCAAGGAATGCTTGAGCAATATCGTTCCATGTTGTTATCGTCCCCGGTGGGAGATAGTACAACCATTCTTTTGCGGCATCGTAAAGAGCAAAGGGGAATGCCCTTAGCTTGATTTGGTCTTCTGTCACATTATGGGGCTTCATACCCGAACATACTACATGAAATTCCTTAAGGAATTTATGAGGATCTTCATTTTCCAAACCTCTAAAGGTTGGAAGTAAGTGTATGAGCCCGGATTTTAGCTCAAAATTCTCCACATTGGGATAATTTATACACAAAGGTTGTTGTGTATCTTTTCGCGCACCCCATTGTCTCAATGTCTTTTCTTCGTTATCCATTTTTAATGGGTTAGAAGAAAAATCGGGAGTAGAAGTAGAAGTGGAAGGTGGTGTAGGAGAGAGTGTTGGTGTAGTATGAGATCTTTGGTAATCAAGCTTCTTTCGAAGCTTAGTTTGCTTTCTTAATATTTTTGCGGTCTTTTCTATTTCTTTGTTGATCTCAAGAGGTGTACCTGCGCGATCAGATCTGGGCATAAAATATTAGTAATACCGTGCTCCCCGGCAACGGCGCCAATTTGTTGGGTGTCGTAACCAACAAAATAAAAGAGTTGAAATATGGTTTTAAAATGATTTATTAATTACCAAAATTTCGTGATTACACTACTTGTTATAAATACTAACTATGTAGTATAAATGGCAAGTAGGGTCGATCCACAGGGAGCGATGGTCTAATGGATTATGCCTTGATTTCACGGAAGTCAAACTTATAAAGAAAGTAACCAAAAAGGGGGGGGTTTTGATGTTTAGTTGGAACACGATTGTATAAATGTCGAGAACAAATAACTTGGGACAAAATATATAGAATGATTGCTTTTATAAATTGGGGACAAATTCTGGTTTTGCATTTATAGTCATATGATTGGAAATAACAATAAGAATGATGTTTATAACTTTAATCTTTCTAAGTTGGTACTTTGTGTATGCCGAAAGCTCGCACATACACCATTCACCTAATGTACCTTAGTCAAGAGAAGCTCGTTAACTAAGACTAATCTTACTAATCAAATCTAGATTAGTCAAGTGTATGACGAAAGCTCGTACATACACCATCGTAGAATTTGAATGAAAGATTGCATTATGTTTTATGTGAATGTTCCCAAGAATGTTCAATACTCCTAAACAAGCGTTGGAGCGTCAAAACATGAGATATGATTTTCACCAATCAAAGATGATTGTCACAAATAACATTTTATAAAACAATTACGGATTTCATAATTTGTATGACTAGATTGATTTATATTTGAGATCAAATGACCAATATGAAATAAATAAAACCAAACGTTTGTTAAGCCTCAAAATCATATCACTAGAAAGATATAAAATCAAACATCAAACTTTATATTAAATCATAATCATAATCCTTAATACAAAACCAGAAAATAAGGTTACTAGCCACTCATGACTAGTAAGAGAAATAAACTTACAAAATGAAGATAATCCACACTTGAAGTAGCACACAAACACAAACTCTAGAGAGTATTCAGAAGTTAATGGAATAAGAGATGATTCTAAGGCTAACTAGACACATCTATTTATACTAACACACCAAGGGCAAAATGGTAAAATGGACAATGGCAAACATCATCATTCCAACACCCATTATCTTCATCACATGGCCTCAAAATCAGGTTGGATCTGGATCTGGTCGTGTAGCATGGGAATGACAGCACAAGAGTGAATAAACAACTCAAAGTGGGCTAAAAAGTAGATCTGGTCACCAGGAAGAGTTACACGGCCGTGTAACTTCTTGGGCCAAGATTACACGGTCGTGTAATCCTGCAAAAGTCCCTGGACCCTACCCTGAGCTGACATGGCATCCACGTGGCATAACAAAGTTACACGGCCGTGTAACTTATAGGGCAAAAGTTACACGGTCGTGTAACATTCTGTCTTCGGGATGATTTTCGATTTTTGTAACTTCTTCGTTTGAGCTCCGTTTCTTCTGAAATTTCTTGTGTAGCTTCCCATTGTCATCCAATGCAAGATTCAATCCTCAAAAACACCTGAAAACAACCACAAAGTGTGAAAGTAGGTTGCTATTCTTGAAATCCCAAGAAATATGAAAATATGCAATAATGAGAATGAAATGCAAGGTAAAACAAGGATAAAAAGGCATGAAAACATGCTTAGAAATACACCTAACAGCAACCTAAATGGACTTTGCTTTTATCAATAAGATAAATACAAATTATAAGTCATGGCTTAGACACCTAATCAAATAGTCTCCCACTTGGATAAGTCTATGACTTCAATTGTCAATTTATCTTCTGATTAATCAGCAAATTGTAGCTTCCTAGAAACTGCTGCCGAACTCTGACCTAGTCATTTCTATCCATAGATAAGTGATCATATGCTCCTCCGTTCCACAAGATATTTCCGGACATGAGACATGGATTAAGATCAATCTCAGTCCGATACTTTGTTTCTCGATTTCTGATTTGCTTATGAGTTTAAGACTACTAATTGAACACATCAATTAAGTCCTGGTTGGCCAACACTTTCAGCCAACATCAAAATCATCGAGAGGCCTACAGATATTTGTTTCCCATCAGGGTCAAGGAACGAATAAGCTTCGACTCATATGCTTATCTCTTTTACTAGTCAAATCACTCACAACAACACGTTTTATAACATCGAGTTACCGATGCATTTTTGCATTATCAATGAACAATTGCCTTGCAAATTATAACTCATATCTCTCCACTTCAAGAGCATAAGATGTTATCGTCTCAACATTGCTTGTAATATAATCCACGAAGCAATCTTTTGAGTGTAGGTTTATCCAATACTCAAAACTCCATTTTCTAAGTACTTATGAACGTTGTAGCAATGTTGTTGTTATGTCTAACTCCTTAGACAATCTACAAACCAATTCATGACAGTCTTCATTCATACTTACTCCCAAAAAGTATGAGCGACTGTGGATATTCGAATAATCACATTACTCAGGAAGTAAACATGCAAAATGAAACACAATGATAAACAATTGACAAATAGCAGTAAGCAATACTCATTAATAAATCTCTATTATTAAATCACCAAAGTCAATTACATTTACATTGTTACAAGTTTCAAAATCCTATCTAATTACAAAAACTAATGTCATTTCTCAATCCTATGCTCCTAGCATGTTGATTGTGCTTGATCCTACTCAGATCCTTTGTCAAGGGATCTGCAGGATTGTCTTCAGATGATACCCTCTTTACAAGGAGGTGACCTTCTTCTACCCTATGCTGAATGTAATGATACTTTCTGCCGATATGTTTGGACTTTCCATGATCTCTTGATTCCTTTGTCAAAGCAACCGCTCATTCGTTATCGCAGAACAGTTACATAGGCTCCTGAATACTCGGGACTACTCCAAGGTCACCGATAAAGTTCTTCAGCCAAGCCGCTTCCTTAGATGCTTCACTCGCTGCTATGTACTCTGATTCGCACGTAGAATCAGCCACCGTCTCTTTCTTGGAACTCTACCAAGTCACCGCTCCCCTATTTAAAAGAAATACCCGGTCCGACTGAGATCGACTGTTGTCTCTATCTGTCAGGAAGCTGGCGTCTATGTACCCACAAACTCTTAATGTATCCCTGCCACTAAGGACTAACACCATGTTCTTTGTCCTTCGCAGATACTTGAGTATATTCTTAACGGCTATCCAATGCGGTTTACCAAGGTTCCCCTGGTAACGACTGACCATGCTCAAAGCAAAGGACACGTCGGGGCGAGTACATGTCATAGCGTACATGATCGACCCTATTACCGAAACGTAAGGTACCCGACTCATCTCAGCTATTTCCTCATTGTACTCGGGCTTTGAGTCTTACTCAACTTGGCATTACTTTGGATAGGTAGCCCTTCCTTCTTTGAATTTTCCATACAAAACCTCTTTAGTACCTCTTCCAAGTATGTACTTTGACTAAGTCCTATTAGTCTCTTCTTTCTATCTCTTAGTATTCTTATCCCGCGAATATAGGCAGCTTCTCCTAGGTCTTTCATGGCAAAACACTTCCCAAGCCAAAACTTGACATCTTGCAAGGTTGGAATGTCGTTTCTCATGAGCAGTATGTCATCAACATACAACACCAGAAAAGTGAGTATACTCCCACTAGCCTTGACATATACACATGACTCATCTTCACTCCTAGAGAAACCAAACTCTGACTTTCTCATGGAAACAAAGATTCCAGCTGCGGGAAGCTTGTTTCAATGCGTAGATTGATTTCTCAAGCTTACACACCTTATTATGATGCTTTGTGTCTACAAAACCCTCTGGCCGATTCATGTAAACCTCCTCAGTCAACTTCCCATTAAGGAAAGCGGTTTTGACATCCATCTGAAAAATTTCATAGCCATGAAATGCAGCTATGGCAAGCATTATCCTAATGGACTTAATCTTGGCCACTGGTGAGAAGGTCTCATCATAGTTAACCCCCGGGGTTTGAGTAAAGCCATTCGCAACCAGTCGAGCCTTAAAGGTGTGTACCTTTCCATCCTTGTATGTCTTCTTCTTGAAGATCCACTAGCACCCAACTGTCTTTCGACCTGGTACATTGTCAACCTAGTTCCAAACTTGATTGTCATACATAGACTTGATCTCGCTGTCTATTGCCTATTTCCACTTCGTAGACTCAGGGCCCGCCACTGCTTCCTGGTAGTTAGCTGGCTTATCCAAATTTATCAGTGTCCTATCACTGACAAATGTGTCACCATCCGTAGTTATATGGAAACCATAAAACTCGGGTGGCATGCTAACTCTATCGGAGCGCCTAAGAGGTAATGAAATTTCTGTCGGACCAACAGGAACTCCTTCCTCTTGTTGGGTGCTAGTTTTGCCTAAGGTTGTGTCATCCGATGACTATTGAATTTCTTCAAGATCAATGGTACTCCCACTTTCCTCTTTGAATATGAGCTCTCTCTCTCGAAAGACTCCTCGTCTAGCTACAAAGACCACGTCCTCGCTTGGTCTGTAGAATAAGTATCCAAAGGAATATTTCGGGTATCTAATGAATATACACCTCTCACTTCTTTCTGCGAGTTTGTCTTGATTCTCTCGTCTCACGAAAGCCTCACAACCCCGGACTTTGATATGCACTAACGAGGGAACTTTCCCCGTCCACATCTCATGAGGTGTTTTGGCAACCTTCTTAGTAGGGACAAGATTGAGGATATGGGCGGCAGTCTCTAAGGCATACCCCCAGAAGTGGATGGGAAGCGAAGCTCGACTCATCATGGAACGAACCATGTCTAACAGGGTTTGGTTACGGCTCTCAGCAACACCGTTCAACTGTGGTGTTCTGGGAGGTGTCAACTGTGAAACTATTCCACATTCCTTTAGATAGTCTAGGAACTCGATACTAAGATACTCACCACCTCTATCGGATCTAAGCATCTTTATCTTCCTGCCCAATTGATTCTAAAATTCGTTTTTGAACTCTTTGAACTTTTCAAAGGTATCTGACTTGTGTTTGATTAAGTAGATATACCCATATCTGCTATAATCGTCAGTAAAGGTCACGTCGAACTGAGTAGCATCCCTGAAAATGCCTAGTGATATCAAGTATTTTAGGCGTTTTTGAGCCCTATTGTTAGTAAAATTATATCATATATATCTTGGTATTCTCACTTTTCGTGCCAGTACTTGTTTGGAAGGAAATAATGAAAACAGGGACTAAAAGCGTGCAAATTGGAGAAGTTTGGAAAGGAATGAAAAATCAGGGAAATACATACGCGCGCCGCGGAAATCACAATGGCGCGACACGGGTTCAAGGCGGTGTAACACATTCAAATACCGATAAAACGGGAAAAGATTAGTACACACGCCGCGGGATTCCTATTTGCGTGGCGCGGTTGCGGGAAATTTGCAACTATAAATAGAGGCATTTCCAGCCGAAAACCCTAGCAAAGACCGGGTGAAAAGTCGACCTTGAAGGGCTTTCACTCCAAGATTAAGCTTCAGCAACCTCTTAATTGGTATTTCTATGTTTTTGAGTTTATTTTCATTTAGCTAGTTAGTAGTAAGCATTAGCTAGTATCTTTGGGAGTGACACCCACTGATATTAAGCTTTAGTTTCTGTTTTTGAATCATTTGGTTACTGTTTGTACTTCTGGAATTGAGTTTGGTTAATGAGAAGCATTTGGTTACAAGTAATATTGGTTTTTCGGTGTTTTAATGCTTGTGTTTGGTTTTGAATGATTGTGGTGTGTGTGGATGTGTTTGAGACCTTGTTTGGGACTGTTTCCTTTGCTGATTTCAGTAGCCAACTAGGTTAGCTTTGGGTATTGAACTTTGGCCAGTGGCTGTTCAGTTGGACTGTAGTTATTGGTTCTAGTTTATGCCTTGTTTTGTTTGGTTGTTTTGGATGCCTTTGTTTACTTCTGATTCAGAGATGTACTTCTGATTTCAGAAAATAACTAGGTTGGTTTGAGCTTAGCTTATGCTTGGCTTGAGTTTGTTTGTTTATTGTCTTTTGGTAATAGTAGTCAAGAACTTAGGAACTAGATCCTCTGACTGTAGCATGACACTACAAGTTGGTAATCTGTCACCTGTCTGACCACGTAGCTCCTGCGGATCGACCCTGACTACCACTGTGCTAGTGTGTGTTAGGTTATTTTCTCTTATTTTTGACCGCATGACGACCTAGGCGTGTCAAATTTTGGCGCCGTTGCCGGGGAGTTGTGAGCTCAGATTAGGTGATTTGTAGGATCCTTTAGTTTTTGAGTTTCAATTTTGATTTTTGATTTCTTCGGGGGTGTGCATTAGTGCATGCGTACCCGCAGGGGTGAGCAATTATCCCCTTTGCGTTTTGATCCTGAGATTGAACGAACCGCGCGCAAAATCCGTGCACGTAGGCATTCCAATATCATGAGTTTTAGTAACACTAGCAGTTGTTTAGAACATGTTGCCCAGGAACCCTCGGGTGAGGCAACGAGGATGTCCTTTATTCCCCCAGTTTCAGAGTTTCATTTCGGGAGCACGAGTGCTTCTGGTGGTACAGTTTCAGCCCCTGCACCCATACCATCATGCAGTCCGCCATCTATTCCACCATTTACACCTGTATCACAACCACAATCTACCAATCCATTCACTTCTGCTATGTCCTGGGGAGTGCCGACCTGTAAGGGTACCCCAGTGACTAGACAGCAGACAACAACTTCTCAACCTTTTTCACAACCACAACCATCACTCTTTAAACCGCAACCTACTTTTCAACCTACACAACCACAACAATACCAACAACCTCCTCAGCAACAGTACCATTATCCAGAGGCAGAGGAGAGATATGATGACGAAGATGAAGGTTGGGTTCCACCAGCACCATAACAACCATAGGATCGAGGTCGAGGACCTCCCAGAAGAGAGCAACAGCATCAACAAGGTCATCAACATTACGGTAATCCTATACGACCTTTGTATTTCACACAACCGAAGGGGCAATCGGTTGCATCACACTTCCAGCCACGGGAGTATGATGTCTCGTCGCCCATCTATATTCCTGATAATGTAGAATCCTATGTAGAAATTAGACCTCAGTTGATAGGAATATTGACTCAATTCAGAGGATATAAGACTGATGACCCATACAATCATTTGTATGAGTTTATAGCTATCGCGAATGCTAATACTCCTAGAAACACTAATATGGATACTTTTAGATTAAGATTATTTCCTTTCACATTAAAGGATAAAGCCAAATACTGGTTTACATCTCTGCCGTCTAATAGTATCACTAGTTGGGACCAACTCAAGGCGAAATTTCTACAAGAATTCTATCCAGTTAGTAAAACCACAGAAGTCAAACGCGTAATTCAAGATTTTCAGCAAAAGCCTGGAGAGGCTTTCCACGAAGCGTTTGATAGGCTAAAGGCGTTGTTGCGATCCTGCCCGCATCATGAAGTTCCTAAATGGGAGTTAGTTAAATTGTTCTTTGAAGGAGTTAATGAAACGCATCAGGCTATGATAAATGCCTCATCAAGTGGGACATTTATATGGCAAGAGCCAGAAGATGCTTGGAGATTCCTGGAGCAGTTGATCTTAGGATCGAAAGTCAGTGGATCCATGAAGGATAAGATAGTGTATGTAGCTAACATTGAAGCGGAAAACAAATGGAAGACTGAAATTCAGAAAGATCTTAGTGCTGTGACTAAAAGGTTTAATCAGATGCTCGAAAGGTTTCAACAGGAGAAGGGAGCATATGTGTTACATGGGCAAGTTATATGCAACACATGCGGAGAAATAGGACACAATCATAATGAGTGCTCGATGACTCACGCAGAAATTAGTCAAGTGCATGGGTATGGTTGATTTCATAATGCACCACGACCATTCAGAAACAATCACCAACGAGAATCAAGGCAACCACCAATGAGGCAGCAGCAGGTGCAACCTCCACCTCCAGTGGGAGGTATGAACATTGGCATACAAGAAATTTTCGGGATGTTAGTTAAGCTGAAGGAAGTGGAGAATTCCAATACAGAAGCAATTCTGAAATTAGGAGAATTGATCGTTAAGATGGAAGAGAATAGATCGCAGGAAAAGGGGCAAGCATCAAAAGTGCAAGTTAATGAGGTGATCACACTTAGAAGTGGAAAGAAGGTGGAAAATAAGGTTACAGCCCCACCAACAGATGAGGATAGCGATGTTGAAATAATTTTTGATGAAAAAGAAGAACTGGAGAAAGAAGAGAATAAGGGTAAAGAGGAACAGGCGAATAAGAAGAAGCAAGCAAGTACGTGGGAGAAAGGAGAAACAAGTGGGACAGTTCCTTTTCCTACAGCTTTGGAAAAGCCAGAAAAGAGACCATATGGGAAGAAAGGACCGCAAGCAGAAGATATGTGGGAACTGTTTAGTCAGATTAAGGTTAACATTACATTAGTTAAACTTATTAAGGAAGTTCCTGCATATGCAAAGTTTCTCAAGGATATGTGCATTCATAAAAACCATATTTTGTCCCATTTGCCTAAAATGATTAGCTTACCTGAAAATGTCAGTTCTATTTTAATGGACACATTACCTCCTAAGATGAAGGACCCTAGGGATCCTCTCATCTCCGTGGATCTAGGCGATGTGCATATTAAGAGGGCTTTGTTAGATTTAGGTGCTAGTGTGAACATATTACCTGGGCAGTTGTTTGATAAGCATGAGTTTGGCACTATGAGATCTACCGATGTAATTCTGCAGCTGGCATATAAGTCTACAAAGATCCCCAGGGGGATGCTCGTTGATGTCATCATTAAGGTGGGAGAATTTTATTCCCCAGCAGACTTTTTAGTTCTGGACACTCGTCAGGCGACCAATGGAGAACAACCCACGATTATCTTAGGGCGACCCTTTCTAGCCACGGCTAATGCAAATATCGATTGTCGGACAGGAGAAATGGGAATATCCTTTGGGCACCAACAGACCATGATCAACATTTTCAATGCCAATACTAAAGGAATTATCATGGAAGAAGAGGAGTGTTATCAGTTGGATATTATAGATGAATTAGTGCAGCAGTACACTCCTGAGGTGTTACAATCAGAAGCAATGGAGACTCACGAAGAGGAAGGTGCTGAATTCGATGAGCAGCAAAAAGAAGTAGAAGGAGAGAAAGGTTCGAAGTCTGAAGAGTGCGCTCACATAGATAAATTACCGACGGAGATCCCAAAGACGCTGAAACCTTCTTTACAAGAACCACCAAAGCTGGAAGTAAAACCTTTACCATAACACCTAAAGTATGCCTTTCTAGGGGAGAAGGATACTTTACCAGTGATTTTGGCAGCTAATTTGACAGAGGAACAGGAGAAGGAATTGCTTAGAGTGTTGTCCAAGCACAAGGAGGCTATTGGTTGGACAATCGCGGATCTGAAAGAAATCAGTCCGACCACATGTATGCATCGCATTATCACAGAGGAAGGAGCTAAACCTGCCAGGGACACGCATAGGAGATTGAATCCCAATCTAAAGGAAGTTGTAAAAAAGGAAGTTCTCAAATGGTTGGATGCAGGAATCATATATCCAATCTCTGACAGTGAATGGGTTAGTCCAACACAGACACTGCCAAAGAAATCAGGAATAATTGTTGTGGATACGAAAGATGGTTATAAGGTATCTACAAGGCCCGTAACTGGATGGAGAGTATGTATCGATTACCGCAAGCTCAATGCCACCACCTCTAAAGACCATTTTCCATTACCATTCACTGATCAGATTGTGGAAAAGTTAGCAGGACAAAAATATTATTGCTTTTTCGACGGATATTCTGGGTATAATCAGATTGCAATTCACCCAGAGGATCAGGAAAAGACAACGTTCATTTGTCCTTATGGTAGTTTTACATTTCGTAGAATGCCATTTGGATTGTGTAATGCAACTGCGACATTTCAACGATGTATAATGGCAATCTTTTCTGATATGATTGGTGATGCATTAGAGATCTTCATGGATGATTTCTCAATTTTCGGACCAACATTCGAAACTTGCTTGGGTCAATCGGAAAAAGTGCTGAAAAGATGTGTAGAATCAAATCTGGTGCTCTCTTGGGAGAAAAGTCACTTCATGGTCAAGGAAGGAATAGTATTAGGTCATGTAGTCTCTGAGAGAGGATTCGAAGTTGATCGTGCTAAAGTCAAGGTTATATCCACATTGCCACCCCCAACATCAGTGAAAGGGGGTCAGATCGTTCTTAGGTCATGCGGGTTTTTATCGTAGGTTTATCAAAGACTTTAGTACCATTTCTAAACCCCTTTGCGGTCTTCTCTTGAAAGATGCACCATTTATTTTTGATGAAGAATGTGTAAAAGCATTCAATATTCTCAAGAATAAATTGGTCGAGGCCCCTATTCTGAAGCCGCTAGACTGGACTCAACCTTTTGAGGTAATGTGTGATGCTAGTGACTATGCTGCTGGTGCAGTATTTAGTCAAAAGGTTGATAGGAAACCTGTAGTTATCTGCTATGGTAGTAAAACTTTTTCTGAAGCTCAATTAAATTATACAACTATTGAAAAAGAATTACTTGTCGTAGTATTTGCATTAGATAAGTTTTGATCTTATATTTAGGGATCCAAGGTGCTGGTCTACACTGACCACAGTGTTATTCGGCATTTACTTACAAAGAAGGAGTCCAAACCCAGATTGATTGGATGGATACTTCTGTTGCAAGAATTCTATGTGGAGATCAAGGATAAGAAAGGAGCAGAGAATGTAGTGGCAGATCATCTTTCTCGACTGCCAACTGAAGGATTGGAGGCCGTGATTAATGACTCATTCCCAGACGAGCAGCTTTTGGAAGTTACTAGAGCTCCATGGTATGTAAATTATGTGAATTTTCTGGCTACAGGAGCAATACCGACACATTGGACCAAACAAAGGCAGAAGCAATTCCGCACGTATGCAAAGAGATTCATTTGGGACGACCCAGACCTTTTCAAGGTAGGAGAGGACCAGATAATTCGCCGATGCGTGCCTGACAATGAAATTGGTGAGGTGCTGGATCACTGCCATGCATCAGCATGTGGAGGACATTTCAGTGGAAAGAAGACAGGGTATAAAGTTCTCGAATCTGGACTATATTGGCCAACTATCTTTCGAGATGCGCACAGGACTGCTAAGGAGTGCATCAATTGCCAGCAATTAGGAAACATATCAAAAAGGGATCAAATGCCCTTAAACCCAATTTTGGTAGTAGACATTTTTGATGTCTGGGGAATTGATTTCATAGGTCCATTTCCCACATCACATGGGTATGTTTACATTCTGGTGGCGGTAGATTATGTCTCTAAATGGATTGAGGCCGAAGCAACCCGTACGAATGATCATCACGTGGTTTGTAAATTTGTGAATAAAAATATCTTCACCAGGCATGGAGTTCCACGAGTAATCATCAGTGACGGAGGATCTCACTTCAAGAATTTCAAATTTGGACGACTGTTGAAACATTACGAGGTGAATCATCGAATTGCAACACCCTATCATCCACAGACAAGCGGCCAGGTGGAAGTGTCCAATAGGCAAATAAAACAAATTCTCCAAAAGACTGTCAAAACTGATAGGAAGGATTGGTCGCTAAGGCTGGATGACTCATTATGGGCGTACCGAACAGCATATAAGACACCGATTGGGACTACTCCATATCGGTTGGTTTATGGGAAAGGGTGTCATCTGCCAGTGGAGCTTGCCAATCGTGCCCTATGAGCAGTCAAGCAAGTCAACATGGATTACACGAATGCTGGAACAAAAAGGAAACTTCAGCTATCTGAATTAGAAGAGCTACGAGATGAGGCATACGAGAACGTAGCCACCTATAAATCAAAGATGAAACGATATCACGATGCAAAGCTCCGATTGAAGGTTTTTGAAGTAGGACAAAAAGTGTGGCTGTATAATTCGAGACTGAAATGTTCCCTGGAAAATTAAGAAGTAAATGGAACGGTCCTTATCAGGTGGTCAACGTCACAGACTATGGAGCAGTAGAAATTCAGGACTTGAAAGGTGGGCAACCATTTAAAGTCAATGGCCATAGGCTCAAACCTTATATCGTTACGGGCACATTCCAGAAACTAGAAATGGAGACAGTCGAGCTTGTAGCAGATATTCCAGTGTACACTCCATAAGTCAGGTAAGTACACGTCTGGCTGAAGACGTTAAACTTAGCGCTTGTCGGGAGGAAACCCGATTGTCATCTGTATATTTGCATTTTTTCTAATAATTCATCACATCCATTTTGATCACGGCGAGAAAAGGGCAAGTGTGGGGTCATTTTGGTAATTTTGTGATACCGCGACGCGGGGTCTTAGGATCCGCGCCGCGCGTATCGAGTTTTCGCAATTACAATTAAAATCTGATTTTTATACGCGACGCGGATAGAAGCTTCTTAATTTGAAATTAAAGATAATCACCAAAACAGAGTTTTTGAAAGATATCCAAAATTCCCACAACTGCATATAATCAATTTGTGTAATTCGTGATACTTTTCACCGTGGTAAAAGCCTCTCAATCAATCAAGTCATCTGCATTCCTTTTTCTTCACTGAAATTCAAGTAAGTTCTTCTTTTCCTTCTCTTAGTCTTTATAAGTCTTGAACTTGCCTAAATAATGCTGTAATTCACAATATCGTAATCATCTGATGAAATTGATAGTCAAATTAGGTTTATAGTACTGTACTGCATGAAACCCAATTGGTAAATTAGAGTTAATTGGACTGAATTAGACAGAATGATCGAATTTTTTTGGCTGAAATCGTTCGCCGCGCTGCAGTCTGTACAGTCCACGGCGTGCAACTTGAATGTTCATTTAGCGCCTCGCGGGATGTTAGGTGCGTGCCGCGTCGAACGTCTGGACAGTGAACTCATTGCCAATTTTTACACATTTTGCAGGCATTATGTCGTCTTTAGGTAGTTCTAAAACACTTGACTGGAATTCCTTGACTACACGGACTGATCGGGTACGCGCGGCTAGCTTTTTCAACCGCCGGGGTCTGTGTAAAAACAAACGGATATTGCCGAGCCGCACGGTCAATTGGGACTTGACTAGGGAATCAGGCATTCTGGATCATCTGAAGGACTGGTTAGTCCAAGGAGGGTACGAAGAGGGGGAGTTAACTTATACTTGTCGGGCACTGGAAAACGCAACACAAATGAACGAGCCTATTTACCGCGAGGTTTATTTACAATTCCTTGCCAGTTATTACTTCGACCACAAGTAGAAGGGCATGGATACTGAGGAGACTGTTAGATTTCGTCTGGGAAATCATGACCGCAGTTGTACCTTGCGGGAATTCGGGTACCGCATCGGGCTTTACACTGAAGAGGAGTCGCGATCACCGGCGTTCGAGGTATTCCACAGGCGCACCAGCCGAACTATGGGGCATTCCTTTTCCCCAGCCGAGTACTGGGGCACGATAGCTTCCACCCGGTACCACGAGAACACCGTCCGGGAATGTTACATGCATTTGCCAGCACACCGCATGTTGCACAGGCTCATCACCACCACGCTGTGGCCACGTGCGGATGAAGAAAAAGTATTGCCCCGGGAGCTGCATCTGATGTGGTCAGTGACGCGGATGTTGGAAACTTGTAACATCCCATACTTTGTTGCTGACTTTTTCAAGCAGATCACCGATGCACCTATGACAATAACTGCATTGGGAGGGGGCCACTTCATCACTAGGCTAGCAAATTCGTACGGACTGATTTCCGAGCACACGACCGACGGGTTGGAGGTTATACCTACAATCTTATTTTGCCCGCCTGTGACTACCTCGCGGGATGTGATATATGTGGACGATGGAATCACGTCCGTTGACCGTATGCCTTTCCCGGCACTCCGGTCTGAGCTGACTACATCTCGGAATCGATCAAAGCCAGCCACCGGTTTACCCCGCAGTCTATCCCCCACTACAATGGAATCCCGCTTCCTTGCGGATGAGGTGAAGGCACTCAAGGAAACCATGGAGACACACGTGCAGGAGCTCCAGGTCCAGTCATATGCAGCGCATGAAGTTGACAAAAGAACAGAGAATACACAGATGCAGGTCCTCTGGATAGCTGACTGTGTCATCACACTTCTTGCAAAGAATAAGTGTGCTCCACCAAGACCTCAGCCAACAATCAGAGATGAACAAGAGGAGCCTATGGAAGAGGATCCAGAAGAAGAGGAGGGTGATTATGATGACACCGCTCACAGTTGAAAGGAATGGATGTAATTATGTTTGATTTTTTAGTACATTTTGATTTACATTTTGTTAGGATTAGTTGAAAGATTTATTCTTAGGAAGGTTGTTTAGGCGAATAAGCCTCTTCAAGGCATTAGATAATAATAATAAAGTCATGGTTTTTGTGTGTTGAATTGTTATTATGAGATTTTGAAATTGGAGTAATCTGTTGAAATTACCGCACCGCGGCACCATTACAGTACGCGACGCGGTCTTTTCCCATTAGACGTTGATTTCAACTCACGTAATTACCGCGACGCGCGTCCTTCAATTACGCGCCGCGGTCATCCGCAACACATACATTTGCTTATTGTACATTTCTATGTTTATATTTTATTTATCATGTTGCATTTAATGTTTTGTTAAGTCATGCATGTTATACCAAATGGGGAGGAGTTGTCTCAAACAAGTGTGGGGTCACTGTGCCCCCTCCACTTGTTTTGACCACCGGCGTGTTTACTGTTGCGCTACAACTCCAGAATGCAAAATCAAGGATTTTTGTTCGTAATTGTACCTGTGATACTGAGTAGCAACCAAGCGATCTACTATCCAAAGGGGTAACTCTTTCTCCCTTGTTCTAAATAATTTTTTACAACGGGGACGTTGTACGGTTTTAAGTGTGGGGTGTGGACGGTCGAAAGAGTAGTTTTTTTTAAAATTTTTGCGGGAAACACGTAATTTTCAAATTTTTAGCAACTTTTTCAAATTTTTAATAAATTGCAATTTTGAAACGAATGGTTTGTGATTGTTGATAGCAGTGGTATTTTTCAAGAAATACTATATAGTTGTGATCATGCTATTATTTAGTCAAATAAGTTGAGTTTTATGAGTTTAGAAGATTGGCTTGTTTTAAGATTGGAATTTAGGAAGGAAATGTCAATCTGTGGCCTTTGTTGTTCGAGCCGGTAGGACTAAAATGGGTGGGGCTTATGCACCTTGCCACCTAAGATCGTCTGGTCTGGGATACTATTTTTGGAAGCTCATTACACGGACAGCATCGAAAGTCATGGACAGTTCCTTAATGACCTTTAGAATCTGAATGAGTAAGTACACTTCATTGTGGACCGAAAATTTTTAATCAAGGGTTCTCTAGAAATCCATGAATTCCAAAGAACATTTCAATTATGTTTTCACGAACTATTCCACTCTAACTCATAGGGCAATAAGCTTTGAAACTGAACACAGTCAAAAATTGTTTGAGTCTTTATTATAATTTGTTAAAAACTCTCTTGCTTGGGGACAAGCAAGGCACAAGTGTGGGGTGTTTGACAACGCCTAGTGATATCAAGTATTTTAGGCGTTGTTGAGCCCTATTCTTAGTGAAATTATATCATATATATCTTGGCATTCTCACTTTTCGTGCCAGTATTTGTTTGGAAGGAAATAATGAAAACAGGGACTAAAAGCGAGCAAATTGGAGAAGTTCGGAAAGGAATGAAAAATCAGGGAAATACGTACGCGCGCCGTGGAAATCACAATGACGCGACGCGGGTTCAAGGTGGTGTAACACATTCAAATGCCGATAAAACAGGAAAAGATTAGTACGCGCGCCGTGGGATCCCTATTTGCGCTGTGCGGTTGCGGGAAATTTGCAACTATAAATAGAGGCATTTCCAGCCGAAAACCCTAGCAAAGACCGGGTGAAAAATCGACCTTGAAGGGCTTTGACTCCAAGATTAAGCTTCAGCAACCTCTTAATTGGTATTTCTATGTTTTTGAGTTTATTTTCATTTAGCTAGTTAGTAGTAAGCATTAGCTAGTATCTTTGGGAGTGACACCCACTGATATTGAGCTTTAGTTTCTGTTTTTGAATCATTTGGTTACTGTTTGTACTTCTGGAATTGAGTTTGGTTAATGAGAAGCATTTGGTTACAAGTAATATTGGTTTTTCGGTGTTTTAATGCTTGTGTTTGGTTTTGAATGATTGTGTTTTGTTTGGATGTGTTTGAGACCTTGTTTGGGACTGTTTCCTTTGCTGATTTCAGTAGCCAACTAGGTTAGCTTTGGGTATTGAACTTTGGCCAGTGGCTGTTCAGTTGGACTGTAGTTATTGGTTCTAGTTTATGCCTTGTTTTGTTTGGTTGTTTTGGATGCCTTTGTTTACTTCTGATTCAGAGATGTACATCTGATTTCATAAAGTAACTAGGTTGGTTTGAGCTTAGCTTATGCTTGGCTTGAGTTTGTTTGTTTATTGTCTTTTGGTAATAGTAGTCAAGAACTTAGGAACTAGATCCTCTGACTGTAGCGTGACACTACAAGTTGGTAATCTGTCACCTGTCTGACCACGTAGCTCCTACGGATCGACCCTGACTACCACTGTGCTAGTGTGTGTTAGGTTATTTTCTCTTATTTTTGACCGCACGACGACTTTGGCGTGTCAATCCCTTATGGTTGATCTGAAGGGACCACACACATCTGTGTGTATAATATCCAATGGAACTTCACCTCTTTCACAACACCATGTGAAAGGTCACTTAGTCATCTTGCCCAAAATACAAGATTCACATACATCATCCGACTTGAGATCGAATGATTCCAACACTCCATCCTTTTGGAGTTGGGCGATGCATTTCTTGTTAATGTGCCGAAGACGACAGTGCCACAAGCACGCCTTTTCTACACCACTTGAAGAATCAATATGTAATACACTATTTGCTAAATTGTCAACACAAGTCACTGTTTCATACACACCATCACAAGGTAAAGCTTCAAAAGTAAACACACCATTCTTAAAGACATAAATTGAACCATTCAACAAAAGAATAATGAAAACCTTGTTTGAACAATGCATGAAATTAAATAATGTTTCTTGCCATATATGGCGAATGCAACAATTTAACAAATCTAAACTAACACCACTACTAAGCACTAATCTATAGACACCAATCTTTGTAACAGGTGACGATCGCCTATTGCCCATTATCAGGTTCAATCTACCGTGCTCCACCTCCCTACTTTCCTTTAGGCCACGCAAATCAAAACAAATGTGAAAACCACATCCTGTGTTAAGGACCCAAGAACAGGAAGATGATGAGTTTTTAGAGATAGTGTATGTACCTGCTGACGATAGCTTCACTTTGCCATCCTTGATATCCTGCAAGTACTTCGGGCAACTTCTTTTCTAGTGACCCTTCACTTTGCCATCCTTGATGTCCGGAAGACTTGGATCTCGGGCCATTACTGGATGACCAGACATGAACCATTTCCCTCCAATTCTGCTTGGGATGGCCCTTCCTTTTCTTTCCTTTGCCTTGACCAATTTCCAAGACGGGAGTGCTCAGTGAAGGTACACTTTTACCCTTCAGCCCATCTTCTGTGGTCTACAGCATATTATGCAACTCAACCAAAGACGTTTGAGTGTTGTTTAAATGATACGCCATTGTGAACTAGTCGTAAGAACTCGGTAAGGAGTTAAGCACCATGTCAATGGCCAGCTCCTCATCAACTTGCATTCCTAGCTTCTGCAGCCTCTCCACATAACCTTGCATCATTTGCACATGAGTGCAGACGCACTCTTCGTCTTTTGGCTTGCCGGTCATGAGAGCTCGGACAACTTCACACTTCTTGACACGTGCTCGGTTGCAGAACTTTTTCGCAAGGTCCTTGTGCATCTCGTAAGGCCAGTAGTCTTCATAGAATCTTTGAAATTTGGGGTTCATGGTTGCAATCATGATGTAAGCCACTTTGGTTGCATCATCATAGTGTTTTTTGTACGAGGCATATTCCTCGGGAGTAATGGTTTCAGGATCAACTTCAATGAGCTTAGTGTCAAGAACATACTCTTTGTTCTCAAACCTCAGAGCCATTTTAATGTTCCTTATCCAATCATTATAGTTCGTGCCATCTAATGTCACTTTAGAACATAGTGAAAGGATTGAAGTGACGTTACTGTTGTTGGAGTGGGGTACGGATTGGGAAGCAGAAGCATCATTAGGAGACATCTATAAAAGAAGGTAGTTTTTAATTCGATATATAAATTCCTTAATATAAACCCAATAATAATAATTAAGGCTAGGACCCAACTATAAAAATTCACAACTTAGAAGAGGGATGCCGTAATCTAATTGTAAATTTTATAAAGGTAAGCGAATGACGATTCACCAATTCCACCGCGGAAGATAATCATATTATAGTGAAATTCCTAGATCTTTTGAGATTTATTGAACTGTTCAATAGCATGTTTAATCTCAGATATGCTCTACTGTTTGTGACTGGGATACAGAGGATCACAAACTAGATGTGAATAACCATGCAAATTAGCTTGGTAACCTCAAAGTCATTTATCATCTCTAATTGATGTGCCGGTGAACCACACAAGCTCCATCAACAATGATAAGATTGAGATACCCATTGCTACTCTTTATGAACCCCTATTAGTGTGCCGGTAAACCACACATGCTCCACTAATGTGTCATAAAGTGCAATGTGCAATTTCATGGGTTAGCATCTTTTCACATTTTTCCTAAAGTAACTAGATTGGGATTTTATAAAATTGTTCTAGTACTTTGATTAAAAACATTATACTTTTAATGAGATTAAGTGGTCTTATCAAACCCATTCGGCTAACGACCATCCACTGACCAAGAGAGCGGTGGGTGAGAATAGACACCCATTAGACCGCCATTTTATAGGCGGTCTCCTTATACCCTCCGTATAGATCAGCTTGGTGAATATGGCCTACTATTGATTTGACTAACCAATTATCTTATACATATAATGTTAAATTTTAATCATAATACATATAAGATGTATTTTAAACCTTTTAAAATATTAATGGTTTGATCTTTTAATGTTATCGAAATTAACTATTAATTTTAAAATTAAATTCAAACCGTTAAATGATTTAATTTAAAACTTTTAATTAAACAATTAATTAAATAATTAAATCAGATAGCCATCACAAATTAATCAAATTAATTTTAATCCTATCTTAAACCCTTAATCTCGAAAATAGCAAGCAAAGGGGTTTAATGTTTCCATTTATTAAATAATCACAATTACCAAAAATAGAAAACCTTCTAAAACCCTAGGCAAGAAATCGCAGACAAGGGGGAGGAGGCTAGGGTTTCAAAAACCCTAGCCCAAAATCTATCATGGCCATCTTTTAGGGTTTAGTTTCTATAAACCCTAAATCTAAGGATAACAATTATAGCAATTCAATTAGAAAACAACCAAATAGCTCTGATACCACTAAAAGGTTTTCTGCAAATCTATGAACTAAAACCCTAAGTTCACATGCAACTTAGATTGGATCTATGTTTTCTAACTTTGAACATATAATAAAATCCCTAAAGGCCAACAAAAAAATTCGTAAAGAAATAAATAAGAAAAACTAACCTTTAGTTTTTTAATCTTGAAGCTAGCAGCACAAGTGTCCTGCCTCAAATAAGATCACACCCAGAGAGCAAGAGGGAGGGGACGAAATTCCAGAGAGACAGGGTAAAAGTGGCGCAGGTTTTAGAGTGCAGAGGAGCTCTATTTATAGCCTCCAGGTGGTGACAGTCAAAACCCAAGATAAGCCCAAATCAAGATAAGTCTTTTATCATTTGGACCAAGCCTTTTAACTCCTTATTAGGGTTTCGAAATTATGGATAAACCCTCCATTATTTCGCCACCTATCACATGACCTGGCCAGTACTCACTCAACTATTAAGTAATTACAAAATAGCCCCTGCACCTTTAATTAATTAAATTTAAAACTAAATTAATTCCAATTAATTCTAGATTAATTTCTAATTAATTAATATAGTTTCTAATTAATATATTATCACCATAATATATTTATAAACCTTTTAATTAATTTATATTTATTTATTAATCATATAATAAATCAATCTATCACTCTCCTGGAATTTCTACCAAACCTCTAGCTATGAGGGCAACCCAAATGGACTTTGCTTCTGTCAATAAGAGAAATACAAATTATAAGTCATGGCTTAGACACCTAATCCAATACCCTTCGGTGTCGAGTTTGTTATGATAAACCCATTTAAGACCAACGATCGAAGCATTTTCAGGTTTTGGAATAAGTCTCTAGACTTTGTTTCTTTCAAATTCTTCCAATTCAACTTTCATTGTTTCGATCGAGTCTGGGTGATCAAATGCATCTTTAATGTTATTTGGTTCAATTTTTGAAATCTTGTTGTTTTTGATGAAGTTATGCACGTGTCATGACCTTATCGTGAACGTTTCCAATGACAAGTGATGAAGGATGATTTCTCGTCCACTTTTCCAAAGGTAGAAAATTTGGATCAAATTCAGGAGGTCCTTCATCATTGATTTCCTCGGTATCAGAAGGATAGCCTGAAGTGGATGGGAAATCATCATTATTATGTTTTCTTCATTTGTTGTGTTTACAACATTTGTTTCCGGAGAATTTATATTTGAAGAGTTGGAAGATTAGTTTAGAATTTGCTCCCCCTCGATTGCAGCAGCTGGCGAGTTTTTTCTTCCATGATCTGACAAATTTAGCGTTGAGGCTTCTGGCTCCCCCTGAACATTTGGATACAGGGACATAATTTGAGAAATTTCATGTGAAGGGTTGCTGTGGGTTGTATTGTTGAGCTCCCCATCGAAACCAGAATGATCTTCAGACCCATTGGAAGACCCCCCTCAACCGAAGAGGATTTTTGTATACTGCTTGAAGGATAATCTTCAGGACCATCAGTGAGCTTGGAAAGTTCAGACACATTATTGTCTGGTGCCTCTGTTTCGGAATCTACAGCTCGTACTGGTGGATTAAAAAAAGTTTGAAATTAGCATCAAAGGACAGGATTGGCAGTGCATCCACAGCAGATTTTGGAAAGATGGATGACATCAGAAAGGCATGTTGAGATTTCTTGATATAGTAGTCATCGAATGAAAGGTTGAAGGTTTCTTCAATTTTGCATGTCTTTTTGTTCATGACTCTGCAAGCTTTAGAATTTGAATAATATCCAAGAAATATGCCTTCGTCTATCTTGTCATTGAAATTTGACAAGTGATCTTTCAAGTTTAGAATGATACACCTGAAGGGTTTTGAATGCAATCAATGAACAAAAATAACTTATGGTTCACATGCATGATGCAACCCTAAGATGATCTATGTTTTCTTCTATGAAGATTAGAACTAAAACCTAAAGGCAACAATAAATTTCCAAAGATCAAAACTGAGAAAACCAACCTTTTGATCTTATGATCCTTGAAGCTAGCAGCAAAAGAATCCTGCCTCAAATGTAAGTCAAACCCAAGCTATGGAGAAATCATTCCAGCAGAGTAACAGAGGGAGAAGGTGGCGTGGGATTTAGGGTGCCCAGGGGGTTCCTTATATAGCCTCCTACGGTTACACCTGAAACCCTAGAAAGCCTCCAAATGGACAAGGCTTTTGGCCACCTGGACCAGGCTCCCCAAAACCCTAATTAAGGTTTCGCCAAAACCCTGGAGGAGCCTCCAGGGTGGTGCCAACTTTGGTCCCTAGTTTTTACCTGGCTAGTTATTCAACTATTGAATAAATGCCAACCAGTCCCTGCACCTTTAATTAATTAAGTTAATCACTGAATTAAATCCAATTAATTCCAGATTAAATCTTAACTAATTATTATAGTTTCTAATTAATATATCAACACTTAAATATATTAATAAACTATATATATTTATTTTCTATTTATTTATTAAACAATTAATAAATCAACCATTCTCTCTACTGAACTATATATCTATCCTCCAGCTATGAGGGCAACCCAAATGGACTTTTCTTCAATTAAGAAGATAAATACAATTATAAGTCATGGCATAGACACCTAATCCAACAGTCCCCCACTTGGATAAGTCTATGACTTTAATTGTCTGTTTACCTTCTGATTAATATCAGTTTCCCAGAAACTGTCCTGAACTCTAACCTAGTCAGTTCTGTCCAAAGATAAGTGATTATATGATCCTTCGTCCAACAAGATATTTTCAGACACGAGACATGGATTGAGATCAATCTCTGTCCGATACTCCATTTCCTGATCAGGGTCAAGGAACGAATAAGCTTCGACTCATATGCTTGTGTCTTTTACTTGTCAAAATCGTAAACAACAATGCGTTTTATAACATTGAGTTACCGATGCGTTTACGCATTATCAATGCACAACCGACTCGCAAATTTCAACTCATATGTCTCCGCTTTAAGATCATAGGATATTATCGTCTCAATCATTGCTCGTGATGTAATCCATGAAGCAATCTATTGAGCGCGGGTTTATCCAATACTCAAATCTCTATTTCTAAGTACTCGTGAACGTTGTAGCAGTCTTACTGCAATGTCTAACTCCTTAGACAATCTACAAACCAATTCACGACAGTCTTCGTTCATACTTACTCCCGAAAAGTATGAGCGACTGTGGACTTTTGAATAATCAAATTATTCGGGAAGTGAAACATGCAAAAACGAAACATAAAATCTGACTGGTGGTTACTCTTGCCTAATTACCAAGTCTCCACGAGGTAATCACCAAGTCGGATTCTTCATAAAACTATTATCGGTTTCTAGATTCATTTTTAAACTTTTTAATTCATGTTATGTATCTATGTCTACATGACCTTTCACTCTTTCTGTGTATCCAAATGTCATACATTTATACACTTTATCCAATCGGACATCTTTCCGATGATATTTCGATTTTCTCATTCTGTCATTCTCACTAACAACTTCATTCTATGAACTGTGACTTTCCATGGTTCTCGGGATCTTTAGTCCACATGACTGCACCCTAAGACTATTTCGAGATGTTACGATGTGCCGGTGACCCACACGTGCTCCAGCGGAATACCACCGAAACTCTTTAACCATTAAGCCCTTTTACTTATTTGAAACTCCTTTCAAATTATTATTAACATTCACCCAATCATTTCTCAATGATTTCATACGTATTTACGGAATCCATTAAGTATTCCTAGCCAGGTCATCTTGAAACTGACTCACTATGCTGTAAGCATTAAGTCATCAGAACATGTTCATGACACTTCTGACCGATCCAAGAAACTCTTGGGATTCGATCTAGTCCTATTCCAAACTCTTTTGGAATCTTAGGATTATTCATAATCCCTATGTCACGACTTTCAGTAATTATTTCCTTTCGGAGACTTTTCTCATGCATCTTGATTCTTATCAAGATCATGCTTAATATGGCTAGGTCTATACTGACTGCAACATCTATCTGATAGATGTTTATTGATCATGTGAGTATGTTGCACCTTCTTTACATCTCTCATGCCAAATCATCACACTTTGCAATGATAGGAATCTCCTTTCCTGGGGCTATGCATCTTGAATCTCATCAAGATCATCTTGGCAGAGTTTCGATCTATCTCATAGACATTTGCAACCACCTGAGTATGCCGTATCTTTATTAAGTCTTTCATAGTGATCCGTCTCTTAACACCAAGTCATTACACTTTGTAATGAAAATAGACGTTTCCTAGAAACAGTATGTAACACACATATAGAGATGGTAGATAACAGCGATACTCCCACTGGCTTTGACACGGTTATGGACTACTCACAAAATCCAAAACTTTTGGCACATTTTTTGAATCCAAACGTCTTTCTGACATCTTAATGGAAATCTATCAGCACATTCTCAAAATCCAATCCTTTGGCATATTTTGAGAATCTGAATATCCTTTCTTGCAAGATGCCCGTGGGGAAATCCCGGGCCCATGTACCTTTATACTGGCATATTCTTTGTGAGTCCCCATTAGTGTGTCGGTGATCCACACGTGCTCCACTTACGACTTACAATATGGAGTAGCCTTTCGGATTTCATCTTCTATTGAGAGTGCTTCTCTCGGAGCCAATTACTTGACTCTGAGTATCGTCTCACTCAACCAGATGTTCTGAAGGTACGTTTCTATCCATGTTGGTTTCTTTTGATGATTCAATTACTCCTACTGGTTTTTTGACCAGTTGTAAAATCAATCAAACTGTCACATAGACTGTTTCTCATCCTAAGGTTCTATTAATTGGCAGCAACCGGGCTCACCAATGCTTTCAAGTAGGCGGATTGTAAGTCCGTACTAACTATAGTGTTTTACCACTATTCGGTATGTCACCCCAATCATAACTACTTATGATGGTGATCAAAACTACTGGTCAAGAGAAGATTATGTCAGTATTAAAACAGAAATATGATTTCTGCTCCAAGCCTAGTGATGACTAAAGGTTCTCTCACTTGGCTAATCCTGAACTCATTCAAGACTGTCCCAACTCCCACTGTTTCCTTAGAACATGAGTTCTTTCTAAAAGATCTCTTCTTTTACAGGTACAGCGGGATAGCCAGTGAAACGACATTACTGATCAGGTTCAGGCTAGTCATGATGTTCGGACGAACACTACAAGACCCTGACTCCTTATGTGCAAGTGGGATAATCCCAGCTTCACATTTCAGTAGTGTCTCCAAAGCCTACTTAGTCTAAAATGTGGTCGGAATATGGTCTGACTGGTTTAGTATTCAATTTATCGGAAACTAATTGACAATGTATCTCATACATCGAAGATCGAATTGTTTCGAACAATGCTCCATCAACTTCCCTAAGATACATTATAATTATTAATGTTCTTGGAAGAGAATGAGCTGTGAAACATTTTCCCAGTTTATGTTGTCACTCAGGTTCTATGGACCTTGTACTTCCTTTGAAGTCCTTGAACTGTTCAAGGTTTCAATTCAATCACTTATTCTGATAAGCGAAGCCATATTCGTCATACCAATTGACAAATATCGCGGAGTACAAACAATTGTGTTCTATTTGAGGATTTGACCAATACACAACAACTGATGTGTTCATTGCTCCTAATCTCAATCTCTTTTACATCTCTATGTAAACTTATGACTTTGTTAATTCTGTTCAAGTCTTGCAATCTTTAGTTGACTCTAAGTCAACTGATTCCAAAATCCTATCCTCTGGATCTTTGGGTGATTCATTTCTCGCCATATGCGCTTAATAAAGAACTTAATCATCATCTGACTCTAAGTCAAATGATTCCAAAGTCCTGTCCAACTGGATCTTTGGGTGATTCATTTCTTGACACATTAAGAACTCAATTCATCATGAGACTCTAAGTCAAATGATTCCAAAGTCCTGTCCAACTGGACCTTTGGTTGAATTGATTCTTACAACATGTATCTTAACAGTCATAAGGGACACAATTCCTAAATCCAAACACTTTGGATGCATTCAATATTCAGGTTATTATCATTCATGCATTCAACATAATCATATAACATTTCAAGGATAATTTCAAACAACAGATGTAAAAGGAAATCAAATGACAAATTTTATTAAAAACAAAATCCTTGAATAATGTACTATATGATAGACAATGTCATACACATCTAAAACTAATAACAATATTTTAATATATAACTAAACTTCAAAACTGCATGATCCGGAAATCCAATCCAAAAGTGCTTCCATGTGCCAAATCTCGTACCTTACTTATTCCTGCATACAAATCAAAGATGTGACTATCACATTATGTATCAAGGAATTATGGAACAAGAGTTTTGAGGTTTTTAAATATATATGAGTTTTTCAAAAGTTTCTGACCTTGAAGCGTCTTCCAATCTTTCCGTGACTGTATCCGATTTTAAGGGTTCCCAGCAAAAGACATATCCAAAAAATCTGGCTCGTTTCTGGCAGTGTCCTTTTACTGGATTTAATTCAGAAGTAACTGGATCATTTGAGCTATGCCTATCCAATAGTGACTCGTACAAGGTCAATAGTGGACGCATTTCCATAAAAGCCCTTTTCCGGTTTTCCTTCATATACATCTGAACGAACAGATCGTACTCACTAGTCAATGAGTTGAGTAAGATGTTAACACTCTTCTCCTGACTCATGGGAAAACCAAGCTTGCACAATTCACTCATGTACTCACTAATCTGAAGAACATGTGAATTAATGCTACTTCCTTATTTTAGCTTACACTCTGTAAGCTTTTTGAAGATCCTAGATTGCTCCTCTTCAATTAGTTTTTGGAACCTTTCCTCAACCGACTTCATTAACTCATATGGCCCTAAGGATTCAAAATCCTTGCGGAACTCGGGGTCAATGGTCAACAACATGAGGTCACGAATCTCTTCGGATTCATCAATTAAGAAGTTTTGTTTATAATAAGAACTTTTTATGATAATCTGTTCCGGTGGAATCGGCAGCAGATACACGGTCAGATTAAGCTTGCCAGTAAAGACGAGAACAAGTCTCCAATTGCGAAGCCATTCCTTGCAGTTAAGGCCAGTCAGCCTTTCCATATTTGGCAGGTGAATTCTGATGCTCTCAGAAGTGGGTGAAGGAGGAGAGGGAGGAGAATGGGTACTTGATTCAGACATTTACAATAAACAGAATTTTATTAGTTTAATCAATCCCTTTTAAATAATTACCCAATTAATTATTTATTAAGGCTAGGACCCAAAATGCCCCAATTATGATGTGAAGAGGGATGCCGTAATCACAACACAATGATCATTAAGGTAGATAGGCACTAATCAATTTCATCTTATGAAACTCCTACATCTGTTGAGACACATTGAACTATTCAATGGCATGTTTAGTCTCGAATGTGCCCCACTGTTTGTGACTGGGATGCCGAGGATCACAAACCGGGTGTGAATAACCATGCAAGTTAGCTTGGTACTCTCGAAATCAATTGTCATCTCTAATTAACGTGCCGGTTAACCACACACGTTCCGTTAATAATGACAAAATCGAGAAACCCATTGCAAGTCTTTGTGAACCCCTATTGGTGTGCCGGTTAACCACACACGCTCCACCAATGTTTAACAAATCGCAATGTGCAACCTCATGGATTAGCAACTCATTCACATTTTGACCTAAAGTAACTAGATTGGGGTTTTTTTTAAAGTTCTAGTACTTTCAAATATAGAATTATACTTTTAAGAGGCTTAGTGGTTCTATCAAACCAGTTCGGCTAACGACACTCGACTGACCAGGAGAGCGGTGGGTAAGAGTGGATACCCATTAGACTGCCATTTTATAGTCAGTCGCCTTATACCCTCTTTATAGGACAGTTTTGTGAATGATGTCTACTAACGGTAAGACTAACCTTTTATCTTATATATAAGTATTAACTTTTAATCATAAATATATAAGATATATTTTAGTCTTATTAAATTATTTTAGAATTAATTTATTCAGAATTTTCGCTAATTTATTCTTTTTTTTTTAAATTTTAAATTAATCCCTTAAGCTGATTTAATTTATCTTTTAATTAACAATTAATTAAACTAATTAAATCTAAGATAGATATTACCAAATTAATCAAATTAATTTTCTATATTGGTCCCTATGGTGATCGAAATTATCAAGCCAAACAAAAGGGTTCAAGTTATTTAATTAATCCAATTTCCAAAAATAACAACATACTTTTATGGCAAGCAAATCAAGCAACCAAGGGGGGACCATATGGGGTTGGCGGCTAGGGTTAGGAAACCCTAGCCTTGAAATCGACAAAGCCATCTCCCAAGGGTTTTAATTTCGTAAAAAACCCTTAGGCACAAAATTGTTCAAATCAAATCACAAGAAAACAAGCTAGCTCTGATACCACTGAAGGGTTTTGAATGCAATCAATGAACAAAAATAACTTATGGTTCACATGCAACCCTAAGATGATCTATGTTTTCTTCTACGAAGATTAGAACTAAAACCTAAAGGCAACAATAAATTTCTAAAGATCAAAACTGAGAAAACCAACCTTTTGATCTTATGATCCTTGAAGCTAGCAGCAAAAGAATCCTGCCTCAAATGTAAGTCACACCCAAGCATAGTAACAGAGGGAGAAGGTGGCGTGGGATTTAGGGTGCCCAGGGGGTTCCTTATATAGCCTCCTATGGTTACACCTGGAATCCTAGAAAGCCTCCAAGTGGACAAGGCATTTGGCCACCTGGACCAGGCTCCCTAAAACCCTAATTAGTGTTTTGCCAAAACCCTGGAGGAGCCTCCAGGGTGGCGCCAACTTTGGTCCCTGGTTTTTACCTGGCCATTTATTCAACTATTGAATAAATGCCACCCAGTCCCTGCACCTTTAATTAATTAATTTAATCACTGAATTAAATCCAATTAATTCCAGATTAAATCTTAACTAATTATTATAGTTTCTAATTAATATATCAACACTTAAATATATTAATAAACTATATATATTTATTTTCTATTGATTTATTAAACAATTAATAAATCAACCATTCTCTCTACTGAACTATATATCTATCCTCCAGCTATGAGGGCAACCCAAATGGACTTTGCTTCAATTAACAAGATAAATACAATTATAAGTCATGGCTTACACACCTAATCCAACAAAACCCTCTTCGGTTGAGGGGGAGTCTTCCAATAGATCTGCAGACCATTATGGTTTCAGGGGGAGCGCAACAATTCAACTTCAATCCACAACTTTAACTTACCTTCTGATGCTCAATTCATAAGTAAAAATGTTCTCAATTTTAACATAGTGATTTCTAACATCCTTCTGCATGAAAATTTTGAATCATTCAAAGAATCATCAAATAACTATACCAAATGCGAAATTGAGTTTAACTTAGGGTGGTTAGACTTAGACAATACTTGACTAATGTTATATCACACAGGCTTCGGACTGAAAAACAGACTTCTGACATGATCCGAATGCCTCTGATATAAACCTGTTAAATCTTGGTTGCATAAAGTTTAGGGAAGATAAGGTCAAAGTCAAAATGCATTCATATTGAAAAATCATTATCAAATGAATTTAATGATCTTCAAAGTATTAATGATTTCCTTCACAAAAACACTTTTATACGAAGGAAATTCATAATCTTCTGAATGTTTGTATCACTCATTAATTGTCAGCATGCGAAGTTCTAAATATCTTTAACCACTATCTTTAGTGATCCGAAGATAGTAAATGATTCAATGATTTGGGCATTTATGATAATTCGAAGACAAACATTACGGTGCTGATGTGGCATTTTCTTAGTGGACCCTTTCAACACGCACATTTATAGCCATTTGGACCTCCAATCCTATATATACCTCCTCACTTGTCTGTTCAAATCTTTACGCGAACAAAATCTTCAAACTTCCCCTGCAAAACCTCTCTCAAACCCATATTGTTCATCATATTCTCTGATTCACTCAACTACAATGGCCACTCCTGCTACCGAAGGTTCATCCCAAAGTCCAGAAGGTATCTCAATCCCTGTTCTCAAAAACCAATCCGCAAACTTCCTACTTCGCCAAGAAATCAAACTCTACCCTGTTGTCGCCAAAATATTCTAAGTAAGATGCAGAAAGATAAGGTTGCGGAAAGAGAAGTTCTGAAACTGGGAGGTTTCGGATGTGGACAAGTCCGAAGACTTGAGTGGATTTGCAGAATGATAAAAATATAATGAGTACTTAGAAAAGATCGATATCTCAACAATAATTAAAGTACATAAACAGTTAAATAACATGAAATGTAAAGACGGGAGGATTAAAGTGCTAGAAATGTAAAGAGAAGAAGAAATACAGATAAGAACATGAGATTTGATGGAATGAGAGAATTTTATATATCAATGAAAGTGTTACAAATTGTCTCTCAAACTCATAAGGACTAAAGAAGACTTGGTCTCCCTTTTATAGACTAAGGGAAGACCTTCAGATATTAACCTATGGACTGAAGAGCAGACAACACGTCTCTCTTAATAGCTTCTATGTACTTCTGCAGCACAGCATTTGAAACTCTTTTGATCTATTCACCTCTAAGGAAAAGAAAGGATCGAGCTGGGTCCTTGTACACCAATCCAAGGATAGGATCACTTGTGACTCCTCTTCTCCAGTTGTCTCTGACTTCTGGCATCAATCGATCCGCCTTTTCTGGAAATTGGTCATCTAGATAGTTCTTTACAAAATTAAGCAATTCAGCGTCTGCAGAGCAGAATTCTTCTAGAAGGCAGTGTAGGAATCATTTGGCAGCAACATAAGCTTCTCTAGCATCTTGTTTCTCTTTGGTTGACAGTTTTCTGACAATTGTGAAAAGATCTACTGGATTCATTTTTCGGAAGTCTGCTTCAGTTATCAGAATCTTTTCATCGTAATTGTTGTTTCTGACTATTTCATATTCGAAATAGTTAGACCTTTCAAAGCTTCTTCTTTTGACACTTAGGACAGATGTTATGGGTTCATTAGACCATGTATCAGCCTGTGGTTTGGTAAATTTCTTCAGTCACTTCTTTTGGAGAGTTATGGGGTGGAGTTGGAGCTTTCGGAGAGTTATGGGGAGGAGTTGGAGCTTTCAGAGAGTTATAGGGAGGAGTTGGAGCTTTCGGAGAGTCATGGGGTGGAATCTCAGTTTCCTTTACCGTGTCGCTTTCCTTTGTGCCACTTGGACCAGCTTTGGCAACTTCCATTGTTTGATCATTATCATCTTCATCATCATCTTCATTGTCATTACCGTCTTTTTCTTTCAGGACTGCCTTTCCCCCTCCTGGGGCTCCTTCAGAAGTGGAAGGGGGCATATGTAGGCGGCTCAGAATGGCCTAAAGTTTAGTTGTCACCTCCTTGGCCAGTTTGCCAAGTTCTTCAGAAATTGTTGTGGAGGCGATATTCTTGAATTGGTCACAAGTATCAATGTTTAAACTCGCAGCCACTTTGGTTCGTTGGAGAGGGACATACATAGTATCGGTAATCTTTCCTGGAGTGTGGGTTAACAGCTGCAAGAGGAGAAAGTGAGTCTTTCTCATCGATTGATTTTCCGAAACGAGGCCAAAGAGATACTGTTGAAGATGTTCGATGAAGGACTTGATTTTATTATCTACTAACTCCACAATGTTAGTAAGATTCATTTCAGATGCCTGGATGGCGAGCATGATGCTGTCTGCCTTTTTGAAAAGGCCCTTGGCTTCTGAATGCCTTTTCTCATCAACTTCATTAAGGCCTGATGCTAGTGCCGTCTGAACTCCATTATCCAAGTGAAGGAGGATTTCTTTCTTTTCGAATGCCGAAACTCGATTTTTGAGTTCCAACACTTCTTTCAGTAGTGCTTCCTTAGACTGAGATGCTTTGATTTCTGAGATCAAGGTGATGAGGGAATCCACCTTCTTGTGTAGTGCTTCATCTTTAACAGGAGGAGCAGATGATTGAGTAGGAGGTTCATTGGCGGCCTTGTTAGAGGAAGAATTGGTGTCACTTAGATTGATGCTGGGAACAGGGGACAGTGTTGGCTTGTCCACCTCCTGGTCATTTCCGAAAAGAGTATCATCAATGTTTTTCTATACAGAGTCGGAAATTTGGATTCGTGATCCGGACTCAGCGGAGTTCTGCTTGGAAATGCTAGGTTTCTTTTTCTTAGCCTCAATAGCTTGATAACGTTCCCAGGTCAGAGGGGCAATCTTGGAGGCAACATTCGCCCAATTCGTTTATGAGGAGTCAAAAACGTAATGATTATCATCAACCAATTTAAATAATTCCACTGTAAGGAATTGGTTGATGCTGGAGACTAGTTCTGACTTGCTCTTCCGAGCATCCTGGAGATCTTTGTGTTCGGGATCTTGTGGAGGGCCGAAAGAGTCTAGAATAAGTTGTTCAGAGTTGCGAATTGCAAAACGCTTCTGAAGCAAAGATATGTGAGTAGCGTGTTCTTGTACGGCCTGTGTGTATTTCCAGGAATTGAAGAAAGGGGTTCCTGGAGGAACTTTGGAAGAAATTATTTGTGTGGAGGATGGGAAGAACGGTGTTTCTTTTTCTAATACTTTGTCTTTTCCTTTTTCTTTTGTCGGTGAGTTCTGTGTTTCCACCAGTTTGATTATTTCGTGAGTGTCTTCTGAATCACGAAAGTTTTGTTTTTCCTCGTTCTTTTCTGATTCAGTGTCCTTGAGAGTCCAATCAACTTTCTGAAAGATGTTTCATCAAGTTAGTACTGAGGAAATGAATTCCAAAGGTAACACATACCTAGGAAACCTAACTAATTTTATCACATAGAAATAATAGTTTGGACCAAAAATTTATCTTGGATTCCCAAAAATCTAAAATTTTTATTTCGCAGCTTGTTGAACTACTGAAGTGAAAACATGTGTGACCAAATACTACTGAATATGTACATGGATTTCTCAAGTGCCAATGACGATGAGCAATAAATTGTTCAACAAGGCACCCGATTATGACTTATATAAAATAAGTGATCAAATGGTTCAAATACAGGTGGTTCTATCCGGATGGTGTTAATAGAAATCGTATAGTGCAAAAATAGGTATTACTCAGAAATTCAGATTAACTTAGGAGAATGCAAGTGTTCAAAAAATGTGTGCAGTTGAGTATTAGAGATGTAAATTTTGACGAGAGAATTCTGAGAGAGAGAGCTTCAGAAAGGGTAGATGTAGAAAGGAGTAGAATCAGAAAAGAGATAGTTTCAGAAAAGAAAGATTCGAATATGGGAATTCAGAAAAGGGGAAATTCAGAAAGGGGAAATTTAGAAAGGGGAAATTCAGAAAGGGAAATTCGGAAAGGTGTACCTCAACGGTTTTCTTTTGTTTCTTCTTTTTGGGTTGCTTTGCTGGAGATGCCTCTGATGCTTTCTTCTTTCCTTGACTTTTTGGAGGATGTTCATCAAGTCTAGGTTTCGGGGGGTAAAGCTTAACATTTTCGGTGTCAGAAAGGTGCTTGATGATAAGAGCGCTGGCGGGATCACCAAATTTCTATAAATCCTTAGTGAGTCTTCGAATTGGGTCAAACATTGGGTCGGTTTTCGGAGTGTAGGGTCCGACTGGTTCTAGTAGAAGTGGCTTGTCATTGTCCTTACTTGGGATCGGAATTTGGTGAAGACTGTACAAGAACTCTATGCACATTGCCCAATATCGGACACAATGTATTTTTCTTGGTGCTTTGTGAGAAACAGAGACATAAACCATGAAGTCTTCAAAAAGGATTCTTGTGTAGTCAACGGGTTTGTCGGAATAACGACTCCATAAAAGTTCAAGAATTATTCTGCTCATTTGATCAGTGCCCCCGGTCTTTCCTGTCAAGCTTCGCACACAATAATGCTTGATGCATTGCCATAAGGGGGAGAGATAGATTTTCTTAAGAGTGGAAAGATTTGAGAGAATGTATTTGTATCCCATACGATACATGTCGGCGAGTTCCTCTTGTGATGGAAGATTGTATTTCTCTTGGCTAACTTTGAGATGGAGAGCAGCTCCAAAAGCACTTCAATCAAGTTTCACTTGTTTACCTGTTAAGAGGGTGATTAAGATGTGGTCATCCTCCTTTTTGGCCGTAAGGATTGTCTTTTCCACAAGAGACATAGGTAAGGCTGGAGTGGCATCGAAGAAAGCTCTTGCAAGTGGATGCCTGCTAAGGATGCGAGTGACCACCTGTACATAATATTTGAAGGGTTTTGGGTCATTCGGTACAGGTATGTTGCATTTGGCAATAGGAACATTGCCACTTGCAGCCGAACCTCCACTTTTTGAGGAATTGGTCATATTAACACTGAATTAACAGAATCAACAAGCAAACCCTATTGAAATTTTAGGTTTCTGGAATGAACAATATAATAAATTTACTAACTTGCTTAGTTGATGTTCTACCAACATATATATGATTAGAGATTATAAATATGGAAGAGATGTATTATCCTAACCTATTGTTAACAGATACGTTGAAAAAAAGTATAAATTCTTAGGGTTTTCTGTCGGTCACTCAAAAGCAATCAAATCAATATATCTTCAATAATCAAAATAGAATGTGAAATCTTACCGGTTCAGGACCGCCTTTCCCCCTCCTGGGGCTCCTTCAGAAGTGGAAGGGGGCACAGGTAGGTGGCTCAGAATGGCCTCAAGTTTGTTGTCACCTCCTTGGCCACTTTGCCAAGTTCTTCAGAAATTGTTGTGGAGGCGACATTCTTGAATTGGTTAGAAGTATCAATGTTTAAACTTGCAGCCGCTTTGATTTGTTGGAGAGGGCCATCCATAGTATCGGTAATCTTTCCTAGAGTGTGGGTGAACAGCTGCAAGATGAGAAAGTGAGTCTTTCTGATCGATTGATTTTTCGAAACCAGGCCAAAGAGATACTGTTGAAGATGTTCTATGAAGGACTTGATTTTATTATCTACTAACTCCACGATGTTAGTAAGATCCATTTCAGATGCCTGGACGACGCGCATGATACTGTCTGCCTTTTTGAAAAGGTCCTTGGCTTCTGAATGCCTTTTCTCATCAACTTCATTAAGGCCTAATGCTAGTGCCATCTGAACTTCATTATCCAAGTGAAGGAGGATTTCTTTCTTTTCGAATGCCGAAACTCGATTTTTGAGTTCCGACACTTCTTTCACCAGTGCTTCCTGAGACTGAGATGCTTTGATTTCTGAGATCAAGGTGATGAAGGAATCCACCTTCTGGTGTAGTGCTTCACCTTTAATAGGAGGAGCAGATGATTGAGTAGGAGGCTCATTGGCTGCCTTATGAGAGGAAGAATTGGTGTCACTTAGATTGATGCTGGGAACAGGGGACACTGTTGGCTTGTCCACCTCCTGGTCATTTCCGAAAAGAGTATCATCAATGTTTTTCGATACAGAGTCGGAAATTTGGATCCATGACCCGAACTTAGCGGAGTTCTGCTTGGAAATGCTATTTCTTTTTGTTAGCCTCAATAGCTTGATAACGTTCCTAGGTCAGAGAGGCAATCTTGGAGGAAACATTCGCCCAATTCGTTTCTGAGGAGTCAAAAACATAATGAGGATCATCAACCAATTTAAATAACTCCACTGTAAGGAACTGTTAATGCTGGAGACTAGTTCTGACTTGATCTCCCGAGCATCCTGGAGATCTTTGTGTTCGGGATCTTGTGGAGGGCCGAAAGAGTCTAGAATAAGTTGTTCATAGTTGCGAATTACAAAATGCTTCTGAAGCAAAGACACGTGAGTAGCGTGTTCTTGTACGGCCCGTGTGTATTTCTAGGAATTGAAGAAAAGGGTTCCTGGAGGAACTTTGAAAGAAATTATTAGTGTGGAGGATGGGAAGAACGGTGTTTCTTTTTCTGATACTTTTTCTTTTCCTTTTTCTTTTGTCAGTGAGTTATGTGTTTCCACCAGTTTGATTATTTCCTGAGTGTCTTCTGAATCACGAGAGTTTTGTTTTTCCTCGTTCTTTTCTGATTCAGTGTCCTTGAGAGTCCAATCACCTTTCTGAAAGATGTTTCATCCAGTTAGTACTGAGGAAATGACTTCCAAAGGTAACACATACCTGGGAAACCTAACTAATTTTATCACATAGAAATAATAGTTTGCACCAAAAATTTATCTTGGATTCCCAAAAATCTAAAATTTTTATTTCGCAGCTTGTTGAACTACTGAAGTGAAAACATGTGTGACCAAATACTACTGAATATGTACATGGATTTCTCAAGTGCCAATGATGATGAGCAATAAATTGTTCAACAAGGCACCCGGTTATGACTTATATAAAATAAGTGATCAAATGGTTCAAATACAGGTGGTTCTATCTGGATGGTGTTAATAGAAATCGTATAGTGCAAAAATAGGTATTACTCAGAAATTCAGATTAACTTAGGAGAATGCAAGTGTTCAAAAATGTGTGCAGTTGAGTATTAGAGATGTAAATTTTGACGAGAGAATTCTAAGAGAGAGAGCTTCAGAAAGGGTAGATGTAGAAAGGAGTAGAATCAGAAAAGAGATAGTTTCAGAAAAGAAAGATTCGAATATGGGAATTCAGAAAAGGGGAAATTCAGAAAGGGGAAATTTAGAAAGGGGAAATTCAGAAAGGGAAATTCGGAAAGGTGTACCTCAACGGTTTTCTTTTGTTTCTTCTTTTTGGGTTGCTTTGCTGGAGATGCCTCTGATGCTTTCTTCTTTCCTTGACTTTTTGGAGGATGTTCATCAAGTCTAGGTTTCGGGGGGTAAAGCTTAACATTTTCGGTCTCAGAAAGGTGCTTGATGATAAGAGCGCTGGCGGGATCACCAAATTTCTATAAATCCTGAGTGAGTCTTCGAATTGGGTCAAACATTGGGTCGGTTTTCGGAGTGTAGGGTCCGACTGGTTCTAGTAGAAGTGGCTTGTCATTGTCCTTACTTGGGATCGGAATTTGGTGAAGACTGTACAAGAACTCTGTGCACATTTCCCAATATCGGACACAATGTTTTTTTCTTGGTGCTTTGTGAGAAACAGAGACATAAACCATGAAGTCTTCAAAAAGGATTCTTGTGTAGTCAACGGGTTTGTCGGAATAACGACTCCATAAATGTTCAAGAATTATTCTGCTCATTTGATCAGTGCCCCCGGTCTTTCCTGTCAAGCTTCGCACACAATAATGCTTGATGCATTGCCATAAGGGGGAGAGATAGATTTTCTTAAGAGTGGAAAGATTTGAGAGAATGTATTTGTATCCCATACGATACATGTCGGCGAGTTCCTCTTGTGATGGAAGATTGTATTTCTCTTGGCTAACTTTGAGATGGAGAGCAGCTCCAAAAGCACTTCAATCAAGTTTCACTTGTTTACCTGTTAAGAGGGTGATTAAGATGTGGTCATCCTCCTTTTTGGCCGTAAGGATTGTCTTTTCCACAAGAGACATAGGTAAGGCTGGAGTGGCATCGAAGAAAGCTCTTGCAAGTGGATGCCTGCTAAGGATGCGAGTGACCACCTGTATATAATCTTTGAAGGCTTTTGGGGCATTCGGTACAGGTATGTTGCATTTGGCAATAGGAACATTGCCACTTGCAGCCGAACCTCCACTTTTTGAGGAATTGGTCATATTAACACTGAATTAACAGAATCAACAAGCAAACCCTATTGAAATTTTAGGTTTCTGGAATGAACAATATAATAAATTTACTAACTTGCTTAGTTGATGTTCTACCAACATATGTATGATTAGAGATTATAAATATGGAAGAGATGTATTATCCTAACCTATTGTTAACAGATACGTTGAAAAAAAGTATAAATTCTTAGGGTTTTCTGTCGGTCACTCAAAAGCAATCAAATCAATATATCTTCAATAATCAAAATAGAATGTGAAATCTTACCGGTTCAGGACCGCCTTTCCCCCTCCTGAGGCTCCTTCAGAAGTGGAAGGGGGCATACGTAGGTGGCTCAGAATGGCCTCAAGTTTGGTTGTCACCTCCTTGGCCACTTTGCCAAGTTCTTCAGAAATTGTTGTGGAGGCGACATTCTTGAATTGGTTAGAAGTATCAATGTTTAAACTTGCAGCCGCTTTGATTTGTTGGAGAGGGCCATCCATAGTATCGGTAATCTTTCCTAGAGTGTGGGTGAACAGCTGCAAGATGAGAAAGTGTGTCTTTCTGATCGATTGATTTTCTGAAACCCGGCCAAAGAGATACTGTTGAAGATGTTCTATGAAGGACTTGATTTTATTATCTACTAACTCCACGATGTTAGTAAGATCCATTTCAGATGCCTGGACGACGCACATGATACTGTCTGCCTTTTTGAAAAGGTCCTTGGCTTCTGAATGCCTTTTCTCATCAACTTCATTAAGGCCTGATGCTAGTGCCATCTGAACTTCATTATCCAAGTGAAGGAGGATTTCTTTCTTTTCGAATGCCGAAACTCGATTTTTGAGTTCCGACACTTCTTTCACCAGTGCTTCCTGAGACTGAGATGCTTTGATTTCTGAGATCAAGGTGATGAAGGAATCCACCTTCTGGTGTAGTGCTTCACCTTTAATAGGAGGAGCAGATGATTGAGTAGGAGGCTCATTGGCTGCCTTATGAGAGGAAGAATTGGTGTCACTTAGATTGATGCTGGGAACAGGGGACACTGTTGGCTTGTCCACCTCCTGGTCATTTCCGAAAAGAGTATCATCAATGTTTTTCGATACAGAGTCGGAAATTTGGATCCATGACCCGAACTTAGCGGAGTTCTGCTTGGAAATGCTATTTCTTTTTCTTAGCCTCAATAGCTTGATAACGTTCCTAGGTCAGAGAGGCAATCTTGGAGGAAACATTCGCCCAATTCGTTTCTGAGGAGTCAAAAACATAATGAGGATCATCAACCAATTTAAATAACTCCACTGTAAGGAACTGTTAATGCTGGAGACTAGTTCTGACTTGATCTCCCGAGCATCCTGGAGATCTTTGTGTTCGGGATCTTGTGGAGGGCCGAAAGAGTCTAGAATAAGTTGTTCATAGTTGCGAATTACAAAATGCTTCTGAAGCAAAGACACGTGAGTAGCGTGTTCTTGTACGGCCCGTGTGTATTTCTAGGAATTGAAGAAAAGGGTTCCTGGAGGAACTTTGAAAGAAATTATTAGTGTGGAGGATGGGAAGAACGGTGTTTCTTTTTCTGATACTTTTTCTTTTCCTTTTTCTTTTGTCAGTGAGTTCTGTGTTTCCACCAGTTTGATTATTTCCTGAGTGTCTTCTGAATCACGAGAGTTTTGTTTTTCCTCGTTCTTTTCTGATTCAGTGTCCTTGAGAGTCCAATCACCTTTCTGAAAGATGTTTCATCCAGTTAGTACTGAGGAAATGAATTCCAAAGGTAACACATACCTGGGAAACCTAACTAATTTTATCACATAGAAATAATAGTTTGCACCAAAAATTTATCTTGGATTCCCAAAAATCTAAAATTTTATTTCGCAGCTTGTTGAACTACTGAAGTGAAAACATGTGTGACCAAATACTACTGAATATGTACATGGATTTCTCAAGTGCCAATGACGATGAGCAATAAATTGTTCAACAAGGCACCCGGTTATGACTTATATAAAATAATTGATCAAATGGTTCAAATACAGGTGGTTCTATCCGGATGGTGTTAATAGAAATCGTATAGTGCAAAAATAGGTATTACTCAGAAATTCAGATTAACTTAGGAGAATGCAAGTGTTCAAAAATGTGTGCAGTTGAGTATTAGAGATGTAAATTTTGACGAGAGAATTCTGAGAGAGAGAGCTTCAGAAAGGGTAGATGTAGAAAGGAGTAGAATCAGAAAAGAGATAGTTTCAGAAAAGAAAGATTCGAATATGGGAATTCAGAAAAGGGGAAATTCAGAAAGGGGAAATTTAGAAAGGGGAAATTCAGAAAGGGAAATTCGGAAAGGTGTACCTCAACGGTTTTCTTTTGTTTCTTCTTTTTGGGTTGCTTTGCTGGAGATGCCTCTGATGCTTTCTTCTTTCCTTGACTTTTTGGAGGATGTTCATCAAGTCTAGGTTTCGGGGGGTAAAGCTTAACATTTTCGGTGTCAGAAAGGTGCTTGATGATAAGAGCGCTGGCGGGATCACCAAATTTCTATAAATCCTGAGTGAGTCTTCGAATTGGGTCAAACATTGGGTCGGTTTTCGGAGTGTAGGGTCCGACTGGTTCTAGTAGAAGTGGCTTGTCATTGTCCTTACTTGGGATCGGAATTTGGTGAAGACTGTACAAGAACTCTATGCACATTGCCCAATATCGGACACAATGTATTTTTCTTGGTGCTTTGTGAGAAACAGAGACATAAACCATGAAGGCTTCAAAAAGGATTCTTGTGTAGTCAACGGGTTTGTCGGAATAACGACTCCATAAAAGTTCAAGAATTATTCTGCTCATTTGATCAGTGCCCCCGGTCTTTCCTGTCAAGCTTCGCACACAATAATGCTTGATGCATTGCCATAAGGGGGAGAGATAGATTTTCTTAAGAGTGGAAAGATTTGAGAGAATGTATTTGTATCCCATACGATACATGTCGGCGAGTTCCTTTTGTGATGGAAGATTGTATTTCTCTTGGCTAACTTTGAGATGGAGAGCAGCTCCAAAAGCACTTCAATCAAGTTTCACTTGTTTACCTGTTAAGAGGGTGATTAAGATGTGGTCATCCTCCTTTTTGGCCGTAAGGATTGTCTTTTCCACAAGAGACATAGGTAAGGCTGGAGTGGCATCGAAGAAAGCTCTTGCAAGTGGATGCCTGCTAAGGATGCGAGTGACCACCTGTACATAATCTTTGAAGACTTTTGGGTCATTTGGTACAGGTATGTTGCATTTGGCAATAGGAACATTGCCACTTGCAGCCGAACCTCCACTTTTTGAGGAATTGGTCATATTAACACTGAATTAACAGAATCAACAAGCAAACCCTATTGAAATTTTAGGTTTCTGGAATGAACAATATAATAAATTTACTAACTTGCTTAGTTGATGTTCTACCAACATATGTATGATTAGAGATTATAAATATGGAAGAGATGTAGTATCCTAACCTATTGTTAACAGATACGTTGAAAAAAAGTATAAATTCTTAGGGTTTTCTGTCGGTCACTCAAAAGCAATCAAATCAATATATCTTCAATAATCAAAATAGAATGTGAAATCTTACCGGTTCAGGACCGCCTTTCCCCCTCCTGGGGCTCCTTCAGAAGTGGAAGGGGGCACAGGTAGGTGGCTCAGAATGGCCTCAAGTTTGGTTGTCACCTCCTTGGCCACTTTGCCAAGTTCTTCAGAAATTGTTGTGGAGGCGACATTGTTGAATTGGTTAGAAGTATCAATGTTTAAACTTGCAGCCGCTTTGATTTGTTGGAGAGGGCCATCCATAGTATCGGTAATCTTTCCTAGAGTGTGGGTGAACAGCTGCAAGATGAGAAAGTGAGTCTTTCTGATCGATTGATTTTCCGAAACCAGGCCAAAGAGATACTGTTGAAGATGTTCTATGAAGGACTTGATTTTATTATCTACTAACTCCACGATGTTAGTAAGATCCATTTCAGATGCCTGGACGACGCGCATGATACTGTCTGCCTTTTTGAAAAGGTCCTTGGCTTCTGAATGCCTTTTCTCATCAACTTCATTAAGGCCTGATGCTAGTGCCATCTGAACTTCATTATCCAAGTGAAGGAGGATTTCTTTCTTTTCGAATGCCGAAACTCGATTTTTGAGTTCTGACACTTCTTTCACCAGTGCTTCCTGAGACTGAGATGCTTTGATTTCTGAGATCAAGGTGATGAAGGAATCCACCTTCTGGTGTAGTGCTTCACCTTTAATAGGAGGAGCAGATGATTGAGTAGGAGGCTCATTGGCTGCCTTGTGAGAGGAAGAATTGGTGTCACTTAGATTGATGCTGGGAACAGGGGACACTGTTGGCTTGTCCACCTCCTGGTCATTTCCGAAAAGAGTATCATCAATGTTTTTCGATACAGAGTCGGAAATTTGGATCCATGACCCGAACTTAGCGGAGTTCTACTTGGAAATGCTATTTCTTTTTCTTAGCCTCAATAGCTTGATAACGTTCCTAGGTCAGAGAGGCAATCTTGGAGGAAACATTCGCCCAATTCGTTTCTGAGGAGTCAAAAACATAATGAGGATCATCAACCAATTTAAATAACTCCACTGTAAGGAACTGTTAATGCTGGAGACTAGTTCTGACTTGATCTCCCGAGCATCCTGGAGATCTTTGTGTTCGGGATCTTGTGGAGGGCCGAAAGAGTCTAGAATAAGTTGTTCATAGTTGCGAATTACAAAATGCTTCTAAAGCAAAGACACGTGAGTAGCGTGTTCTTGTACCGCCCGTGTGTATTTCTAGGAATTGAAGAAAAGGTTTCCTGGAGGAACTTTGGAAGAAATTATTAGTGTGGAGGATGGGAAGAACGGTGTTTCTTTTTCTGATACTTTTTCTTTTCCTTTTTCTTTTGTCAGTGAGTTCTGTGTTTCCACTAGTTTGATTATTTCCTGAGTGTCTTCTGAATCACGAGAGTTTTGTTTTTCCTAGTTCTTTTCTGATTCAGTGTCCTTGAGAGTCCAATCACCTTTCTGAAAGATGTTTCATCCAGTTAGTACTGAGGAAATGAATTCCAAAGGTAACACATACCTGGGAAACCTAACTAATTTTATCACATAGAAATAATAGTTTGCACCAAAAATTTATCTTGGATTCCCAAAAATCTAAAATTTTTATTTCGCAGCTTGTTGAACTACTGAAGTGAAAACATGTGTGACCAAATACTACTGAATATGTACATGGATTTCTCAAGTGCCAATGACGATGAGCAATAAATTGTTCAACAAGGCACCCAGTTATGACTTATATAAAATAAGTGATCAAATGGTTCAAATACAGGTGGTTCTATCCGGATGGTGATAATAGAAATCGTATAGTGCAAAAACAGGTATTACTCAGAAATTCAGATTAACTTAGGAGAATGCAAGTGTTCAAAAATGTGTGCAGTTGAGTATTAGAGATGTAAATTTTGATGAGAGAATTCTGAGAGAGAGAGCTTCAGAAAGGGTAGATGTAGAAAGGAGTAGAATCAGAAAAGAGATAGTTTCAGAAAAGAAAGATTCGAATATGGGAATTCAGAAAAGGGGAAATTCAGAAAGGGGAAATTTAGAAAAGGGAAATTCAGAAAGGGGAAATTCGGAAAGGTGTACCTCAATGGTTTTCTTTTGTTTCTTCTTTTTGGGTTGCTTTGCTGGAGATGCCTCTAATGCTTTCTTCTTTCCTTGACTTTTTGGAGGATGTTCATCAAGTCTAGGTTTCGGGGGGTAAAGCTTAACATTTTCGGTGTCAGAAAGGTGCTTGATGATAAGAGCGCTGGCGGGACCACCAAATTTCTATAAATCCTGAGTGAGTCTTCGAATTGGGTCAAACATTGGGTCGGTTTTCGGAGTGTAGGGTCCGACTGGTTCTAGTAGAAGTGGCTTGTCATTGTCCTTACTTGGGATCGGAATTTGGTGAATACTGTACAAGAACTCTATGTACATTGCCCAATATCAGACACAATGTATTTTTCTTGGTGCTTTGTGAGAAACAGAGACATAAGCCATGAAGTCTTCAAAAAGGATTCTTGTGTAGTCAACGGGTTTGCCGGAATAAAGACTCCATAAAAGTTCAAGAATTATTCTGCTCATTTGATCAGTGCCCCTGGTCTTTCCTATCAAGCTTCGCACACAATAATGCATGATACATTGCCATAAGGGGGAGAGATAGCTTTTCTTAAGAGTGGAAAGATTTGAGAGAATGTATTTGTATCCCAGACGATACATGTCGGTGAGTTCCTCTTGTGATGGAAGATTGTATTTCTCTTGGCTATATTTGAGACGGAGAGCAGCTCCAAAAGCACTTCGATCAAGTCTCACTTGTTTACCTGTTAAGAGGGTGATTAAGATGTGGTCATCCTCCTTTTTGGCCGTAAGGATTGTCTTTTCCACAAGAGACATAGGTAAGGATGGAGCGGCATCGAAGAAAGCTCTTGCAAGTGGATGCCTGCTAAAGATGTGAATGACCACCTGTAGATAATCTTTGAAGGCTTTTGGGTCATTCGGTACAGGTATGTTGCATTTGGTAATAGGAACATTGCCACTTGCAGCCGAACCTCCACTTTTTGAGGAATTGGTCATATTAACACTGATTAACATAATCAACAAGCAAACCATATTGAAATTTTAGGTTTCTGGAATGAACAATATAATAAATTTACTAACTTGCTTAGTTGATGTTCTACCAACATATGTATGATTAGAGATTATAAATATGGAAGAGATGTATTATCCTAACCCATTGTTAACAGATACGTTGAAAAAAAGTATAAATTCTTAGGCTTTTCTGTCGGTCGCTCAAAAGCAATCAAATCAATATATCTTCAATAATCAAAATACAATGTGAAATCTTACCGGATGATGAAGATGGAGAATCAAAAATTTGAAGACAATAAGAAAAATGTTTGGGACAGACTGCTCAATTGAGAGGCGTGAGAGAATTTAGGGTTTTGCAGGTAGAAAGGATGAATGTAATGAAGGGTTTTGTAGAAGACGAAGAGAGGAGAGAGAAAGAAGGGAGGGAACGGTTATATGGTTTGAATAATGGGGAACAACCGTCGGAAGAGAGAATCAGGGGACGTGTGAAGAGACATGTCAGAAAAGGGAGTGCTTGGCATTTAATGCAAGAAATGATGATAAAGAATGGTACAATAAAGGACAGACACGTCTGACAAATTGAGGATCCAATTGAAAATATGCAGATTATTTATTTCTAATAATTTGATAGTTAATGTAACGATATTTACTTTTCATTCCTTCATTAAAAATGTCTGGTTCTTTCGGAATCCATATGATATGAGTGTTCAGAAACTGCGAGATTAGAGAATACTTACCTTGGTTGCTGAATGAGTGATCTCGTAATGCAACAGTTCAGAAATGAGAATGAAGTTCAGAGATGGATTCAGAAAATTTAGGTTCTGAAGTAGAAGAAGTAGAAGAAGTTCAGAAGTTTAGAAGTTTAAGAAATTCAGAAGAAGAAGTTCAGAAATTGAAGAAGTTCATAAGTTGAAGAAGTTCAGAAGTTGAAGAAGTTCAGAAGTTGAAGAAGTTCAGAAGTTGAAGAAGTTCAGAAGTTGAAGAAGTTCAGAGATTTAAGAAATTCAGAAGTTGAAGAAGTTCAGAAATTGAAGAAGTTCAGACGTTTAAGAAATTCAGAAGTTGAAGAAGTTCAGAGATTTAAGAAATTCAGAATTTGAAGTGTAATCTCCGAAATGTAAGTTTTTAGAGAGAAGGGACACAAATATGAGAGATTAGGGAGCAAATAAGATAACACACGTGTCAACTCAAGAAATGATGAAAGCGTCGTAATTCGTGAGTGAAAGTGTTAAGTAACTCTGCAGAGATCGTTAATGACGCCGACGGATTGTGGAAACCCGTCTAATCAATCGTCTTAACACAATTTTGCATTGATTGATGCATTAAAGTTCTGCAAAACTCATGATTATTTCCAGGGGATGGATTGGAGCCAAAAAGGGGACGAGTAATCGACCACTTGTTTGCCTATAAAAGGAGGGTAGTCTTAGCAGGAAAATTCACACATAACAAAAACCTAAACAACAAGATGGCAGCAAGACATCCCTTTAACCGTGATGAGAAAGTGGAAGTTAAGATGCAGGAGGGGGAGTTTGCTGGGGGCATTTACGGTGGTGTCATCAAGGGGATATGGAACCATAGGTATGAGGTGAAGATGACTACTCCCACAGATGGGAATACGGGAGGTCCGTTGACTGTTCACGTGGACGTTTGGTATTGTCGGGGCTGGTGGAGAGCTGTGATTGGCGAAGTAGCTGCCAACCATCAGTATCATGTGATGCTGGAGGATGCAACGCCGTTGCTTGTTGACGAATCTGAGTTGCGAATCAATCAGACATTCCTCCATGGAAATCCCCCAAAGTGGCAGTACAATAAACTCTAGGAAAATGTGTAACTTCTTTTGGCATGTTTGTATCATTTTCCTAAGGTAATGAAAGCTGCTTTTGTGTTGTTTTGTGAGTTTTTAAGTTTTGTGAAATGTTGATAAACGCACAAACAATAAATAAGAATCGTAAAATATGTTGTAGAATGAAGGAGATGACAAAAACAAAGAACCTTTGATTTCGGAAGTCCTTGTCCGAGATTTAGTTTTGGTTTCGGATGAAGATTTTTGGAAGAGTTTGATATGTTCAGAATTAGTAAGGTAGAAGAGTAGTGAGAATGAGAGTTAGGTAGGAAAAATCAATCTCTGAAGAAATCTGAGTCAGGATTTAGCATTCCCAGCATTTCCAGAAAGTTGTGAAATTTAGTAGAATCTAATGCTTTAGTAAAAACATCAGCTACCTGTTCTTTAGTAGGAATGAAATAAAGTTCGATGTTACCTTGCAGGATTTGGTCTTTGATAAAATGGTACCTAAGGTCGATGTGTTTAGTCATGGAGTGCTGAATGAGATTGTGAGATATGGCTATTGTACCCTTGGAATCGCAGTAGATGGGAACTTGAAGAAATATATATCCATAGTCCAGGAGCTGAATATTCATCAAAAGGACTTGTGAGCAACAAGTGGAAGCAGCGACATATTCTGCTTCTGCTGATGATAATGCTACACAGTTTTGCTTCGTTCAGGACCAACTAACTAGCCTTCCACCCAGAAATTGACATCCTCCAGATGTGCTCTTCCTATCTAGATTGCATTCGGCATGATCCGAGTCGGTAAATGCTTGGAGTTTAAAGTTGTCTCCGACTGGATACCATAGACCCATTGCTTTTGTGCCTTTAAGATATTTGAAAATTTGTTTCACAATAGTCAGATGTGAGAGTTTCGGAGCTGCTTGATATCTTGCACAGATGCATGTAGCAAACATGATGTCTGGTCTGCTGCCAGTTAAGTATAGGAGAGATCCAATCATTCCTCAATAGATTTTGTGATCTACTGGTTCACCTTCTGGATCTGCGAAAATTTTATGATTGGTGGAAATGGGAACTTTGGACGTAGAGCAATTCTCAAGAGAAAATTTCTTCAGTAATTCATTGTGTAGTTTTCTTGATGATTGAATATTCCTCTGCTTGTCTGTTATATTTGAAGACCTAAGAAGTAATTAATTTCCTTGTTCATGCTCATATGAAATTTGTCAGTCGTAACTTTAGCAAACTCATCAACCATCGTTTGATCAGTTGAACCAAAAATGATGCCATCTACATAAACCTGTACAATCATTATATGCTTCTGATGGGATCGTACAATGAATGTAGGATCAATGGTTCCTCTTCTATATCCGGAGGTTACCAAGAAATTTGACAATGTTTCATACAAAGCTCTAGGTGATTGCTTCAAACCATGAACAGCTTTATTCTGGCGATAAACATGATTTGGATGAGAAAGATCTTCAAAGCCTGGACGTTGCTGAAGATAGTCAACTTCTTGAAGATCACCTTGCAAGAATGCACTTTTCACATCCATTTGATGAACTATGATGCATTTGTGAGAAGCATAGGCTAAGAAGATTCTGATTGCTACTAGCCTTGCCACAGGTGCATATGTCTCATCATAGTCGAGTCCTTCAATCTGACTATATCCTTTTGCTACTAATCGGGCTTTATTTCTGACTAGTGTGCCCATGTCGTCTAGTTTGTTTCGGAAGGCCCATCTTGTGCCAATGATAGTGATTGGATGGTCGTGGCACAAGATCCCAAACTTTATTTCGCTTGAATTCTTCTAACTCTTCCTGAATTGCTTTGATCCAAACGTCGTCGTCTAGAGCATCAAAGACAGTCTTTGGCTCAACTTTGCTGATATAGGCAGCAAACTGGCATTCATCCTGGATTGATTTCTTGGATCTTGTCTGTACTCCTGAAGAGGGATTCCCGAAAATTTGATTCGGGGGGTGGTTCCGAGTCCACTTGTGGAGTCTCGGAAGAAGGGCTGGATCAGAGACAGGAGGTGATATGTCTTGAATGAACTTGGTTTTCTCAGGAGTTACATCTTGGATATGTGATTCTTCGGCAGATATTTCTTCATCAGCTTCAAATGTGAAGATCGGTACATCATTGGATGCATCTGCTGAAGAGTTGTTTCTTTCATTTTCTGAGTGTTGATGGTCCCCCTCAGATTGTGGGATACCTGTTAGTTCTATATGCCCAAGGATGATCATAAAATGATATTGCTAATAATACATGATCCTATAGGGTCACACCAATAACAAGTTAGACACCAATTTGATCATTTGATACAATGAATTTGATTTATCGTCAAATGATATAAAACTTGCAATTCATTCAGAGAATTATTACTTTATGGAAATTAATAATTACTCTAAGTTATGATTCATATGAGATGAATTAATATGAGTTTAAATATGATCATTTATATCATTTAATTGTTAAATGGTTTAAATGATAAGTATCGAACCCTTTTCTTATTTTAAGTGTTAAAATGAATTTCACATGTGTGTATAAATGTATAAATATTTATATTTTATGAAAATATATATATTTGAATACATATAATACATTATAAAAGATATATATATATTTATATAAACATATATATAATTATATATGTTAGTTATAAGTATATATATATATATGTGTGAATAAATAAAAGGATTAGTTTTGGAAATGAAGTTTTATTACTTATAAAAACTTTTGACAATTTTTTATAAATAATAAAGCATGGGAATCTCTCCTTTTTGACCCTAGATGGCCGGCCCCCTCATGGTCCTCCCAAGGTGCATGAGTTTGAACATTAAAAGTATACAAGATGCTTTGTGTCTCCAAGAATTGACTAGGTTCTTTTGTTTAAAATAACTCTTCATACTCCTCATTTGTAACCAACAATTCTCGGCCATTTTGGGAGAGATAGACCATCATTTTCATGTTCCAAATACCAGCCAAGAACACCCCTTTGGTCCATGCAAAAATCGTTTTTATGCTCAAAGATTAAAGGTGTTCTTATTGCAAGTTATCAAGACTAGCATCAAAGGTGTTCAAACTTGTGGTGGATCAACTATAGAGGGAATCTTCCTTGCTTCCTAGCCATTATAATTCGTCCATAACAAGACCAAGAAGAAAGGGTATGATCTTGAACTCTATCTATGCTTGTTCTTCATCTTATCTCTACATGCATGTAGCATGATCCTCTTGGAAGTGAAATTCGTGTTCATGATTTTATGCTTCCGTTGCAACTTCAAGTTTTTGAAACTAATTACATGAACATATGATTTCCAACAATTGGTATCAGAGCCATGGCTATATTGCATGTTTAGATAATAAGTTTATTTGGATAAACTTGGTTTTTGGAAGCCATGAATGTTCATCTTCTTGAATGAAAGTTTCATGCATGGCTTCTTTGGCAACATGCAAGAGTTTAATATATGATTTTATGTAACCAACTATATTTTATGTTTGCATGCATTTGGTTACATAATTGTTGCCTTAGAAAAACAAAGTGTTGATTTTCTTGTGATTTTATGTGATAAAATGGTGCATAAACAAGCCAAGGACCATATGATGCATGTTGTGTGTTTATATTCGATATGGTTGTAATCTATTCTTTTATTCAAATGGTTTGTAATAATAATTAGTTATTTCCTTCTTTTATTCATTTTTGTAAGCATTAGAATAGTTGTATTTTGGTATATCTTTATAAAATGTAACAAGAGAAGGAGATAAAGGCATGAGAAGCAACTACCAAACAGCAACATTTTTCCTGCCATGGCTGCCATTTTCGGACCTGTTAAGGAGGGTTTAGAAAATTCATATCTTGGTGTTTTGATGCTATACTTGTTGGTAACTTTAATATCTAGTATATACAAAAGGTGTTAGCAAGTATAAGCATCGATATGACCAAGCATGAAGTGAAGAAAGTTATCAAAACAACAAAAATCCTCCTGTCAAGGGCTGTTTCTGTCGAGATTTTTGAGGGGCAAAAAGAAAATTCACAAGCTCTTCCATGGTGTCAAGAAATGGTGGTTCAAGTGTCATTTGATGATATAAGAAGCTTGGCAAAATTGTAGCCAAATCGAAGATCATTTGGTTGAGTTTTTTGTCATCTTTTTGTCCCTAGGTTTGGACTTGATATTTCATGTATGGCTCACATGAAATATCAAATTAGTTGGCTTGTGTTTATGCACCCATGCATGCATGTGATGATTGAATGTTTTATGATTTTATGTTGTGGATGAAAATAAGATTTTACATGCTAGACAACCTAGATAATTAAACATAATCATCAAGGAGTTTGTAATTTTCAATTTTACATATTTAAAACATAAGATGTAAAACAAATGGTTTTATTAAAAATGGGTTTTATTATAAAACCTATAAAGTCAAGTTTTGAAAATAAATGAAACAAATAAAATGGAGATTTTATGATTTCTTACAAACTCCACCCCTAAATAATAATGGTAATTATTTAGGATTAAAATTGGTTCTATTGTATGTGATCAAACTCAAACTTAATATTGGATATTAATAGTAATCTTGACCACAATCAAAGAATCAATAAAATGGAGATTTTATGATTAAGGAACCAATTAACAAAATAAGATTTTAATGGTACCATGTTCATTGGATGCATGCAATCTACATGATACCATATGTTTTTTCAAAAATTAGAATTGTAAAACATACAAATCCCTTTCGAAATACAAATCAATGCCGTCCCTCTAAAAGACACTCACGTGTCACTTGAATATCCTTGTGGGATAAAGGTTACCTAACCACTTGGAATCTTCTTGTGATACAAGAGGTAGTTTTGCAATATTGATGGGATAAAGGACACCTAACCATTAATAGTTGTCAAAACTACACGTCCGTTTAAGTAGGATGATTTGTTTGGAAATCTTTTGTGATAAAGGTCACCTAAACATTAGAAATCCAAGGCATAGATGGGATCAAACATGCCAAACCTATAAATGTTATAATGGGATCCCATAACTCTAGAAATTATATTTGGATATAATTGGTAAACCGTTACCTACCTTGTTGATTCGAATAGGCGGGATAAAGGATACCTAACCACTTATTCGTATTGCAACTTGGATTCTAGACCTTAATAAATTAAAGTTTATGAAACATGAAAGGGTATTAATTATTAAGGACTTAATATCATAATTTACTAAATTAAACCTTGTTAAAATTTTGTAGATGGCACCAAACGCAACAAACCCGGCTCCTAACAAAACCTCACTACGGTCTCTCCTTGAGGGAGAAAAACTTAACCACACCAACTTCTTGGATTGGTACCGTAGTGTGAGAATAGTTCTCAAGCAAGAAAAGAAAGAATATGTTCTCAATGAACCACTTCCTGAAGAGCCCCCTGCCATCCCTAAGCCCGCACACGATGCATGGTTTAAAAAGATGGATGACTCCATTGATGCATCATGCCTCATGTTGGCAACCATGATTCCTGACCTTCAAAAGGACTTAGAGAATCATTCAGCCTATGACATGATCAATCAATTGAAGGAAATGTTCCAACAACTTGCAAGAACGGAAAGGTTCGAAACTGTTCGGGCTTTCCATGCTTGCAAGATGGAGGATGGACAGACGGTAAGCTCTTATGTGCTCAAAATGAAGAGTCACATTGATCATTTGGCACGTCTTGGAGTTGTGATGCCCGATGAGCTAGCAACGGATATGATCCTTAACTCCTTGACAAAGTCTTTTGATCCCTTTGTCATGAACTATAACATGAATGGTTTGAACAAGACTATCCCGGAATTGCATGGGATGCTAATCACCGCGGAAAAGAATCTGCCTAAGAACACCACTCAAGTTCTCATGATCAAGGAAGGTGGCACAAAGAGAACTAGACCCGAACACCCCACCAACTACAAGGGCAAAGGGAAGGCAAAGGTTGCCAAAGGAAAGGGCAAGAAAGTTGCCCAAACATCCCGTCTGCCCAAGAAGAAGGCAAAGGTTGCCAAAGAAGACGCGTGCTTCGAATGTGGCAAAGTTGGGCATTGGAAGAGGAATTGCCCTACCTATCTTGCGGAGTTGAAGAAGAAGAAGGCCGGTGAGGGCACTTCAGGTATCTATGTGATAGACCTAGAACTTTATAATTTATCTCCTAACACATGGGTATTTGATACTGGTTGTGGAACTCACATTTGTAATATGTTGCAGGGGTTCAAAAGGAGTAGGCGACTGAAGGCAAACGAGGTAGTACTCCGGGTTGGAAACAGTGCAAGGGTTGCGGTGGATTCAATAGGAAATTTTGATTTGTTACTACCTAATGGCTTGTATTTGACATTAACGAATGTTTATTATGTTCCTAGCTTGACTAGGAATATTATTTCGGTTGCTAAGTTGAGACAATGTGGATTTGATCATTCCTTTATGAATGATGATATTTGTGTTTACAAAAACAATGTGTTCTATTTTGAGGCTAGGCCTTTAAATGGAATTTATGAAGTAAACCTTGAGGAAAAGACTAACCATGGCTCTTTATACCACACTTTCACCAAGAGACCCAAATGTGATTTGAGTCAAATTTATCTATGGCATTGTCGACTTGGGCATATAAACAAGAATCGCATATCCCAACTTCAAAAGAGTGGACTTTTGAAGGCAAATGAGAATGACTCATTTGATATATGTGAATCTTGTTTACATGGCAAGATGACTAAAGCTCCTTTCTCCGGAACCAATGAGAGGGCAAAGGACTTGTTAGGAATCATACATACGGATGTATGTGGTCCTTTCAAGCCAATGACTAGATATGGTGAAAGATATTTCATCACCTTCACTGATGACTTTAGTCGTTTTGGATATGTTTATTTGATTAAACATAAACATGAGGCGTTTGAAATGTTCAAAACGTTTCAAAGTGAAGTGGAAAATCAACTCAACAAAACAATTAAAGTTCTTCGTTCTGATAGAGGAGGTGAGTACTTAACTACAAACTTTATGGATCATCTTAAAACTTGTGGAATTGTTTCACAACTTACTCCACCAGGAACACCACAACATAATGGTGTATCTGAGAGGCGGAACCGAACACTATTGGATATGGTTCGATCCATGATGAGTAGAAGTACTCTACCTTTATCATTTTGGGGTTATGCTTTACAAACAGCTGCTCGTCTCCTAAACATGGCACCTACCAAGAAGGTAGATAAAACGCCTTATGAGATATGGCATGGAAGGGTTCCATCTTTATCCTATCTCAAGGTATGGGGTTGTGAAGCTTATGTAAGACAATAAGCTTCAAACAAACTAGAACCCTGTTCAATCAAGTGTATCTTTGTAGGGTATCCGAAAGATTGTCTTGGATACTACTTCTACAATCCCATAGAGAATAAGATATTTATTTCTCGGAAAGCTGAATTCCTAGAAAACAAGTTTTTGACGGAAGAGGCTAGTGGGAGGTTTGTGGAACTTGAGGAACTTCAGGAACCACAGCCTGATACACAAGAAATTGGATCTAGCATTCAGCAAGAAATTGTTGAACCTGAACAAACAGTTGATCAGGAACAAATTGTAACACAAGATATTCGCAGATCTGGTAGGGTTCGATTTAAACCTGAAAGGTATGGTTACCTTATGATGGAAGAGGAATGTTATACGATAGATTCTGATGAACCCATCAACTACCAGAGTGCAATGTCAGATCCTGAATCTGATAAATGGCTTGAAGCCATGAACACAGAGATGCAATCCATGCACGATAACCAAGTATGGGACTTGGTTAATCTTCCCACCAATTGTAAGACTGTTGGGAACAAATGGGTTTTCAAGAAGAAAACCGACGTGGATGGAAATGTTCACACTTTTAAGGCTAGACTTGTCGCTAAAGGATACTCACAAACTCATGGTATAGACTATGATGAGACCTTTTCACCAGTGGCAATGATCAAGTCAATTAGGATACTTTTTGCCATAGCCGCATACTATGATTATGAGATATGGCAAATGGATGTCAAGACCGCTTTCCTAAATGGACACTTATTGGAAGATGTCTATATGGATCAACCTGAAGGTTTTGTCGATCCTAAGCATCCAAACAAAGTGTGCAAGCTTAAAAGATCTATCTATGGATTGAAGCAAGCGTCTCGAACATGGAACACCGTTTTGATGAAAAAATTACAAATTTTGGATTCATCAAAAATGAGGATGACTCCTGTGTTTACAAGAAAGCTAGTGGGAGCATAGTTATATTCCTAGTATTGTATGTAGATGACATACTTTTATTCGGAAATGACATCCCAACCTTAAAAGGTGTCAAAGCATTCCTTGAGAACTGTTTCTCAATGAAGGACTTAGGAGAAGCTGCTTATGTATTAGGCATAAAGATCTATAGAGATAGATCTAAGAGACTTATTGGTCTAAGCCAAAGTGTATATATTGATAAAATCTTGAAAAGGTTCAAGATGCAAGACTCCAAAAGAGGATTCTTGCCAATACCACATGGCACCATCCTAAGTAAGTCTCAGTGCCCAAACACTAGGACTGAACTTGAAAGGATGAAACATGTCCCATATGCTTCGGCAATTGGGTCTATCATGTATGCCATGCTGTGCACTAGGCCCGACGTCTCATGTGCCTTAAGCATGACTAGTAGATATCAACAGAACCCAGGTGAAGCCCACTGGACTGCTGTAAAGAACATTCTTAAGTACTTGAGAAGAACTAAAGAAATGTTCTTAGTTTATGGTGGTTTGGAAGAAAACTTGAAGGTAAAGGGTTACACTGACGCAAGCTTCCAAACAGATAGGGATGATTCGAGATCACAATCTGGGTATGTCTTTATTTTAAATGGAGGAGCCGTATCTTGGAAGAGTTCCAAACAAGAAGTGATTGCACAATCCACTACAGAATCAGAATATGTTGCTGCTTCGGAAGCTGCTCAAGAAGCTGTCTGGATGAGAAAGTTCATTGAAGATCTAGGGGTTGTTCCTTCCATTCGGGACCCTATAGAACTCTTCTGTGACAATCTAGGTGCTATAGCTCAAGCAAAGGAACCTAGATCACATCAAAAGACCAAACACATTCACCGAAGGTATAACTACATACGACATGAAGTTAAGAATGGTGAAATAAGTATTCACAAGGTTCATACAGATCATAATTTGGCAGACCCATTCACGAAGCCTTTACCCCAAGCTAAGCATGAAAGTCACGCTAAGGGTATAGGACTTCGTTATTCTAATGAATGGATTTGATTTGTGTTTAGTGTTTTATGAATATGAAATTATGTAAACAACAAGAATTTTGTAATATATGTGACATGATGTTTCATTCATAATTTTGTGTTCTATATTAGCATGTTTAATCCTTGAATAATTTAGTTATTCTAAACGTCCATAGTCGATCATAGTTGTGGGAGCAATTATGAAGTAAGACTAATATGAATTGGATTGGTTGACTTTTATGGGTAAAAGTAGCAAAAGGTTGCAACCAAATTCATAGGTACTTGTCAGTGAACAAGTATTGGACTTGACCCGCTTCAAGATCACTCCATGGATCATCGTCATAAGTGATTCTTGAATAAAGGTATTATCATTGTATCCTTAGACCTGAGATGCATATTTGGGACTCAAGTGTAGGGAGTGCTATGTTTTGATATGGTTCACCGTTGTTCTTGAAATATAAACAACCATAAAGGCCATACTCAAGTGTAGCACTAACTATATAAGGGGCGTATGTAGTCAAGACAGGATTTGTTCCTCTTATGTGTTGAGAGTTAGACATCTAAGGCGCCTGATTGAGAGTTGAACATAGAGTGAGAATGATTAAGATCCATGTCTCATGTTCAACATGATGTCTGTGACAAAGGGATAATTGATAGATAACCTTATACATCAATTAGAGCCTCGTGCTTATGAAGAATTGGATGTTGTTGAATGGCATTATGTCATGTGTTATTGGGGGCAGTGAAATGTTGCTAGACGTTCACCACTGTCGGTATCATTCTATGATGCAACCTTGTGCAAGTGGGAGATTGTTAGTTCTATATGCCCAAGGATGATCATAAAATGATATTGCTAATAATACATGATCCTATAGGGTCACACCAATAACAAGTTAGACACCAATTTGATCATTTGATACAATGAATTTGATTTATCGTCAAATGATATAAAACTTGCAATTCATTCAGAGAATTATTACTTTATGGAAATTAATAATTACTCTAAGTTATGATTCATATGAGATGAATTAATATGAGTTTAAATATGATCATTTATATCATTTAATTGTTAAATGGTTTAAATGATAAGTATCTAACCCTTTTCTTATTTTAAGTGTTAAAATGAATTTCACATGTGTGTATAAATGTATAAATATTTATATTTTATGAAAATATATATATTTGAATACATATAATACATTATAAAAGATATATATATATTTATATAAACATATATATAATTATATATGTTAGTTATAAGTATATATATATATATGTGTGAATAAATAAAAGGATTAGTTTTGGAAATGAAGTTTTATTACTTATAAAAACTTTTGACAATTTTTTATAAATAATAAAGCATGGGAATCTCTCCTTTTTGACCCTAGATGGCCGGCCCCCTCATGGTCCTCCCAAGGTGCATGAGTTTGAACATTAAAAGTATACAAGATGCTTTGTGTCTCCAAGAATTGACTAGGTTCTTTTGTTTAAAATAACTCTTCATACTCGTCATTTGTAACCAACAATTCTCGGCCATTTTGGGAGAGATAGACCATCATTTTCATGTTCCAAATACCAGCCAAGAACACCCCTTTGGTCCATGCAAAAATCGTTTTTATGCTCAAAGATTAAAGGTGTTCTTATTGCAAGTTATCAAGACTAGCATCAAAGGTGTTCAAACTTGTGGTGGATCAACTATAGAGGGAATCTTCCTTGCTTCCTAGCCATTATAATTCGTCCATAACAAGACCAAGAAGAAAGGGTATGATCTTGAACTCTATCTATGCTTGTTCTTCATGTTATCTCTACATGCATGTAGCATGATCCTCTTGGAAGTGAAATTCGTGTTCATGATTTTATGCTTCCGTTGCAACTTAAAGTTTTTGAAACTAATTACATGAACATATGATTTCCAACAATACCATCAACATGAGTCGGGAGCGGGGGCTCCCCATGAACCTGTTGATTTTGTGAAGAGAGAGAAGGCTCCCCCTCAAATGTTGAATTATTATTTGAAGATCTAACATGATTAGTAGGGATTGTAGATTCGGTGAAGTAGAGGTTGAAGGTCCTGAGTCGGAGGTGAGCTGTTGAATGGCTTCAGGAGAGCGAATGACTTCCGCATTTGTTGCTATTTCCGGAGGATCAAGGAGGAGATCATAGCCTATCTCGATTGTCTGAATGGGTCGATGACCTACTGGAATGTCATCTTCCATGACATATAGGATGCCTTGGTTTGTTTTCTCCAGAGATATTGGTCATCAAATTCTATGTCGAAGCTTTCTTCAATAACTCGAGTTCTCCAGTTGTCCTACGCTCATGAGATTGTGTTTGAGTCCGAGAACGTAGGCAACTCTCTGAATGGTAAAGTTTTCGTTTGTCACTACCCGTCCTTTGATGATTCTGTTTGCATAATTTCCGAATGTAACGTATCCTCCATGATTGACTTTTCGATAATCCCTCAGAAACTCCAATCTCCTAGTCATGTGCATTGAGCAGGCGCTGTCAATAAGCCATTCGTCATCCTGCTCTTCCGCACTAAATGCCTAAAAATCAAATAGTTAGTTTGGGCACCCAAACTTGTTTGGACCCATTAGTTTTTCCAGACATGAGGGACTTGTTTAGAAATGTCCTGTTCAGAGAATTTTCAACTTCTGAGATATGATTATTTGAATCGGAAGATTTGAGTTCAGAAATTGGTGTTTTTACAACCCATTTTTGGACAATTCTTTTTGGAGGTTTCTGAAAGTGATTTTTGCTCTGATTAAAAATTTTAGGCTTAGAAACAAGAGAAGTTTTCGAAAGATGGTTGCAACAATGATAGCAGGTGTTATTTTGTTGTCGTTTCAAGATTTTCGAAACCCGTTGGAAATATTTGGAGATTTCCATTTTTGGATGATTTGAAATGATTTTTCCTTTTTGAAATTTGGTTTTGAGAACGTTTTGTTGTTGATTGTTCTTCTTTTTTGTTTCTGAAAAATTGATTTTTGGTTTGGAGAACTCAGAATCAGATGTTCTGGTGACTGAAGGGACATACTTTGTTGTTTTTGCAATGTACACAATTTTTGGAAATTCTGAATAATAATCTAAATAGTTAGTATATTGACTATAATGAGCGCATTTGATGTTTGGAGTTGGAAGCAATCCCTTGTGGATGTACTGTTGTGGTGCCGAGGAAGCGGGTTTCGGAGTATGATTCGAAGTGTTGAAAGTTGAATTTGTCTTCGATTTTCTTTGGTTGTAAAAATGATTTTTATGTTCAAATCTTGCATGAGATCGAGGAGATCAGACATCTTTTCGATTTAAAGTTGGTTTTACCCTGTTTTTTGTTAAATTTTGTCCGTTTCCTTTTTGAAAAGATTCTCTAGGAGAAGAGTCAGATAAAGAATCATTTAAAGAGATTAACTCTTCTATATTAACTTTAAGTTTTTCGAGTGAGGTGTTGTCCGTGTGTGAAATGTTTGAAAAGTTATGTTGAAATACATCTACATATGATTTGGTGCCCGATCCGGATGATTCAGCAGTCATTTTAGATATATTGTCAGCATTGGTACTTTTGATTGTAAATTTGTTGAAGTCATGTTTGATGATAATCTTGTTAGGATTTTTCTCCAACTCAATTTCTTCATCAGCATTTCTTCTTTTGAATTTTTCGGGTCCTTAAGACACGGATCGAATTCTTCAGTAACACAGTTACTTTGTAGATTTTCAAAGAATGAGTGTTGTTGTGAAGTTGAGGGTGAATCACTTGGGACTGAGGTCAAGTGTCTAGGCATAATTGGGACTGAAGTTATGGACAATTTGCTGCTTTCGGCAGTGTCCACTTCCGAGAAGTATGAAAAGGGAATTTTAGTTCCCTCATTTGATTCAGAAGTAGCATTTTCTGACTCAACCTTAGGAATTTCAGATAAATTCTAGGTCAGGTCCTCATCGTGCTTATCATCAAATTCGTTTGATGGGTATTGAAAGAAAGGACTTTGTTTGTTGTAGATAGAATAATTTTTATTTTTGGCTTTTTTTGCCCATCCCCAATTAAAAGTATTTTCAGAAGTGTTAGTATTAGCAAGAGACTTGAAAACTTTAGTTGCATGGTACAACTGATCTACTAATTATATAAAGTCTTATATTATCGCTTCGGGCTATATCTCTTTGCGAAGTCAAAAGCTTATTTGAATTTTCTAACAATGTTCTAGAAGTCTGTTCGATCTTCAAATTAGCGGAAAGTTTATCACAAAAGAGTTTCCTATCTTCTAATCTATTCTTCAACTTTAACACTTCATCATACCCATCATACCTTTCCTCCAGGACACGCTGATATGCTACTAAGGCATCTGTGCATGTGTTAGATATTCTTTCTAGAGCAAGTTCTAAGTCATTAGAATAAATCTGATGAGTATAAAGCATTTGACGTACCTATTCTATGATGGTCACTCCTTTGCCGGATCGATGGTTGACCATGAAGGCATAGTTCTTCGGCATGTAGGAGGATGTAGATTCAGCAGCGTCTTTAACATTCTTGACGCTCCCCAAGTCGGGGATTGGAGTTCCTGAGGTTCCTTGCACAAACATACATTCACGAGTACCTTTTTCTCTTTTATGTTTGTTTTCAAAATGTTCATGTTCATCTCCCGAAGACCATATCTCGACGTTTCCTGACGCCACAAAAGCTTTGACTTTCTGTTCTTCCTTCTCCTTCGGATAGTTTCTTGAAGCTCTACAGTCTGCAACATAATGCCAAAGTCCTCCACAATTGTGACATTTGATTACTTCGGTTTCATTATTTTCTAGAGTACGGACTTGGTTGGTGCTTGCAACTGGAGCCATTTTTGGTTTCTCTTGATGTTGCTCTTCAGTTTTCTGATAGTATCGATTCTGATTTTGACGTGACTGATGATGTCCTTTCTGATAGTTGTTGTTTCTTGATTGATAACTTGCATTTTGGTTAGTTGATCTGAAGTTTTTCTTAGGACTAGAATATGATCGGATTTGATTAAACTTCTGACTGATCATGACAATCTCATGTTGGTATGCAGCCTCCTCAGCTTCGTCGTATTCGGAGTAAAAAGATTCAGATGTTTGAACTGGAGCTGGAAGAGCAAGGGTTGGGGTTGTTGATTGAATGGTGGGTTGTGGAGCTGCAGGTGGCTGGTACTGAACTGTCGGAGTTTGGTAGTAAGAAGGGTAAGAAATTTGTGGTTGTGAAGGATGGTACGAAGGAACAGGAGTCGATTGCTGAATTGGTTGGGGGTTCTGACTCGGAGCAATCTGAGGTACCGAAGCGTTCTAATTGTTTGCGGGCAAAATATAGATGGGTTGCTGAGTCGCTTGTTGGTATTGCACGAGTTGTTGAGGAGTGTTGCCCAGCATCGTAAGGTTGTGCTCCGCAACTAATGCCAAAGGTCCTCTGTAACACCCGGCTTTTAAAACAAAACACCCCTGAAAATTTTTCATTTAAAACAACGGTTTCAATACATAAAACCATAACGAAAGGGGTATATTTTATTAAAAACGGGTACAAGTGTATCAAGGAGAGTATAAAATACCATAGTCTCCTTTGAAGCCGGGCTGCTACTGACAGCATCTATAAGTCCCACTTCTATAGTCATGGACTCTATCTTTTCCCTTATCAGAATCATGCTATCCTGCAGGGACATTTAACAAATAATATGAGCTATAAATCTCAGTGAGTAATCGTATCTGTAGATAACATGTATAAAAATACATTCATATATCTGTCTGGATATCGAATCCAAACTCCTAGCCTTACTGGCTGACCACATATCTCTTAGGATTTCACATCCTAATTCGTAGCCTTACCGGCTAATTCATAATAACCTGTATTTATCAAGCCACGTCAGTTATTTGCACATATAATCATATCTAACCATTTCTGTCCCATGTTTCTTAGTCACAATGGACTGCACCATATATCATGGCTATATAAGCCGCACCATGTGTCATAGCTATATAAGCCGCACCAAAACATTTTCAATATACAAGTCATAGCCCAAAGGCCGCACCAGCTTGGCTCAATAACCCGGTATCATAGTCAAAAGACCGCACCATTTGGACTTAAATTCAAATATCATAATCATTTATGGCTCACGAGTTTGCCCCGCTTTTGCCTAGACTCATGGCTCCGTTCTTGTCATTTCATTGACTCACGGCTCACCCGGTATTGTTTTTTTATTTTTGTTGACTCACAGCTCCGTTCTTGTCTTTCACAGACTCACGGCTTATCTGGTATTGTCTTTTTACTTTTTATTATTGACTCACAGCTCCCTTCTTGTCTTTCATAGACTAACGGCTTATCTGATATTATCATATTAATGACTCACAGCTCCGTTCTTGTCTATCATAGACTCACGGCTTATCTGGTATTGTCTTTTCAATGTTTCTGTAAACTGTCAAATTCCGTCCCCCAAATCTGTTTCAATCTGTAACAGTCCAATCAATACATATCATATATGATATAAGTGAGATTACTCACCTGGATACTTGCTGCATTTAATTCCGGTTGTTTCTTGCCTTTGCGTGCACCACAACCATTTGTCCCATACCTATATATTCATTTATATACCAAATGATCATAGGTTAATTACCATTTCAGTTGACTCTACTACATAAGAGTCCTATATAACACAATTGGGGACCATTTCCAAGCATTTCCAATCAATAACCATCGTTATAAAAATTTAATACACTTCCCGAAATACGCGTATTCTACTACAGTACTTTCGGGAGGTCGTATTCATATTCCGATAATTTTCCATGAAGTTTCACAACATATTAGACCTATGTTTAAAATTTCAGGTCAATCGGATAAGCCTAGCATCAAAATCAAACTTGGAAATTGCTCAAAATTTTAACAGAGAAGAACTTCACTTCTGCCGCACCATCGCGTCGCGATCCACCATGTGGTCGCGGCGCGATCGCTGCTGCACAGACCAGTGAGACCTCCGATTTAATGCTATAAAATCCCATTTTCTCATATTAAGCCCTTAATACATTACTTAATCGATAGAGGATTGTTCCAGGTCAAAAACCATTCATTAACATCTAGTTTTAACCCATGGAAATCATATATTTCAAACATTTTACAACAATTCCCGTTTTTGACATTTTGGTCCAAAAACTGAAATTCTTCAAAATTAATCACTTCTACTGATTATTCTCATCATTAACAACATTTGGAACTCATTAGAAGTCATTAGAATCAAGCTGATCATATAAACTCATGATTTAGGGTTCGTGAGCAAAGTTCTAGTTTTCCAAATTCTTCAACAATAGCAACATACTTTATGTTTGTTATGAATTCTTACAACATAAGCATGTTTGAGGCTTAGAAATCTTTCAAACCTCCTGGATCATAACTGAATTTCAGTTTCCAGATTATCCCAAGAAGAACACACACAAAACTTAGGTTAGAATTCATTACTAACCTTTTATGACTTTGAAATCTTCAATTTCTACCTTGCTTCTTCGATTTCTTGCTTCAATCTTCAAAGCCTTGCAGAAATCGCCTTCAAGAAGAATTCCCGTAACCTCTCAAAGTTCAGCCAACATATGAGAGATATATTTCTCATTTTATATTTTCCAGATTTACAGTTTAGCCCCTCAAGTTCCATTTCTTGAACTTTTGCCACAATAATCAAGTTTTATTACAATAAAACTTTCTTTTCTTATATTTTTGCCACAAGCAAACAATATTTTAACATATTTGGATTTTCCCATGGTCAAATGACCAAATTACCCTTTTATGGTAAAATGACCAAATTACTCTTTTTCGAGTATTAGTTTTCTAATACTTAGAACACCATATTAAATCATAGATACACTATGATTAACATATTAATACCTAACAAAAGTATCGTGGTGTTACATCCTCCAAGTTGTTGTTGCTGATTGCCCTTAACATCATGTTCCTGCCCTACAAGATTATTATAAAGCATATACATGTTATAAATTTTTAGTTTGCCTGAGTCCTGAAGCATCATTTTGACGAGCATCCAGTCCCTTCCGAGTCCTTCAAGAAATCGAAGATTGATTTCCTGATTGGACCTTTCTGCTCCTGAACTCAGGAGTCTTGTGACAAATAAGGAGAAGCGGGTGAATTCCTGTCTTAATGTTTCTCTGGCAAAAGTTGTAAAATGATTGTACTCAGAAAGACTTGACACCTGTTTTTGATCATTTGCTTCCTCCGTTCCTAAGAACATATTCTACAAGAGAACACAAATTTCTTGAGCTGACTTGCAGGTCTGTATGAGATCAAATAGTTCCGGAGGAACGCCGCATTGAATTTCGATAAAAGCGATTTGGTCATTTTCTAATTTCTCAATATCCAGGGGAGTCAATCTTGGCTGAGGAATACCACCCACAACTTCTTCAACGGTGTCGGTTCTGGGAGTGTAGATTGGGACGTGAGGTCCCTCCTCGACAAAATGCCAAATATCTTTTCCCTTAGTTCTGAGATAATTACGCATTCTGGAAGCCCAGCCATTATATCCGGTAGGAATGAGTATAAGAGCTCGGTTAGAACTGCCGACACTATTTGCAACATTTAGAGAGTAATTTATCTGCATTTTGAGTGAAATGGGAGGAATTTTGAAGGGTTTGATGCACAAAAGAGAGAGATTTTGAGAACTTGAGCTATAATAGCATGCAACGTCCGAAGAGGGTTCTAAGGTTGTTGCTACTGCCAAGGATTTGACCAAACTGGGCACTTAGAATCTTATAGACAGCTATTCAGGCTCTAATACCAATTGTTGTCGCCAAAATAGTCTAACTAAGATGCGGAAAGATAAGGTTGCGAAAAGAGAAGTTCCGAAACTCGGAGGTTTTGGAAGTGGACAAGTCCGAAGACTTGAATGGATTTGCGGAATGATAGAAATATAATAAGTACTTAGAAAAGATCGATATCTCAACAATAATTAAAGTGCATAAACAGTTAAATAACATGAAATGTAAAAACTAGAAGATTAAAGTGCTAGAAATGTAAAGACAAGAAGAAATGCAGATAAGAACAAGAGATTTGATGGAATGACAGAAGTTTATATATCAATGAAAGTGTTACAAATTGTCTCTTAAACTCATGAGGACTGAAGAAGACTTGGTCTCCCTTTTATAGACTAAGGGAAGACCTTCGGATATTAACCTCTAGACTGAAGAGCAGACAACACGTCTCTCTTCAGTCAGACAACATGGATAAATCTAATATAAGAATATAATGTCAGACTAGGGTAGCTAAACTAGAATATAATAATACAATCCGTATAACCGACATGCTCCAAAAGGCCCCACGCCTGATCTAGTCTAATCATTCCCTATAAGTTGAAGTTCTTATCCATTTGTGTTATCTTCAAGTTAGTCTTCAGATCTTCAGTCTTCTACGTAGAATGTTTAAGTATGAAAGTTCTCAGAAATTGCTTATGTTGTTTATCCGAAATCCTGAATGGATTTCGGAGTCTGGGCATTTCTGAATCAGAGTAACTTAGAAACTTGATCGCGTTATCCTTGAGTATTCTTCTAAGTCAGTTCGGAACATGATCTTCCGAACTGTGTTTTCCAATCTAGCCGTCTTCCGAGCTTTGTCTTCTAACTAGAGTTCTGAAATCCAAGACTGCATTTCGGATATATATAATGAATATCACACGAATCATTCTGAATCATAAGCATGCTAATTAAACATAATCAGAACATATAATCAGAACATTCATCTTCAAAACATAACTATTGTTTAGTACTTAAAACATTCATACTAATAATTGTTCAAACATTCCATCAAAATAAACTAACTCCAAATACCAACAAAACAAGCTTATCTAAACACCGAGTTGGTCAACGACTTGATTTTAGCATTAACATACCCAAAACCAATCGATTCCTTGGATGAATGTCTCAAACAGTCAACTCTTGCACAAGCCCTTACTGCTAGCCCAGTTGTTCCAGCTACGCTTGTTCATCGGGGACACTACACGTCAGTCGCTGTCTTTAAAGCTGATAACGTTGTTGATTCAATGACTTATGAAGTACTGAATGTCGATAACACCACCAAACGCATCCAACTCACCAAATCTGGATTCACAAAAGCTCTACAACTACCTATCATCGAGAAACATGTTGTTCCAACTTCTGAGCAGATTGTTAATATGTTCAATGCCATGGGATACGATCCTGAGCCCTCCAACATTGGTAGCTTCAAGAAGAAGTATCTTCCCACTCTGTGGAAATTCTTCTTTGGGATATTTCTGAGGTGTTTATCTAGAAGAACTTCAGGTTTGGACTCTGCAAGCCAAACGTTCATGGGCCTTCTCTATGGAATCTACTACGATGTCCAAGTAGATTTCGCTTCCATCCTCTGGACTGATTTCTATTCACACATCAATCATCCATTGAAAGGAATTGAGATTTCCAAAGCCAGATTTTGGAGGATAATATTTGATGATCATTATCAAAGAGCGGGTTATCAATATGACTCATCTCTTCCTCTTATGAAATATGGACATATCGCTGTACCATCTGTTGATGAGAACTCTTCGGAATTCTGTGCCCAAATTCCTCATGGGATGCTTGCATAAGTAGCTCTACAGATCGATGTGGTCGGTGCCTATCGATCCACTCTCATCATGCCCTATCCCATTCATCCATCTACTGAAGAAACTCAAGCTAAAATTCCTACAAAGTCAAAGGGGAAGAGGAAAATAACAGGAGGTCCAAGTGTTACGAAGGCCCCCAAAAAGAGAAAGGCTTCGGAGCAACCCCTACGAAAAGAACTCAACCCAAAAGAATCAAGAAATAAGTTGAAGAATCTTCGGATTCTGATCGCACTCTTTCAAAAGACATTCATGCCGAAGAAGAAGAACAACAACAGTCCATCCCAATCAAAGAAACCAGAATACCTTCTCCTCCAACCTCTACCATCACCACCGAACCCTTAACCACTTCTACTCCACTCACTACCACAATAAAAACTACATCTTCGGATGTTCCTCCCATCTCCACATCAGCTGAAACTCCATTACCTCAACCACTCACACTTCATAACCGATTATCACCTCATCTGATCCATTGTTCAACATACCTTCTTCTGGTTTAGATACTTCACTTCATGATTTTCCATTCCAGGAAGGTTTTGGACGTGAAACTACCTCTACTTTGCAACCTCCATCAGCAGACGCTGCATTTCAGGCTTATCACATGGCTCCTATCACCATCGAGGGGAATGACGATAATCTTGATGATGGAGATTTTGTATTCATCAAGCAATACAAAACCCTCAACAAAAAGCTTGACATTCTTCATCAAACCCAAACGGGCTATGATCCAAAGAAGACAACTGAGGATGATGTGGCTGAAAATATTGATGAAGTCAAGAAGGAACTGTATGAGAGGGTTGATGTGCTTATTCAGCAGTCTGAGAAAAGGATTCTGGATCAGCAGGTTAGGATCTAGAGTATCCTTGAGCAAAAGTTAAACATGACTGTCACAGAAGTAGAAACGAAGCACAAGTTCCTTCAGGAGGAGACTGTTAAGAAGATGAATGAATTGGTTGGAATGATTGAATCCTCCAACACTGAGGTTCAATCTTACAACACTCAGTACCAAACCAAGTTTGAAAAACAACTTGAAGAAGCTAATGTGAAGGTTGTTGAGTTAACAGCTTCCCAGACATCACCTCAGTAGTAAGCTTCGCTGAAGAACTTCAAAAAACAAACTCTGGAATGAACAGCGATCTTCTCGACAAACTCAAGCTTACGCTTCAACCACTTATTAGCGTTGCTTATCGCATGGAACGTTCTCAATCTGCCCAATCGAGACCATATGTGTCTGCTTAACCTGACCCTATGGTTCATCCTTCGCAAGGGGGAGAAATCAGTGGTTTATGGTCTCGTGCACTTACTTCTACGATAACAACATCAACAACAAAAACAACAATACCAACAACATACAGTCCTCCTACCGTGGGAAGGCCACAGTTTCTACCACCTCCAAATGTAACCAAAGGGACAGTCATCCATTCTGAGTCTACGGGTCCTACCTTCGGAACAATCACATCTTCAAAAGCTGGCGCTTCAGGTTCAAAATCTGAAGACAAGAAAAAGGGTGTTTTGATTTCTCCTCACATGGAGCAAGTCCACAAAGAAAGAGAAGAATAGTACAATAAAATGCTTCTAATCAATGCCATGGCCGAAGAAAACAAGAGATGGACTGCTGAAACAATTGAAGAAGTCAGATTTGCAGACTTTGGTGTCTTCAACAGGCTTCCTCTCAAAAACTTCGTAATAAACACAAATGTGGATATTCATCTTGACCTTCCTGACAATCGAAAAACCTTCTCGTTCTTTCAATTCGTTCGAACCTTAACTGATGAGGAACACCCAGCCTTCAAAATAAAGAAGATAGCCTTTCATGCGAAGTACACACAAGAACCGAAGGTTGTATGGAGCTTGATTTCAAGCTCATCTCAATCAAAGAAGGTGAAGTATACGAAGGTTTCCAAAACTATGACTTCTTCATTCTCTGTGGTTCGGATGAAGAGGAATCAATATTTACAATCGCTGATTTTCCAATCATGAACCCCCATGATTTCATAGTGATTCTTGACCTCATGAGAGGTTCTCCAAGCCACGCTGCTGATTCAATAACCATATTTAACGCATCAATAAATCATGTCATAGCATTCCTTCGGAATTACATGTTGTGCTTTGCCAAGTGTGACATGGAAGTGGCTGGATTCTTTAGACAATCTCTAGCTCCCCCAGTATGCACAATTTAGAATCCTGAATATTTCAAGAATGGGGAGATAACTGAGAAGCCCTGGGGTGTGGTATTTAAAGAATTGTCAAAGGAAGAGAAGGTTGTGAGCAAATATTTTAAAGTAGACTACAAGGGTCTTTACCCTTCAACATTGATTAACAACATCATGACTCAGGTGAATTCTTGTCCATTCAATACATTTGATGCGAAGAATAAAATAAGAGAACATCTTGCATGGTGGTTGGCTGTATGATATACCTTGAAGCAGGCTTTCAAGAGGCATCTTGCACAATAACTTCGGATGCACTTCACAAAAATGGGGAGATTGTTGAGGATTATTTTGTGCTTAAGTGTATTCCCCATCTGAAGACAATTTGTATGCGAATACATGAGTCATGCAACTGAAGGTCCGAAGGATTTACTCTAGAGGATCTGAAGGTTTTCAAGTAACAACCCTTATCCAACTGCACACACTTCTAGTAGACTACGCGTTGCACATTGCTGCACTCCTATTGGATAGTACTACAATAGAATATTTTGTATATCTTTTTGTACTATTGGTATCACTGATCACATATAAATATCAGTGGTATCACCGGTTTCGTGTGTGCGAAATATTCACCTCTATTGTAAAACCCTAATCGTAATACAAAGCATTCGACACTCTGTTTACTCAATACTCTTGTTCATACTTGTTCTTGGTCATCATTGTGTGTGTTGTTTATAGTGTTGAATTGTTCCTTCGGAATACTTCTTCTTATTTAGTCATAGATTGAATTTCGTACTCAACAGAAGTACATAAGTATTCTTCGTAGGCCCGCTTAAAATCGTTTAATGAAAGATATCTATCCTTAAACATGTCCAAATTTTTTTCTACCCACATATGGAATGTATCAACTAAATTTTTTCCTTTTGAGAAAAGATTTTTGGAAGGTTTTTGGTATTTTGGATTTGGAAAGTTTGGCTTTTTTGGTACGAAAGTGGGTTTTGCATATTCGTTTGTTTTTGAAGTTGAAGCCTTCGTATCAACTTGTTTTGAAAATTTGTTTGTTCCGAAGGTTGAGGCTTTTGTTTTAATGGGTTTTGTTTTTAGAAGAGAAGTCGATTGTTTATCTTTTGCAATCAACTGTCGATTTTGGTTTTGGTTTTAAGATCACAACAGTTAGTTTTGTTTTTGAAGTGGATGCCATATTTTGAGGATTTTTCAAAATCATGGATTTTTGTACCATTAGTTTGGAAATTGTAATTTTGGGTTTTGAAATCTCATTTTCAATGGATCTTGCAAGTGGAACACATTCATTTGATTCCATTAGTTCAAAACATCCATCTTCAGTTTCACAGTCTCATTCATGATTTGAATTTGTTTGTAATTTCTCTCCGAATAATTCTCATTTTTACAATTCAGAAGATGATTTAAGTGTTTTGGAATTTTTTCCTGTTCATAGCACAAACGATTGTAAATGTTATGATCATGCAAATATTGCTTTCTGGCAATGATTTTTACTTCCAAGTGTTCATTTAAATTGTTTTCAACGATTTTCGAAGATGAGAAGAATCTTTCCTCAGTAAGTGTTAAATTATCCTTCTAAACAATTTTAACTAGATCATTGTCAACTAAAAGCGAAGCACCAGGTCGTACAAAGATTGAGTTTTTGAAATAAAAAACCTTTGGCTTTCACAATTTCTATGTTCTTGTTTGAAATTTTAGTTGTTTCACATTCAGAATCAATTTTTTCTTTTCCTTTGTCATCCGAATGTAATTGTGAGATACCTTCGGAAGGTGATGTGGATACGGAGGAGGTTTTTAATGCAATCAAAGAAGAACAATCAATTTCCTTCATATCTGAATCATTATCAGATTCAGTTTCAACATCAACTTTTGTTCATTTTCAATTTGTGGAAGAGATTTCTTGAGAATTGGCATTTCATTTGGCAATGATTTCAATAGATCACTAGCTGTTAGGATTCTGATTGTGATGATATTTGATATCCGAAGTTCATATGTTCCTGTCCGAAGCTTATGAAGTATGCAAAGTGAGAGGTTGATCCGAAGCCATCTATGATACGAAGTTTGTGTGCTTATCAGAAGACAGTTATGTTTTATACTTATCTTTTGTTATAGATAATGTCTAGGGCTTTATTCTTATATGTAACTAATTGGATTAAGTGTTTATCCAATTAGATCTTAGTATATAAACACCCTTAGCCCTAGATGTTTAGAACATACTTTTTGCATAGCCGTATTCACTGTAACGTTCTAAATAGTTGCTCATCATTTGTGATTTGGAGCACTATCTTTATTACTGTGAATAAATGATTCGGCACATTGAATACTTAATCATATTGTTCTCGTTGTTTACATTGATCTTCAACTAATCTTACAAGTGGTATCAGAGCAGGTTGTTTGGTAATCTGATACTGAGATTCAAATCCATTTTCTTTGATTTGTGGATTCAAATTGTTCTTGAATTCACTCTTCCGTGTTTCAGAGCTTTTTAATCTGTATAATTTTCTAGCAACGATCTAATCTTTCAATGGCCTACAACGCTATGATGAACAATGCAGCTTTACTTGGTTCCAACAATAAGGCACCTATGATGATTCCTGAGCATTACGATCAATGGGTTGATCGTATGGAGGATCACCTTTCTGGTATCGATGAAGATCTTTTAAGATCATTAAAGGAAGGTCCGTTAACTACTAATGTTCAAATCAGATTTGCTGCTAATTCTGGTGAAACTACAACTCCTCCTGTTGAAACTGAAGCTGTTATTGCTGCAAACAAGAAGAAGATCGAGAATGACAAAAGATGTATGCAAGAATTGAAAAGCGGTCTGCCTCCTGTCGCCTTCAATCTGATACGGGGGTCCAAGTCTGCTAAAGAAATTTGGGACAGACTGAAGATGCGATATGAAGGGAGTGATGTCATGAAGAAGAGGAAAGTCAACAACATTTTGGCTGATTTCAGCAACTTCAAACAACTGGATAATGAGAAGATTGATCAGACGTTGGAAAGGTTTACTGATGTGGTTTATGAACTGGAGAAACATGGAGTTTCAAAGACTTCGCATGAAACAAACTTTCGGTTCATGCAATGTCTCCGAAGGGAATGGAAGCAAATCACCATGATGATGAGAGCTCATGAAAAGATCAACTCATACTCACTTAAGGAACTCTACAATCTGCTCAAATCATACGAATATGATGTTTTGGTTGAGGCCGGTGATCCACCCAATGCCGGTTCTCTTGCTTTTATTTCAAAAACCGAATCTGATGATGTCACTGATGCTGATGATGAAGGTGAAGAGGATGAAGAAAATGATACGAAGGCACTATACTCAAACAACAACAGAAACTTTCAGAAACGGCCACAGAACAAAACTAATTTCAATCGAAACCATAATAATGGAAAACAGCCAACAAAACCTGCTGAATACTCCAAACCAAAGTCTGATGCAAGTCCTCAACCAGAAAAGAAGTTGTTAAGCAATTCTAGATACGACTGTAACTAATGATATGGAAAGAACCATCTAGCCAGAGATCGCATGCTAAAGAAGGCAAATGAGAAAAAGGAAAGAGTCAAAGATGAAGCATACTATACGTAGAAACTGGAAGAGGGTCGGGCGAAGACAGAAAGCCTGTCACTCATTGCTCCCAGTAGTGGTGATGGCACTTACCAGATTTGGTCATCTGGTTTGGATGACGAAGAAATTCACAAACCAACTCATGGGGAAATGTTTGCTGCACATACTGACCATGGAATATGGTCTGATGATGAGATTTCGGATGAAGCAGAAGAAAGCAACATTACTGTAACGCCCCAATCTCAAAATTCTAAAAATTCCTTTATTACCAAGGTTCCAACAAAATCTTTACTCCAAAAAGTAAAACAGTTCGACATATTTATTAAACCAACAGCGGAAACATTTGAAAATCATAAAATATTTCATTAAGATAAGTCTCTTGTATGCGATGTGCCGCCGTCAAGCCTTGCCCTTTCCTTTGTCATTTGAAATACCTGAAATGTTATAAAATCAACGGGTAAGCTTAAAGCTTAGTGAGTCCACAAATTACCATACATGCCCACACATTAAACAACCCGTCCTCGAGAACGACCCGACCCTACCCGCCATACACCAGCTACGGGCGTCCATCATACAACAGCTATGGACAAGGGGCGGTTCTACCCATCATACAACAACTATGGGTTCCCGGTTATAGCTCAGCCTATCATACAACAGCTATGGGACAAGGCAATAGTCCAACTCGCCATACAACAGCTACGAGGGGACACGCATCAGTACTGAGCCCAATCAACAAATAATCACAGATATAGAGCAATTCATATAACTGTAAATAACACACAAGATGCCTAACATGCAACATCATATAGTAAGGTGAGGTTACTCACCTAGTTCGTAACCGTGTAGATATTCTCTAAAATCCCCACCTAGCTCGTCCACACACCTAAATCCCACATACACAACATGTCAAGCACTGACCAAACTCCTATAGACTTGCCTAAAAGGTCAGACCCAACATTTGGTAACCAACATTGGTCGAAAATATGCTTTTGGGTCAAACAGTCGCTCGCCGCGACGTGGCTCCTCACCCCACGCGTCGCGGCTATCTTCGCATAGTTACAGGGCTTAGCCGAACCCGCGTCGCCGACATAGCCTGTCCGCGCCGCGGAATCGTATTAATCCGAAATCTTATTAGTCCTTAATCAGTTCAGCCATCGGCTAGGGCTCCTCTCTATACCCTTCATGGGATCAGAAACTACCCTAAGGTCACTTCCTTATGGACATGCAAGTCCATGCATGTCCTTAGTCCAAACCCTAAGTGTTACAAGTCATCTAAGGTTACAAACCAATGGGTAACACCCTATGACGAGATAAAACGAAATATCAGAAAGGTAGATACTCTTACCTTGCTTCTGGAAAATGGAGGGATGCACACGATCGGCTACAAGCGTTTCCCTATGTTGAATCTCCTTCTTCTAATCTCCAAAAACCTTCAAACCCTTGGAACCGAAGAGCCTCTGCTGAAACCAGTCGACTCTACTCCAGAAAACTTCCAAAAACACGAACCCTAGGGCTGGGACCCTTTATATAGGCATTTAAATCCGAATTAGGATTTTTCATAACTGCGGCGCACCGCGCCGCGGATTCTTCCGAGCCACGCCGCGCGTATAAATCATTCGCGATTCCAGATCCTTCCTAAAGCCGCGCCGATGGTTCATCCAAACCGTGCCTCGGCGGAACGGGTCTTACAATTCTCCCCCACTTAATTGGATTTCATCCCCGAAATCCGCGCCTGTAAACAATTCTGGGTAATGCCTCCGCATTTCCTCCTCCGGTTCCCAAGTCCACTCTGACCCTTTCGATGTTGCCACTGAACCTTAACTAATTCTGTTGTTTTATTTCGCAAAGTCTTTATTTTCATTTGAATGATGGCAATTGGTCGCTCCACGAAATTTAGGCATTAGTCTAATTGAATATCCTCCAAAGGCACTATTGTAGATTCCTCGGTAATGCACTTCCTGAGTTGCGAAACATGTAACGTGTCGTGAATCTGACTAAGCTGCTCGGGCAGCTCCAACCGGCAAGCTACCTTACCTACTCGAGCGATGATTCGATATAGTCCAATGTACCTAGGGCCAACCTTTCCTCGCTTCCTAAAACGAATAACTCCCTTCCAAGGTGACACCTTAAGAAGAACATAATCCCTAACCTGAAACTCAAGATCGGACCTCCGTCGATCAGCATAACTTTTCTGTCGACTCTGAGCCGTTAACAACCTCTCTTGAACCTTCTGGATTAGCTCAGTAGTCTTGAGTACTACCTCAGTACTACCCAACACCCGCTGGCCAACCTCGCCCCAGCAAATAGGAGTCTGACATTTCCTTCCATACAACATCTCAAAGGGAGCCCTACCAGTGCTCGCGTCATAACTGTTATTATAGGAAAACTCAGCTAGAGGGAGATGGGAATCCCAACTCCCCCCAAAATCAATAACGCATGCCCTAAGCATATCCTCCAGCGTTTGAATCGTCCTTTCACTCTGCCCATCCGTCTGAGGATGATATGCTGTGCTGAAATGGAGGCGAGTGCCTAATTCTTCATGAAATTTCTTCCAAAACCTAGACGTAAATCGGACATCCCGATCGGATATCACCGAGACCGGTATACCATGTAGATCTTAGCCAATTCCCTTGTAGAAAATGTCTCTTGGATGGGGAGGAAATGAGTACTTTTAGTCAACCTATCAACGATAACCCAAATGGTGTCCATATGTCGAGGGGTTCTTGGCAACTTCGTGATGAAATCCATTGTGATATGCTCCCATTTCCGTTGGTGCTCAGCCTTGACCCTACGACAGGTCATGCATCTTTCGACAAACCAAGCTACTTCCCTCTTCATGCCTGGCCACCAATAATATTCGCGCAGATCCCTATACATTTTTGTCGCTCCAGGGTGGATAGAGAACTTGGATTTATGTGCCTCCTCCAATAGGGTTTGATGAACCCCGCCCAACTTCGGTACCCAAATTCTCTCATAGCAAGTTAACAAACCTCTACTATCTTTGACCAAAGCTGCCAACTGACCCACAATTCTTTCACCTTTTTGATTTTCGCTCTTGCTTGCTTCCACCTGAGCCTTCCTTATCAGCTCAAGCAGCGGTGTCACAATTGTCATCCTTAGACAAACGCCCTGAAGGGGTGCACCTGAAATATTACGACTTAACGCATCTGCTACAACATTGGCTTTTCCAGGGTGATAGTGTATCTCACAATCATAGTCTTTCAATACATCTAACCATCTCCTTTGTCTCATATTGAGATTGGCCTGATCCATCAGATACTTCAAGCTCTTGTGGTCCGTATAGATGGTATATGTTACTCCATACAAATAGTGTCTCCAAATCTTGAGAGCAAAGACCACCGCTCCCAATTCCAAATCATGAGTAGGATAGTTAGCCTCATGGGGCTTCAACTGTAGCGAGGCGTAAGCAATCACCCTGCCTCGTTGCATCAAGATTGCCCCCAATCCTAAGATAGATGCATCACAATAAACTACCATCTCCTCCATGCCTTCAGGCAAAGTCAAAAATGGAGCTTCAAACAATTTCCACCGCAAAGTCTCAAAAGCCTGTTGCTGCTCCTCACCCCACCGAAAAGCATTGTTTTTCTTAGTTAGCCGAGTCAAAGGTACCGCAACCTTTGAGAAGTCTTGGATGAAACGACGATAATAACCAGCCAGACCCAATAAACTTCTAATTCCAGAGGGAGTCTTCGGAACCTCCCACCGTATCACGGCCTCCACCTTAGCCGGGTCTACCATGATTCCTTGCTCGTTGACAATATGACCCAAAAACTGAACCTCCCGCAGCCAAAAGTCACACTTGGATAATTTTGCATAAAGCTTCTCCTTCCTTAAGGTCTCCAATACCACCCTTAAATGCTGCTCGTGTTGCTCCCTACTCCGAGAGTAGACTAAAATGTCGTCAATGAGAACTATAAACGACCGATCCAACATCCGTCGACACACCCGATTCATTAAGTCCATGAAAGCTGCAGGGGCGTTGGTCAGTCCAAACGGTATCACCACAAACTCGAAGTGGTCGTATCTCGTCCTAAAAGTCGTTTTCTGGATGTCTTCCTCCTCTACCCGTATTTGATGGTATCCTGACCGCAAATCAATTTTTGAAAACCACGAAGCGCCCTGCAGTTGATCGAATAAGTCATCGATGCGAGGTAACGGGTATCGATTCTTCACCGTAAGCTTGTTCAACTCACGATAATCTATGCATATCCTATTCGAACCATCCTTCTTCTTAACAAATAAAATAGGCGCTCCCCACGGTGAGCAACTAGGTCGAATAAATCCCTTATCCAATAGTTCCCGAAGTTGAATAGACAATTCTAGCATTTCTAGAGGCGCAAGACGATACGGTGCCTTAGCTATCGGAGCCGCACCGGGAGTTAAGTCGATCTTAAATTCTACCTGCCTCTTAGGTGGCAGTCCAGGCAGAACCTCGGGAAAAACATCAGGAAAATCCCAAACCACCGGTATATCATTCGTTTTCTGCTTTGACTTATCTTCCCTCATCCAAAACATATGCCACAAACCCCGAGCCTCCATGTTGAAAATGTCTATGTGCTCTAGCAGCTGAACAGAAAGCTGCACCTTTATTCCTCCTCTCGCCCTGCACCACCAGCTCTCCCCCACTTGGGGTTTGAATCCACACTCGCTTGTTCTTACAATCAATCCATGACTCGTGCCGACTCAACCAATCCATACCGATAGTAACTCGAGTGTCACTGAACGGTACAGGGATAAGATCAATCAGGAATTTAATTCCTTGAATCACTACTTCACTTCCCCGGTACACACTAGTCGCTCGCACGGTTTTATCATCCGCAATTTCTACTTCTAACGGGCGATGAAGAGCCCCTAATGTAACACCGAAACTCTTTCCCAGAACGACAGACACAAAAGAATGACTAGCACCCGAATCGAACAATACAAAAGTTGGTGTAGAGTTGACTAAGAAAGTTCCTATTCAAAGCATAATAGACACATTAAGTACATACACCACAAACACGAGGCAAGTAAAGAAGGAGTACCCGTAATGACGTCGGGGGCATCCTGTGCTTCCTTGGCGGTCATGACGAATGCTCGACCCTTGGTCTTAGGAGCTTCCCCTTTCCCCTTCCTACCATCGGTAATTCGGAGAGTAGTGGGCGCTGGATTTTGGACCGTCCCCCGAGTCAGAAGGGGACACTCGGCCTTGAAGTGGCCCACCTGATTACAATTGAAACAAATATTGACCTTCTGTCGGCAATCTTTGGCATAGTGGCCTTCCTTTCCACACTTATGACATACTAGTACCCAGCAACGCCCTTCATGATTCTTCCCACACTTATTACACTTACCCAGGCTCCTTTGCCCTTGTTTTCCCTGATCTGCCCCTCGAAACTTCTTTCACCCCTGTTGAGTCTGAGTAGGCGTTGGACGCTTCAGCCTTTTTTGGGTTTCCAATTCCAACTCTCGGGTCTGAGCGGCCGCGATCATATCAGTAAGAGTTTGGTGCCTAGGGGCAGACATAAATTCCCGAATGTCTGTGCGAAGCATTTCCAAATATCGAGTCATCCTCATGCGCTCGGTTGCCGCAAACTTTGGACAGAAACGTACTCGCTCATTAAACTTTTTGGTGATCTCTGTCACTGTCTCAGTGGTCTGGGTCAGATTCAGGTATTCCTGCGCCAAGCGCTCCATTTCCACCTGTGGAACATACTCCAGTTTGAACTGTTCCTTGAATTACGGCCACGTAATAGCATCTAGCTGAGCAGGGGTGAGATCTTTCGTTCGTATCTCCCACCAATCCTTTGCACCCTCTCTCAAAAGATTCGCCGCAAACGATACCTTGGAGTTCTCAGGACAGGAACAGGTGTAGAAAGCACCCTCTACCGCGGAAATCCACTGCATGCTAACAATCGGATCCCTACCCCCATCGAACATCGGAGACGAACAACCCGAAAAGTCCTTATAGTTTGCATCCCTGACCCTTGACGTCCCCAGAGTAGCGAGTCGCTCCTCGAGCATTGCCCATAGCTCACCCTTAATAGTACCAAAGAACTGAGGTATCGCAGTCAACACTTCTCGCGAGACCTCCTCCGTTATAAGGTTGCAGAGATTTTCATTAGTCGGTCCTCCCCCGCTCGAGGTACCCACATCTGGCCCACCATTACTTCGACTGATTGCCATTCTGAAATGCGCAAAAGTTTTAATATCAATACCTGGGTCACTCCTATCTACCCAACTACTTGACCTTCTAGGACTTTGGTTGACTACTCTTGACTCAAGCGTGAATCCTGTGCTTTCAGTAGTACTGTCCTGGTACTGCCTTCCACACCTATTCGCCATTATTCCAAGTTCATCAACATCCTCCTAAAATGCCGCACATACACCAAAAACCACTTCCTATGAACCCTGTGGTCATGCACCGTGGTGCCTAATCATATGATCTAACTCTCCATCTCACACGTGCCTAAGAGAACTACTGTTAACGTCATCGAGTCGCCTCACGGACGCACAGCCGTACCCAATCGGGAATAAGATAGACGTTTGAATAACTGATCTACCCTAAAGTCACAACCAAACAAGGAACAGCCAGTAAGGCCAGACCAAGAATTCTTTAGGCTATCTTACCCTAATTGTATATAACCTACCAGCATTCACTAAGCAACCTAACGACCGAAGCATGAAATTCCAAAGCAGCACATATTGCACAAAACAGTCTATAAAGTATATTATCCAGGCAATTCTACATCCTAGCATAATACATAATACAAACTTAGCATGGGTAATTGGGAATCACAAAACTTACTTGAGCTCGGCTGACGGTTCGCATCGCATCTTCTTTTACTTTAATTTAACTTTCCAAAACATTTTTTTAACAAAAATCGCTCGGTCCTAAGTTTGAGTTTGGATTCCCAATACAGTTCATCTAAATCCCTCAAACCAAGGCTCTGATACCAATTTGTAACGCCCCAATTTCAAAATTCTAAAAATTCATTTATTACCAAGGTTCCAACAAAATCTTTATTCTAAAAAGTAAAACAGTTCGACATATTTATTAAACCAACAGCGAAAACATTTGAAAATCATAACATAGTTCATTAAGATAAGTCTCTTGTATGCGATGTGCCGCCGTCAAGCCTTACCCTTTCCTTTGTCATTTGAAATACCTGAAATGTTATAAAATCAACGGGTAAGCTTAAAGCTTAGTGAGTCCACAAATTACCATACATGCCCACAAATTAAACAACCCGTCCTCTAGAACGACCCGACCCTACCCACCATACAACAGCTACGGGCGTTCATCATACAACAGCTATGGACAAGGGGCGGTTCTACCCATCATACAACAGCTATGGGTTCCCGGTTATGGACCAGCCCATCATACAACAGCTATGGGACAAGGCAATAGTCCAACTCGCCATACAACAGCTACGAGGGGACACGCATCAGTATTGAGCCCAGTCAACAAATAATCACAGATATAGAGCAATTCATATAACTGTAAATGACACACAAGATGCCTAACATGCAACATCATATAGTAAGGTGAGGTTACTCACCTGGTTTGTAACCGTGTAGATATTCTCTAATATCCTCACCTAGCTCGTCCACACACCTAAATCCCATATACACAACATGTCAAGCACTGACCAAACTCCTATAGACTTGCCTAAAAGGTCAGACCCAATGTTTGCTAACCAACATTGGTCGAAAATAAGCTTTTGGGTCAAACAGTCGCTCGCCGCGGCGTGGCTCCTCACCCCACGCATCGCGGCTATCTTCGTATAGTTACGGGGCTTAGCCGAACCCGCGTCGCCGACACAGCGTGTCCGCGCCGCGGAATCGTATTAATCCGAAATCTTATTAGTCCTTAATCAATTCAGCCATCAGCTAGGGTTCCTCTCTATACCCTTCATGGGATTAGAAACTACCCTAAGGTCACTTCCTTATGGACATGCAAGTCAATGCATGTCCTTAGTCCAAACCCTAAGTGTTACAAGTCATCTAAGGTTACAAACCAATGGGTAACACCATATGACGAGATAAAACGAAATATCAGAAAGGTAGATCCTTTTACCTTGCTTCTGTAAAATGGAGGGATGCACACAATCGGCTACAAGCCTTTCCCTACGTTGAATCTCCTTCTTCCAATCTCCAAAAACCTTCAAAGCCTTGGAACCGAAGAGCCTCTGCTGAAACCAGTCGACCTAGGGCTAGGACCCTTTATATTGGCATTTAAATCCGAATTAGGGTTTTTCATAACTGCGGCGTACCGCGTCGCGGATTCTTCCGAGCCGCGTCGCGCGTATAAATCATTCGCGATTCCAGATCCTTCCTAAAGCCGCGCCGCGGGTTCATCCGAACCGCGCCTCGGCGGAACGGGTCTTACAATTACTGGTGTCTGTCTCATGGCACAAGGAACACCCTCATCAACCAATGCTCGCCTTACCATTCCAGAATAGGTATCTCTTTTACTTCAAAACTTTAACGTTCCTGAAGAACTCTTTATTAATGACCTTAACGAAATTACTTCTGACTATCTGCATATGAATCAACTACTTGTTTCAGCAAATAGTGATGCGTGTCAGGCAAAGGAGGAAGTAGTTTCGCTCAAGGGAAAGCTTGAAGGTATGCGTGGGGCACTAGAGAAGAGTCAATATAGAATAGATATTTTAGAAGAAAGTAGGGAACAATACATGAAAAACAATGAATTATTATTGAAACAAAGGAATTTTTTTGTGAAACTGCTAAAAGATTGTACCCTTATGTTACACGTATTTATCATTTTCGGATATTGCTTTGGATCATCACAAAAAGTTGTTACCTTTTATTGAGTTTAAGTTAAAAGAAGTAGATTCTCTTTCATACGAATGTGAATCTATTGTTTCTTTAATTGAAATACCAAACCCAACTTATGCTCATGGTGTTGTTCCATTTGAAACTTTTTTGAGTTCTAATGATCTGTTAAAAGTAATAGATAAGTCTCTACCCACAATTCCTCAAGCAATAAAAAGTAATTCTGAGAATATTATTGTTAATGCTTCTGAGGATGACACTGATTCTGACATTGAACAAATAGACTACAGTGATTTATCTCAACAAAAAACTTCTTTAATATGTTCTTTAAATAAATCCAAATCCTGTGTGTTGTGACATCAAATCTTCATCGGGTCATGGTGGAGTGGATCTGGATCGGAGTTTAGAGGTTGGTTCCGTTAGCGAGCTCCCAACTTGGACCCTACTCACAATCAGAGAAGACAGTTGTTAGAGCCGTCCCAAGGCATGTGCCCCGGGAGCGGGCTCCGACGATCAAGTCAATATAATGTACGAGATGAGATGGTTTCTCCGGGGCGGAGAGAACCATTATCGTGTATGGTGTAGAGAGAATACAGAGCATATCAGGAGAGGGAGAGAGTGTGGAGGCTGATAACTTAGGGGAAAAGGTTCCCTTATGTTCTATTTATAGGGGACAACTAGGTCAGGCCTTGGGCCAACCCAATTCAGGCCCAGCAGGGCTGCAGGGTTGCGGGGCAAAGCTGGCTAGAGAGATGCAGAGCTGCGGGACAAAGCTGGTTGGAGGGCTGCCACGCCGCGTGCTATCAAGTTGTCCAGACATATTACCAACAAGTCCCCCCAGTCCGATGTGATTGGTTTGCCATCAATCGCATTGGACTGAATACAACCATATAAATCATGTGTCAACAAGTCCCCCCAGTCCGATGTGATTGGTTTCCGCCAATCGCGTCAGACTAGGTACAACAAACGTGCCAGAATATAATAGAAGACAACCAAACCTCGCTCACGAGAGTCGTAGTATGTTGTAGCGGATCTCATAGAATAGTTGGATCTACGAAATGTGGGGTTGGCTTGATACAATAATACGAAACGATAAAGTTCTTGCCATGATTACGCAACGAGGTAGTTGGATGATCATGCAGTAAGGTTGATGTAGCGATTACGTAAAGAGGTTGTCGTAACATTCACGGTGTTTCTTTATGGAGTGTCATTGGTAATCATCTTCATGGGGTTTTGCGTTAACCATACTATACTGATTCCCCTAGTCTGATGTGGGTAGCTGATAGGTAGCCATGTCAGACTAAAGTGACCAGGGAGAAGCTATTGTTATGAACATACGAGGCAATGTTGCCATCCTGATGTTATGGAGTTTCAACATAATAAGCTCTCAAGCTGATATCCAGATGACATACAACACGGTTGTCGTGAAGATAATAATGACATGGTTGTTATAGAGATAATAGGTAACATAGCTGCTGTGTAGATGATTTGCAGCAAGGTTGCTGTCAAGATAGTGCACAGTCGGGTTACCTCCTGGATAATAAGTAGAAGAGTTGTTGTCCAGCAGATAAGTAGAAAAGCTGCTGTCCGGATAATACGTAATAATTCTGTCGTCGGAATAATATCGTTGTTATAGAATAACCTTGTTGCGATGAGATGCGATGTGAGAAAATACTTGTTGATCGTCGAAGTAGAAAGAAGGCCATGTTCGTCTTTGTCGATCTTCACAGGGAAGAGATATAAGAATAGGTTAGGACCAACGGTCGCGTAACCATAGATTGAGGGCCGAGGGCCGCTTGAAGGCACACAAAGTCCTGCAAAGGGCTCTAGGCCGCTGGGGGGTGCCAGGCCGTTTAAAGGCGCAAGGGCCTGTTGAAGGCACATGAAGTCCTGTAAAAGGCTCTGGGCCGCTGAGGCGGCCAGGCCGTTTAAAGGCGCAAGGGCCTGTTGAAGGCACACGAAGTCCTATAAAGGGCTGCTGGGCCACTGGGGATGCCAGACCAATTTAAAGGCACACGAAGTCCTGTAAAGGGAAGCTGGGCCACTGGGGCGCCAGACCAATGTGGAGGCACACGAAGTCCTGGGAAAGGCTGCTGGGCCACTGGGGGCGCCAGGCCAAAAAGGCACACGGAGTCCTGTAAAGGGCTGCTGGGCCACTGGGGGCGCCAGGCCAATTGGAGGCACACGAAGTCCTATGAAATGCTATTGGGCCACTGGGGGCGCCAGGCCAATATATAGGCACACGGAGTCCTGTTAATGGTTAAGGCACTGGGCCTGTATAACCATGGATTAGGGCACTGGGCCGCGCCAATCTAATGTAAGCTGTTTGGGACCAAGGGTCGCGCAACCATGGATTGGGGCACTGGGCCACGCCAATCTAATATATAAACGAGTTGATGCTGTCAGCGGCTCACGAGAAAGGTTATGTATTTTAGGCTCCATTAGAATTGTGCTTATGTTAGCCAACACTCTGCGGGTGTGCCCGGGGTTATCAATCCGGGTAGAAATATAATGGAAGCTGGTGTTACGCGGATTGGTTTTTATTGCGAGACCATATAATGTGGTTGTTATCGGGTTCAGTCGAGAGCTGTGCGGGGGCTGCTCAGCGGGGCTTCTGGTAGGAGCTAAGCGGTGATGCTGGTGGCAAGGGCAGGGAAGCAATGTTGCTGGGACGAGTTAGGCAGCGGAGCTATTGGGAGAAGTTGGGCAGCGCAGCTGCAGAGAAGAGCTGGGCAGCAGAGCTGTAGGGAAGAGCTGGGCAGTGGAGCTGCTGGGCAAGCTGGGCAGCGGGGCAGCTGGGCAAGCTGGGCAGCGGGGCTGCTGGGAGAAGCTGAGCTGCTAGGAAGAACTGTCGTTTGATTCTTCTCCCCTATAATAATTCGTATTTTAGGAATGCATCATTACGGGCAATATGAGTTTTTATTGTAACCCGTCACCCAAATATGCTTTTGGGGCAGGGAAGAGATATAAGAATAGGTTAGGACCAACGGTCGCGTAACCATAGATTGAGGGCCGAGGGCCGCTTGAAGGCACACAAAGTCCTGCAAAGGGCTCTAGGCCGCTTGGGAGGGGGGGGCCAGGCCGTTTGAGGGCGCAAGGGCCTGTTGAAGGCACACGAAGTCCTGTAAAAGGCTCTGGGCCACTAGAGGAGCCAGGTCGTTTAAAGGCGCAAGGGCCTGTTGAAGGCACACGAAGTCCTGTAAAAGGCTGCTGGGCCACTGGGGATGCCAGGCTAATTTAAAGGCACACGAAGTCCTGTAAAGGGCTGGTGGGCCACTGGGGGCGCCAAACTAATGTGGAGGCACACGAAGTCCTGGGAAAGGCTGTTGGGCCACTGGGGGCGCCAGGCCAAGAAGGCACACAGAGTCCTGTAAAGGACTGCTGGGCCCCTGGGGGCGCCAGGCCAATTGGAGGCACACGAAGTCCTGTGAAAGGCGCTAGGCCAAGATATAGGCACACGAAGTCCTGTTAATGGTTAAGGCACTGGCCTGTATAACCATGGATTAGGGCACTGGGCCGCGCCAATCTAATGTAAGCGGGTTGGGACCAAGGGTCGCGCAACGATGGATTGGGGCACTGGGCCACGCCAATCTAATATATAAATGAGTTGATGCTGTCAGCGGTTCACGAGAAAGGTTATGTATTTTGGGCTCCATTAGAATTGTGGTTATGTTAGCCAACACTCTGCGGGTGTGCCCGGGGTTTTCAATCCGGGTAGATATATAATGGAAGCTGGTGTTACGCGGCTTGGTTTTTGTTGCGAGACCATATAATGTGGTTGTTATCGGGTTCAGTCGAGAGCTGTGCTGGGGCTGCTCAGCGGGGCTTCTGGTAGGAGCTAATCGGTGATGCTGGTGGCAAGGGCAGGGAAGCAATGTTCCTCGGAGGAGTTAGGCAGCAGAGCTGCTGGGAGAAGCTGGGCAGCACAGCTATAGAGAAGAGCTGGGCAGCGGAGCTGCAGGGAAGAGCTGGGCAGTGGAGCTGTTGGGCAAGCTGGGCAGCGGGGCTGCTGGGAGAAGCTGAGCTGCTAGGATGAACTGTCGTTTGATTCTTCTCCCCTAGAATAATTCGTATTTTATGAATGCATCATTACGGGCAATATGAGTTTTTATTGTTACCCGTCACCCAAATATGCTTTTGTGTTGTGTAGGCTCTTCTACTCCTCCTCCCCCCCCCTCCCCCCCCCCCCCTTTTTTTTTTTGGAAATGACGATAACAATTAAACGAGAGCGGTGAATGGAGCTCTGTGGGAAGACGTTGTGGGAGAGATTGCTTGTAAGTACTTTTTTATTCATTTTTTTTGGGTAGGTGTTAACATGCTTGCGATGCGGGGAGGGAGTTGAGTTTCGCGGTGTTGCGAAATTTGGATTGGCTTATATGATGAATTCTTGCGAGTTGTCGATACATCACTTATTTGTAATTCTTTTTCACTGTATTGAATTGTAAAGACTTCATGATCTTGTACGATGATAAATTATGACAATATAATGTCACTTCGAATTAGTATGCGGTGCTCTTCGCCTTGTTGTAGGTGTCGACTTGCTCGTCATGTTGAGAAGAGAGTGAACCATTGAATGCTTGGTTGTGCTTGGGTTACTTCACATGTTTTTGTGCCTCGTTCAATCATACAAGAGTAAGTTTTCAAGGCTTGTACAAAGAATGATAAATGAACAATGAATGTCAAAGTGATTCTGTATGTAGTTGTTATGCTTGTATGTTGTCATGGGTTAGTTAAACCAATACTTTGAAATTTCTCAAATGGCTATTGAAGAACTGGAATTAGAAGAACAAGAATACAATGAGCTTCCATTACAGGAAGATCAGATAAGAGGCTATTTATTATACCTTTTTTTTATTTATACAAGATTTGTGCCTCAGTATACTACTTAACACCGGCGGTCGGATTCGCAAAACCCAACGAATATAAAGGAGTAGTGGATGATATGGGGTTGCCACTTGACTTTTCCTTCTCCAATTACTACACCCAGAAAGTCCACTTGTGGGACTCCTGCCTCAAGGAAGAAAGTGTCCAACAGAAACTGCAAGGTTTCATTGGAGAAGAACCATTAAAGCATTAGAAGAAAAACGGTGAAGTATGCAAGCAAACCTGGATATTTTTACATTGAAGGAAACAAATTCAGTATGCCTCTCGCGGCCATGATGATAGCACAGGAGACTCTGGAATTCCCTACTTATCAGGTACCACCTGAACCAGTCATGGGTCCTCCTGTACACCCACCAGCAGCTTTTATAAGAATATTTCAAATAAATTCTTACTTTGTTGTATCATTATTATTAGAGTATAATACTTCTACGGGTACCAGGCTGGCTCGTCTTTGTCTGGATATTTCCAGCTAATACTATTTTGTATTTATTAATAAATCAAAATTGAAAGCATCAGACTATGAATTGATCCATAAGATCAAACAAGAGGTAGAGAGACTTCCAGACCTCGAAGTCCCACCAAAAGATGCTTACATGGTGCTTGAAGTAGATGGATGCATGGAGGGATGGGGAGGAGTTGCTAAGTGGAAACCTAACAGGAATGACCCAAGAAGTACTGAAAAAGTATGTGCATATGCAAGTGGTAAATTTAACACCATACAGTCCACAATCGATGCAGAAATAAATGCCTGCATAAACACATTGGAGAAATTAAAGATATTCTACCTGGATAAAGAAGAAATAACCCTCAGGACAGATTGCCAGGCTATAATATCTTTCTACAACAAAACAAATAGCAATAAAGCCTCGAGAGTACGATGGGCAAAATTCACAGATGCCCTTACCGGAACAGGAGTAAAAATAAACGTTAAACATATCGATGGGAAGGATAATGTACTTGCTGATTCCCTGTCACGACTCGTCAATGTTTGTTTTGCAGACGAATGTACAGGAAACCAGCAATTGAAGGAACTGGATCAAGCGGCCATGATGATAGCACAGGAGACTCTGGAATTCCCTACTAGCTGTCTCAAGAATATGAAGACTATCTCCGAACAAATCATGAAGATTTCAAACCATTACCAAAAGTCTTCACAAGACCTATCATCAGCACTAAAGAACCAGGAGCCCTGTACAAATCATACCAAGTTAAAGCAGCCCGATCCAGAAAAATGCTCAACCCATATTCAACAATCGCCCAAGATCTTGAGTTGGCAGCAGCGAAAGACGCAGTCCAAGCCGTTAGAAATCTACAAGCAATTGTCCAGTACAAAGCCCAAATATGTTTTGGAAAATCAACAGGAGATAATCACTGGACCGACCAAAACGAAGACGTTAGAATCCAAAACAGAGAAGCCCGCAAGATTCTCGTCGAACTTGAAGCCCTGGCCCAACGATTGGGACGAAATAATATATGATCCAGGCCCAACACAGTTAGCCCATTTCAACCTAGTAAAAATAAGCCCAGCACAAGAAACCCATCACAGTCCAACAAAAATTGTTCTAGAAGCAGAAAACGTTCTGGAAGAAGTCGTAAGAAATGATGAAGGGCCAATATACGTGTTTGAAAATCCCAACAAAATATTCAAAGAACAATATAACAAGGAGAAGGCCAAATGAGTACTCAAAGACCCAGTGTCCTAAATAGAAGTACTACTGCAACACAAACTGAGCTTCCATTACAGGAAGATCAGATAAGAGGCTATCAACAAATAACACGAAATCGTTACAACGTAAGTCGGGGACTACGACGGGCCAGCCAAAGGTATCGAAGGACTCTTGAGTCAACTTTAAGCCCAGAAAGACAGCTGGAAATCTCCAGACAAAGACGAGCCAGCCTGGTACCCACAGAAGTATTATACTCTAATAATAATGAGACAACCAATCATAGGGTGTATCAGCATTATTCAGAACAACGAATACTCTGCATAGAAGGAAATCTGATAAACCTTGAATTATACAATCAACGGAGTTTTGTACATTTTTACTACTTTTGGTGGGGGATAATAAGCTTCCATACCCTCCGTGTAACACATAGATCAAAAATCTCTCTCAATCATCCCTGTAATCAGTGTGCTTCCGCTTAACCTGCTCATAACAATGGCCTTGATATGACGACTATCAAACACAAGTTATACAGGCTTCGAATACAGTGTATCATAAAGATTCCGATGTGCACATGTTGTAATACTGTCCTTTGCAGCTGTGCATAACTCCGTTGATTGCATAATTCAAGGTTTATCTGATTTCCTTCTATGTAGAGTATTCGTTGTTCTGAATAATGCTGATACACCCTATGATTGGTTGTATCATTATTATTAGAGTATAATACTTCTGCAGGTACCAGGCTAGCTCGTCTTTGTCTGGAGATTTCCAGCTGTCTTTATGAAGAGGAATATGACTCAAGTGATGGTGAATAAGGAACTGCTCCAATCCAGCCGGTAGAAGAAGACACGGAGGGTATGGAAGCTTATTATCCCCCACCAAAAGTAGTAAAAATGTACAAAAAAAGGCTTATACTGGCATAGGACAGATTCGGATGATAGTGTGGAAGAATCACCCGACGAGCTATTAACTGATAATGAATTTGAAGGGGAAAGTGAGCATTTAGCCTTTATGTTCCATCCTGGATTACCGGCAAAAATAGAAGAAATGGTGAAATTAGCAGATAAACCTTGAATTATGCAATCAACGGAGTTATGAACAGCTGCAAAGGACAGGATTACAACATGTGCATATCGGAATCTTTATGATTCGGATACATGCACTCCACATGAGAAATGCCGGAACAAATGCCCTAGTTGTCTTAAGAGACACACGATGGGAAGACAGTACCCAAATAATTGGTACTATGGAGGTCGATTTGTCATCAGGAACACAACTGGTGTATATGTTCCCTGATATGATGATAAGAATTAACGACTTTCATCACCATATACAAGTTGCAATCCAGACACATGGATATGACGCATGGCAAGGAGGAGATAGTAACCTGCTCATAACAATGGCCTTGATAGGACGACTATCAAACACAAGTTATACAGGCTTCGAATACAGTGTATCAAACGTAGTTGATCACTTAACCATGACCGGAATCACACGCAGGACGATAGAAGAACTCCAAGGAAGAAGCTGGAATTTACAACTAGCAGACAACATTACAGTCAGAGTTCCTGCTAGAGTAGCGGTAAACGATAGGCTCAACCGATCAGTCAGCCTGAGATTTGAAAACTATTTGAGAGCACCACAACCACCAAGATATTCAGTTGATGTCAATGACAGAGAAATTACAGATAATGGTCATCTAGAAGAGGAGGAGCATTTCATTGGAATTTTTTTTGAAGAAACACATAATCCATTTGATGTCTGTACTTGTTCCGCGTGCAATGAAGAAGCATGGATAGAAGCAGAGCGACCTATTAATTCACAGAAAAAATCAAACAAGCCTAAGAAGAAACATAGAAAACTGGGTGAAAAATGGTCAACCCTTGGTGAACCTTCAGGAAAATGGGACTATTATGTAAAATATGATGCCCCTCAACACACAACGCCTATAGAAGAAATAGTTGCCACAGGATGGGACGATATCTGTGACGACACAGATAAAGACCAAAACCAGGAAGAAGAATCAAGTGAACCACCAACTCAAATCATCGTCCACAGTACAGACGATTCTGAAGATGAATGGGAAAACCCATTCGCAGCCCCACGTGGTGAAGACACAACTTTTCTTGGCCTTACAATGACCGAAGATGATTTGCCATATCCAAAATTCAAGAAAATTGCCCAACAAATCCTTACAGGGGTGAAACAACAAGACGACTATAAATACAACCTAAATTGTTTGTGATATCTGAAAGATTTAGTTTTGTCTTTTCAGGAAAGGTGATGTACTCAAGTGAAGCAAATCCGGACTTATCATACCAATTGTTCATGGTATTGAGCTTTCCTCCATTGCAACTTGATGGAACCCGGATTTTAGGTCGAATTTGGAGAAGATTTTTGCATTACTTATTCTTTGGATTATTGTGTTGATTCCTGGTAAAGAGTACTGGTCTTTATATGTATTATCGTTTAAAGTTCGATAATTAAATACCAGTCTTTCTTTTCCTTTTGTTTCTTTTCCAGTGGCTGGATCAACACTTGTTCCTGAATTTACTAGCATTGCCATTGTTCGATGTCTACTGTTGCTTGGTCTTATTGCTCCAATTTTTAGCAAGGCATCTATGTGTTTTTTAAATGCATCTTCCATGGCTGGGGTGACGTGTTTTAACGGTTTCTCTTGTATGGTGATATCTGGGTTGATAATGTCCAGCTTGCATACTTCACCGTTTTTCTTCCAATGCTTTAATGGTTCTTCTCCAATGAAACCTTGAACTTTTAATTCTTCAATTAGGGGCTGAAATTGTTGTCAGAACTTTTCTCCATATGGCTGATGAAAATAAATTACTTCATTAAATTTGAAGGGGAAAGTGAGCATTTCGCCTTTATGTTCCATCCTGGATCACCGGCAAAAATAGAAGAAATGGTGAAATTAGCTGGATCGTGGAAACCAATCAAAGAAGTTCCAGAAAAAAGTAAACAGTGTGAGCATAAATGGGAAGAAAACTTGGTAACAAACTATACGTTATGTTACTTTTGCGGAATATACACTACCGAAAATTCAAGAATTCACTGTCCCAAATGCCAATTCACTGCATGCGCTTTGTGTTCAAGAAATTATCTAAAAATCCAAGAAAAAGCCAAGCCGGTGACAGAGATAAAAAGGGAGATAACGGAGTCTGTTGAAGTAAAATTACTCAAAGAATTACTAGCAAAAAGAGATGAAGATATGAAACAGTTAGCTCAAGAGATAGCCATGGAAAAAGCCCTTCGGCAACTAGAGAAAGAGACAGTCCGAAAGGAAGAAGCGAGTAAGTGGCTCCAAAAGGAGGAAGGCACCCAGCATAGAATTGATATGCTAAAAGAAGAAATTCAAAGGCTAAAAGGTGAAAGGAACGAAATCACGCGCCTCAAGGAAGAAAGTGTCCAACAGAAACAAAAAATTGAAGAACTAGAAAAACAAATTAAAGGCCTAAAAGAAAACAGCTATCAAGAAAATTTCCCAGAATTAGCTAGACCGATGATAGCCACCGAAACAGTTCGTGCTACTGGGACCCATGAAACGTTAAAAACCAGGAAGGTCAACAATCGGCTCTATAATGTAACGGTCGAGTTTGTTATACACGGATGCCCTGAATTTAAAACAAGAGCCATAATTGACACAGGCGCCTCTGCATGCTGTATCAACAAAGGAGTCGACCCAAAAGAAACACTTGAAAGCTTAACGCAAAACATCTTCTTCAATGGTTTGAATTCCAGGCAACAAGCGACACATAAACTAAAACCTGGATATTTTTACATTGAAGGAAACAAATTCAGTATGCCTCTAATTTATGCCTTTGATATGGGCATAACAGAAGGGATAGAAATGCTGATTGGCACAAATTTTATCCGATCAATGAAAGGAGGAATACGAATTGAAGGCGATTAAATCACAATCTATAAGAAGGTGACCAGAATCAAGACAACTGGCCAAGAAGAAATTGCTCAAATAGCTATTGAAGAACTGGAATTAGAAGAACAAGAATACAATGAAATTAATGAAGTAATTTATTTTCATCAGCCATATGGAGAAAAGTTCCGACAACAATTTCAGCCCCTAATTGAAGAATTAAAAGAGCAAGGTTTCATTGGAGAAGAACCATTAAAGAATTGGAAGAAAAACGGTGAAGTATGCAAGCTGGACATTATCAACCCAGATATCACCATAGAAGACAAACCGTTAAAACACGTCACCCCAGCCATGGAAGATGCATTTAAAAAACACATAGATGCCTTGCTAAAAATTGGAGCAATAAGACCAAGCAACAGTAGACATCGAACAATGGCAATGCTAGTAAATTCAGGAACAAGTGTTGATCCAGCCACTGGAAAAGAAACAAAAGGAAAAGAAAGACTGGTATTTAATTATCGAACTTTAAACGATAATACATATAAAGACCAGTACTCTTTACCAGGAATCAACACAATAATCCAAAGAATAAGTAATGCAAAAATCTTCTCCAAATTCGACCTAAAATCCGGGTTCCATCAAGTTGCAATGGAGGAAAGATCAATACCATGGACAGCGTTTCTTGTTCCAGGCGGATTATATGAATGGAAGGTTATGCCTTTCGGCCTAAAGAATGCACCGGCAATTTTTCAAAGAAAAATGGATAAATGCTTCAAAGGAACTGAAAGTTTCATCGCAGTATATATAGACGATATACTGGTCTTTACAAAGAATGAGCAAGAACATGCAACTCATCTACAGAAAATGCTGCAAATCTGTAGAAAGAATGGTTTGGTGTTATCACCAACAAAAATGAAGATAGGAGTCCCACAAGTGGACTTTCTGGTGTAGTAATTGGAGAAGGAAAAGTCAAGTTGCAACCCCATATCATCCAGAAAATCGTTTCGTTTGATGAAGAGCAATTAAAAACAAAGAAAGTCTTAAGATCATTCCTTGGTATCCTAAACTATGCTAGACAGCATATCCCAAACATTGGAAGATTGTTAAGGCCACTTTATGAAAAAACTCAAGCACATGGTGATAAAAGATTAAAAGCATCAGACTATGAATTGATCCATAAGATCAAACAAGAGGTAGAGAGACTTCCAGACCTCGAAGTCCCACCAAAAGATGCTTACATGGTGCTTGAAGTAGATGGATGCATGGAGGGATGGGGAGGAGTTGCTAAGTGGAAACCTAACAGGAATGACCCAAGAAGTACTGAAAAAGTATGTGCATATGCAAGTGGTAAATTTAACACCATACAGTCCACAATCGATGCAGAAATAAATGCCTGCATAAACACATTGGAGAAATTAAAGATATTCTACCTGGATAAAGAAGAAATAACCCTCAGGACAGATTGCCAGGCTATAATAACTTTCTACAACAAAACAAATAGCAATAAAGCCTCGAGAGTACGATGGGCAAAATTCACAAATGCCCTTACCGGAATAGGAGTAAAAATAAACGTTGAACATATCGATGGGAAGGATAATGTACTTGCTGATTCCTGTCACGACTTGTCAATGTTTGTTTTGCAGACGAATGTACAGGAAACCAGCAATTGAAGGAACTGGATCAAGCGGCCATGATGATAGCACAGGAGACTCTGGAATTCCCTACTACCTGTCTCGAGAATATGAAGACTATCTCCGAACAAATCATGAAGATTTCAAACCATTACCAAAAGTCTTCACAAGACCTATCATCAGCATTAAAGAACCAGGAGCCCTGTACAAATCATACCAAGTTAAAGCAGCCCGATCCAGACAAATGCTCAACCCATATTCAACAATCGCCCAAGATCTTGAGTTGGCAGCAGCGAAAGACGCAGTCCAAGCCGTTAGAAATCTACAAGCAATTGTCCAGTACAAAGCCCAAATATGTTTTGGAAAATCAATAAGAGGTAAAGTAAGAATTTATTTGAAATATTCTTATAAAAGCTGGACAAAAGACTATGCAATTGCTTCTAAAAGGCAATACCCAAGAGGGGGAAACCGTGTTGAAGTTAACCATTGGGTGAGTCCATCTCTAATGAGAACTATTTCCAATAGGTTCATGAAAACAAAGTATTATGTCTGAACGTTTTGAACAAGAAATACATAATTGGTATGATAAGTCCGGATTTGCTTCACTTGAGTACATCACCTTTCTTGAAAAGACAAAACTAAATCTTTCAGATATCGCAAACAATTTAGGTTGTATTTATAGTCGTCTAAATCTTTTCGCAAGAGTATCCTTAAAGCATTTTCATAAAATATCAGAAAATCAAGAAAATTTAGAAAAAGAGTTACTAGAGAATCGTAAAAAATTGGAAGCTTGTGAGGATATATTAAGAAAAACCCAGAGTGAAACCAGAAAAAGTCTTCAGCAACTGTCCACTGAAATCCAACAAGTAAAACCAATCACAAAGAAGGAAGGTCTCCAGTTGGTCAACGAAATAGCAAAACAACCTAAGCTAGTTGAAGAAGAAGCTCTTAAGCTCACAGAGGATCTAAACCAAAAAGTCCAGAAGGTTGAAAGCCTTCTACACGAAGTAAAGCGATTAATTACTGGATGAGTCTTGCCAACGCAAAAGCAAGCTCAGAGTATCAAGAAGCTACTCAAGCAACAGACGAGGTTAAAACACCGGCAGTCGGATTCGCAAAACCCAGCGAATATAAAGGAGTAGTTGCAACAGCTCTTGCAGCCACAATCAAGCAGAATAATACTATTTTGTATTTATTAATAAATCAAAATCGAAGGCTTGCAGACCTTGAAGAAAGAGTAAACAAGCTTGGGGGAAAACAACCGGTTAGAGAAGAGCTAGAAGACTCTATTGCAAGTCTAACCAAAAGACTCGACAACTTCTCAATCGGAGAAAAGAATCAGCCGAAACAGGCGGCGAAAGGGCCAATATACATGTTTGAAAATCCCAACAAAATATTCAAAGAACAATATAACAAGGAGAAGACCAAATGAGTACTCAAAGACCCAGTGTCCTAAATAGAAGTACTACTGCAACACAAACTGAGCTTCCATTACAGGAAGATCAGATAAGAGGCTATCAACAAATAGCACGACATCGTTACAACGTAAGTCGGGGACTGTGACGGGCCAGCCAAAGGTATCGAAGGACTCTTGAGTCAACTTTAAGCCCAGAAAGACAACTGGAAATCTCCAGACAAAGACAAGCCAGCCTGGTACCCGCAGAAGTATTATACTCTAATAATAATGATACAACCAATCATAGGGTGTATCAGCATTATTCAGAACAACGAATACTCTGCATAGAAGGAAATCAGATAAACCTTGAATTATGCAATCAACGGAGTTATGAACAGCTGCAAAGGACAGGATTACAACATGTGCATATCGGAATCTTTATGATTCGGATACATGCACTCCACAGGAGAAACGCCGGAACAAATGCCCTAGTTGTCTTAAGAGACACACGATGGGAAGACAGTACCCAAATAATTGGTACTATGGAGGTCGATTTGTCATCAGTAACACAACTGGTGTATATGTTCCCTGATATGATGATAAGTATTAACGACTTTCATCACCATATACAAGTTGCAATCCAGACACATGGATATGACGCATGGCAAGGAGGAGATAGTAACCTGCTCATAACAATGGCCTTGATAGGACGACTATCAAACACAAGTTATACAGGCTTCGAATACAGTGTATCAAACGTAGTTGATCACTTAACCACGACCGGAATCACAGCCATCCCCGGCGAACGCAGGACGATAGAAGAACTCTCCGTCACCGGCTTGGCTTTTGCTTGGATTTTTAGATAATTTCTTGAACACAAAGCGCATGCAGTGAATTGGCATTTGGGACAGTGAATTCTTGAATTTTCGGTAGTGTATATTCCGCAATAGTAACATAACGTATAGTTTGTTACCAAGTTTTCTTCCCATTTATGCTCACACTGTTTACTTTTTTCTAGAACTTCTTTGATTGGTTTCCACGATCCAGCTAATTTCACCATTTCTTCTATTTTTGCCGGTGATCCAGGATGGAACATAAAGGCGAAATGCTCACTTTCCCCTTCAAATTCATTATCAGTTAATAGCTCGTCGGGTGATTCTTCCACACTATCATCCGAATCTGCCCTATGCCAGTATAAGCCTTTTTTGTATATTTTTACTACTTTTGGTGGGGGATAATACTCATGTGGCAGCAATGGCGTACCACGTTCCCAGATGCTTATGCAGAATTAGAAGCCATATCTGATGATCCTCAAAATATCACAAGGGCATTTTGCTAGAGATTGCAAAAGCAAACAAGGAAACATAGCAAGAGCATCTGTATATCAGAACATGGAGCTTGATGAAAACTGGGATATAGTCTCAGCAGATTTCGATGATAGCAGTGTTTATAGCATATCAGAAGGAGAAGGTGATGCTAGGCAAAACATCAACCTCATTGTCCAAGACACACCAATAGACGAATCTGCACTTATGCTCCATGAAGAGGAATATGACTCAAGTGATGGTGAACAGGGAACTGCTCCAGTCCAGCCGGTAGAAGAAGACACGGAGGGTATGGAAGCTTATTATCCCCCACCAAAAGTAGTAAAAATGTACAAAAAAGGCTTATACTGGCATAGGGCAGATTCGGATGATAGTGTGGAAGAATCACCCGACGAGCTATTAACTGATAATGAATTTGAAGGGGAAAGTGAGCATTTCGCCTTTATGTTCCATCCTGGATCACCGGCAAAAATAGAAGAAATGGTGAAATTAGCTGGATCGTGGAAACCAATCAAAGAAGTTCCAGAAAAAAGTAAACAGTGTGAGCATAAATGGGAAGAAAACTTGGTAACAAACTATACGTTATGTTACTATTGCAGAATATACACTACCGAAAATTCAAGAATTCACTGTCCCAAATGCCAATTCACTGCATGCGCTTTGTGTTCAAGAAATTATCTAAAAATCCAAGCAAAAGCCAAGCCGGTGACGGAGATAAAAAGGGAGATAACGGAGTCTGTTGAATTAAAATTACTCAAAGAATTACTAGCAAAAAGAGATGAAGATATGAAGCAGTTAGCTCAAGAGATAGCCATGGAAAAAGCCCTTCGGCAACTAGAGAAAGAGACAGTCCGAAAGGAAGAAGCGAGTAAGTGGCTCCAAAAGGAGGAAGGCACCCAGCATAAAATTGATATGCTAAAAGAAGAAGTTCAAAGGCTAAAAGGTGAAAGGAACGAAATCACGCTCCTCAAGGAAGAAAGTGTCCAACAGAAACAAAAAATTGAAGAACTAGAAAAACAAATTAAAGGCCTAAAAGAAAACTCCTCCCCATCCCTCCATGCATCCATCAACTTCAAGCACCATGTGTTGCCGAAGGGCTTTTTCCATGGCTATCTCTTGAGCTAACTGCTTCATATCTTCATCTCTTTTTGCTAGTAATTCTTTGAGTAATTTTACTTCAACAGACTCCGTTATCTCCCTTTTTATCTCCGTCACCGGCTTGGCTTTTGCTTGGATTTTTAGATAATTTCTTTAACACAAATCGCATGCAGTGAATTGGCATTTGGGACAGTGAATTCTTGAATATTCGGTAGTGTATATTCTGCAATAGTAACATAACGTATAGTTTGTTACCAAGTTTTCTTCCCATTTATGCTCACACTGTTTACTTTTTTCTGGAACTTCTTTGATTGGTTTCCACGATCCAGCTAATTTCACCATTTCTTCTATTTTTGCCGGTGATCCAGGATGGAATAGCAAAACAACCTAAGCTAGTTGAAGAAGGAGTCGTCCCAAAAGAAGCACTTGAAACAGTTCGTGCTCCAAAAGGATGAAGGCACCCAGCATACAATTGATATGCTAAAAGAAGAAATTCAAAGGCTAAAAGGTGAAAGTCGTTAATACTTATCATCATATCAGGGAACATATACACCAGTTCTGTTCCTATCAAGGCCATTGTTATGAGCAGGTTACTATCTCCTCCTTGCCATGCGTCATATCCATGTGTCTGGATTGCAACTTGTATATGGTGATGAAAGTCGTTAATACTTATCATCATATCAGGGAACATATACACCAGTTGTGTTCCTGATGACAAATCGACCTCCATAGTACCAATTATTTGGGTACTGTCTTCCCATCGTGTGTCTCTTAAGACAACTAGGGCATTTGTTCCGGCGTTTCTCCTGTGGAGTGCATGTATCCGAATCATAAAGATTCCGATATGCACATGTTGTAATCCTGTCCTTTGCCGCTGTTCATAACTCCGTTGATTGCATAATTCAAGGTTTATCTGATTTCCTTCTATGCAGAGTATTCGTTGTTCTGAATAATGCTGATACACCCTATGATTGGTTGTATCATTATTATTAGAGTATAATACTTCTGCGGGTACCAGGCTGGCTCGTCTTTGTCTGGAGATTTCCAGCTGTCTTCCGTGCAATAATTCTTCATGATGCGGGGAACACGGTATTACTTTGTCAAAAGTAGCTGGGTCCACCACGAGGGTCTTTTTCTTCCGTCTGTTTGATGCGTTCGTCATTTCTTACGACTTCTTCCAGAACGTTTTCTGCTTCTAGAACAATTTTTGTTGGACTGTCATGGGTTTCTTGTGCTGGGCTTATTTTTACTAGGTTGAAGTCGGCTAACTGTGTTGGGCCTGGATCATATATTATTTCGTCCCAATCGTTGGGCCAGGGCTTCAAGTTCGACGAGAATCTTGCGGGCTTCTCTGTTTTGGATTCTAACGTCTTCTTTTTGGTCGGCCCAGTGATTATCTCTTGTTGATTTTCCAAAACATATTTGGGCTTTGTACTGGACAATTGCTTGTAGATTTCTAACGGCTTGGACTGCGTCTTTCGATGCTGCCAACTCAAGATCTTAGGCGATTGTTGAATATGGGTTGAGCATTTGTCTGGATCGGGCTGCTTTAACTTGGTATGATTTGTACAGGGCTCCTGGTTCTTTAATGCTGATCATAGGTCTTGTGAAGACTTTTGGTAATGGTTTGAAATCTTCATGATTTGTTCGGAGATAGTCTTCATATTCTCGAGACAGGTAGTAGGGAATTCCAGATTCTCCTGTGCTATCATCATGGCCGCTTGATCCAGTTCCTTCAATTGCTGGTTTCCTGTATATTCGTCTGCACAACAAACATTGACAAGTCGTGACAGGGAATCAGCAAGTACATTGTCCTTCCCATAGATATGTTCAACGTTTATTTTTACTCCTGTTTTTCTGGATGATATGGGGTTGCAACTTTACTTTTCCTTCTCCAATTACTACACCTAGAAAGTCCACTTGTGGGACTCCTATCTTCATTTTTGTTGGTGATAACACCAAACCATTCTTTCTACAGATTTGCAGCATTTTCTGTAGATGAGTTGCATGTTCTTGCTCATTCTTTGAAAAGACCAGTATATCGTCTATATATACTACGATGAAACTTTCAGTTCCTTTGAAGCATTTATCCATTTTTCTTTGAAAAATTGCCGGTGCATTCTTTAGGCCGAAAGGCATAACCGTCCATTCATATAATCCGCCTGGAACAAGAAACGCTGTCCATGGTATTGAGCTTTCCTCCATTGCAACTTGATGGAACCTGGATTTTAGGTCAAATTTGGAGAAGATTTTTGCATTACTTATTCTTTGGATTATTGTGTTGGTATCAAGTGAACCACCAACTCAAATCATCGTCCACAGTACAGACGATTCTGAAGATGAATGGGAAAACCCATTCGCAGCCCCACGTGGTGAAGACACAACTTTTCTTGGCCTTACAATGACTGAAGATGATTTGCCATATCCAAAACTCAAGAAAATAGCCCAACAAATCCTTACAGGGGTGGAACAACAAGTTTTCCCAGCCACGGAGGAATCTGGTACTTCATATCAGGTACCACCTGAACCAGTCATGGGTCCTCCTGTATACCCACCAGCAAGACCAATCCCAGGAAATTTCCAACGATTTCCTAAATTCAGATACCCACAAGCTGACACATCGGCATTTTCCGGAAACTATGGAAGGTATCACAATTCCCAATGGTCTTTGCCACCAGCATGGTTAGAAACAGGAGTCATGCTTGTTCTCCCAAATGACCCAGGACTTTGGTCCGATGCCATTGCAAGATGGGAATCCATCACTATCAACAGGCTCAATAATCAGACTTGGGAAAACAATAAGGCTAAACTCTCTTTTGTTGAAAACTTATTGGGAAAAAGTGAGAAACTCATGTGGCAGCAATGGCGTACCACGTTCCCAGATGCTTATGCAGAATTAGAAGCCATATCTGATTATCCTCAATATATCACATCTCAGATCTGTCAAATCATTTTGATGGAAGACCCTTACAGAGGATCAACAGAAGAACAAGACAGAGCATACAGAGATCTTGACAGAATCACATGCGAGGAAACAAAGCATTTATGGCAATTCCTGGAAGACTTTAAGAACCTAGCCATCAAGTCTGGAAGATTATACTTCCCTTCCACAATGGAGAAGTTCTTCGCAAAACTCCCAGTTGCCTTGTCAAAAGAAATCGAAACTGCCTTCAAAGAAAGATACCCCGGCTTAACGGCAGGTGTTATCCCAGCTATAAAATACACACATTTGTAGCCAAAATGTGTAGAAAGGCAGCCCTTGCAAAAGAATTAAGGGACTTGTCCCTATGCTCTGCAATTCCTATACCTGGCTATTACAAAAGTAACAGAAAGAAGTATGGGATAAGGAAGTCCCAAACGTACAAAGGCAAACCTCACAAGGATTCACATGTGAAGCCATTCAAAATAAAATACAAGGATGACAGAGGACGGGTCAAAAAATGCAAGTGCTTCATATGTGGAAGAGAAGGGCATTTTGCTAGAGATTGCAAAAGCAAACAAGGAAACATAGCAAGAGCATCTGTATATCAGAACATGGAGCTTGATGAAAACTGGGATATAGTCTCAGCAGATTTCGATGATAGCAGTGTTTATAGCATATCAGAAGGAGAAGGTGATGCCAGGCAAAACATCAACCTCGTTGTCCAAGACACACCAATAGACGAATCTGCACTTATGCTCCATGATGAGGAATATGACTCAAGTGATGGTGAACAGGGAACTGCTCCAGTCCAGCCGGTAGAAGAAGACACGGAGGGTATGGAAGCTTATTATCCCCCACCAAAAGTAGTAAAAATGTACAAAAAAGGCTTATACTGGCATAGGGCAGATTCGGATGATAGTGTGGAAGAATCACCCGACGAGCTATTAACTGATAATGAATTTGAAGGGGAAAGTGAGCATTTCGCCTTTATGTTCCATCCTGGATCACCGGCAAAAATAGAAGAAATGGTGAAATTAGCTGGATCGTGGAAACCAATCAAAGAAGTTCCAGAAAAAAGTAAACAGTGTGAGCATAAATGGGAAGAAAACTTGGTAACAAACTATACGTTATGTTACTATTGCAGAATATACACTACCGAAAATTCAAGAATTCACTGTCCTTTTGGTCGGCCCAGTGATTATCTCTTGTTGATTTTCCAAAACATATTTGGGCTTTATACTGGACAATTGCTTGTAGATTTCTAACGGCTTGGACTGCGTCTTTCGCTGCTGCCAACTCAGGATCTTGGGCGATTGTTGAATATGGGTTGAGCATTTGTCTGGATCGGGCTGATTTAACTTGGTATGATTTGTATAGGACTCCTGGTTCTTTAATGCTGATGATAGGTCTTGTGAAGACTTTTGGTAACTGTCCCAAATGCCAATTCACTACATGCGCTTTGTGTTCAAGAAATTATCTAAAAATCCAAGCAAAAGCCAAGCCGGTGACGGAGATAAAAAGGGAGATAACGGAGTCTGTTGAAGTAAAATTACTCAAAGAATTACTAGCAAAAAGAGATGAAGATATGAAGCAGTTAGCTCAAGAGATAGCCATGGAAAAAGCCCTTCGGCAACTAGAGAAAGAGACGGTCCGAAAGGAAGAAGCGAGTAAGTGGCTCCAAAAGGAGGAAGGCACCCAGCATACTATTGATATGCTAAAAGAAGAAATTCAAAGGCTAAAAGGTGAAAGGAACGAAATCACGCGCCTCAAGGAAGAAAGTGTCCAACAGAAACAAAAAATTGAAGAACTAGAAAAACAAATTAAAGGACTAAAAGAAAACAGCTATCAAAAAAATTTCCCAGAATTAGCTAGACCGATGATAGCCACCGAAACAGTTCATGCTACTGGGACCCATGAAATGTTAAAGGCCATTGTTATGAGCAGGTTACTATCAAGCAGAATAATACTATTTTGTATTTATTAATAAATCAAATCTCAGTCAGCCTGAGATTTGAAAACTATTTGAGAGCACCGCAACCACCAAGATATTCAGTTGATGTCAATGACAGAGAAATTACAGATAATGGTCATCTAGAAGAGGAGGAGCATTTCATTGGAATTTTTTTGAAGAAACTCATAATCCATTTGATGTCTGTATTTGTTCGGCGTGCAATGAACCACCAACTCAAATCATCGTCCACAGTACAGACGATTCTGAAGATGAATGGGAAAACCCATTCGCAGCCCCACGTGGTGAAGACACGATGTGTTTTAACGGTTTCTCTTGTATGGTGATATCTGGGTTGATATTGGGACGAAATAATATATGATCTAGGCCCAACACAGTTAGCCCATTTCAACCTAGTAAAAATAAGCCCAGCACAAGAAACCCATGACAGTCCAACAAAAATTGTTCTAGAAGCAGAAAACGTTCTGGAAGAAGTCGTAAGAAATGACGAACGCATCAAAGAGACGGAAGAAAAAGACCCTCGTGGTGGACCCAGCTACTTTTGACAATGTAATACCGTGTTCCCCGCATCATGAAGAATTATTGCACGGAAGTCTTGTCGTTTGTATGAATCACAGAGCAATGTATTAAAGCATCATTAATGCTCTCTCGAATATTCGAAGATGCCACTGGATATTCGATCCCTTATGTTCTATATATAGCGTGTTTCAGTTTGTGAGAGACACAGATCACACACATAGATCAAAAATCTCTCTCAATCATCCCTGTAATCAGTGTGCTTCCGCTTTTATAAATATTCAGGTGTGTTTTTGGTGTGTTTAATCTTTGTGTTTAGTACAATTTTAATTTATTGTAAGGTCTTAGTCTTTGAACCTTCAAGATAAAAACCTGGGAAACCAGATTTTTCTCTTTGGTATCAAGGATGACAGAGGACGGGTCAAAAAATGCAAGTGCTTCATATGCGGAAGAGAAGGGCATTTTGCTAGAGATTGCAAAAGAAAACAAGGAAACATAGCAAGAGCATCTGTATATCAGAACATGGAGCTTGATGAAAACTGGGATATAGTCTCAGCAGATTTCGATGATAGCAGTGTTTATAGCATATCAGAAGGAGAACGTGATGCCAGGCAAAACATCAACCTCGTTGTCCAAGACACACCAATAGACGAATCTGCACTTATGCTCCATGAAGAGGAATATGACTCAAGTGATGGTGAACAGGGAACTGCTCCAGTCCAGCCGGTAGAAGAAGACACGGAGGGTATGGAAGCTTATTATCCCCCACCAAAAGTAGTAAAAATGTACAAAAAAGGCTTATACTGGCATAGGGCAGATTCGGATGATAGTGTGGAAGAATCACCCGACGAGCTATTAACTGATAATGAATTTGAAGGGGAAAGTGAGCATTTCGCCTTTATGTTCCATCCTGGATCACCGGAAAAAATAGAAGAAATGGTGAAATTAGCTGGATCGTGGAAACCAATCAAAGAAGTTCCAGAAAAAAGTAAACAGTGTGAGCATAAATGGGAAGAAAACTTGGTAACAAACTATACGTTATGTTACTATTGCGGAATATACACTACCGAAAATTCAAGAATTCACTGACCTTTTGGTCGGCCCAGTGATTATCTCTTGTTGATTTTCCAAAACATATTTGGGCTTTATACTGGACAATTGCTTGTAGATTTCTAACGGCTTGGACTGCGTCTTTCGCTGCTGCCAACTCAAGATCTTGGGCGATTGTTGAATATGGGTTGAGCATTTGTCTGGATCGGGCTGATTTAACTTGGTATGATTTGTACAGGGCTCCTGGTTCTTTAATGTTGATGATAGGTCTTGTGAAGACTTTTGGTAACTGTCCCAAATGCCAATTCACTGCATGCGCTTTGTGTTCAAGAAATTATCTAAAAATCCAAGCAAAAGCCAAGCCGGTGACGGAGATAAAAAGGGAGATAACGGAGTCTGCTGAAGTAAAATTACTCAAAGAATTACTAGCAAAAAGAGATGAAGATATGAAGCAGTTAGCTCAAGAGATAGCCATGGAAAAAGCCCTTCGGCAACTAGAGAAAGAGACAGTCCTAAAGGAAGAAGCGAGTAAGTGGCTCCAAAAGGAGGAAGGCACCCAGCATACTATTGATATGCTAAAAGAAGAAATTCAAAGGCTAAAAGGTGAAAGGAACGAAATCATGCGCCTCAAGGAAGAAAGTGTCCAACAGAAACAAAAAATTGAAGAACTAGAAAAACAAATTAAAGGCCTAAAAGAAAACAGCTATCAAAAAAATTTCCCAGAATTAGCTAGACCGATGATAGCTACCGAAACAGTTCGTGCTACTGGGACCCATGAAATGTTAAAGGCCATTGTTATGAGCAGGTTACTATCAAGCAGAATAATACTATTTTGTATTTATTAATAAATCAAATCTCAGTCAGCCTGAGATTTGAAAACTATTTGAGAGCACCACAACCACCAAGATATTCAGTTGATGTCAATGACAGAGAAATTACAGATAATGGTCATCTAGAAGAGGAGGACCATTTCATTGGAATTTTTTTTGAAGAAACTCATAATCCATTTGATGTCTGTATTTGTTCGGCGTGCAATGAACCACCAACTCAAATCATCGTCCACAGTACAGACGATTCTGAAGATGAATGGGAAAACCCATTCGCAGCCCCACGTGGTGAAGACACGACGTGTTTTAACGGTTTCTCTTGTATGGTGATATCTGGGTTGATATTGGGACGAAATAATATATGATCCAGGCCCAACACAGTTAGCCCATTTCAACCTAGTAAAAATAAGCCCAGCACAAGAAACCCATGACAGTCCAACAAAAATTGTTCTAGAAGCAGAAAACGTTCTGGAAGAAGTCGTAAGAAATGACGAACGCATCAAAGAGACGGAAGAAAGAGACCCTCGTGGTGGACCCAGCTACTTTTGACAAAGTAATACCGTGTTCCCCGCATCATGAAGAATTATTGCACGGAAGTCTTGTCGTTTGTATGAATCACAGAGCAATGTATTAAAGCATCATTAATGCTCTCTCGAATATTCGAAGATGCCACTGGATATTCGATCCCTTATGTTCTATATATAGCGTGTTTCAGTTTGTGAGAGACACAGATCACACACATAGATCAAAAATCTCTCTCAATCATCCCTGTAATCAGTGTGCTTCCGCTTTTATAAATATTCAGGTGTGTTTTTGGTGTGTTTAATCTTTGTGTTTAGTACAATTTTAATTTATTGTAAGGTCTTAGTCTTTGAACCTTCAAGATAAAAACCTGGGAAACCAGATTTTTCTCTTTGGTATCAGAGCTTGAAATCAAAGCTCTATGGATCACTAAAACAAAGGTGTATTCATGTGATTGCAAAATCGTGCTTATTATACCTTTTTTTTATTTATACAAGATTTGTGCCTCAGTATACTACTTTAAAGTAAGAATTTATTTGAAATATTCTTATAAAAGCTGGACAAAAGACCGTGCAATTGCTTCTAAAAGGGAATACCCAAGAGGGGGGAAACCGTGTTGAAGTTAACCATTGGGTGAGTCCATCTCTAATGAGAACTATTTCCAATAGGTTCATGAAAACAAAGTATTATGTCTGAACGTTTTGAAAAAGAAATACATAATTGGTATGATAAGTCCGGATTTGCTTCACTTGAGTACATCACCTTTCCTAAAAAGACAAAACTAAATCTTTCAGATATCGCAAACAACATTTCTTCTATTTTTGCCGATGATCCAGGATGGAACATAAAGGCGAAATGCTCACTTTCCCCTTCAAATGCTCCTCCTCTTCTAGATGACCATTATCTGTAATTTCTCTGTCATTGACATCAACTGGATGATATGGGGTTGCAACTTGACTTTTCCTTCTCCAATTACTCCACCCAGAAAGTCCACTTGTGGGACTCCTATCTTCATTTTTGTTGGTGATAACACCAAACCATTCTTTCTACAGATTTGCAGCATTTTCTGTAGATGAGTTGCATGTTCTTGCTCATTCTTTGAAAAGACCAGTATATCGTCTATATATACTGCGATGAAACTCTCAGTTCCTTTGAAGCATTTATCCATTTTTCTTTGAAAAATTGCCGATGCATTCTTTAGGCCGAAAGGCATAACCGTCCATTCATATAATCCGCCTGGAACAAGAAACGCTGTCCATGGTATTGAGCTTTCCTCCATTGCAACTTGATGGAACCCGGATTTTAGGTCGAATTTGGAGAAGATTTTTGCATTACTTATTCTTTGGATTATTGTGTTGATTCATGGTAAAGAGTACTGGTCTTTATATGTATTATCGTTTAAAGTTCGATAATTAAATACCAGTCTTTCTTTTCCTTTTGTTTCTTTTCCAGTGGCTGGATCAACACTTGTTCCTGAATTTACTAGCATTGCCATTGTTCGATGTCTACTGTTGCTTGGTCTTATTGCTCCAATTTTTAGCATGGCATCTATGTGTTTTTTAAATGCATCTTCCATGGCTGGGGTGACGTGTTTTAACGGTTTGTCTTGTATGGTGATATCTGGGTTGATAATGTCCAGCTTGCATACTTCACCGTTTTTCTTCCAATGCTTTAATGGTTCTTCTCCAATGAATCCTTGCACTTTTAATTCTTCAATTAGGGGCTGAAATTGTTGTCGGAACGTTTCTCCATATGGCTGACGAAAATAAATTACTTCATTAATTTCATTGTATTCTTGTTCTTCTAATTCCAGTTCTTCAATAGCCATTTGAGCAATTTCTGCTTGGCCAGTTGTCTTGATTCTGGTCACCTTCTTATAGATTGTGATTTCATCGCCTTCAATTCGTATTCCTCCTTTCATTGATCGGATAAAATTTGTGCCAATCAGCATTTCTATCCCTTCTGCTATGCCCATACTTTTTCAGTACTTCTTGGGTCATTCCTGTTAGGTTTCCACTTAGCAACTCCTCCCCATCCCTCCATGCATCTATCTACTTCAAGCACGAAGTAAGACTCCCCATCCCTCCATGCATCCATTATAGAGCCGATTGTTGACCTTCCTGGTTTTTAACGTTTCAGTAGTGTATATTCCGCAATAGTAACATAACGTATAGTTTGTTACCAAGTTTTCTTCCCATTTATGCTCACACTGTTTACTTTTTTCTGGAACTTCTTTGATTGGTTTCCACGATCCAGCTAATTTCACCATTTCTTCTATTTTTGCTGGTGATCCAGGATGGAACATAAAGGCGAAATGCTCACTTTCACCTTCAAATTCATTATCAGTTAATAGCTCGTCGGGTGATTCTTCCACACTATCATCCGAATCTGCCCTATGTCAGTATAAGCCTTTTTTGTACATTTTTACTACTTTTGGTGGGGGATAATAAGCTTCCATACCCTCCGAGTCTTCTTCTACCGGCTGGACTGGAGCAGTTCCCTGTTCACCATCACTTGAGTCATATTCCTCTTCATGGAGCATAAGTGCAGATTCGTCTATTGGTGTGTCTTGGACAATGAGGTTGATGTTTTGCCTGGCATCACCTTCTCCTTCTGATATGCTATAAACACTGCTATCATCGAAATCTGCTGAGACTATATCCCAGTTTTCATCAAGCTCCATGTTCTGATATACAGATGCTCTTGCTATATTTCCTTGTTTGCTTTTGCAATCTCTAGCAAAACGCCCTTCTCTTCCGCATATGAAGCACTTGCATTTTTTGACCCGTCCTCTGTCATCCTTGTATTTTGTTTTGAATGGCTTCACATGTGAATCCTTGTGAGGTTTGCCTTTGTACGTTCGGGACTTCCTTATCCCATACTTCTTTCTGTTACTTTTGTAATAGCCAGGTATAGGAATTGCAGAGCATAGGGACAAGTCCCTTAATTCTTTTGCAAGGGCTGCCTTTCTACACATTTCGGCTACAAAAGTATGTGTGTATTTTATAGCTGGGATAACACCTGCCGTTAAGTCGGGGTATCTTTCTTTGAAGGCAGTTTCGATTTCTTTTGACAAGGCAACTGGGAGTTTTGCGAAGAACTTCTCCATTGTGGAAGGGAAGTATAATCTTCCAGACTTGATGGCTAGGTTCTTAAAGTCTTCCAGGAATTGCCATAAATGCTTTGTTTCCTCGCATGTGATTCTGTCAAGATCTCTGTATGCTCTGTCTTGTTCTTCTGTTGATCCTTTGTAAGGGTCTTCCATCAAAATGATTTGACGGATCTGAGATGTGATATTTTGAGGATCATCAGATATGGCTTCTAATTCTGCATAAGCATCTAGGAACGTGGTACGCCATTGCTGCCACATGAGTTTCTCACTTTCTCCCAATAAGTTTTCAACAAAAGAGAGTTTAGCCTTATTGTTTTCCCAAGTCTGATTATTGAGCCTGTTGATAGTGATGGATTCCCATCTTGCAATGGCATCGGACCAAAGTCCTGGGTTATTTGGGAGAACAAGCATGACTCCTGTTTCTAACCATGCTGGTGGCAAAGACCATTGGGAATTGTGATACCTTCTATAGTTTCCGGAAAATGCCGATTTGTTAGCTTCTAATTCTGCATAAGCATCTGGGAACGTGGTACGCCATTGCTGCCACATGAGTTTCTCACTTTCTCCCAATAAGTTTTCAACAAAAGAGAGTTTAGCCTTATTGTTTTCCCAAGTCTGATTATTGAGCCTGTTGATAGTGATGGATTCCCATCTTGCAATGGCATCGGACCAAAGTCCTGGGTCATTTGGGAGAACAAGCATGACTCATGTTTCTAACCATGCTGGTGGCAAAGACCATTGGGAATTGTGATACCTTCCATAGTTTCCGGAAAATGCCGATGTGTTAGCTTGTGGGTATCTGAATTCAGGAAATCGTTGGAAATTTCCTGGGATTGGTCTTGCTGGTGGGTATACAGGAGGACCCATGACTGATTCAGGTGGAACCTGATATGAAGTACTAGATTCCTCCGTGGCTGGGAAAACTTGTTGTTCCACCCCTATAAGGATTTGTTGGGCTATTTTCTTGAATTTTGGATATGGCAAATCATCTTCAGTCTTCTTTGTGATTGGTTTTACTTGTTGGATTTCAGTGGACAGTTGCTGAAGGCATGCGGAAGAGAAGGGCATTAAATCGTGCTTATTATATCTTTTTTTTTATACAATATTTGTGCCTCAGTATACTACTTTAAAGTAAGAATTTATTTGAAATATTCTTATAAAAGCTGGACAAAAGACCGTGCAATTGCTTCTAAAAGGGAATACCCAAGAGGGGGAAACCGTGTTGAAGTTAACCATTGGGTGAGTCCATCTCTAATGAGAACTATTTCCAATAGGTTCATGAAAACAAAGTATTATGTCTGAACGTTTTGAACAAGAAATACATAATTGGAACATAAAGGCGAAACAGTGAATTCTTCAAAAAAAAATAAGCCCAGCACAAGAAACCCATGACAGTGTGAGCATAATGTATAGTTTGTTATTCGTGCTGGGTGCCTTCCTCCTTTTGGAGCCACTTACTCGCTTCTTCCTTTCGGACTGTCTCTTTCTGTAGTTGCCGAAGGGCTTTTTCCATGGCTATCTTTTGAGCTAATTGCTTCATATCTTCATCTCTTTTTGCTAGTAATTCTTTGAGTAATTTTACTTCAACAGACTCCGTTATCTCCCTTTTTATCTCAGTCACCGGCTTGGCTTTTGCTTGGATTTTTAGATAATTTCTTGAACATAAAGCGCATGCAGTGAATTGGCATTTGGTTTTGTAATTAAATTGCTAAAGTACACATGATTTTCCACGAGCTAACTATGTAAGGTATATTCTTTCCCCCTCCTTTTTTTTCTTTTTTTGAAAATAAAATAGTTGTCGATGTAATCGTGCACTAGGGAAAAATCTATCATGTGTAGCGAGTAAATTGGTTTGAATATTGCACTTGTTCTAATCCTTTTTTGTTACTTCATTGGGTTAACACGTATTCTTTTTATGTGGATGGATATTTTGATATTGCTAGGAACTTCAAAGAAGGTTTTGTAGTTGAAACATGATTTTTGGTGCACGTTGATAATCATAAAATGGTATCAAAGTGAGATGATATTATGTGGCTATTGTGACAAAATTTATAAATCATTTTAGATTTGCAATTGTTTAGTTAGCTATAGGTTATCTGAGGATAAAATGAGATAGTACCTTTCGCATCATGTGTTGTACCCTTTACCATTTTAGGAAATGCCTTGAATCTGGAGTAGTGTTATATAGACGTGTCATCATGGTGCCTTTTGATTTATTGGGATGGTTTAAATAGTGGCTAACTTCTACTTGAGCTTCATTCGTGTCTACAATATTTCCTTAGGTGATCCCAGACTAAGAGGTTAGGTGTAGGATACACCCGAGTGCAAAACCTTTTTGTGTTGTTTATAGTCATTGAAACATTCTTGGTAACACAATTTTGAGTCAACTGTTTCAGCATGCCTTGTGAATTTCTTTGTAGCTTACCGGTACTGATTTGAGTTGAACCAAATGGAGGTTCTTTTGGTTACAATTTGGATGTTTGATTTTGGTGAAAGCTAGAAAGGATATTTGACAGGTGATCGGGTTTGAGTAGTGGGTTCCAGAGGAATTTATGATTGTGCAGATGTTATCACATCCTCGCTTATTACAAGATCTTTGTAGAGAATAGTGAACCAACTTTTGAACTATTAAGTCTGATGTCTTCTCGATCAGGATATGAATTTAGTTTAGTCCTTCATCCTTTTGCAATCAAGATGGTGGGATTTTAGAGTTGAGAACTAAGGTTTTGGGTTGGATTTGATTTCAGCCGAACCCATTGGCACATGAGACTTCTTTTTCCGCTAAAAGTGGTGATAAATAAAGCGTCTCGTCGAACATTTCTAATGCGCAGTTCTGCCCTCCCCTTTTCTCAACCTATTTGACCGGATGGACCTGGAATCATTTGAACGAAAATCTGTGCGGTATGAATTCGATTGTTGCAAGTACAAGTGATTGTTAGTTGAGCAAAATTTGTGCGAATATCAATCCGTTAGCAAGGACTGCACAGTTCTCAACCTGTGAGCCAATTGAAACTAATTGGGTCCATGGGTGACCAGGAATGTGCTTCGATCTTGGAGTGTGCCATTGAATTTAACCATAGATTGCTTTCTCTCGATGTTCAGGCTCCCTTCTGATTTTTCAGCAATTTGCATATGGGTATTTGAGGTGGATAGGTGGTACTTTTGCAGAATTATTCTATCAGGCGTTTTATCGAACACCTTAAGTGCATAGCTCTTCTCCTCCCTTTTTTCAGCCGATTTGTAAAAGAATAAACCCAAGATTGTGTAGACAAAACTCGTATGGTCAGAATCCAGTTATTGCAAGCACAAATAATCAATTAACTTTACCAACTTCGGGTTTTGCTTGTGTAGTTCTGAGTAATCGTTGGAGATTAGCGATACTCATGAGCTCGGCTATAAGAGGGAAAACGATTTTGTAACACAACCTAAGCGCAGCTTCCCGTTATAAAGGGAGAGAGAAAAATAGATCAGTGATCGATTTTTCGAAATCAGATGGTGAAGATTCGTGAAGATTCAGTGTACCAGCCTCACTTTGGAAGGTTTGGGTAGGCGTGGGCAGATTCTTAGTGTAGCCAAGTTTGTCTTCGATCACATTCAGTGCTCCTGACTTCGTATTTTTGTTTAGGTGTGCATCGAAGGTTGGAGGGAAAGAAATTGATCTCAGCTATCGTGCAAGTCTGCCGACCGTCAATTCCACTTTGTGTGGTTTTAATTTGAATGGGAGAAGATGCATCTATCGATCGTTGATTCGCTTTGGTGGTATCATGGTGATTTTGATCTTGCAGGAAAATTGAGACCAGGAGTTTAATGGCGACAGATATTCCGAGTTTAAGGGTTAACGTAGGAGAAATCGTTATCGTATGAGCCCGTCGACCAACAAAATCTAACCCTCGACATACATTTTGGTTCGTCGTCTTGTTGGTCAAATTCTGTAACGAGAATCTTGATGTCTTCCTCTTTGATTTGTTTGAACTTTGTGTATTCCGAACCCTTTTCTCCTTTTATTGAACGATTCCGGTCTATATCTTCACTGTTAAAATCGGTTTCATTTTTGTTCGAAGATGGATAGGGTTTTTAAGGCAATCGAGAGAACAAAATTCCTTTAGCTAAATCGGTTGTGCGTGTGATATAATTTGTGACATGAAGAAGAGATAAGTACTACAGAGCAAAGGTATTGGGACTCCACCAGTTCAGATATGATCATATGTAGAATTTTTGAACACCGGAAATAATGGAGATCTTGTACACTAAAAGATCGTTTAGGAAATAGAGCCTTCGAGACCAAATGTACGAAGAATGGATTTGTGGAGATCGCTAAGGTGGGTTGAAGCTCGGGAAACAATGGCTGTTTTGCTCGAGGTCCCACGGATGGCGCCAAATGTTGTGACATGAGATCTTCATCGGGTCATGGTCGAGTGGATCCGGATCGGAGGTCTAGAGGTTGGTGCCGTTAGCGAGCTCCCGACTTGGACCCTAGTCACAATCAGAGAAGACAGTCGTTAAAGCCGTCCCAGGGCATGTGCCCCGGGAGCGGGCTTCGACGATCAAGTCAGTATAATGTACGAGATGAGATGGTGTAGAGAGCATAGAGAGCATATCAGTAGAGGGAGAGAGTGTGGAGGCTAATAACTTGGGGGAAAAGGTTCCCTCATGTTCTATTTATAGGGGACAACTAGGTCAGGCCTTGGGCCAGCCCAATTCAGGCCAATTCAGGCCCAACAGGGCTATAGGGCTGCGGGGCAAAGCTGGCTGGAGAGATGCAGAGCTGCAGGGCTACGGGACAAAGCTGGCTGGAGAGCTGCCACGCCGCGTGCTGTCAAGCTGTCCAGACCTATTACCAACATTGTGCAACTAAAGAAAGCACCATTACTTCTAAAAAGTGCTCTTCTGAGGAAACACAAGTTTCTTCGGATGAAAAACCTAAATCTTTCCAATTTCTGAACACTTCGGATAACTACTCAAAATATAGTGTTGATAAAAGCAAAAGATTTGTCGAACTAGCATGTACGTATCCTAAGGTTTCAAACTTCAAAAATACTGTTTTTATTAAACAAGGTGTATCACTCGAAGAGAGTTGCAAACTTCTTTTGCTTCTAAAAGAGGACAATGTGAATGTAACAGCCGAAGGCTTTTTCTCATCTGATAAAATGCTAGAAAATACTTTAAATGCAGAAATGGAATTTAAAATCAATAAAAGAAAACAAGATTTGCATCAGATGAAAAACACCTTCGGGCGTCATCAAAACTTTTCACTTAATCGAAGTTTCTCAAATAATCGAACTTTTTCAAATAATCGAACTTCTTCAAATAATCGAACGTTTTAAAAAATTCACAGTTTTTCATATAACCGAAACTTCACAGAAAATAGAAACCAGATTAAAACTCAAACATCTCTTGAAAAACACAAATGTTTCTATGATAACAGACGAACGAAAAACTATCGTGATTCTCAAAACAAAAAGAAAGCTTTTCAAAATCAACAAAAATCATTTTCAGTTCAAAATTCTTCTAGAAAACCACAAAAATTAGTTTTTGAACCAACAAAACCCATATGTTCAAACAATAAACATGAAAAACCAACAAAGAAAAATTTTACCAATGGGAAGCAACCTTGTTGACACGTTTCATGTTTCGCTAGACAAGAACATGGATTTCTTCAAAGATAAAAGCTTAACAATTCAAGATTTCAAAATTGCTTATGAAGAGTTTCTATCCGAATCCACCAAATGTAGTACTTCGTCTGGCAACTCTCTCTTTTCAAAACAAAAATGGGTTCCTGTAAAACCGAATCCACTTTCCCCATTGAGTCCTAAAGTTCAAAATCCAAAGAAAATTTTAAAATGGGTTCCGAAAGTCACTAAATCACACATGGACAAAACCACTATTGAGTCCACAATTGCTTCAACTTCTGGCACCAAAAAGGTTGATATGGTCGCATCATGGATCTATGATCCGAATACATACCCTCAAGGACCCAAACCATGTTAGGTACCTGAACTTTCTCTCTAAATTGCAGGTAATGATCGATGAGCAGTACAATAAGGTATGGTATATCGACAGTGGCTGCTCACGACACATGATGGGGAGGATAGAGTACTTAAGGGATTTCAGAAGTTTAGAAGATGGAGGTGATGTAAAGTTCGGAAACAACGAAACTTGTCTGATAAAAGGGTATGTACCCGAAATCGAGTTGCTTATGTAGAAGGGCTCAAGCACAATCTAGTTAGTGTTTCTCAACTCGTGGTGGGAACTGGTCTGAAAGTTAAATTTGATGAAAATGGTAGTGTTATAAAGAAGAAAAATACCAAAGAAGTTTTTCTCAAATCCAAGAGAAAAGGCGAAATGTTCCCACTTGATATGAAACCAATCGTCGGAGCTCCTTCAATCTGCCTACTTTCAAAAGCTCCTACAGATATGAGCTGGCTATGGCATAGACGACTATCTCATCTGAACTTCAAGAAGATCAACAAGCTAGTTGCACTCGACTTAGTCAGAGGAACGCCTGCGTTAAAGTTTGATAATGACACCTTATGTGCTGCATGTGAACATGGAAAGCAGAAACGACAAGCACATCCATTTAATATAGACTCCAAAATAACCAAACCACTTGAGCTTTTACACATCAACCTTTGTGGTCCATCTTCGGTTGAATCCCTTGGAGGAAAGAAATACATCTTAGTTATCATGGATGATTTTTCACAATTCACTTGGGTCATTTTTCTACGACAAAAGTCAGACACACCAGCAGAACTTATTGCCTTCATCAAGCAAATTGAACTTCATCTCAAGAAACCAGTACGGGCTATCCGAAGTGACAATGGCACTGAATTCAAAAATCATACAATTGATTCGTATATGAAGGAAAAGGGCATCACTCATAAATTTTCTGCCCCTATACTCCACAACAAAATGGTGTGGTTGAGTGAAGAAATAGATCCTTATGCGAAGCGGCTAGGACCATGCTTGACTATGCGAATCTTCCAATGTACTTTTGGGCTGAAGCTGTTGCAACTGCGTGCTTCACTCAGAATCGATCCTTCATTCATAGACGATTCAACATCCCTCCATACGAGGTTATAAACAAAAGAAAACCTAATGTAAAATTCTTCCATGTATTCGGTTGCCGTTGCTTTATCATGAAACTCAAACCTGGTACTACGAAGTTTGAATCTAAATCCGACGATGGTGTCTTCCTGGGCTACTCCCACTCTGCGAAAGCTTATCGTGTCCTAAACAAGACAACAAGGAAGATTGAGGAAACTTTCAATCTGACATTTGACGATCATTATATCAAGAAATTAGAAACACTCTTTTCTCGTACTTCTATTTTTCCAGAAAAACCAACCGAAGTTATACCTCTGGACTCTTTCAACCTTGATTTCTCTTTTCTATTTGACAATCCTGATCAAGCAATAAATTTTGAAACAAATGTGAAGGACAATAATGTACCCGAAATCACCAAGCTCACCGATGATCATCTCACAAAAGAACCATCATCTCAAAAAGACCCTTCGATCGAGGGGGAGTCCGAGGCAACAACTCAAAAAGATCCTTCGGTTGAGGGGGAGTGTGAGAAATCCAACCCAAAGAATCTTTCAGTCGTGGAGAACTCATCAAAGTCTATATTTTCTAATCTGAAGCAAGCTCACTCAACAGAACCACCATGCTCATCATCAAAACAAACCCCTTCTCATTTCGAGGGGGAGTCATCTGACAAGACACCTTCTGTTGAGAGGGAGTCAGCTGTCCAGCCAGCTTCTATTGAGGGGGAGCAACCAATTCCTGACAATACACCCGAAGACAACCAGTCCACTTCGGACTATCCTTCTGATACGGAGGAAGTGCATGGAGAAACTCTGCCAGAATATGATCCTGCTTATCCACCTCTAGAAAAATGGACAAGAGATCATCCGAAGACTTAGGTAATTGGTAATCCAGACGAAAAGGTACTTACTCGATCTCAATTAAAAGAAAAACAAAATGAATTAAATAAACGATCGGACTACTACATGTTTAACGTTTTCATTTGAAAAGTTGAACCTAAAACTGTAAAAGAAGCTTTTCAACACTCAGATTGGCTTGAGGCCATGCAAAGTGAGTTGGCTGAATTTGAACGAAACAAAGTGTGGCATTTAATTCCTAAACCAACCAACTCCTCTGTAGTAGGTCTCAAATGGGTTTTTCGAAATAAACTTGATACAGAAGGTAACATTGTCCGAAACAAAGCTAGACTAGTTGTCAAAGGATACTGTCAACAGGAGGAATCGATTATGATGAAACCGTCGCTCCTGTTGCCAGACTTGAGTCCGTCCGAATCTTTTTGGCATTTGTTGCTCATAAAAACTTTGATGTCTACGAAATGGATGTCAAATGTGCTTTTTTAAATGGCGAACTTGAGGAAACAATATATGTAGAACAACCACCTGGTTTTATAAATGAAAAATACACAAATCACTGTTATATCCTTGACAAAGCAGTCTATCGGCTAAAGCAAGAAGATGGGCATGGTACGAAACTTTAACCCGGTTTTTAAAACAATGAAACTTTAAACAAGGTTCTGTTGATCCCACTCTCTTTAGATAGAAAGCTGGTAATCATCTGATGTTAGTTCAAATATACGTGGATGATATCATCTTCGGATCAACAGACCCTACTCTTTCAAAAGATTTTGAAACCCTAAAGAAAAGTAAGATTCAAATGAGCATGATGGGAAAGATAAATTTCTTTCTCGGACTATAAGTTAAACAAACATCCGAAGGCATCTTCATAAACCAAGAAAAATACACACGAAGTCTTCTAGAAAAATTTGGAATGGAAAACTCTTCCAATGCGAAGGTTCCCATGGCTTCTGGTACAAGACTCACGCCTTCGCTTGACAAACCTGCGGTTGATCAGAAAGTCTACCGGAGTATGATCGGTTCTTTACTCTACTTAACAGCCAGTCGCCCAGATATCATGTTCTCAGTTTGTAATTGTGCACGATATTAGGCGAATCCTATAGAACCCCATCTAACAGCAGTCAAGACCATCTTTCGCTATCAACATCGCACACCATCTCTTGGATTATGGTACCTTGCCAACTCAGACTTCTTTCTTCAAGCCTACTCTGATGCTGATCTGGGAGGGTGCGCACTTGATCGTAAAAGCACTTCAGGTGGATGTCAGTTTCTAGATGGCAAGCTCATCAGCTGGCAATCGAAAAGGCAAACATGTGTTTCCATCTCCATAGCCGAAGTCGAGTACATAGTTGCTGCTGCATGCACTTCTCAGATGATCTGGGTTCAAAGTCAACTACGAGATTATGCTATCCACATGCGAAGAATACCTCTGTTTTGTGACTCACAAAGCGCAATACGAATTTGTCATAATCCAGTCCAGCACTCGAAGACCAAACACATTTCTCTCCGATATCACTTCATTAAAAGTCATGTAGAGGAAGGAAACATTAAGGTCTACTTCGTTTATACGAATGATCAGCTGGCAGATATCTTCACCAAAGCTCTTGATGAAAAAGCATTTACACGAATCATTCATGGGCTAGGTGTTGTCGCCAAGTATTCTAAGTAAGTGCGGAAAGTAAGATTGCGGAAAGTAAGCTTCCGAAACTGGGAGGTTTCGGAAGTGGACAAGTCCGAAGACTTGAGATGGATGCGGAATAATAGTAAAGAAGTAATACTTAGAATAGATCGATAGCTCAACAATACATAGAATGAATTAATAGTTAGATAATAAGAAATATAAAGACGGAAAGATAAGGGTGCTAGAAATGTAAAGACAGTAAGAAATGCAGATAAGAATAAGAGAATTGATGGAATGAGAGATTATGTTGATAATGGTAAAAGTGTTACACAAGGTCTCTCAAACTCATGAGAACTGAAGATGAACTTGGTCTACCTTTTATAGACTAAGGGAAGACCTTCGGATATTGACCTATGGACTGAAGAGTAGACAACACGTCTCTCTTCAGTCAGACAACATGGATAATTCTAATATAATAATACAATGTCAGACTAGGGTGGCTTTAGCTGTAATAAAATAATATACAAAGTACAACCGACATGCTTCTAAAAGGCCACTCCTGATCTAGTCTAATCATATCCTATAAGTTGATGTGCTTATCCCTTGTCTTATCTTCAAGATAGTATTCAAATCTTCGGTCTTCTTTGTAGAATGTTTAAGTGTGGAAGTTCTCAGATGTTGCTTATGATGATGATCCAAAATCCTAAATGGATTTCGGAGTCCTGGCATGATCAGAGTGGCTTGAATAATTCTTCCTACTTAGTTCGGAGCATGATCTTTCGAACTGTGTCGTCTTCCGAGCTTTAGACTTCTAAGCTGTAGCTTCTGGGTTTTGATATACTTCTGACTTGATGTTGTTTGATCTTGGTTCTGAAATCCAAGACTGGATTTTGGTCATGCATGGATAGTTCTCAACAGATGACTTTTAGTTAAGTGCATGAACATTAGGAATAAACTAAACATACACATTTTGGATCATACAACATAGAGTACTTAAAAACATTCATACAAACTAATTGTTCATCATTCCATCAAAATAAAGTGATTAAGATAACTATCAAACTCTCATCAAACACTGAGTTGGTCAACAACTCGGTTCCTGCACTAACAATTCCCCCTTCGATGACCAATCGAGGGGTTTGATCTTCTTATCTTCAAGATCTTTCTACGATCGCTTGTTTCCAAGAATATGACCATAAATGTCGCACTTTTATCATCCATTCCATTCGCTTGATTATCTCCTTCTTAGCTTCTGGATCTGTCCTCCTTGAGTTTTTGATTGCTACAATGAATGACCGAAGAGAAGAGTTTGTAGCTCTTCTAATTTGGGAGGCTCTGAAGAAGAGCTTCTGAGTTTTGTCATCGGAACGATAGACAATCCCAAGTTCAGGGTCATTAGTGGCTCCAAGAGTCCATTCATCTTGATCATCTGGCATGGACAGATCTAGGTCTTCGTCAAACAATTCATCGACATTGGGGCTAACAAGCTTATATAGTTCTTTATCATAGAACATGAATTCAAGAAGAACTTGTTCTAGGAATTTTCTTGTGGTTACGTAAGCTTGTCGGGTGTCATTGTTTCGTTCGATTCTCGGAGAAAACCACATTACTATGAAATAAAGGTCATTTGGGTTTCGATTCCGAAAGTCAGCTTCAGTAATGGTTGATTTCTCATTGCCTCTTACTATTTGGTACTCATAGAAGTCGGACCTTTCAAATCTTCTTTTTCTTAACTCGGAAACATATGTGATTCATTTTGTTGACCATACAGCCGACGGAGGTTGAGTATTCCTGTTGAGAAATCTTTGTACTTTCTTTCTAAGGTCAGGATCTAGATGAACTGAGGCAAGACCTGAGAAAGTGTAGCAAAATTTCTCTCCATTTGGAGTTAGGGGCACATCCCAGTTGTGATTTTCAGATACCGGAGGATCAAAAGAGAGGATTGGGTGATAATCTGCATCACTTAGAGGTCGGATGGCAAAGAAGCTGTTCTGAAATGGTTGGTTTGCAGCTTTGGCCGTCTCCTCTGCTTTCATTTCTTCATCTAGATGATCAGCAAAGATTGCTGCAATCTCATTATAGTTAGCATTTTTCAATGCCTTTATATGAGGGGGATCAGAATGTTTGATTGGGGAGTACTTGGGTTGAAAGATGTTGTATTTTGGTGAGTTTGGAGGAGTGTTGTGTTTTGGAGGAATGTTGTGTTTTGGAGGAGATGGTGGAGGAGAGTTCTTTTTCGGAGAGTTTGGAGAAGGAGGTTTTTGACTGTCGTTGTCTTCATTTTCTTCTTTTGATTCTGACATGTTGGCATTTTCCGTTTCATCATCATCATTATTGTCATTATCAATCTTTTCATCATTGTTTTCCTTTTCATCATCTTTATCTTCATCATTTCCAAATAGTCTTGTTCCCGAGGGACCAGCTCCTGTAGGTCCTGCTTCGGAATGACCAGGTCCAAAAGGACCTGTTTTGATGAAACCTGTAGGATGAGGAGGCAACATTCCCCCTCTTGGGGCTCCTTCGAAAGTAGGAGTCACAGGTAGGTTCCTGGAGATATCAGAGAGTTGGACAAGTACCTTTTCAGAGAATAACTTTAACTCTTTGGAGAGGGAGTCAGTAGAAGGGGACTGGATTTGTTCAAGACGAGTGACGAATTCTTCCAATTGATCAGTAGCAAGATGGATGTTATCGATGGGACCACGGATCGATTCCGAAATGCCGTTGAGAGTGATGGAAAGGATCTGAGTTAGGAGAATGTTGGTGTTTCTAAGGGACCGGTGATCCTCGAAGGTGTTTTGAATGTAGTCCTTGACATCATCAAATAGAGAGAGGAATTTAGCTTCAATGGAAGCGTTGAATTCTTGGACTTTATTGAACAACTGCACAGATGTACTTTTGACCTTGGTAGCTTCAGCAACACTTGTCTTGGCATTGGAACGGCATTCTTCATCGATTTTCTGAAGACCTTCTGATATGGCCTTCAGAACGGAAGCATCAAGAGATAAATTCTTGTTCTCTAGAGCCTCGACCTTCAAACATAACTCAGAAAGTTCTTTGAGTATGGCCTCGTTGGATTGGGAAGAGTTGATTTTGGAGACCATTGTCAGAAGAGAGTTGAGTTTTGTATTGACCTCCGAATTGTCAACTTTCGGAGGTGGAGGAGAAACTTGTGTTCCATTGGCATTATCACCTTTGTCAGATGTGGAAGAGGATTCTTCCACATTGATGTCTAACTTTGAAGGAGGATAATCTATCTCTTCATCTAGTCGAATGATTTGCATGGGCTTGGAACCGGATTGAGAAAACACAATTTTGGTGCCCGGATTCAGCAGATCGGGTTGGAGACGGTGATGGAGGGGTTTTGTGGGTTTGTTGCTTGGGCCTATTTCTTTCGTTTCGTTCTTTCAGAAAACTTTCATAGGTTATCGGGATGATGTGTCGAGTGAGGTTCTTCTATTATTTCTCGTTGGCGTTGAAAACAAATTGAGGGGATGAGATGCGAGATAGTTCGAACTCTATCTGTTTTTTGATGTCATGAGCCTCAGTTTGATACTTAGCCCGTTTTAATTGAAGCTATTCTGAGTCTGCATCGGAAGGTTCACCCAGGGCTCTGAGTTGAAGGAGTCGGGTATTACGAATGTTGAATCGTTGCTCCATTTGAACAAGCCGTTGTTTTCTAAAGCCAAGAGCTGCTTTGAAGCGAGATTCCAGAAAGGAACCTGGTTTGGGAAAATTGATAGTTTGTGCGTATTGATATTTTTCGGCATCTTTCTCTTTCTCCTTCTTCTGTTTTTCAGGAGATTTTTCTAGTTCAAGCTTTTTCTGTTTTTCCTGTTCTTCCTCGGAGTCATTAAGCTCCCATTCAGTGATTGTCTAAACAATATTCAGAAGTTAGGAATGCAGAATATGGTAACACATACTAGAAACAGGAAAAATAATATTCAGATTATCACTTAGATAATAGTGTTATGACTAAATAGATTAGTTTGAGTTTCCAAAAATCAAGGATTTTTGTTGTCAAAGTTGTTTTGGTGCAGAGACCGGAACAATTAGACCTAATAATACTGGATAAGTATTAGGATTTCCCGAATGCCAATGACGATAAGCAATGAACTGCTAACAGGGCATTCAGCTTTGACTTAATTAGGATAAGTGATTCGGAAGATATTGTTCAGAAAGGGGATTCAGAGAGATAAAGATCATAATTAATTGATTTAGAAAGAGAAAATCAGAAAGAGAGATTAAGTAAAAGAGTTTCAGAAAGAGAGTTTTGGAGAGAGAGTTTCTGAAAATGAGTTTCAAAAAGAGAGTTTAAGAAAGAGAGTTGCAGAAAAAGAATTTCAGAAAGAGAGAAATGAGGTTAGTAAATGTGTACCTTTTTAGCTTTCTTTTGTTTCTTTTGCTTAGGTTGTTTTGAGGGAGAGACCTCATGGGCCTTTTTCTTCCCTTGTCCTTTTGGGGCAGGCTCCTGAATAAAGGGTTCAGCAGGGTAACTGGGTAAGGGGTAACAGTAGCTGTGGCTTTTAAGTGATTTATGAGGAATTGATTGTCGGCATCTGCAAACTGAAGAAATCCTTTCGAAAGACTTCTGAGAGGACCGAAATTGTCATCTGGTTTTCGGGTGTAGGGGTTACAGAGTCCAGAGTAAGTGGTCTGTCATCGTTTGCAGAAGGAATTTGAAGATTGTTGGCGATGTGTAGGAAATCGATACACATAGCCCAGTATCTTACTGAGTGTAAGCGGAAAGGGGGCTTATGTGAATCAGAAACATAAGCCATAAAATCTTTAAAGAGGATTCCGGCATAGTCAACGGGTCTGCCTGTGTACAGACTCTATAACAGCTCTAACATCCTTCTGCTCATTTGGTCTGTTCCTCCTGTTTTGCCCGTAAGACTACGAACACAGTAGTGCATGACGCACTGCCAGAGGGGAGATAAGCAGCTTTTCTTGAGAGAAGATAGGTTTCTAAGGAGGTGCTTGTATCCCATTTGATACAGCATACAGATGAGTTCATCTTTAGTGGGTTCTGGGCATTTATCCTATCGAACCATTAGGTTCAGGGATGATGCAAACACACTTCGATCCAGCTTTTCTTTGGAGCCATTTGCGAGGGTGATGATAAGGTGATCATCCTTCTTTTTGACGTTAAGGATGGTCTTCTCAAGAAATGGCACTGGAATGGCCGGTGGAGCATCAAAGAATGCTCTTGAGAGGGGATTTGTGACAATTGTAAATTTTGGTCAACGAAAGTCAACTGTAGTCAAACGAAGCGTATGTTAATCCATGTGTTGAAAAGTTATTTTCCATAACTTTTGCGATGAATTATTAAATATTATAATACTACGTATGCTAATTCACAACAATCATCGATTAAACGTCGAATATACGGACAATAAATTACTGTAGCGTAAAAATTCGATAATCGTACAATTATTTTTTTGAGAATAATAATATTCATAAAACGATCTACTCGTGAATACGAACCTGTGGATATATAGAACGTCGTAAACGGAGTTCGTATGTGAAAGTTACAACGATTAAACCGATGTGAACGGATAAATATACACATGGTTTGGACTCAAAATACAAAATGTGGTGCCTTAAACACCAATTATGAAATAACAATTCATATATTATGGAACGTAATAATATCTAGTATTTAATTTCAAAGCCAAATTCAATTTTCGATAAAATGCTGAAAATCGCGAAATCGGAAGAATGCTGCGCTTAAACGCGTGTTTCAACGTCTAACGAGTTATGATTCAATCTAAATAAATGTTTAGCAATGTTTTTATACATAATATTTATTTATAAGATCATTTCTCAAAAATATATATAAATGCGTCAAACGTTGAACTTATTTTATAAAAATAGTCATTTTTATAAACAAATGGCATAAATAAATAAAAAATAATAATAATATATATTTATAACCCCTCCCATCGGCAGCCTTAATTCACCCTCAACTTACAACCATACTCCTAAAAGGCTATGACAAGTTATAGATTACATGGCTACAAAACTTAATTCATAAACTAATTATAAAAAAAAAAGGCATAACTTTTTCAAACACTCAAATCTCTTTTTCTCTACAAATCGGCAGCCCCATACATCCAATATCATCATCATGTTAAGAGCCATACTCCTAGGAATAGATTATGAATTCTAAAAATATTATAATTAAATCAAAGCACCATACATTTCTTTTAGTATATAATGAACTAATGTAAGGCAAGAAAACTCTCCAATCTCCCCACCTCCTCTCTCTAACTCACGGCTCACCATCACCATTCCACCACCCTCACTATTTTCAGCAAACACCCCACCACCACCATAAACCACTGCCGGCCACCACCTTCCACCACCACCGGTCACCATTTCCAAGTGTTTTTCAAATCTTTTTGGTAAGTTAACTTCCCCTAGTGATTTTAAGACTTATTACACCACTTTTATCTCTTTTACACACACTAACATCTACGTAAAACCATTGGGTAATAGTTTTGTCCAAGGGTCCTCCGAGCTCCAAGGCTTGGACCTTCATTCCTACCACCGATCTTCCAAGAAATACCTAGTTTTTAAGCCAAGCACGCTACAAGGGTGAGTTCATACCCCTCATTTTCATCCTTTCTAACCTTTTTGGGGGAGAATACAAGTTTAAATGATATAAATGTTGTTTTATCCAAGTTTACATATGTTTAAATGCTATAAATGATGATTTACACAAGTTCATAAAACTAATTGTTGTATAAAAATGCTTTTGATATGAAAAATGGTTAGATCCATGTATTGTAAATATTATGACATATTATGTTGTGTAAAAGATGCAAGACTATAAATAAAGTGTGTAAAACACTAGATTTTTGACATAAACATCATAAAAACGAAAACTAACAAAAACTACGTTTTTGTAACCGGAAAATATCACTTTCTAGCAAAAATGGTTATAAACAAGTTATTACACCATTTTTGTGAGAAATATCTTAAAAGATGATATTTATAATCATTTGAATAAGTCATTTCGTTATTATTCGTAAAAATATGATTATTACGACGGAACACTAAAAATAGACTATTATTGGAATAGTTTATGAACATAAGGTTATTATGACAAAAATAATTATATAAAATTATATAATTATTAAACATTACTATATTATCATGGGAAAAATGATAATGGATGATTACAAGAGTTTTTACATACAAAACTCACGTAAACAAGTTGATTGGAATACATACATTTTGTGAGATGAATCTTCACAGTACTTCAATAAGTACCTACTATAAGTCCTGAAATTTTATAACCAGAGTCTCGGTAAGAGAGCGCGATATTTGAGTATAGATCTATACGGGCTTGACAACCCCGCACCTGAGCTGCTAGCTACAGCTAGACCGGCAAGTCTGAGGTGTCCAAATGTCTAACATTCCGACGCCTGAAGAACGTCGCAGCAGGCCAACTAGTCACAGTATGGTTATAGGGTATCTCACATGGGGAAAATAATCAACTTAAAATTTTCATAAAATTGTTTACGTGGAAACATATATTTCTAAGGAATCTACACTACAGTTTACATACTACATTTTAGTCTTTGGGATTTAAAGACTTGGACATTTTTATGAGAAAATATTGGATTTTCTTTGTTTTCAAAACTATCGTTTACAAACAAAGGACATTTCTTACGCAAAATCTTATGAACTCACCAACTTAATCGTTGACACTCTTTCAAATTACTTGTATTCTCAGGAAATTGATAAGGTAAACTTCAGCGCTATTCGAAGGGACGTTGCGACGTCGTTTTTGCTATTTTGATATCATTTGTAATTGTATTTGAAACATGCAACTTTTAAACGATGTAACATATGCAATTATTTAATGATGGTTGTTTTGCTTGGAATCACTATTATTCAACTTTGTTATGATGTTGTTCATGAAGTCATCCATCCTCGAACGTTTCCGCCATTATGGTTTGGGGTGTGACAGGATTCCTACTTAAAACGTGAATGACGATCTGCAAATAATCTTTAAATGCCAAGGGGTCATTTGGAACTGGTATGTTACAGTTAGCTATGGTGACTTTGCCTCCAGGAAAAGAACCACCACTTTTGGATGAAGATGTCATACTAACATGAATCTAAGGAACAATGAACAATATAGACTGAACGATTAGTTTTCTGTGAAGAACAGTTAAAGCATATAAGGGTAAATGGGAATGATGATCCAAAATTATGCATTCTTTTGAAAAATTAGGTTCGTTCGGCGTATAAAATACATATTGTACCTTCAATCCATCGAGAACAGATGAGTAGATTTTAGGGTTCTAATCGAGCGATGATGTAAAGTTCAAAGAGTGATTACCTTGTAGAGAACATTAACTGATAAGGAGTATTGAGTTGTTACCTGTTTTGAGGAGAATGGGAGTGTCGCAAGAGAAGAGATGACGATTGTTTCTTGGAGAGGAGAAAAATAATGAAGCGTCTAGGGTTTTTAGAGTGAAGAGTAATGAAGAAGACGAGAGGATTGTGGGTGGTTAAAGAGAGAGAAAAGAAGGAGGGAACCGTTAAAGAGTTTGAATAATGGAAAGAACCGTCAGATTGGAAGGTTGGGAGACGTGTGAAGACAAGTGTCAGAGGAAATTGTGTGCTTGGCATTTAATGCGTAGTAATGATGAAATGGTATGGTCCAATAAAGGACGGACACGTCTGACACAATAGAGATTCGATTGATGATTTGTAGTTATTTAGTTCTAATTATTGGTTATTTAATTTTCATTCCTTCATTAAATATGTCTGGTTCTTTATCCATATGATGTGAGTGTTTAGAAGCTATGATATTTAAAAAATGATTACCTTGGTTACTCAGTAATTGATTTCGGATAGTGCAGTAACGAGAGAGGCTCAGAGATAGGACGGGTTCAGAAGGTAAGAAATTTTACGGAGTTCAAAAGTAGTAGAAGTATCAGAAATGGGAATTATCGGAGATGTGATTACCAGAGAATCTGAGTCACAATGCATGAGTGTCGGAAATAAAAAGATTGTCTTCGAGGAGAAATTCAGAGAGTGATTTTAAGGAATTCAGAAGAGTGATTTCAGCAACATGATTCTGAAAGGATGAATTTCCGAAATCATGTTCAGAGACAAAGACAGAGAATTTTCGGATAACTAGAATTCGGAGAGAGAAGGCTCTAAAGGAAGATAATGCATTCGAATGTGTTATGTTGATAAGTAATTTAATTTAGGTTTTTGATTGATTGCTGGTGTCATAGGACTCTATAGAAATGATTAATGACGCTTGCGAATTGTGCTAAGCTGTCTAATCAATTGTCTTAACTTGATTTTGCATTTATGAAGGCAATAAAGACCTATAAGACTCATGATTATATCTAAGTGATGAGTTGTCATTAAGTGAAGAAGAGTAATCAACCATTTGTTTTCCTTTAAAAGGACTTTGATCTGAATCGAGAATATCACATTTACCACAAAGCGACATAACGTTATGGCAGCTAGATGTCCATTTAATCATGATGAGAAGGTCGAGGTAAAGATGCAAGAAGGAGAATATGTTGGGGAAGTATATGGAGGAGTGATCAAAGGGGTGTGGAATCACCGTTTTGAGGTGAAAATGACTACCCTAACTGATGGTGCGACTGGTGGTCTGTTGACCGTCCATGTGGGATTTCCGTTTTTGCAGCCGGTTCCTCCAAAAGTCATTGTGGAGTACAAGCAATTTGAGCTTGTGGAGGTCTGGTACCGTCGAGGGTTGTTGCCAGCTGCTATTGCCAGGACAACTCCATTTAATCAGTTCCATGTTATGCTGGTTGACGGAACACGTTTATTCGTTGATGAATCGGAGTTGCGTATTCATCAGAAGTATCACTTGGGAGATCCTCCAATGTGGCAGTACTACAAGCTATAAAGGGGGTTTGGGAGTATGTGTTTTTAGTTTGTTTGACTCTAGATTAATGTAGAGGAAGAAGAAGAAGAAGAAGCTTTCATTGTTTATTTTGTATCTTTTTGGGTTTGAATGAATGAAAGCTTGGTTTTAGTTTTGGTTTGTTATTTTATGTATTTTTAGTGAAATATTTGATTGAACTAATAATAATAACCAAAGCTAAAGAAAAGAAGGGAAAGAATATTCAGAACATAAGGTTGACGTTAATTTTTGGTTTTCTTAGGAAGAAATGTTCCGAAATTAGAGGTGTTCCAAAATTAGAAAGGATTCGGAAGAAGGGATATTCAGAAGTTAGAATATATTCAGAGGATAGAAACGGGGGAAACTTTTCAAAATTGTATTCAGAAGGAGAGGTTATTGTTTTTGTCGTTTTTGTCAGTGAAGAATGGAGTACACGTGTCAGATTTAGAAAGAAGAAAATTTGCGAAGGATCTGTAGGAGATATGAAATACACCGTCAGAGACGAAAAACTGTCTTATCAACTGCCTTAGACACGACTTGGATTTGATAAGTGCATTAATTGTCCATTAGGGTCATGATGACCTCTAAGTCATTAATGGGAGCGGTTGAAGGAAGACCATCAAGCCAACAATTGGCCTATAAAAAGGGATACTGGTTTAGATTAAATCTTTCTACCCAAAACTTTGTGAAAGATGGCTCGATATTTCTTCAAGAGTCATGATGTGGTTGAAGTGATGTTCAAGACAGGAGATTTTGTAGGAGGTTTTTACGGTGGGTGATTATGACAACATGGCCAAGACGGTGTGAGGTCCAACTTGACAGTCTTCCAGATCCGGCGACTGGAAAGCCAATGATTGTGATCATGAAGTATGGACTTGACACGCCTAGGTCGTCTTGCGGTCAAAAATATTAAAAATACCTAACACACACTAGTATAGCGGTAGTCAGGGTCGATCTACAGGAGTTACGTGGTCAAGGTAGGCAATAGATTACCAACTGTAGTGTCACTCTACATCTAGAGGATCTAGTTTTCGACTTTTACCAAAACAATTCCAAAAATCACCAAATCCAAGAAATCCAAATCAAGCTTTAACTAAACTAACATCCAAACCAACAACTAACCCTAATTACCTACTGAAATCAGAAATGGAATTCAGAAGTAATCAAGATTAATCCAACACAATCACACATTCAAACATTTAATTGCATCCAAGAACATAAAAACCATAAAAAGAGCATTTAATACTAACCGAATGATTAATTATTAAAAACTCAAATCCACTTGTTCCAAAATAGTAAACATTCAATTCAGAAACTAAAGATTAGTGCCAATGGTTGTCACACCCAAGAACACTAGCTAAAAGCTACTAACTACTAAACTAACTTGAAATTACAGAGAAATAAACATAAATACCAAAAATGGTTGCTGAAAACTGAAACTCGGAGTCAAAGAAGCCTTGGGAGTCGTTCCTATGCCAGGTCTTTGCTGCATTTTTCGACCTAGAACCCTCTATTTATAGTTGTGAAAAATAAAGGACCGCGTCGCGCGTTTATGGATTCCGCGGCGCGCGTGCTGGTTTATCCCCGTTTTATCGGCATTTGAATCTTCTCCACCGCCTCAATGATTAGTCAACGCGTCGCGCCCTTTGCATTTCTGCAGCGCGCGTGCGAATCCGCCTGATTTGTCTTTATGTTCAAACTTCTTCCATTTTGTACGCTTTTAGTCCCTGTTTACATGATTTCTTTCCAAACAAGCACTGACACAAAAAGTGAGAATATCACAGCATATATGATATAAATTCACTAAGAATAGGGCTCAACACCGACTAAAATACTTGATATTACTAGGCGTTGTCAAATACCCCACACTTGTGCCTTGCTTTTCTCCAAGCAAGAGAGTTTTTAACATATTCTAATTAATTTTTGAATGCGTTCAATTTCAAAGCTTATTGCCCTAAGAGTTAAAGTGAAATAGTTTGCAAAGACATAATCGAAATATCCTTTGGAATTCATGACTTTCTAAAGAACCCTTGATTACAAATTTTATGTCCACAATGAAGTGTACGTACTCATTCAGATTCTAAAGGCCATTAAAGAACTGTCCATGACTTTCGATGTTGTACGTGTAACGAGCTTTCAGAAATAACATCCCAGACCAGACGATCTTAGGTGGTAAGGTGCATAAATGCCTCTTCAAGGCCACCCTTTTCGGACCTACCGGCTCGAACAACAAAGGCCACAGATTGACATTTCCTTCCTAAATTCCAAACATAAAACACTCCAATCTTCTAACTCCTAAAAAACTCAACTTATTTGACTAAACAGATAGCATGATAACAACTAAACAGTATTTCTTGAAAAATACCAATGCTACAAACAATAAAAAATTATTCGTTTCAAAATTACAGCCTATTAAAATTTTGAAAAAATTGCTAAAAATTTTAAAATTCAGTCATTTTCCACAAAAATTTTCAAAAACACTCTTTCGACCGTCCACACCCCACACTTAAAACCGTAAAACGCTCTCGTTGTACAAAAAAGTATTTCAAAACAAGGGAGAAAGAGTTACCCCTTAGACGGTAGATTGCTTGACGGTACTTGGTTGTCACAGGTTCACAAACACGAACAAAAGTCATTGACTCAGAATTCAGGAGTTGTAGCGCAACAGTGAAACACGTCTGTGGTCAAGGCAAGTAGAGGGGGCATGGTGACCCCACACTTGCCTGAAACAACTCCTCCATTTGGTATTACATGCATGACTCACAAAAAAACATTAAATGCAAATAGAAACACAAATAAAATATAAACAAACAAAAGATGGAGTAGTGTCATAGGTACAGTACAGATATATCCCAAAAGAAAAATAAGAAAAATACATCACTCGCCACCTGGTGGCCTGGAAGGTCCTGCCTCATGATCGTGGGCTTGGGCTGGGAATGGTCGGGGGCGCTGTCCCTGCCGGGTGGCTATCTCTAAAAGTACCTCCCCGATCCTCCTGCTGCCGTGGCTGTGGTGGTGGAACTAGTGGTGCTACCCTCTGGCGTCTCCTGGGAGGACCTACCTCGTGGCCTGGTCGTGGTGCCCTGGTGGCCTCTGTCGCTACTCTCATGTATCTCCCTGGCTGTAGCTGCTGGATCAAATGAATGTTCTCCAAGGCCCACACCGATGTGCGAACCGGAGGAATCGCCGTCAGGGAGGACACGGTGGGAGCAGTGAGCAACCGATAAGATCAGTCCAGGCGGGTAATGTAATGCCAGCATGCCAAAGGACTGCTGGCTGACTGACCCGTCGCTCGGGTAGATAGGGAGATCGCCAAGGCATATGGGAGGTGGAGGAATCTGGTGGGGTCAAGGAGCGCCCACATGTATCTCATGTCCTCACGGGACACCTTCTCACCCCCTCCCTCTGCTGTAGAGAAGTGGTGATGATGCGGTGCATGAGCCGGTGAAGCGGGTTGCAGAGCTGGCTTTCCCTGGCCGACCCCGCCTTAAAATATACGTTGGACAACGTGGCCCAAATAGTAGCATTGGCATCCCGTCCGGGCTGCCCCTAAGTGCACGCATGAAGAAACGGCGTGAAGTGTCGGCTCTGGAGGTCCGCCTCCATGTAAATGCCCGTGCGTCTCCCAAACTCCCTGAGACTGCACTCCCTGGGGACACCTCCCAATCGAAAATGAACAAGTCTAGATCAGGCCTCTGACGAACCCAGTGCATAACGAATGTGACGTACCTCGATAGCGGGAATGACATACCTCGATAGCGGGAATGAAATGAACCAAAATCATTTTCTAATTGCTAGTTCTAACAAGTAAAAGCTAGTTAGAATGACATACCTCGATAGCGGGAATGAAATGAACGAGAAAAATGCAAGAAAAACGTAAGTTGATCGGAGCTCTGAGGCGCGGCGTGTGTTTGTGTATGAATAGTGAATGTGACGTACCTTTTTAACGAATGAAACCGACTGATCGATTCCCACGTCACGGGAAAGGCGTGACCACGGCGCGCGTGCTCCTAAATCAACCCCTGCGCATCGGGTTGGTTTACGACCCCGCGGCGCGTAAATCGCCTGACCACGGCGCGGTCTTCAAAAATACAATTTTTCTCCATAACAACCCCACACTTGCCTTGGACCAATAACACCTGCAATGACAATGATAATACCTTCCTAATTACTCCTAAGATATACAGTACCTACCTACAACCGATGGGTTGCCTCCCAACAAGCGCTAAGTTTAACGTCTTCAGCCAGACGGACTACTCTTATTACAGCTACGGTGGACCGTATGCATTCTTTCTTTGTTGATTCCCAGCCACCACCGTCCCTTCGCTGACCCACTGCTCCTCAAACTTTCCTTGGTCGAATGGCTCGCCGGTTCTCCTGCTGCTGCCCGGTCGCTGTTTGTTGATTAAGTCCCGTGAGTGCTTGGAAGTAGCTTTGAACCTCCAAGCTCGATCCTTCCTTCTATATCTCTTCAAAACCATTGGTTTGACATGAAGCACGGCTAGTGCCGCTTCCAGTAGTTTTTTTGTAGATCTCATTATGCTAGTGTCTCGCGTGCCATCTTCAGTTTGCAATTTTGGCTTGCAATACCAATAAAAATTTTCCAATCGAATGGGATTGAAATGCAACATATCGGGATGCTTCCATATGTCCTCATTGATAGTATTGATCACATCTAATTTTCCATTCATGAATGGATCATGACTGGCGATAAAATCATGTTTATTATTTTCAAAGACCAACTCGTTAGCATCATCTTCTTGGTCATCGTCCAACAGGTGGATCGAGACCAAGAGTGAGCAACTGGTTTGATCTGATGGTGGTACAAAGTCACCCATCACCAGATCCTTACTTTCAAAAGAATCAAAATTTTCAAAAATTCTAGGTTCGGGGGTAGTATTGTCATCTACAACCCCTTCCCCAATAGTATCAACAACTTCAACAATTTCGGGAGTCGTTGGGCTGAGATCTGTACTGTCACTTACAGCCTCCTCCACAACATCCTCATCAACCATGTCGTCTGGTGAAGGTATGGATTCACACATCACCAGATCAACATTTTCAAAAACATCAAAAGTTGTTGAGTCAGAGGTAGCATTGTCACCTACAACCTCTTCCTCAACAACATTTTCGACCATCTCGGTGGTCTCTTGACTTTCCCAAGGTGGTGGTCTCTTGACTTTCCCAAGGTGTATGCCCTTCCATCACATGTGCAGGTGATGCAAGTTCACACACAGTATCATTGGTATTAAAATCACTCGCCTCAGGTTCTGGCGAGGGTGATGAACATTTCCAACTTTCCTCTAACTTATATAATGAAACTTGCACTTTTTCAAGAGCATCAGCCTGGTCCTTCTGCACTTGGATGGTGTCAGCCATGAGTTCCAATACTTGGGCCCAAGTTACAAAATTTTCAGGTTGAGATGACTCCTCGGTCTGCCATCCATTGTCATCGAATGATCCATTGTAGTAATCATCCTCGTAATAGGTGTCGGCCGGATTTTCATAATACTCATAATACTTATCTGGGTACATATATTCGCCATTATGAAGACGTATACATACCAAAAATCATCAAACTAAAATCAAACATTAAAAATTAAAAACTAAATCCTACAGATCGCCTGCTCTCAAGCAAACAACTCCCCTGCAACGGCGCCAAAATTTGACACGCCTAGGTCGTCGTGCGGTAAAAAATAGTAAAAATACCTAACACACACTAGTATAGCGGTAGTCAGGGTCGATCCACAGGAGTTACGTGGTCAAGGTAGGCAACAGATTACCAACTGTAGTGACACTCTATGTAACGTCCCAAATTTTTTTGAATAACAATCATATATTATAAAACCATAAATCAAAAAGATAATTTTTAAGTTATCCAAAAAGAAAATAAGTAGCGGAAATCAACAACCCAGAAAACATATTATAAGTTTATATTATTAAAATTCATAAAATGTTGAAGTAGATCTACATGGAATGCGTGTCGGCAGCAGTCAAACCGGTGCCTTCCCCTTGTTAACCCTAGAGGGTCCTGAAAAGATAAAAATCAACAACGGTAAGCGAAAATGCTTAGTGAGCCTACACTGCACTCACTCATTATAATAATCACATGCATATACATAACACCTTTAAACATTTACAAAAAATACAATATAACTTAACTTAACATAGACATAATCACATTATTCCTAAACACGTATTGTTTGTACCAACTCCTATGTGCGGGTCGGTTCCCCGAAGGGCTGTCCCCGGTACCTCCGCCTCTATATGCGGGCCGGTTCGCCAAAAGGCTGTCCCAGTACCTCCACCACTATATGCGGGCCGATTCGCCAAAAGCGTATCCCGGTACCTTCGCCACCATACACATATAACATACTACTACGTAAATCGTATCACATCTTTCGCTAAAGATATAACATACAAACGCACAAAATATAACAAATTAAATGCACCGTTACAATAATAGGTAAGTCAGTGTAACTCACCTCGAGGAATATCCACGTAACAACACTATCTTGTTCTAGAAGAAACTTGAACGGATCAACCTACAAACATAATTATAGTTATTTTTAGTTTACATCTTAAGGCATATACTATAAATTAATTAGAGAAAACTGCAAAATTGGTCCCTGTGGTTTGGTGTTTATTGTGGTTTTGGCCCAAACCTTTGCGTTATTGTATGGATAGTCCTTTTTGCCTGATTTCTTTGTGGTTTAGGTCCCTGTCCAACTTGAAATGTCTATTTTACCCTTTTAATTTCTTTTTTCTTTTTCTTTTTACCCATTTACATTTTTAATAAAATAAATAAATAAATAATCTACCCACACACCCTTTTTCTCTTTCCCCCCTCCTCTTTCTCTCTCTCTCTCCACCATCTCTTTACGCCTCCTCTTCCTCTAGCCATGCTCCGGCCTAAATTCATACGACATCTCTCTTTCTCTCATTTTGATTTACGAGCACACACACCGATTTGGTGTGTGTGTTTCTCGATTTCTTCCAAATGCGACCAACAGAACGGAAAGGGTACTTCCAATTTCTTTTCCCTTTTGAGAACACGTACCAGAAGGAAAATGGGAGAAAACGACATCTCTCTTTCTCTCATTCCGATTTACGCATACAGAATTGAAGATACCACCAGAAACATTTCTCCTTCCCTTTCAAGCATTCATTGGTGTGGGACACTTGATCTCAGTCTCTCCGGTGGACTTCTGACTAGGGCATGGAGTTGTACACCATCGGTGGATGGTACCAGGCGGGAAAACAAGTCGGGAATGTTTACCTGAAAAGCTTGGTGAGTCTCGGTGGCCATAGACATCTGCTCAATGGGTTCAGTCGACATCAATGGAGCAATGACCGGCTCCGATTGAGTTTGCACAGGGTCTTCCATCGTGACATCTTCAAAGGCAGAAAGATATGAATCGCTTCTAACAAAGACGTATGTGTGTGATATGGGTTATGGGATAGGGTAGTGGGTGGTTCATTAAGCCCTACATTCAGCTTCTCTTTCACGAATGTAACAGCCTCTTCTAGGGTTCAGACATCTTCTAGGAACTCAAAACGCATGGAGTTGAATAAACAATCATCAGGCTGGGGCTAGGTGGGTGTATCTCTACCATACATTCCGGTGGCTAAGTATCTGGACGGAAGCAACTTCCCCACCGCAAAGAAGCTCAGGCGATTGGGGCGGCATTCTTGACAGAGAGAAGGAGAGAGAGGAGAGAAAGAGGATAGGGCTAGGTGGGTCGATTTTTTAATAGTCTAATTTAATAAAATAAATATAATAAAATAAATATAATAAACAAATACTTAAACAAAGAAAGAAAAATGGAAAATAAATATAATAAGGGTACAATAGTCATTTCAGTTTTGGGAGGGACCAAAACCACAAAGAAACCTTCTAATAATGACTATTTTTACGATTTTGAAAGTCAAAGGACCATACCCACAAAAAATCGCAAACCACAGGGGCCATTTTTGCAGTTTTCTCAATTAATTACCTAATGTGCGTCCTTTTTAACTAATAGATAACTTGTGTCCCATTAAATACCTAGGTCGTTAAATACTTATACACATTTGTAGTATATGATTAAGAATCGTAAAACTGATAACTTCGTTCTTGATATTAACCACGCTTCTTTGGTTGTGAAAATCATTACTCTTGAGATTAAATATTTTGACGCTAACGAATGAGTAAGTAAATTTAAAAAATCCAACGACATCATATAACTTGTATTGTTCATTAATTAGTAGTGACGTCTTAAATTGTTTATATATATATTTTCAAACCGCATAGTTCAAAAGATTTTAATCAAAATCCCGAAGCTATTCTTTTTTCCTAATAATATGAATAATGACAATAGTAAAATCTTACCCCATTTTAGTTGAACTATTTATTGTTTCCGAATACTATATATGATCAGGGAATGCACAAGACAAAATGGCAATTAGTCAAAATTACTAAAAGACCCAACGCTTGTTGGCGTTGTACGTACACACTTCAAAAACGGATACTGATATTTCCACTGAATATTTTTATCCATCCACATAAACAAATAGTGTAATGACACTTATACCCTTACTTTAAATCAAGCGGTGAAACTCGTATAAATTGAAATCCTCTAAATCAAAAACTAGAATAGAAAATTCATATTTTAATAAGTTACACGTTAATCTAAATTTGACAAGTTAAAGTAAGCATGCTTTTAGCCATTGTCTTCTTCGCACGAACCCCTCTGTCTCCTCTAAAACTTCTTCGTCACTTTGTTTCTCAAACACATTTATTTAGGGTCTATTTTCATTAAAATCATCACTGCAAAACGTTGTTAAAGCTCAAGAACACAAGAATGAGTGTTTCGAAGTTGATAAAAAGGTATATTGTTTGCTGCAATATGTACAAACATATTATGCATTTATCAAAGAAAGAAGAAACGGATAGCATTGGCTTCCTTTTCCCTTACACCCCTGCCCAAATTAAATCCTGACTTACCCATTCTTTCTGCTTCCCCTTCTTTCTGGAAACCCTAAGCCGCCACCCCACAACCCCCACTAAACACAAACCAAACTGCCACCGCACCATCTCGCTCTCACTCGAGCATTCATCAGATCATTCTCCATCGTATACTGTGCCGAGAGAGAGAGACAAAATGCATATATTCGTCAAAATCCTAACCAGGAAAACTATAACCCTCGAGGTTGATTGTAAGTGGTTATGAAGTTTGTCTTGGACAATTTTTAAGATGTGAGGATTGATCATGCGGAATCGAGGTCTGTGACATTTCAAATTTGCGAAAAAGTAGCGCCGGAAGAGGAAGTAGTGGCGGCTGGAGAAGTAACGTGGAGGAAGAAACGTTTGCTTCGTAAGTCGTGGGTTTTGGAGTTTCCAAACCTGTGAAATTTTTCTGTGAGGGTATAAGTGTCATTACCCTAATTGTTTCTGTGGATGGATAAAAATGATCAGTGGAAAGAGCTTAAGCTACCGGAAAAATCTTCCTGATCAAAACGAGTTTCAGACTGGAACGGACTCAATCACCGAACATCCCCACCGGAGGTGGTTTAGCGATAGATCAGGTTGAAAGCCAACAGCCACGGCTGCCGGCGACGGTGAGATGCGGCGGTACACAACAACAGGAGGGGCAAAGAAAGAACTTCGGTAATGGATCAACGCATATCGTCACGTGATTACGCAACTGAAAAATAGCAATCGACCAACTACCACCGTTGCGAGGTGGTACAGTGGCGATGAAGGGTGGAGGTCGGCCGGCGGCTTGCGACTGCCGGCGTACGTTCGGTTGAACAGGGGGGAAAGAGAAGCGGGAGACAAATGAAATTCGCTGCCTTAGGACATGAGATTAAAGCATACCCGGCTGGAGCAACTCCCCCGCACCACCTTCTCACGGTGGTTCCGTAGTGACGATGGGGTGGAATTTGGCAGCCAAAGCTACCGGAAACAATGGTGCCATCGGGATAGAAAAAAAAGAGACGGGAACGTGAAAGAAGAAGAGACTGGAAGGAACTTACCCTCGGTCTGCTGCACCCGCCTCCTGCCAGCAACTCCGTTCACCACCGTCGCCACTCACAGTCCCGTCAATCTCCTCCACCTCGCTGCCCACTCCGATTCGCTATTCACTCCAATACGCTCTCTCTCTCGCCGTACTTGACTAGAATTAGAAATCGGGATAAGGAAGGGTAGAATGAATGCCTATTTGTTCAATTAAAAGGTTAGACTTGAACGGAAGGAAGGCCGATCGAGTTGGGGAAGTTGAACGAGGCGAAACGGCTACTCCTTGATTCTCCGATGGGTTAAAGGAGACGAAAGCATTATTGGCAGAAGCAGTCCCTCAACTTTCTGAAAAGACCCCTTTAACCCCCAAACAATCAACTTTAATATTGGAAGTTTTCATTTTGACACTTTATATCATATTTGCTAATTCAAGTATTTTCCTTATTTATATATTTTGTTTATTCACTATTATTATAATTATTATCATTCCTCTTTTTGGTTTATGTATATTTATATATAACGAATAAAGAAAATGCGGAAAATATCGTAAAAAGAAACGGACGTTACACTCTACAGTCAGAGGATCTAATTTCCGACTTTTACCAAAACAATTCCAAAAATCACCAAATCCAAGAAATCCAAATCAAGCATTAACTAAACTAACATCCAAACCAACAACTAACCCTAATTACCTACTGAAATCAGAAATGGAATTAAGAAGTAATCAAGATTAATCCAACACAATCACACATTCAAACATTAAATTGCATCCAAGAACATAAAAACCATAAAAAGAGCATTTAACACTAACCGAATGATTAATCATTAAAAACTTAGATCCACTTGTTCCAAAACAGTAAACATCCAATTCAAAAACTAAAGACTAGTGCCAATGGTTGTCACACCCAAGAACACTAGCTAAAAGCTACTAACTACTAAACTAACTTGAAATTAAAGAGAAATAAACATAAAAACCAAATATGGTTGCTGAAAACTGAAACTCGGAGTCAAAGAAGCCTTGGGAGTCGTTCCTATGCCAGGTCTTTGCTGCATTTTTCGACCTAGAATCCTCTATTTATAGTTGTGAAAAATAAAGGACTGCGCCGCGCGTTTATGGATTCCGCGGCGCGCGTGCTGGTTTATCTCCGTTTTATCGGCATTTGAATCTTCTCCACCGCCTTAATGATTAGTCAACGCGTCACGCCCTTTGCATTTCCGCGGCGCGCGTGCGAATCTGCCTGATTTGTCTTTATGTTCAAACTTCTTCCATTTTGTACGCTTTTAGTCCCTGTTTACATCATTTCTTTCCAAACAAGTACTGACACAAAAAGTGAGAATACTACAACATATATGATATAAATTCACTAAGAATATGGCTCAACAACGACTAAAATACTTGATATTACTAGGCATTGTCAGGACTTCTCCGTCCTGTCCCACCGACGTTGTTGGTGGAATACAAAGAATACGACTACGTTGATGTTTGGTATCGCCATGGATGGTGGAAGGCAGTGACTGGAGGACAGGTGAAGGGGACATACCTGTATCATGTTACGTTGGAGGATGAAACATCCATGTGTGTTTATGATTGTGATCTGCGAATCACTCAGAAGTTTGCTCATGGAAATCCACCAAAATGGAAGTATAACAAACGTTAGGATGGTAGTGTTGTTAGCTTTTTGTTTGTTTTCCTTAGTATTGTGAATTAAGTCATAGAATTTTTTATGTTCTAATGTAAGATCTATGACTTAATGACTATGTATTAAGTCCTCGTCTTAATGAGATGTGGTTTCATTTTCCTTTCAAATTATGTTATAAAGGTTAATAAAAAAATGAGAACAAAAATAATAACGTAAATCATTTATACAGAAATGTTGATCTCTGAAAGCATAGTCGGAGTGGGGGAAATGTTTTCAGAAGAGGGTTCCGAAAGTATATTCGGAACGTAAATCTGATAGAGGTTTCAGAAGATGTTCTGAGAATGGTTACCCACAGAAGGATCCGAAAGAAGATTTCGGAATGGAATTTTCGGAGGAAGAGAGAAACTATGGAGATCAAGAAGGATATAACTGGGGATCATTCTATGAAGAAATCTGAATCAGGATTTAACATTCCGAGTTTATCTAGAAAATCATTAAATTTGGTAGAGTCTGATGCCCTGGTGAAGACATCAGCTACCTGTTCTTCAGTTGGTATGAAATAAAGTTCGATGTTACCTTGTAGGATTTGATCTTTGATAAAGTGGTACCTAAGGTCGATGTGTTTCGTCATGGAGTGTTGAATTGGATTGTGAGAAATAGCTATGACACTTTTGGAGTCACAATAAATGGGAACTTGAAGAAATCGGTAACCATAATCCAGGATTTGAGTCTTCATCCAAAGAACTTGTGAACAACATGTAGATGCAGCCACATATTCTGCTTCTGCTAAGGATAAAGCGACACAATTCTGCTTCTTTGAGGACCAGCTTACTAGTCTTCCACCTAGAAATTGACAGCCTCCGGAAGTGCTTTTCCAATCTAATTTACACCCGGCATGATCTGAATCAGTGAACGCTTGAAGTTTAAAGTTATCTCCAACTGGATACCATAGACCCATTGCTTTTGTCCCTTTAAGATATTTGAAATTTTGTTTCACAGCAGTCAGATGTGAGAGTTTTGGAGCAGCTTGATATCTTGCACAGATACACGTAGCGAACATGATATCTGATCTGCTGGCTGTTAAGTATAGGAGTGATCCAATCATTCCTCGATAAAGCTTGTGATCTACTGGTTCACCATCAGGATCTGCATAGATTTTATGATTGGTAGAGATGGGAACTTTGGATGTGGTACACCTTTCAAGAGAGAATTTCTTCAATAATTCATTTGTATATTTTTCATGTGAAATTTGTCAGTCATAACTTTTTCAAATTCATCAACCATCGATTGATTGGTTGAACCATAAATGATATCATCTACATAAACCTGTACGATCATTATGTGTTTTTGATGTGATCAAACAAAGAATGTAGGATCTATGACTCCTCTTCTGTATCCGAATGTTAGTAGAAAGTTTGATAATGTTTCATACCAGGCTCTTGGTGATTGTTTTAATCCATATACCGCCTTATTCAAGCGATACACATGGTTTGGTTGAGACAGATCTTCAAAACCGGGAGGTTGCTGAAGGTAGACCACTTCTTGAAGGTCTCCTTGAAGAAATGCACTTTTCACATCCATTTGATGTACAATAATGTTCTTGTGTGCGGCATAGGCTAGAAAGATCTGAATGGCTTCTAGCCTTGCTACCGGTGCATATGTCTCGTCATAGTCAAGTCCTTCGATCTGACTATATCCTTTTGCCACTGACCTGACTTTGTTTCTGACTACTGTGCCCATGTCGTCTAACTTGTTTCGGAAGACCCATCTAGTGCCAATTAATCTGTGATTAGATGGTCGTGGAACAAGATCCCATACTTTATTTCTTTTGAATTATGTTAGTTCTTCTTGCATGGCTTTGATACAATCGTCGTCGTCTAGAGCATCAAGAACTGTTTTTGGCTCGATTTTACTTATATACGCGGCAAATTGACATTCATCCTGAATTGATTTCTTGGATCTTGTTTGAACTCCGGTAGAGGGATTTCTGATAATTTAGTTTGGAGGATGATTCCGAGTCCATTTGTGTAGTCTCGGAAGCAGAGTTGGATCAGAGACAGGAGGTGGTATGTCTTGAATGAAGGCAGGGCCTTCAGGAGATATATATTAAATGTGCAATTATTCAGCTGAAGTATCTGCATAGGCTTCAAAGGTGAAGACTGGTGCATCATTGGATGCGTCTTCTGAAGAGCTGCGTGGAACATTCTCTGATTGTTGATGGTCTCCCTCGGATTGAGGTATTCCATCAACATGGGTAGGGAGCATGAGCTCCCCCTTGGCATGTGTTGGGAGTGAAGGTTCCTTCTGAACCTGATGAATCTGTGACGGAGACGAAGGCTCCCCCTCAAATGTAGAAATATTAATTGGAGGTCTAACCTGATTATCCGGTGATATGGTTTTTGAAGATGTTGAAGGTCCTGAAGCTGAAATGATATGTTGAATTGCCTCAGGAGGGCGGATGACCTCAACATCTGTTGCGATTTCCGGAGGATCAAAGAGGAGATCGTAGTCCACTTCGACTGTATGAATGGGTCGATGTCCTACTGGAATGTCATTTTCCATTACGTATAGAATGCATTGATTTTTCTTTCTCCAGTGATATTGATCATCAAATTCTATGTCGAAGCTTTCTTCAATAACTCGAGTTCTCCTGTTTAGAACACGGTAAGCTACCGATTTAGATGAATAACCCATGAAAATTGCTTCATCACTTTTGGGTACGAATTTGCCCAAGTGATCTCTATTATTTTTAATGAAGCATCTACAACCAAAAATATGGAAAAATTTAACGTTGGGTTTTCTCATGTTTAAGATTTCATAAGGTGTCATCTGAAGCCGTTTGTTGATGATTGATCGATTCTGAACAAAGCATGTTGTTGCGATGGCTTCTGCCCAGAAGGTTAGAGGAAGGTTCGCAAAATTTAGCATTAATCGAGCAGCTTCCACTAACGTTCTGTTTCTTCTTTCTACTACGCCATTTTGTTGAGGTGTATATGGTGCTGAGAAGTTGTGCTCTATCCCTTTAGAGGCTAGAAATTCTTTGATTTGTCCATTGTTGAACTCAGTACCATTATCACTTCGGATTCTTCTCACGGGTAGTTGTACCTTGAGCTCTACTGATGTAATGAAATTTCGGAGCTCTAAGAAGGTATCTGATTTTAATCTTAAGAAGAATACCCAGGTAAAGCAGGAGTAATCGTCCACAATAACCAGGATGTATTTCTTATGATTTATAATGGCAACTGATGATGGACCACAGAGGTCTATGTGAAGAAGTTCTAAAGGATGAGTAATGCTCGAGTCTGTGATTGACTTGTGAGGTTTCTTCTTCTGCTTGCCCAGTGCACATGCTGCACATAAGTTTTCGTTATCGAACTTTAGAAGTAGCATTCCTCTGACCTCCTGTTACTAGCTGATTCATATATCGGAAGTTGAGATGAGCTAGTTTCCGATGCCATAACCAACTGACTTCGGAATGGGATTTAGATAGCAAGCATAGTCTAGGTTTTTCCAAGAAACAAGGAGATGTCTAACGGAAACATGCTGACTTGTCTTGGAGATTTCACTAAGCATCTGTCTCGGGTACCTGTCATAATGTAGCTAAATTCATTGTCGAATTCTACTCGGAGTCCAGTGCTGACCAGTTGACCCACGCTTATTAGGTTGTGTTTGAGTCCGAGAACGTAGGCAACCTTCTGAATGGTGAAATTTCCATTTATTAGTACACCGTAACCTTTGATGATGTTGTTTGCGTCGTTTCCGAATGTGACGTATCCTCCAAAGCTAACTTCTCGGTAGTCTCTCAGAAACTCCAATCTTCCGGTCATGTGCATTGAGCAGGCGCTGTCAATAAGCCATTCGTCATCCTGCTCTTCCGCACTAAATGCCTGAAAATTAGATAGTTAGTTTGGGTAGCCAAACTTGTTTGGACCCATTTTTTTTTTCCTGACATGGAAGATTTGTTTTTGACTGTTTGTTTGGTAGAAGTTTCAGTTTCAGAAATTGATTTTGGTTCCGAAGTGGATGATTTTATAACCTATTTTTGAACAAATATTTTTGAGGGTTTCTGAAAGACATTTTTTGTTTGATGATTGAAAGTTTTTGTTTTAGTGACAGAAGGTATTTTTGTGGTATGATTGCAACAATGACAGCAAGTATTAGTTTGTTGTCGTCTCAAGATTTTCGGAGTTATTTGAGAATGATTGGAGTTCTGATTTTTGGTTCTGATAGTGGTTAGATTTTTCTTGTTGCTTCTCATAACTTCAGAAAAAGAAATTTTTGCTTTCAAAAACTCAGTATCAGGTTTCTTCGAGATTACTGGAACATTTCGTGCTGTTTTCGTATTTTTTTGTTATTTTTGGAAATTCTGAGTCGTAATCTGAGTAGTTGATATTTTGACGATACTGAATGGGTTTGATATTTGGAGTCGGAAGTAATCCTTCAACTTCCGGTGTCTGGACAGTTTCAGTTGGCTTCTTAATCTGAAATCTTGAATATGCTTAACGAGATGGGGCATACACCGATCACTCGCACAATGAGCTCTTTCAAGAAGAACAGATTGCCTTCCGTTTAGGGTTACTTCTTCAGCATGATCCTACGAAGTCTCTCTGGCAGGACTTCAGGCATTGATTCAACGGCTTACACATTCTTGCAACTTCACTTTGGTATCTACTACAATGTTCCAGTAGACTATGCATCGATTCTATGGACAGACTTCACCACATACATGAATCATGCGAAACGGGCCACAGACATTGCATCAAAACGCTTTTGGGCACTTATCGTCCAGGCCGTCTACGCTCATGAGAAGGTACCAGTGCCTTCGGACTTGCCTGTCCATGATTTTAGCCTTGTCCAAATTCCTTTAAGTTCCAATTCGGATGACAAAATGGACTTTATTGCTCAAATTCCTGAGGCAATGCTGTGCAAGGTTCCAGATGACAATCTAACCTTGATTGAGTACAGAAAGACAATCACGATACCTCCACCACTCAAGGTCTTCACAAGTGTTATAGAATCTGGACTTCCCAAGGTCAAGGGTGGAAAACGAAAGGGCACAACAGACCCATCCGAAGCCCCAGCCAAGAAGCCCAGAACACGAAAGAAGACCCAGGCTGTTAAACCACCAAAGAAGAAACCTGCACAATCTTCCAGACCTTCAACACCTCGATCCGAAGACGATGAAGAAGATGAGGAAGAACATTCACATCCGGAGGATACCACCATTCCTCCATCACCAACTGCGACAACAACCTCTACGGTACCACCTTCTGATCCTTTTGTTACTTTAACTGAAAATCTGGTGGTGACTGCACATTTGACCTCTGTCGAAACATCTTATGTGGAGACAAGTCATATTGAGACCTCTATGCACACATCTAATGTGGACACCAGTCTCACATCCGGTAATCCACCACCATCTCCACCACCAACGAACACCACATCTATTTTCACTACAACAACAGAAGTACCTCCTCCACTTCATTCATTCTTTATGGATGATCTGGCTGAATCTCCCTCCCTAAGGAAACTAACAATGGAGAGGAAGACTATTTTGAGACAGCCCCCATACATATACAAGACGAAGAAGATGACGAACCAGACATAAGCCTGGTGTCAATCAAACAGTTCCGCCAACTTAATGCGAAGTTGAACGTTCTGATCCGAGCCCATACCATATAGACTTCGGACAAAGGGTCTGTGTTAACAACTGATCATCTGGTGGAGTCATTTATATCATTTGAGGAAACCATCACTGGGAAGGTAGACAAGAAAATTGATGAAGCGGTGAAATTAGTTGAAAGTGATGTGAAGCAGATGACAAGAAACGTTTTGGAGAAGATTAACCTGCGGTGCAAGGTCGTTGAGAATATGATTAAAGAGAAAACCCAGCACATTCAGTATCAACAACATGAAAAGATCAACGAGGTGGTCACGAAGCTCAATTATGCCCACACTGAAGTTCAAGCTAAGCTTACTTCATTGACCACTTCGATTGAGAATCTATCGAAATGAAGTGTTGAGGAATTCGATGTGCAACTCACTAGTCTGCGAAAGGATGTTGAGGATGCAAAGAAAACAATTGTGGAATACGAACCGAAGGTGCATGAGTTAAACGCGTATAGAGAAGCATAGAAAATCAATGACCGTCAAATGAAGATTTTGGTCTCCCACACAACAGACTCTATCCGAAAGGATATTGCACCTTTGCTCTCGTTAGTTAGTCGACTTCCTGGTGCTCCGAAGCCTACAATGCTTTCGTCACAACGGGTAGAGGGGTCTCGACCAACAAGAAGAATAACTTAACAGCCAACAACCACCTTCGTACCAACTGCAATGTAACGCCCCAAAATTTGTCCATTTTTTTAAAGAAAAGTGCATTTCTCCAAAAGCGCATTTCGCCAAAAGCACAATACGCCAAAAGCGCATTAGCGCTAAAAGCACAAAAACGTAAACTCATAAAAAGGATAACGCTATCGCTGCACAATAATACTAAAAGCAACATAGGGCTATTGCTTAAGCATAGTTGTCAAACTTCATGTCTATAAGACATGAATATCAAAAATACGGTCCAACTAAAAAGTTTGGTTTACAAGTTTACAACCATGGGCGTTACGAATTTATATCAAAACAACCATAGCAAGTAGAGAAGGATTAAACCATAAAATCAAAAGATGAGAGCTATGCTTAGCTCCACTCCATCTAATCTTCCAAAACATATATAGCATTTCATTTTGCCATCCTACTCTTGCGAACCTGGACCTGGGACACATGGCATGAAACATAAAATACGTAAGACAAAAATGTCTCATGAGCTACATGGGTTTTAGACTTAAAACATTTAAAAACATAATATATATCGTTTCCAAAACCTTTGTAACCAAATCATATCATATCTCTTGCTGAAAACATTTAAAACCATATCATATATCGTTTTCAAAGCCTTTGATAATAAGCTGTCATCATAAAAGTTTCTTTACTCAAACTTGACTGGTATTCATTCATGTTTGGATTTTTATACTTAGGGCCTTAATCACCTTTGGTGATACCCCAAGTCTATACTGAAATGGTAAGAACGTAATCAAACCATCTCAGCATCATATTACATGCTTTGACTGGTATCTCCACATGCTTTATTTTTATACTTAGGATAACCACACTTAGTGATTTTCCCAAGTCTATACTAAGATGGAAAGAACACAATCAATCCATCCCAGCATCGTGTGTTTTATGACATCTACCTCTCGAAGGGGAAGGTACCTCCTTAGTAGACTCCTCTATATTCCCTTATGGGAATATCATGGCCCGGGCAAAAGTGCGTAACATACTAACTTGCATTGCTGCATTCATACATATCTCAAATACCAGTCATAAAAAGGAATACATAATATGATTTGACATCAAATTACTTGCTGAAATCACATTAAGGCTAGTGCCAGAACAAACGTTTCAATTCCGATTCAATTTGATGTCAAATCCCACTTTTCAAAACATATTAGGCTTAAAGCCAAATCGTATTTTCAACTCATATCGGGCTTAATGCCAAAACTTGCTTTCAAACCGTTATAACTTTGTGCCAAAATATACTTTTCAAATCACTTGGGCTTAATGCCAAAACTTGCTTTCAAATCATTATACAAGACTTTTATAAACAGGTCATAAGTAAAATAAACTTGCATATTATTTCATATTCGAAATTCACATAAACCATAAAAACATTTTTGCCATGTACCCCAATAGGGAAAATGTCACATATACTCACCTCGGTCCGCTAGTATTTGTCTCTACTTGCTTCTGCGCACTCCTTAGCTTCTATATTGATAATATAGAAGATTAGTATTATATTCAAATATTAACATACTAAACAAGTCTAATTCATATAACTCTTTTCAAACTAGTTCAAACTAGCGTTATTCTAGGAATATTCAATTTTAGTCAATTAATAAGTAAAACGTTCTTTTACACGTTATGGTCTAAAACTTTTCGATATTAACTTTTAAGCGAAAATTCCCTTCTTATGGTCAAACCAACAACTTGGTTCCTCATTTTACCCAAAAGCTCCAAGTTTATAAATTAAACGTCAAAACAATTAGTTTTTATTAAATCTTTTATGCTTATAGCATACTCGTGTTCTTGAGTCCACCATGACCAATTCCATTCCAATCTTCTTTTCCAATTCCCATGTGTATTAAAACATTATTTCACCTAGTTTAGCTATTATTAACTCCAAAACAGAAACTTTTTGACATAAAACCCCATTATAAGTGCTAAATATTCCATGATTATTCACCAAACCAACATTTGCTAACATGCATGTGAAAATCCAATTTAAATCAGTTGATATCTAACATAAACTCAACCATAGATGTTATATAACTATAATTTCTTCATCTTTTCAACTAATTGCCACATGCAAGAAGGAATTTAAACCAAAGTTCAATACTTGAGTCTCATAAGTATTTTTGAGCTCATAACCACAAAAGAAACCCAACCCCTTGCTCAATTTCGACATGCATGTGAAATTTTCGGATTTGGGAACTTGGGTTTGAAAAATCATCTTATACCTTTTTCAAATTTCTGTCCCAAACCCCCAAAAATTTGAAATTGAAGGTGTCTCTTGTTTAGAAATCGAGATTGGAAACTCCCTTGATCCTTCCCTTCAACTTTGCCAGCCATCGCACCCCTTCCTCGCCTGAAAATCACCGCCGGCGGTGCTGTCTTCGTCTTTTTCACGAGCTCCGGCGAGTTGCTGCTGTGCAGCCTTGAGTCTTGCACTCTCCGGTCGGTTGGTGCTCGGTCTTGCTCCTCCTTTGTTCCCGATTTGAGGTTCACGCACATACACACTCGAGGTGTGTGTGTGTGTATGGGTTTTTGCTTCTCGATCTCACCTTTTCCTAAGCTCTGATTTGAGTTTGCGTAATTTGGGAAGTGATCATAGCCCACAGGTGTAAAAGGGAAGCTAATGGCTGATTTTTAATGAGAAAGGACAAAAATACCCTTAATTCTATACTTAGAGAAATTTTCCAGCTTTTTCTCTTTATTTTTCTTCAACTTAACAGGGGCATAACGTCTTCGTATGAAATCCAAAACTTGCAAACTTTATACCTTTAGAAAGGTAGGAATGAGCTCTACACCTTTCCCCTACAGACTCAAGTCTGAATGTGTATAGAGTTTCTGTTATTAACCCTTGAAAATGACTCCTTGGTCATTTTTATCACTTTTGAACCATTTTAAAACCTTCATAACTCCTTCGTTACAACACCAATTGACCCGATTATTTTTCCTATATTTTTCTTATCTCAAATACTACTAAAGTCATGTTGATGACCGTTTCCTAATTCCTTTCAGATTTTAGGATATTAAATTTTAAAGATAACTAAATAAAATTTTCACTTTAGGTCCTTTATGCGATTTCATTTTTTACTCAGGTTCATATGTTATCATTGTTTTACTAAAGTTACTTTCTTATTACTATAAAGTAATTATGATACTTTTATGCACATATAAAATATTAGGTTTATCGAATACTAAATTTATATAACTCAAGAAAATTTTAGTTGTCACATGCAACAATTACAACTCTCGCACCACTTACTCAAACAACAACCACCACAATCGCACAAACAACAAAACCATTTTTTGGTTTTACTCTATCATCCACAACAGTCTCTACAACTACTCCGGTCACAACCGAATCCACATCTAGCCTGATAAAGCGATTCACTAGTGGAATCAAAATTGGAGCTAGTTCTGCACCTTTTGCCTCATCAACAAAAACCACCACTTCTCAAGTTCCTCCAGAGGAAGGCCCTTCGGTTGATAAAGGAAAGAAAATTGTACAAGAACTATCCAAGTCAGAATAGAAGAAACAAAAATCAGAAGAATATGAGAAGTTAAGACACTTATATGTGATCTCGAGAGATCGGATGGGAAAGCAAGCGGTTTTGGGTCCAGTCAACAAAATCTGGACATATGAAACGATAATGACCCTTTCCTTCACCGCTGTAGAAATGTTTGATAGAGTACCTCTTGTGTACTTTGAAACTGAAAATTTATCAGAGTTACAATTAGACACTCCATTCAATCTGAAGCTTTTCGCAATAAACATCTTTGATATTGAGTTTGACCGGAAGGACAAAAGAATGTTTCAGGAGTAAAAGGCTAGATTTCATGCGAACTTAGCTGCTGATCAAACTCAAGTCTGGTCTTCATTAAAGATTGTTGGAATTGACCGAATTGAAATGGGTTAATTATTCGAAGGCACATATCAAAATTTCACCTACCATGTCCGAAGAGGAAGTCAGAAAATCAAAAGCTCTTTCACCATTGCAGACTTTCCCCTGATGAATCCAAATGACTTCGTGGTACTTGTAGAACGCTTCTTCAGCTTTACTCAAATTAAGATATCCAAGCAAGTGACCTTGACACGTGGTCAGAAGGTCATAGGAAGGTTTATGGGTTCGTATCTTAGAAATTTTTCTGCATATGATTATGAGATTGCGAAGCTGTTCAATGATACTGTAACTGCTGCCAACAAGGAGCTCGTTGGAATAAGCAAGATCAGTGATGGACAATTTCTACAAGATCCATGGGGAGTTGTCTACAAGGGAAGGCTGACGAAGAAGGGAGCAGTGAAGAAATTGTTCTTTGATATGGACGAAAAAGAGAAGTTTCCAACAACGTTCATAGAAGGAATGATAACAAGAGTGGAAGTGAATAATGAGAATTCAAAGGAAGCGAAGAAAGAGGTGTGTGCTCATATGAAGTGGTGGATTGCAATAAGGAAGGAACTGACTCGAGCTTTTCATATGTTATAGACTTCGGATACCTAGCATCTTCACCATAAAGGGGGAGAATGTTAGGATTCTGATTGTGATGATATTTGATATCCAAAGTTCATATGTTCCTGTCCGAAGCTTATGAAGTATGCGGAGTGAGAGGTTGATCCGAAGCCATCGATGATACGAAGTTTGTGTGGTTATCAGGAGACAGTTATGTTTTATACTTATATTTTGTTATAGATAATGTCTAGGGCTTTATTCTTACCTGAAACTAATTGGAATAAGGGTTTATCCAATTAGATTAGAGTATATAAACACCCTTAGCCCTAGATGTTTAGAACGTACTTTTTGCATAGCTGTATTCACTGTAGCGTTCTAAATAGTTGCTCATCGTTTGTGATTTGGAGCACTATCTTTTTTACTATGAATAAATCATTCGGCACATTGAATGCTTAATCATATTGTTCTCGTTGATTACATTGATCTTCAATTAATCTTACACTAGCAGTCAAGAATTTTTCTACTGAAACTAAAGCATGCTTGTACGAAGCATTAGGCATTTCAGATTTGGAAATTACTGATTCACATTCATATGAAATAGCATCAGCTGAATGATAAATCCTAGTCATGTGAGAATACAATCTCTTAGCAGTCTCACAAAATATGTTTCTCTGCTTTAAAATTACATCACTATTGTTCAAGTATTTCTCCTTATTCTCTTCTAGTACTTAGATTCTTAGGTTGGCCTTTTCTAGGGACAACTTCAGATTTTCTACTCTCCCCCTCAACCGAAGAATCTCCTCCTCCTAATATTTGTCCTATTATTAGCATCAATTAGCATTTTATTCATGACAGAACAATCACGAGCAATTTCAGCAATATCAGATGAATATTTAGATGCGGGAATTTTAAAAGAAGAAAAAAATTTTGATAGCTGTTCTGGAATTGTTGGAGGTTCATCCCTTGCCATAAAGCAGAAGTCTGCATCATCCGAAGAATCATCCAAATCCTTCGCATTCTTCACCAGCAACCATTTGTACCCTTCATCATTGTTGGGTCATAATTTATTATGGTTTAATATTTTCATTTTGGGCCTAAAAGAATATTAATTTCGGGCTTAAAATAGAAAATATATGGCTAATGGGGTATTTCGGTAGAGGACCGAAGAACCTTTGGTTGTTCGGTGTAATGGACCGAAATCCAAGGTTGCTCGGTGAGCTTCCGTTGGTTTTTTCGGTTGGGCTAGTCTTATGAGTTTAGGGTTTAGCTACGGTTTGTCATAGAGTATTTAAGGCTCTTTGTAGCCTCCATTAGGAGGTTGGTTGTCCTAGAGAAGTGTGCTAAGTAGAGAGAGAATTTGAGTGTTCTTGGCAACCACAAACTTATGTACTAGACCATTGATTAATCAAGGTGTGCATTGAAGTTGATTATCTCCTTGTTCTTATTGTGTTTGTTTATGATTTGATTGATACCATGAAGATCTAGGATTATTGTGGACCTACAATTGGTATCAGAGCTTGTTTTGGTATCAATCTTCTCATTGTTCTTGGAGATTGTAGAGATTTTTGTGAGTTTGATCCCTTTTTGGAGTGTTTTGGGGCGTTTTTGGTGTTTTTGTTCTTGAAGTTCTTAGTGTTGTTGATTATCTTCAAGTAAAAATCACTAAAAAATCGTTTTTTGATCCAAAAAGTGGGTTACGGATCTGATTGTGCGAGTTTTTGGGTTACTCGGTCGACATTGGAGGTTTCTCGGCGACAGCTAGGGCTGCTGAAGGGTTGTTCGACGGCGGAAAGATTTTTAGGGTTTCAGTTGAGTTGGTCGGTCCATTAAGAAAGTTACTCGGCCTGCCCAATTTGTTTTTTCGGTGCTTTAGGTTTTATTGTGGTTACTCGGTTTTGGTGGTTCGATGTGCATTGTTCGGTTAATTGTTCGGTATTGGTTTCTCAGTCCAGATTTTTTGGTGGTTCCATTGTTCGCTTGATTGTTCGGTTGGCTTGTTGCTCGGTTTGTTGTGGATCGGTTTGTTGCTTGATTTTTGTTGTTTGGTTAATAGTTGTTCGGTGTAAAGCTCATTGTTCGGTCCGAATTTCACTAAAAAGGAGGTCAAAATTTTCGATTGGGTTAAATTTTGGTTTCACGGCGAATTTTTTTTGGGGTTTTCGACCATTTTTTCTGGCATTTCGGTCTCGTTTTCGGTTCAAGTACTGTTGACTTAAATTTTGTGATTTACTTTTGAAGCATTTTCAAGACTAATTCCCGATGGACGATCTCGACAATGTTATGGGTACCAGAACTACTCGTATTCCACGACTAACTAGCGCTGAAGGTTTTGATGAATGGAAATTTAGGTTTGAAAAATTTGCAAAAATGAAGGACAACAAGATTTGGAGAAGTATTGTTAGAGGTCCTGTCATAATTATGGCCACACTCGAAGATGGTACTGTAACTGTTAAACAACAAACAGAATACTCAGATGAAGATTTTGAGAAAACGGAAGTCGATGATAGAGCTCTTGCCACTCTCACTATGGCTCTATCTCCTGATATCAATCAAGGATTTAGGGAATACAAATCTGCCAAAGCTTTATAGGAAGCGCTGATCAAGGTTTATGAAGGCAACGAGGACATGAGACAAAGCAGGCAGGATCTGCTTAGACAAAGATTTAATATGTTTAATCATGTTGTCGGAGAAACACTTGAGATTCAGTTACAACGCTTTATCACTCTCAACACTGAGTTGAGTACCGCTGGAATTGTGTTGTCGAAGCCTGAAAACAACAAGAAGCTGTTGAACTCCCTTCCAAAAAGTTGGATATGCATGTGGCTGTGATAAAAAAGACGCAGGATCTGAATAATTTGTCTCGCACTGAACTTTTGGCTGTCATCAAATATTGTCATATGGATGACAAGCAACAAGAGATAAATCACGTCAGTTCTTATCAATCTGTCAATATAGGTGCTTCCACAAACAGTGATTTTTCTGCTTTGCCTGCTCAAGCTCCTGTTCATCAAGCCTCTACCTCTACGAGCATACCGATGGCATCTCCAGTTCCCTTGCCTCATGGCCCTGCTGCTAAATCGACTACTTCAGTTCTAACTCTTCCCAAAGGAGCTGATGAAATCCTGGGCATGATGGCAGGTCTGTTAAACTGTTACAATGCTCTTATGGCTGGTGAGCTAGTTCAACCTATGATGGCGGGAGACTTAGATCAAATAAATCCTGATGATTTGGAAGAAATAGACACCTCTTGGCATATCGCTATGGCGGTATTAAGGGCAAAGAGGTTCACGCAAAGAACTGGTAGGAACAACTGGGTCAATAACAATGCTAACAGGAAAGTATTCGTTGTTTCAACTGTAACGAGCCTGGTCACTTTGCTCGTGAATGCACCAAGCCCAGAACTGAAAACACTGAAAGAACCCTAGTGCCTGTTGGAACAAACTGCGGTGCTGCTCCTCAACCTTAGAACAATGAAAGAGTTATGGTGGCTCATCAATTCACTTGGGAGGATCAGATGCAAGCGCTGAATTTGATTGAAGAAGGTGGAGCTCACTTGGCCCAAGCTGAAGGCAATATGGATGTTGATGCTGCCGAGGAGGAAATGATGAACTTGCAGTTTGCCTTCATGGTTTCCACTTCCCTACTACCACCCCCGCGAAAACTGAGGTTAGTGAAGTTTATTGCTCTTCGCAATCTTGTGCTAATATAATTACTAATTATCGTGAACATAGTGATCGCCTAGTTAAAGAAGTGTTTAAGTTAACAAATGATGTTTATAACGTTAAGAAGAAACTGAAACCTCTACAAGAAAAACTTGATGCTAAAATTTCTGATTTTAAGAAAGTTCAAGATGAATGGAGTACAGTAAGTGTTCGATATCATTGTGCTAAAGAGAAAATTGCAGAATTAACTACTGAAGTTGATGCATTGAAAGCAAAATTCAATGATGCTGAATTTAATTTCAAAAAGTTTGATGTATCAAGCGAAGTGGTTGAGTCTATAATTGAACACCAAACTAAATGAGCTAGTAAACAAGGTGAAGGTTTTAGTTATAGATCTGTCCCACCTCCATATAATCATAATTATGTATCATCTGTTGAAACTGAAGAGTCAGAAGAGTGTTATCATTCAAATTTCATCAAAAAGGATCAATCTGGCACCGCTGAGTGTAATAAACTGAACTCTACTGATGCTTCTACCTCATGTGCAGATAATTTGAAAGAGAAAGATGAGAAGAAGGAAGACAAGCGTACTTTTGGTTCTGTTAAAACTTGTTCTAAGACTAATGATTCTGGTTCGTCTATTTAAATTGGTCTATTAAAACTGCTAAGATTGTTAGACCTTTTAAAATTCATGATGATGTTAACTTTCAAACTTCTAGGTTTAAAAATTCTGTTAAATGTTTTGTTGCATGCTTGTGTGTGTGTGGAAATGCTTTAAATACATCTGGATCTGGACAAACATCCACTGCCCCTATAAAAAGACAAACTTGTTTTAACTGTGGAATTGCTGGTCACATTGCCAGAAATTGTCCCTGATATTTGTATTACAACAACATGAAAAGTTTTGGCAGAACGTGCCAAGGGGGAGATCTTATTAAGAGAAAACCCTCGCGGTCACGTTCTCGAAATAAGAATTGGAATGATGTGAAAGCCGAGAATCGAATCGCTCAAGTCAAAAAGACTGGTTCAAGAAATGATGTTGCCACACCAACCTTTGTGAGGTCAAAGTCATATCAAGAATCCTCTTCAAGTAGCAGTTCTGATTCTAAATCAAAGACAAATGTTCCCATCTGGTCCAAGGATAAAGGATTTAAATCGAAGTATAGATGGGTTCCTAAAGGCACCATTCCAATTTCTACTGTGAATTCCCCATTATTTGACAATCATTATTATGAGTTTAGAACCTATGAAATGTATCGATAGTAAGGGTCAACCCAGTTTCCGTATGGACTGGGTCCCTAAATCTAACTGATCCTGCAACTTATGCAGGAACAGCTGCGGAGGAATATCAGCAAACCCTCGGTTATTCCAGTCACATGACAGGCGACATGTCCCAGTTACACGACATTGAAAATTTTAATGGTGGATGTGTTTGCTTTACGAGAGGTGAAAAGGGAATGATCACACAGAGGGGAACTGTATCGAATGGCGTGTTAAAGTTTGAGAATGTGAACTTTGTACCTGAGCTCAAGCACAGTCTGCTGAGTGTTTCGCAAATCTGTGACAGAGGTTTTTCAACCCACTTTATGAAGAAGGAATGTCTAATTCTCAAGCTCGGCGTTGTCATAACTGGGGAGTGGATTCTTGTCCGATCAGAACGAAAAAGCAACGTGTATATCATTGACATGAATCACAACTCTCCGGAAAATGTCACTTGTTTATTCTCGAAAGCTTCAGAACTGAATGCTATGTTGTGGCATCGACATCTCGCTCATGCCAATGCGAAGAATTTAAATCGCCTCGCTAAGAACGATCTAGTTCAGGGGCTACCAATCTAGGACTTCGTTACGTTTGAGAAATGTGTTGCCTGTGCTCAAGGCAAACAACATCGGAATTCCCACAAGCCCAAGTTGGTCAATTCCATTGATTCGCTACTTCAACTTCTGCATATGGATCTTTTTGGTCCGCTCAATGTTCTCAGCATAAACAAGAGCTCTTATTGTTTGGTCATCATTGATGACTACTCGCATTTTACGTGGGTTTATTTCTTGAAGAATAAGAGTGAGACAACTGATTTGGTCATGAGATTCATTACCTTAATCGAAAATTAAACGAATCAGAAGTTGAAGGCGATTCGTTGCAACAATGGGACTGAATTTAAGAACGCGGTTTTGGATAAGTTTTCTGCAGATAAGGGTGTATTGCGTCAGTATAGTGCTGCTCGGACTCCTCAACAAAATGGTGTTGCTGAGCGCCGAAACATAACTTTAATTGATCCTGCATGTACTATGCTTGTTGACTCCAAACTGCCGGTGTTCTTCTGGGCAGAAGCTATCAACACATCATGTTACGTCCAGAATCGGGTCATCATCAATAAGAACCAAATGATGACCTCATATGAGATTCTTTATGGCCGTAAACCAAATGTCTCTCATTTCCGCACTTTTGGTTGTCCTTGCACTCTACTTCATCTCGAAGCTACTCTGAAGTTCAACTCCAAAGCGGATGATTGCTACTTCGTTGGATATGCGGGTAAAACTGCTTATCGGTGTACAACAAGGTGACTAAACTTATCATGGAATCGTTTGACGTACGGTGGTTAGAAGAAAATCAGACGGATGCTCACGTTGGACCCTACTGGTTATTTAACTATGCTGAATTGTTTAAATCGTTTAATGTGTTTTTCGATGTTGTTTTAGGCACACAACCAGGTATAAGTGGAGTCAACAGAGATGAAGATGAGGAAATCATTGCTGATCCCATCAAACCGTCTGTGATTTTTGAAGATTTTATTGTTAATGACGGTGCATCTCCTGTTTCCACTACTATAACTGAAGATGCTCCTACTGAATCAACTGTTGTAGGCGAACCTCCAGTTGGTGAACAATCTGTTTCTTAGGAAGATGTTACTAATTCTGAACCTGCTGATCTTTTTGACTCTACACTCATGGATTCACTCTTTCCCGAGAGAATTCCTGAAGAGTATGTTGCAAGTACCTCTCATGACTTCAGAGATTCTGATAGAGGTGCTTTAGGCTCAGGTAGAGTTGAAAACATAACAAATCTTCCAGTCTCAACTGCATCGCTCAAACATGTCGTGCCTTCAAGAATACAACGCGATCACCTGATTGACAACGTTATTAGTTCTCTGGATGATGGGGTACAAACCAGAAGCCAGAGTGGTGAAGTCAACGAGTGTCTCTACTCATGCTTTATCTCTCAAATAGAGGCAAAAAATGTGGAGATGGCACTTAATGAACCAAGTTGGGTGGACGCTATGCATGAAGAGCTTAATCAGTTCGAGAAGATAAATGTTTGGCGATTGGTGGATCTACCCGAGGGCAAGAAATCTCTTGATACGAGATGGGTATTCCGCAACAAACAGGACGATTCAGGAGTTATTGTGCGTAATAAGACACGCCTGGTTGTTCGTGGATTTCATCAGATTGAAGGTCTTGATTATACGGAAGTATATGCCCCGGTTGCACGATTAGAAGTGATTCAAATTTTTCTCGCCTATGCATCGTACATGAATTTTACTGTCTATCAGATGGATGCTAAGACTACATTCTTGTATGGGGAAGTCAAGGAGGAGATTTATGTTGATCAACCTCGGGGTTTTGTCAACTCCAAGTTTCCGAACCGAGTCTACAAGCTTGATAAGGCTCTTTATGGTCTTCATCAAGCTCACCGTGCGTGGTATACAACATTGACGGATCATCTGTTGCAGCATGGTTATACAAGAGGCACAATTAATCATACGCTGTTCATCAAGCACCAAGACTCCGACCAGATTGTTGTCCAAATTTATGTGGATGACATTATTTTTGGTTCTACGAGTGAGGCCTTGTGCAAAGAGTTTGAACTAGTGATGAAGAAACGCTTTGAGATGAGTTCGTTGGGTGAGATGACAATGCTCCTTGGGTTGCAAGTTAAGCACAGCTCAACGGGTATCCTGCTTCATCAAGGAAAGTATATGGAGGATATTCTCAAGAAGTTTGACTTTAAGGATGCAAAAGTGGCTAACACTCCAACGGCTGAGCAACCTTTGCTGACACAAGATCCAGATAGCCAATCTGTTGATCAGACTTACTATCGTTCGATGATTGGATCTCTGATGTATCTGACCGCCAGCAGACCGTATATTGTCTTCGCAGTCTGCCAGGGTGCATGACATCAGGCTAATCCTAAACTCTCATTTAATTGCTGTCAAACGGATCTTCAGATACCTGAAAGGGAGACCTAAATTAGGTCTCTGGTATCCGAAGAACCGTGAATTTGATCTTTATGCTTTTTCGGACAACAATTATGGGGGATGCGACATTGACAAAAAGTCTATTAGTGCTGGATGTCAATTCTTAGGAGACAGACTGATTTCCTGGCATTGCAAGAAGCAATAGGCCGTGTCAACTTCTACAGCTGAAGCTGAGTATGTTGCTGCCTCGGCCTGTTGTTCTCAAGTCATTTGGATGCAGCATCAACTTCTTGACCATGGTATGAACTTTCTTGATACTCGCATATTTTGCGACAATGAAGCTGCTATCCAAATTGTGAAAAACCATGTTCAGCACTCTAAGACCAAGCACATCGACATAAAAATTCATTTTATTCGAGATTGCTACGAGCGAAAATTGATTCATTTTGATAAAGTTCACACAGATAACAATGTGGCGGAGTTGTTCACAAAACCTTTTTCAAAAGCTCGTTTCGATGTGATTGTTGAAATGTTAAAAATGATACATTTCGATGACTGTTAAATCAGTTCGGTAAATATTTTTCTCTATTTTTGTTTAGTTAAATTTTTTCATGGTTATTACTTCCGCAATTATCTTCCATGCACAAATTTATGGGGAGAATTAAAAACAAAACAAAAAAAATTACAAATCCTTAAAAATTCAAAAATATTTTTTATAATTTGCATATCTTTCCTTCCAAAAAAATCTAAAAATTAATATGTTTTATCTTTATGTCTTTTCTTTCAGAAAATTAAAAAAAAATTCAAAAATATTACCTACCGACGACGCGCCGAGTTAAACCACTGACTGCTGAGGTAACTTTTATGTGTTGATCCTCATTGGTACACCACAATGAGTGTGAAACACTGACAACCGTTTCTTAACCAATCTAAAGGTTCTTCTTGTGTAACACCAACTTCTAGACACTTTGAGAGAAACCACTCAAAGTCGAAAGTTTAAAAGTCTGTGCCGATGGTTAGACTGCATACCGTAGTCTATCACACGCACCAATCTATTCTTAACCACCTTAATACTTTTGATACAAGAAATAGACGATTCATTACTTTAAACCAAGTAATGATGATATTTCCACATTCTATGCTAGTGATCTCTGCTACAACACAAGTAGTAGATGTGAGGCATCAACAACCTTTCTTACATACAAAGCTTCTAATTCAAGAGTTGGATGACTTAGTGTAATAAACCATACACTGATGACAATTCGAAAGTCTAGCCGATGGGTATATCTAGTAACCAAGACATATTACACGCTCATACCGCTCTTGACCTAAAACTTCTTCTAAACAAATGTTCGTGATTCAATGTGATATTACCTCACATTGATGAAACCTTGAAACTCTGGGTCAGTGATTGTTGTTGTTACTACAATAGCTGTGAGACCCCAACAACCTTACCGGATTCTAATTGGCACTAGGATTGTAACGTCCCAAATTCCGTAATAAAATTTTCATTTTTAAAACGATTGAAGTACTTAAAAAGGTTTGTCAACCTAAAACCATTCAAATTAAAACTTAGTGTTTAAGCATATAAAATGTATTTATTAAAACATTTGCAAACATCACCCAGCGTAAGACTTTAATCATTGAAATCCTCAGATGCGGTACAGTCGCGCCGTGCTCCAAGCTCAAGCCAGTAATTACCTAAAAAACATTTAGGGTAAAAGGGTAAGCACGAAGTTTAGTGAGTTCCCCAAAAATACCACACGATCCATCACATAAACATCGTCATCGACTCTCGGGCTTGCCCCAGTCCGTCGGAAATCATCGTCATCAACTTTCGTCGGCAAACATCGTCATCGACTTTCGCCGGCAAACATCGTCATCGGCTTTTGCCGGTAAACATCGTCATCGGCTTGCGCCGACAAACATCGTCATCGGATTTCGCCGGCAAGCATCATCATCGGCTCTCAAGCCGGCACTGTACGACCCACAGTCCGACAGCCTTCGACTTTCGTCGGCAAACACGTAAAGCACAAATAATCACATTATTACACAAAGTAATACAGACTATCTACGCATGTAACATCACCCATAGTATAGTGAGAAGACTCACCTGATTCGCGACCTTAAGCTAGACAGCACTCCCCGCGAGTGCCCGCAGATCCCGACAGTACGCACTTCCTAATAAGGATAAACTCCACTTAGAACTTTCTAAATCCCGAATGGAATAATCCTATAAGTTCATTACCCAAAACCTTCAAGTTTGACCAAAAGTCAAACTGGTCAAAAGTCAACGTTCAACAAAAGTCAACATATGGTCAAACAGAGAGATATCGCATCTACCTTCAAAGATAGCGCCGCTATCGATAGTGCCCCTATCTACTGAGATAGCGCCTCTATCTCCTCTATTCAGCCATTTCCTTCATTAAGTGCTTAATCCGTCTAGACAGAAGCTCCAACTTTCAGGAGTTGTCCAAAACAGTTCCTTAACTCATGAAAACGTAATTTCAACCACCAATCCTAGCCAAACAAGCTCATGGTGGCAAATCTAACTCCAAAAATGAATATTAACAACTCAAAACTTCATTCACAACCAATCTAAGACTAGGCTTGGGTTTTTCTCAAGGATTCAGAGGCTTAAAGGAGAAGAACTCATCCTTAGCCTCTAAATCTCATCCTCATCTAAGTTATGGAGCCATCATTGTCTTGAAAAGCTTAGAAATAGCTTCATAACTCCATTAACAACAAGAACTAAGGAAAACAAGCTTCTAAGCACTTACAATGGTCCAGGAAAATCTAGAACTTGACTCCTTCCAGGCACCACTTCTCTTGAGCACCTTGCTACCTTCTTATTCTTCCCAAAAACCTTCACAAACCCATAAATGAAGCTCAAAACACCATGGAAGCTTTAGAGAGGGTTTAGGGATGTTCTCTGAAGTTCTAGAGGCAAAATGACGAAGCGGGAGGTGTTAGATGGCTTAAAAATGACCCAGATCACGAAAATTTGGATTTATTCCCGATCAGGCAAAGATAGCGCCGCTATCTCCAAAGATAGCGCCGCTATCTCTGATTTTCTGCAAAAGTCAACGACTGCTCGCGACTGATATGAGATTCTGTCCAATAGCGCCGCTATATTCAAAGATAGCGCTGCTATGTACCAATTTTCATCATTTTCCTTATTTTGTCCTCATTAAATGCCACCCTCTCGATACTTGGTTCCAGGCTTTACACATTGACTCATTAAGACTCGAAACTTGACCTTTCAGGATTAGGGTCTTACAAGTCTCCCCCACTTAACATGATTTCGTCCCCGAAATCCTTTCCTTACTTGCCCTAATCGTGCACTAACAATACAACCATTCCATGGTTACTCATATCCATACATACCCATATCGGAAAGATCCAACCACCCACTCTAACAAGATAACGATCGTTAACATCCTTGCACATTCAAAATTTCCAAATTCCGGAATGTTCCACCACAAAACTCCAAAACACAATACCCGCAGACGACTCTTTCAGTGCCCCGACCTTTACCTTGCTGACCGAAAACCACGCCGACCGCCATGCGCCTAACCTATACAGACCCGCAGCTTCAGATATACAGCTTCGGAGTATCTTATAAAGCCACGTGGCTAACACATATAACTTGTACCATTTTCAGAAAACTTCCTAACGCATAACACCAGGCCACTATCCATACAACCACAACCACCGACCCACCGACTCATGAGAACTTGGCCCAATGCATCTGATCAACCAAGATACAAGCACAAAGTACACCACTCATGCTCAGCCCATCCGACTATTTCCATACTCATCGTCAACATTCACAGAGCTACAGGTTCCACATTCCGATCAGCTCGCAACCAAACGTGCAGACTTTTCCCTGTTTCATCCATTCAGGTTCTCTGCTCCGCCCAGTCCTCAACTAGACTCACCGTCTTTCCCGGACTCATTCCGACTTCCTTCCGCCGCCAGAACAGACCCAGCGACCAAGAATAACGCTTAACAATCATCTATCCGCCAGCAAGGCTACACACTTAACAATCCTTCCAGGTCCCGACCTAGGATCAACGTCGAAACCAGCCGCAACGAATTCAACCGACGAATCTACAAGCATACGGTGTTCCCTTTGTTGTGAGTTATCCAAAATGCACTTATCCGTATTCACAATCTTTGTTCCTTGCCAAAGTCACCCAACTTCTAACAGACGAAACTTCTCAAAGAAGATTCCCAGCCACCTTGATGATCATAACCCCATTCGAACCGCGGCACTTTAGAACTCCTTGACAATTTCCTTGATCGGGTACCCAACCGATCTTACTATAATGCCGAGAACCCTAAAAGCCGAACGCTTCCAATACCATCGTTCCCAAGATCGGAAGAAGATCCGAAGGACCAGCTCACACTTCTTAACCTCCACTAATGGCTCAACAACTTACTAGGTACAAACCCGACTTCTATACCGCGAACACTTCCCAAGGGGGATACTCAATCGTATTCTCGACCATCCTAACCCGGTCCGAACCTTGACACACTAGCTTTCTTAATCGTTCTCCCCAGATTTGAGTATCCAACCGATCTACAACGCCTTACCTGGAACTCCCATTAATATCTAGCGCTTCATGCACGACTGATTCATCACTCGAAAGAAAACCGAATACTTGAGTCCAACATTCCCAATGCTAAAGGACCGAAGTGCTTTTACTGCCAACGAACGAGCACACATATACCATCTCTTTCTCATACCTTCCCAGTTGCTCTACCACACGTGACACCGCTACTACCCAACTCGAACGAAACAGACGGACGAAACTTGATCATTAATTCTCCGAAGACTTCACCAATGATTACCCCTCTCCTACTTGCTCGATTAACGGTAGCCTCACCAGGAATTCTACCACCTAAAGAAAACTCCAGCTTCTTAAGGTTAACTCTAAGCAATCAACCTTCCGGAGACACCACGACGTCAACACGAATCCGGTCGCAACTCCTAGTAATTCCAAGTGATGCTAACACGCCTAAGGATACTCTACCGGCATCCTGACCATCAGAACGCATAACCAATCGCCTCCAACTCAACCATCGAACATCACCAAACCGGCCGTGACCACTGCCACCCGAACGGGACACACATGATTGCGATCAAGAGAGCACCATCATCTTCAATCGTCACAAATACCGATGAAATCTTCCTGCTCCACGAACAATTTCTAACTTGATGCAGACCCTCAGTCACTTCTGCACTCCACGTATTCGACGGTCATCCCTATGCGACCAAACAGACTCGACCCGACCCTCAAATCACAAGATGTTGAACCCACAACAACCCTTGATAATGATGACGAAGCACCCACAAGCTCGCTTCTAATGCGTACGGGAATGTGATACCTTGTCAAAGTTCCGTACTGCGCTTAACCTGAGCTGACTTTCACTGCCTCCACGCTTATGCCACAAACAGCCCCCGCCAATCCCTCTTTGTCCAGTACCAACAACGAAGCCTACACGAGACGGTCAACAGAACCTGAGATCCCCACCAAACGCTCGCAGCCCAACGAGACGCTCTAATACAATTTTCATCCTTTTCTCCAACAGTTCTCCCCCACTTAGGGTTCGAACCCCCTACCGGCTGTCCTAATAGCCACTGATGTTCCACGGACAGTCTACCTTCTACTTACTGACAATACCACAGACTACCACTTGATTTCATTCGAGCGCTTGAGATAGATCTCGACGATTTTTCCGAAAGCTCAAAACCAATACAGAGGCAGTTAAACATGAAAACGATAAAAGCATGATCACGAAAACGTACCGACAACGACCGACGAGGTTCCACCTCTACATTCAGCGGCTAAGCCCCATCTTCCAACTCCGGGTCCTCCATTTTCACCTGACGGACACCCGTACACTTCGGAACAACGAAACCCGGAAAACTTGCTCTAACATGGCCAAACCGATTGCATGAAACACAAAAATTCACCTCCAATTTACTGTTCCGACGGTAAGGATCCTCCACTCTATCTGAAACTGCACCTCGAAACTTTTTCTGTGACGACTATCCCGATTCCTGGTTCTGCCTCTTCTGCCCCAACTGAGCGTCGAACCCGATCTCCCTCGATCCCGCAGTAGAATCCATCTCAACAAAAGTCTGTCGTCGAGCAGCGGCCACAAACCCGCTGATCTCTTTTCTCATCATAGCCTGGCACCGTGCCATCATCGCCTCCTCCTTCGCGGCAACTGTTTCTTGAACATGGCTAACATCTCCGACTTAACTAATTCAATCACTGGAGGAAGCATCTCGAACACAACCCTAGTCACCTCCGCGGCGACCAAATCCCGGACATCCTCATTACTCATCTCAGGCCCAACCCGCCCTCGCGAACTCGACCCAAGTCCCAAATCATTCCTCTTGGATCATCCTTCCTCATTCTGAAATCCGACGAGTAACGAGTTACAACACTCGTCTAGCGCATAAGACACACGATTCACTCGTCTACAGACTCCTTAGGTCCCTCGGGTCTGTCTTCGTCCCAGGTACGAATCTTGTGCTTCCAATAGTACGGGCCCTTGTACTATCTTCCACACCTATTCGTACTTGTTCCGAAGATTATCCCGGTTCTCTAAGTCGCCCCACTCCCTTCTAAAGGGCATTCAGACATCATCCAACCACCCTGCACCGAAGTGCCTAACACTCTTCCTAGTCTACCAAGGAATTCCACATCTCACCCGCACCACGAGAACTTCCGCTCATACCGTCAGGTCGTTTCATGAAAGTGTAATTGTATGCAACAAGAACAGATAGACTGTCGAATAAATGTCCCTGTCTCAAAGTCACAACCAAACAAGGAACAGCCAGTAAGGCCGGTTCAAGAATTCTAGGGATATCCGATCCGATTTCATACAATCCTAAAGCATTCCCGCATCTTCCTAACAATATAAGCATAGGTCCAAGAAGGTACACAAATTCAACACATAGTACATAGAAAGCAACACACTAGGCAAAAGGCATCCCTATGATCAGGCCAATTCTATCATGCAATTTCCTGAACGGATCCTTAGCCTATTTCTAACATATATCATCACATCAGCACATAATATCGTGGGTATTTTGGGAAATAACACTTACTTGAGCTCCGGCCGACTGTACGCATCACATCTCATTCTTTCCAAAACCCATTTATCCATAACAATTATAAGTCAGATGTGCATACCATGTTTCAGACTCCCCAGCAACAATCAAACAAGAACATGCAGGGAATCTTCCACATGTTACACAACCCAACTATTTAGGAATTTTACTAAAAAAAACAAATTTTCATTTTAAAATCATTTAGAAAATCCTCAAATCCTCGGTTCGAGTTTGGAATCCCAGTCATGTTCATCCAATTCCTCGGAATCACATTCCTGTTCATCAAAATCCCTCGAACCAAGGCTCTGATACCAATTTGTAACGTCCCAAAATTCCGTAATAAAATTTTCATTTTTAAAACAATTGAAGTACTTAAAAAGGTTTGTCAACCTAAAACCATTTAAATTAAAACTTAGTGTTTAAGCATATAAAACGTATTTATTAAAACATTTGCAAACATCACCTAGCGGAAGACTTTAATCATTGAAATCCTCAGATGCGATACAGTCGCGCCGTGCTCCAAGCTCAAGCCAGTAATTACCTAAAAACATTTAGGGTAAAAGGGTAAGCACGAAGCTTAGTGAGTTTCCCAAAAATACCACACGATCCATCACATAAACATCGTCATCGACTCTCGGGCTTGCCCCAATCCGTCGGCAAACATCGTCATCGGCTTTTGCCGGTAAACATCGTCATCGGCTTGCGCCGGCAAACATCGTCATCGGCTTTCGCCTGCAAGCATCGTCATCGGCTCTCAAGCCGGCACTGTACGGCCCACAGTCCGACAGCCTTCGACTTTCGTCGGCAAACACGTAAAGCAAAAATAATCACAATATTACACAAAGTAATACAGACTATCTACGCATGTAACATCGCCCATAGTATAGTGAGAAGACTCACCTGATTCGTCACCTTAAGATAGACAGCACTCCCCGCGAGTGCCCGCAGATCCCGACAGTATGCACTTCCTAATAAGGATAAACCCCACTTAGAACTTTCTAAATCCCGAACGGAATAATCCTATAAGTTCATTACCCAAAACCTTCAAGTTTGACCAAAAGTCAAACTGGTCAAAAGTCAACGGTCAACAAAAGTCAACATCTGGTCAAATAGAGAGATAACGCCTCTATCTTCAGAGATAGCGCCGCTATCGATAGCGCCCCTATCTACTGAGATAGCGCCGCTATCTCCTCTGTTCAGCCATTTCCTTCATTAAGTGCTTAACCCGTCTAGACAGAAGCTCCAACTTTCAGGAGTTGTCCAAGACAGTTCCTTAACTCATGAAAACGTAATTTCAACCACCAATCCTAGCCAAACAAGCTCATGGTGGCAAATCTAACTCCAAAAATGAATATTAACAACTCAAAACTTCATTCACAACCAAACTAAGACTAGGCTTGGGTTTTTCTCAAGGATTCAGAGGCTTAAAGGAGAAGAACTCATCCTTAGCCTCTAAATCTCATCCTCATCTAAGTTATGGAGCCATCATTGTCTTGAAAAGCTTAGAAATAGCTTCATAACTCTATTAACAACAAGAACTAAGGAAAACAAGCTTCTAAGCACTTACAATGGTCCAAGAAAATCTAGAACTTGACTCCTTCCAGGTACCACTTCTCTTGAGCACCTTGCTACCTTCTTATTCTTCCCAAAAACCTTCACAAAACCATAAATGAAGCTCAAAACACCATGGAAGCTTTAGAGAGGGTTTAGGGATGTTCTCTGAAGTTCTAGAGGCAAAATGACAAAGTGGGAGGTGTTAGATGGCTTAAAAATGACCCAGATCACGAAAATTTGGATTTATTCCTGATCAGGCAACGATAGCGCCGCTATCTCCAAAGATAGCGCCGCTATCTCTGATTTTCTGCAAAAGTCAATGACTGCTCGCGACTGATACGAGATTCTGTCCAATAGCGCCGCTATCTTCAAAGATAGCGCCGCTATGTACCAATTTTCATCATTTTCCTTATTTTGTCCTCATTAAATGCCACCCTCTCGATACTTGGTTCTGGGCTTTACACATTGACTCATTAAGACTCGAAACTTGACCTTTCAGGATTAGGGTCTTACAAGGATCGTACACTCCGCAGAGTTTGGATACCATTGAACGTCTCGCCAAGAGCCAAGTTGACTTGCCAACTTGTCAACTACATTGAGATCTTTGATCAAGGATATGCAGGGCCAAAATCAAAAAGGCCATGAGTAGTTCTTCAATACTCAAACAATCGCAGTGCGTTCCTCCGGGTTCACACAGATACTGCGAGAAGTCTCATTCTGAGCCAAGGATGAATCCTTGAACAACTGTGGTGAGAGTTTTATGACTCTGTGACCCACAGGATTTGCGGTGACCGTTCGTTGTCTGAAGCGCCAGTCGAAGTGAAGTTCGAAGAGTTTCAAGACGAATATCCTGTTCCCAAAGTAGGTGGTTCATAACTCCATGTGACAAGTTGTTGAATTCCTCCTCAGCCAGTTCTTGTTACCACATTTATACCTTCAGTAATCAAGAAGAAGAAAAGTGAAGGGTCAGACTCCATGCCAGTCAAAGTCAAATCAAAAGTTGGATGTCGTGATCTCAAGACCTTTGCTGAAGCCTATTCGTCCGTGAACTTTCAAAGTCATATTTGAAGACAGCCAATACCAAAGAGGAAGTTGTCGCTGTAATGTGCTGAATTTCATCAACATCTATACCTATCACCCGCTAAGAGGAGATTGTCCTGCTAAGGGGGAGATCATCATGATTAGGGGGAGTTTGTTGAAGTGTTCTGCAGTGTTCAATTGAAGTCATCCAAGAGAAGCCTGAAGACAAAATGAAAGTATTAAACCAAAGGGGAGATTGTTGGGTCATAATTTATTATGGTTTAATCTTTGCATTTTGGGCCTAAAAGAATATTAATTTCGGGCTTAAAATAGAAAATATATGGCTAATTGGGTATTTCGGTAGAGGACCGAGGTTGTTCGGTGTAATGGACCGAAATCCAAGGTTACTCGGTGGGCTTCCTTTGGTTTTTTTGGTTGGGCTAGTCTTATGGGCTTAGGGTTTAGCTAGGGTTTGTCATAGAGTATTTAAGGCTCTTTGTAGCCTCCATTAGGAGGTTGATTGTCCTAAAGAAGTGTGCTAAGTAGAGAGAGAATTTGAGTGTTCTTGGCAACCACAAACTTATGTACTAGACCATTGATTAATCAAGTGTGCATTGAAGTTGATTATCTCCTTGTTCTTATTGTGTTTGTTTATGATTTGATTGATACCATGAATATCTAGGATTATTGTGGACCTACAATCATACTTATCTTCATCCTCTTTAGAAGTTCCTTTCCAAAAGCTCTTACCATCATCAACAGCGACAAAGGCACTGTAATTCGGCTTTCGTACTTTGTCATCATATCAATCAGAACACCACACCTGGTATGTACCCATACTGCCTTCCGAAGCCACAAGAGCAAGATCCTTTGTCTTCTCTCTTGCCTCGTTCAGTTTCATTGGATAGTAGGCTTCATCCTTGACTTGGGAATTCTTTTCATTCTTCTTGCGAAGCATGCAATCCTCCACAGAGTATTTTTCCCTTAGCAGTAGTTACAATCATAACCTGAATCTCCAGCAACCTCCTTCTCCTCATTTTTCTCTTTTTGTGCTTCAGAAGGCTTCAGATCTGAAGTCTTCAAAGCAGAGGGTTTGGTGTTTTCTTCCTTTGGAGTGTAGATCTCAGGTTTGGGTTTAGGTACAGAAGAGGATTCGTTGAAGGTCTTTACGAATGGTTTTCCAGAACTTTGTTTGTTCACAAAAGGCTTTTTGAACCTTCGGTTGTTTGCTGCATACAAAGAAACCGTTTCACCGTTGTCATTCACCATGTAACCATGTGGTTCATCTTCGGTTTCTTCTTCTTAAACCTTAGAAACAAGTGCAAAGGATCCAACATTCTCACTCCTTCGACCAACAATATCAGGTTCATGTGACTTAATCAAATTGTACAGTGCTGCAAGTTGATACTCCTTGATGTTTTCATGAGATTTGACCATCAGCATGATTGGTCTCCACTCCTTCCTCAAACTTTACAAAAATTTGATGTTGATTTCTTGTTGACTACGAACTTCACCATACTTTTCAAGCATATAAATCATGCTACTGTAGAGTTCATAAGTTTCCTCAAGAGATTCATTCTCATGTTGTTGAAAATTACCAAAATCAGCGAGAACTTCTTGAACCATGCTTGATTGGAGAGTTTTATGACCGGCAAACCTTATTGCTAGGTGATCCCAGATTTCCTTAGCTGATTTAGAACCAATGATGTGGTGTCTAACATTTGGACCAAGACCATTACGCAGTTCTCTCATGGCCCTTTCATCGTTTTTGATCTTCTTCAGATCAGCAGCTGTAAGAACTTCATAGTCGTCTCCTTTTGCTACAACAAAACGACCATCAATGTCAATATAAGGTCCATCTGTCACAGATCTTCACAAATATTTATACAATCCAACGAGATAATCTTCCAGTCGGTCTGCCCAGTAATCGTAGTATGTTGGAATGAGAACTGGTGCTTTTGTGGTTGAACCAATGAGATTTGCGTAGTTTAACATATTCGTGTAAGTTGCCGTTGAATCGGTCTTTGTGATTGATTTTCTCAAACAGATCTTTAGAGAAAAACGAGTAATAGATTTCAAATACAATTATAGAAACCTAGATCTAGGAATCGATCTAGATCTAGAATTGTAAGAATGAGAACGAGATTTCTATTAATAGGTTTTCGAGCTAAACATGCTCTGATAATACGTGTTAGGTACGAAATTCAATCAAAGACTCAATAAGAACAAGTAGTCCGAAGGAAGGATTCAACGAATTACTCAACACACACAAAAGAAGTAGACGTTGGTGGGTCAATCGAGGATTCATACGATTGTAATTCTCCGTACAGATTGTACAAAGATTCAGTATGAATTGCCGGATTTCCCTGGATGATGAGTTTGACCATTTTCCAGCTTTCATAAAGGTTGTTTAAAAATTTGAGGTTTATTTCATGCTGTGACTTTTTGATGCCTAAGTTATTCATTTTGATGGTAATGAGATTGAATCTGTCATGAGCATCATGGATGGTCTCATGTGAAAACATTTTGAAGTTATCAAATTCGTTTAAAACAGATGTTTTCTTGTTTCCAATGATTCTCTCATTTCCTTCAAAACGATTTTTCAAAGTTTGCCAAATTTGGTTTGCAGTTAAAAGGATTATATCATTCATTTGGCTTAGAATATTGTGGGGTATTCCAGACACAAGTTCCTTTTTGGCTTGAAGTTCAAGTTTCTTCCTTTCATTCAGTATATCCCAGGTTACTCGTAAGAGAGGTCATGTTCTCTGGTAGAGATCCGTCTACACATTTCCACACATCTTCACTTATAGAATTGAGATGAAGATTCATACGACCTACCCATGATTTATATTCTTCGGGAATAAGAATGGGTGCTCGAGTACCTGAACCTATACTGTTAGCAATAGATACAGAATTTATGTTTGAGAAGTTTGCGGAAGACATCTTTGTGTTTTTTTTTTTTTTTTTTTTTTTTTTTTTTGTTAACGAAAATGTGATGTTAAAATGAAATTTTTAAAGAAAACTTATTGGTGGTTTATAAAAACGCTACACAAAAGTTTTCGACAAAAATTTTCAAAATAAATCACACAAGTAATTTTTAAATGTTTTTGTTTGTTATAATAATTTTTTTTTTGTTGAACAAGTGATATTAAGATGAAATTTTTAAAGGAAACTTATTGGTGGTTTATAAAAACGCTACACAAAAGTTCTCGACAAAAATTTCAAAGTAAATCACACAATCTCTGATACCAATTGTTGAAAAATACGATTACCGATCTCCACGAATAAGGTTTTTAAGCCTATTACTGTGTGACAGATATGTATTTTATCTATAATATGCGGAATAAATAAGAGTTGCGGAATAAGATAAAACGGTAAATCTAAACTAGACAGTATTTAAATAGACAGAAAGCGGTAAATAAAGTAAAAGTTAGAAGTTAAAGGTTAGATGTAATAAACGCCATTATCAACGATAACGTGTTTTTAAAATAAATAAAAAGGTTAAAAGTTAGAAGTTAGAAGTTAGAAATTAGAAATTAGATGTTAGATGTAATAAACGCCATTATCAACGATAACGTGTTTTTACAATAAGTAAAAAGGTTAGAAGTTAGAAGTTAAATGTCTCGGTTAACTACAGTCCACATATGTTTTGATTGTCACGGTTCAATTTGGATGTATTTGAGATTTGGTACAGTTGATTTATAACAGTTTAAATAAATCAATAACGACACGGATAATTTTAAAAGAACTTATCGGTAGCTGCGGAAGATAGCGTTTTTCTTGATATGTCGATTTCTTGTTCTTCACGGTAAGATGAGGTTTTGGTGATTTTTGGTGTCGGGTAGAGGTTGTTTAGAGGTTAGGAGTTTGGTGTCGGGTAGAGGTTGTTTGGAGGTTTGAGGTTTGGTGTCGGGTGGAGGTTTTGTTTCTTGCGGTTTTGCGGTTTTATCCTCGTTGCCAAATGCAGAAATATCAGAATTTTGAGCTGTTTGGTCGTGGATTAGAGTGTATGGAGCTTGGATAATATGTGTGTGTTGTACAAAATCAGCTAGAGGAAGTCTCTATTTATAGTCTGTTCCAGCGAAGATCGGGTCGCGATCTGCTATGGGATCGGGTCGCGATCTCGAGTGGTTCCCGCTTTTGAGCTGGCCACTACCCGACTCGGTGGAGTGTGGTAGGTGGGTAGGGTCGCGATCTGTAAGAAGATCGGGTCGCGATCCGGGTCGGGTCGCGATGGTTGAAAGGGTAGGGTCGCGATCTCGTCGGGTTGTCGTAGGTTCGCGATCCTTGGTCAGCAAAGCGTCACGCATTTCTCATCTAGGTAGGGTCGCGATCTGGGTTGGGATCGGGTCGCGATCTGCACTGTTCCAGCCTTTTTCTTCTTTTGTTTTGATTTTCTTCACTTCGCGACACATGAGCTGTTGGGTCGCGATTGCTGTCGCTGGGTGACATTTTTGCTCTTTGGTACATAGCGTCATTTTCTTCCGGTTTGGTTGATTTCGAATTTATGCAATCTGAAATAAACTGTTAATAAAAACATTTCGACTTATTTCAGTGATGGTCACATAAAAACATAAAAAACATTATTCAACAATTTCCCCCTATGTGATCATTAATGAAATGAGGAGAAAAATGTTTGATTGAAATTCTTGAAATTTGGATAAGACATTTATAAAACCATATCACTTGTTTTGAAAGAGTGTGACTAGATTTTACTTATGTTTTGAAAAATGTTTGTCAAGAATATTTGTTTCTGAATCAAAGTCTCGAGTTCTATTATCAAAAGGTTTTTTTTGTATATGTATTTTCATAATATTCCTTAAGATTTTATAGCATTTATAAAGACGACAAGTGATCTTAATAGGTCGATTCAGATGAACTCTCATAGGTATAGCTCACACTTGACTGAGGTGTTTGTTTGTTCTGGATGCAGAACTGGTGTATAATCACTAAAGATGAGTGATATCTCTCAGTTTGAAGGTGTTGACTTATGCTTAATATGGATTTATACCTATATACTTTAGTCACTTGGTCTTCATATTAGATAATCAATCACATAAGACTGGTTTCGGCATTACTCAGAGGGTTTCTTCATTCATGCCATTGATGTTCACTCTCTCTCCGTCAGGAAATACATATAGAGGGGTTTAGAAATATTCATAGTGCAGTTTGAAACTAAGAACATTCAATTATGAAGGCTACAGTGTCCCGGTAAATCTTCGGTTTTAACAGTTATATTTGATAAAGCATTTGAGAAACTGTTGTTTGGAAAATTTTGAGAGATGTCTGTCTTGATGGATTGTTGTTTGTAAATCTTCCTTTTCTTTGGTGAAGTGTTCACCTTTGTTTTATCTTTTCTTGATTTTCGCGAATACCTTTTGTGAAAAAGATATCTGATGTGGTTACCAGTTGTGATTTGTTGACATCATTTGTTGGATATGACTTTGCGTTTCTTCGATTGTCAGATTCGTTATGCCAGATGATGAAGCTTTTCTTTGAAGTGGTTTGATTGAGGATAGGGATAGGTGATATAATAGACAGTTTGTCTAATATATAAGAAAATGATTGTATCGTCCCTGGTCATTTTGATATCTAAGCAAAAATGAGACTAGCATCACGGTATAAGAGTATAAATCCTATAAGTCATCATGAAAACACCTTTGCTCACAGAAATGAATTCCACTTAGCATTTAAAGACGAGGCACAATTTCTCACATGGGTTTGGTTTTCATCTGAATCTCCTGATCTTATGTCTCTTTACAGATAAAATCGTTATAATTGAAATAAATTCAAAGGGAATAGGAGAATGTACATAACAAAAATGTTTGAAATTTGAACCTTCTCTTTAATTAAGAATCAATATAACTGAGAACATTCATCGAGCATAAGTATCTGAAAATTTAGTCAAGAAGATGTTAATCACATGGTTCTATAAAAGCTTATTATGACAAGTCTTTTATTGTATTTTTGAAGATTTGTTTTTCTGAATGTTTTTGGAAATTTTTGGTTATTTGAATGTTTTTGAAAATTTTCTTTTTGAATGAAAGTAAACACTCTTTTGTACAAACAAAAAGTAAGAGATTAGGGATGGATGTTATCTGGATTCAACATTCCTAGACGGCCTAGGAAGTATTGAAACTTGGTTTCGTCTAGAGCCTTAGTAAAGACATCGGCAATTTGATCTTCGGTGTTTATGAAGTGCAATTCGATATGACCTTTTTGTATGTTGTCTTTGAGGAAATGATATCGAATGTCGATGTGCTTTGTCATGGAATGGTGCACGGGATTGTGAGAAATGGCGATTGCGCTGGTTGAGTCACAAAATATGGGAATTTGTGATACTTTGTAGCCATAGTCACGTAATTGAGTTTGCATCCACATGACTTGTGAACAGCAGCTTGCGGCAGCTACATATTCAGCTTCTGCGGTTGAAGTGGACACGCATGATTGTTTCTTTGAAGTCCAGCTTACCAGTCTGCCTCCAAGAAATTGGCAAGAACCAGATGTGCTTTTTCTGTCTAGTCTGCATCCTCCATAGTCGGAGTCAGTGAAGGCGTTAAGCTGAAAATCAGAGTTAGCTGGATACCAAAGGCCAAGAGATGGAGTTCCTTTAAGATATTTGAAAATTCTTTTCACAGCTATGGCATGAGATTCCATAGGATTGGCTTGGTATCTGGCACAGACACATGTAGAAAACATGATGTCGGGTCTGCTGGCTGTGAGGTATAGGAGTGATCCTATCATTCCTCGATATTTCTTTTGATCAACAGGCTTGCCATTTAAGTCTGCATCTAATTTGTAACCAAGGGACATTGGGGTTTTAGCTGTATTGGATTTGTCAAGAGAAAAACGAGTTAGAAGATTTTTGACATAATTTTCTTGATTGATGAAAATTCCATCTGATGATTGTTTGACTTGTAGTCCAAGAAAAGTAGTTATTTCTCCTATCATGCTCATCTCAAATTTGCTCTTCATCAAATCTGCAAACTTGATACTCAGGGATTCATCAGTAGAACCAAAAATAATGTCATCGACATATATTTGAACGATTAACAGATGTTTATTAAAATTTTTACGAAAGAGAGTTTGATCAATTGAACCTCTTTTGAATCCTGATTCTTCTAAAAATGTTGACAATGTTGAATACCAGGCACGAGGTGCTTGTTTTAAGCCGTAAACTGCTTTTTGTAACTTAAAACTGTGATTTGGGAACTGTGGATCTTCAAAACCTGGAGGTTGTTGAATATACACATCACGATCAATCTCTCCATGTAAAAATGCACATTTTACATCCATTTGGTAAACTTTGAAGTTCTTGTGTGCTGCATATGCTAGAAAGATACGAATGGCTTCGAGTCTTGCAACTGGAGCATAAGTTTCATCGTAATCGATTCCTTCTTGTTTAGAATAGCCCTTGACGACAAGTCTTGCTTTGTTTCGACAAACTATGCCTTGATCATCAGTTTTGTTTCTGAAAACCCATCTTGAACCTACTACAGTAACATCGGGAGGAGTAGGAACAAGATCCCATACTTGGTTTCTTTCGAATTCAGCTAGTTCTTCTTGCATGGCTTTGACCCAGTCTGGATCTTTGAGAGCTGAATGGATGGTTTTGGGTTCTGTCATGGATAAGAATGCTCCGTATAAACATTCGTTTGAGGTAGCGGCTCTTGTTTGAATACCAGAATTGGGGTCTCCTATAATTTGTTCTGCAGGATGATTTCTGGTCCATTTGTTTAGGCGAGTTTTTTCAGGTATTTCGATTTGTGTTTCTATGTCCCATTGTTCTTCTTGGTCAGGTGATTCTGTTGGGAATAGATTTTGGTTGTTTTCAGATATGTCTTTTTGGATTATAGGGTGAGAATGAGATAAAGAAGGTTCCCCCATAGATGATGCACTGGGATCATTTTGGACTGGTGGATTGGGAGTGTTCAAAGAGGAATTTAGTGTTGGTAATTCCCCTTCAACTTGATCTGCATTTTCTTGGTTTGATTGTGAAGTTTCTGCATCGGAGGTTCCTGTAGGAATTGTAGAAGATGTTAGAAATTCAGAACTATAAGCGGTTTTGGGTTGTTCAAAAAGTAAATCAAGATCAATTTCTATGTCCATGTCAGGAGATGGTGTTTGTGGAATTGGATTTTGAAAAATAATATCTATCATTTGTGAACCAAAATGTTCACGATCCAATTTTCTGACATAAAATTCATCGAAGTGGACATCGGTACTTTCTTCAATTATTCTTATACGTTTGTTCAGTACTCGATAAGCAGCTGAGGTAAAAGAGTAACCAAGGAAAATTCCTTCGTCTGATCTTGATTCAAATTTTGAAAGGTGATCTTTGTTATTCTTTATGAAGCATCGACAACCAAAAATATGAAAGAATTTGATGTTTGGTTTTCGGTTGTTAATGACTTCATATGGTGTTTTATGAAGTTGTTTGTGGATTAAAGAACGATTTTGAGTATAGCAAGCTGTGGCTATTGCTTCTGCCCAGAAGTATTGTGGCAGATCAGCAAAGATGAGCATTGATCTTGCAGCTTCGCACAGAGTTCGGTTCTTTCTTTCAACAACGCCGTTTTGTTGAGGAGTGTAAGGGGCTGAGAAGTTGTGTTCGATGCCTTTGTTTTTGAGAAATGAGTCTAGAGTTATGTTTTTGAACTCTAAACCATTATCACTTCGGATTCTTCGAACTGGTCGTTTGAGCTTTAATTCAATCTGTTTGATGAAGTTAATCATTTCTTCAGGTGCTTCTGACTTTAGCCTTAAAAAGAAAACCCAAGTAAAGCGTGAGTAATCATCAATAATAACAAGGATGTATTTCTTCCCTTTTATGCTTTGGGTTTTTGCAGGGCCGCAAAGATCAATGTGCAATAGTTCTAGTGGTTCGGATACACTAGATTCAGAAATGCTTTTATGAGAGGATTTGGACAGTTTTCCTCCTTCACAAGCTGCACAAAGAGTTTCATTATCAAGTTTCAGAAGCGGCAGTCCGCGAACAAGATCATTTGCGATCAACTTGTTGATGTAGCCGAAATTGAGATGGGAAAGACGACGATGCCACAACCAGCTAATATCAGCAGAAGCTTTGGACAAGAGACAGATGTCTGGTTTTCCATAGATAAGGTCCATATCTAGTGGATACATGTTGCCTAGACGATCAGAATTGACTAGAATGGCTTTGGTCTTGGCATCCTTGATTATGCTTCACTGTTTGGTGAAAAGAACTTCATGATTGTTGTCACAAAGTTGTGATACGCTGATTAGGTTGTGTTTCAGGCCGTCAACGTAGGCTACTTTCTTGATGGTGAAGTGACCATTTGTTATGTTTCCATAACCTTTGATTCTTGCAGTCATGTTATTTTCCAAAGGTCACATCTTGTTTGGATTCTGTGGGTTTGAAGTCTCGTAGAAAGCTCTGGTTTCCTGTCATATGCTTGGAGCAACCACTATCGATATACCATGTGCCATCCTTGGGCTCTCCAGCACATAATGCCTGCAATTAGACAGAAATTTTAGGTACCCAAACCAAGGTGGGTCCTGATTTGTTAATGGTTTTTGATAACTTGGAATCATTGTAATATTTGTTGATTGGACGGAACGGTTGAGGCTTAAGTTAATTTATTAGGTTTTCCCAAAGTGAGATTTGTTTTTGAAAACCTGTCATTTGAAATGATTTCTGATTTTGTGAAAAGTATCCAATATGTGAAGATCTGTTTGATAACCTTTCTTTGTATCTGGGATCTGAATGGTTTTGGAAAACACTTTGATGATGGAATGGAATTTGGTGAAATGATGGTTTCTGAAAGTTCCTTGAGAGATTAAAGTTTATCTCTTGAAAGCGATTTTGAATTGGTTTTTGAAACGGTTTTTGTTTTGGATTAAAGGTTTGTTTTTGTGGCACAGCGCTTGGTTTCAAAGGTTTTTCTTTGAAAACAATGGGCCTGCTTTGTTCTTTTGGTTTACAGACAGCTTGAATGGTTTGTTTATTTGTCTGTTGTTTCTTTGAATACTTTTGTCCCAGATTATTCTTTCCAATAAAGGTTGAGTTTAAAGAGGGAAAGACAGTTGGAACAGAAGTACTACCATTTTGATGAACAGAATTTTCTCCATTTAAGAAATTTTCAAGTTTGATCGTGCCATCATTCTTTGTTAGTTTAGTAGATCTCAATTGATGAGTTACTAAACTAGCAGAGTCTGATTCAGATTTTACAACTCTTTTGAATGATTTGTTGAAAAAGGTATCATCTGGGCTGCAGTTGATAACTGTTTCATCATCTGAATCGTCCTCATTAGCAGATGAGAAAAAATCAGGTTGTGGTGATTTAGAGTTTTCACTAATTGTCCCATTTTTCTTTTCAGTTTCTTCATTTTCAAAAGATTCTCTTCCAATTCCTGGTTTATAATTCGTATCAATTTTGCCAGTTCCTAAGTTATTTGCTTTAGTGAAAACATCATCACTTAATTTTCTGGCAATATTGATAGAATCCAGTTTTTCTTGAAATCTTTGATTTTCAGATTCAAGAAATTTGATTTGCTTTGAAGAATCATCTAGTTTTAGAATTAAACTAGTGTTGTTGTCAGTTAAATCTTGAACCTTTTGTTTTAACTGAAGGACTTCCTTTTCTAAGGTATCTTTTATTTCAGATGAAATAACAGATTGATTTTTTATTTCTAAGTCCCTTTTTTGTTTTAGAGCTTCATTTAATTGTTCTAGGATGTGATTATTTTCTTCAGATTTTCGTTCAATGTCTCTTTCAAGTTTGTCTCTAGTCCTTGTGGATTCTCCAAATCTGAGTTGCAAGGTTTGTAATTCAGATTTGTAGATATCAGATTTAACTATTGTGTCATGATATAGTCTGAGATCAGCTTTTAGACTGTTCTCAATCTTAGTCATGTGGGACTCAAATGGTGTTTTTGAAAGACCGAGATCTGAGATCATAGACCATACCTGATCGATGACATATGGAGCTCTTGTGGTTGGTTCATTGTCAGCCATGAAGTAGAAGTTTGACTGAGCGGGTTCAGTGTCTGTTTCATCATCAGAAGTTGGCCAGTATTCCACGCTAGGTTCGTGGAATGCCATCAAAGCTTTTTGCTTTGCTTTCTGTTCTTGTTTCTTCAGCTCTTCGGCTTTTTGTGCATAGTAGGCTGAGTCTTTGACTTTGACTTTGGCTCGACAATCTCGGGCATAATGATTTAGTCCTTTGCATTTGTGACAAATGATTACTTCATCATCATCATCGTTATTGTCAGCCTTTTGGCTTTTAACGGGTGATCTTTCAGATGTTTGAGTTTGTTTCTGTTGAGATGGTTTAGAATGATTTTGCTGAAATCCAGAACTTTGGTTATTATAAGAGTTGTGATTATTTTGAAAACCGCGATTCTGAAAGTTTTGTCCAAAAGTGGATCTTTGTTGAAAATTTGGTCTGAAGTTTGATTGATTATGATGTGGCAAAAATCTTTCGAGATTAGTGTTTGCTACCAAAGCGCACAATTGTTGGTAATCAGCTTCATTATTTGGATCAGACAAGTCACAAGAATTACTTGAAAAAGCTTGGTTTTGATCAATTTGACTTTGATCATGAAAATGTGTTTGGTTTTGAGAGGATGTTGACAACAAAGCAAGTGGTCCTCCAAAAGAAGTAGACGTTGGTGGGTCAATCGAGGATTCATACGATTGTAATTCTCCGTACAGATTGTACAAAGATTCAGTATGAATTGCCGGATTTCCCTGGATGATGAGTTTGACCATTTTCCAGCTTTCATAAAGGTTGTTTAAAAATTTGAGGTTTATTTCATGCTGTGACTTTTTGATGCCTAAGTTATTCATTTTGATGGTAATGAGATTGAATCTGTCATGAGCATCATGGATGGTCTCATGTGAAAACATTTTGAAGTTATCAAATTCGTTTAAAACAGATGTTTTCTTGTTTCCAATGATTCTCTCATTTCCTTCAAAACGATTTTTCAAAGTTTGCCAAATTTGGTTTGCAGTTAAAAGGATTATATCATTCATTTGGCTTAGAATACTGTGGGGTATTCCAGACACAAGTTCCTTTTTGGCTTGAAGTTCAAGTTTCTTCCTTTCATTCAGTATATCCAGGTTACTCGTAAGAGAGGTCATGTTCTCTGGTAGAGATCCGTCTACACATTTCCACACATCTTCACTTATAGAATTGAGATGAAGATTCATACGACCTACCCATGATTTATATTCTTCGGGAATAAGAATGGGTGCTCGAGTACCTGAACCTATACTGTTAGCAATAGATACAGAATTTATGTTTGAGTAGTTTGCGGAAGACATCTTTGTGTTTTTTTTTTTTTTTTTTTTTTTTTTTTTTTTTTTTGTTAACGAAAATGTGATGTTAAAATGAAATTTTTAAAGAAAACTTATTGGTGGTTTATAAAAACGCTACACAAAAGTTTTCGACAAAAATTTTCAAAATAAATCACACAAGTAATTTTTAAATGTTTTTGTTTGTTTTAATAATTTTTTTTTTTTTTTTGTTGAACAAGTGATATTAAGATGAAATTTTTAACGGAAACTTATTGGTGGTTTATAAAAACGCTACACAAAAGTTCTCGACAAAAATTTCAAAAAATCACACAATCTCTGATACCAATTGTTGAAAAATACGATTACCGATCTCCACGAATAAGGTTTTTAAGCCTATTACTGTGTGACAGATATGTATTTTATCTATAATATGCGGAATAAATAAGAGTTGCGGAATAAGATAAAACGGTAAATCTAAACTAGACAGTATTTAAATAGACAGAAAGCGGTAAATAAAGTAAAAGTTAGAAGTTAAAGGTTAGATGTAATAAACGCCATTATCAACGATAACGTGTTTTTAAAATAAATAAAAAGGTTAAAAGTTAGAAGTTAGAAGTTAGAAATTAGAAATTAGATGTTAGATGTAATAAACGCCATTATCAACGATAACGTGTTTTTACAATAAGTAAAAAGGTTAGAAGTTAGAAGTTAAATGTCTCGGTTAACTACAGTCCACATATGTTTTGATTGTCACGGTTCAATTTGGATGTATTTGAGATTTGGTACAGTTGATTTATAACAGTTTAAATAAATCAATAACGACACGGATAATTTTAAAAGAACTTATCGGTAGCTGTGGAAGATAGCGTTTTTCTTGATATGTCGATTTCTTGTTCTTCACGGTAAGATGAGGTTTTGGTGTCGGGTAGAGGTTGTTTAGAGGTTAGGAGTTTGGTGTCGGGTAGAGGTTGTTTGGAGGTTTGAGGTTTGGTGTCGGGTGGAGGTTTTGTTTCTTGCGGTTTTGCGGTTTTATCCTCGTTGCCAAATGCAGAAATATCAGAATTTTGAGCTGTTTGGTCGTGGATTAGAGTGTATGGAGCTTGGATAATATGTGTGTGTTGTACAAAATCAGCTAGAGGAAGTCTCTATTTATAGTCTGTTCCAGCGAAGATCGGGTCGCGATCTGCTATGGGATCGGGTCGCGATCTCGAGTGGTTCCCGCTTTTGAGCTGGCCACTACCCGACTCGGTGGAGTGTGGTAGGTGGGTAGGGTCGCGATCTGTAAGAAGATCGGGTCGCGATCCGGGTCGGGTCGCGATGGTTGAAAGGGTAGGGTCGCGATCTCGTCGGGTTGCCGTAGGTTCGCGATCCTTGGTCAGCAAAGCGTCACGCATTTGTCATCTAGGTAGGGTCGCGATCTGGGTTGGGATCGGGTCGCGATCTGCACTGTTCCAGCCTTTTTCTTCTTTTGTTTTGATTTTCTTCACTTCGCGACACATGAGCTGTTGGGTCGCGATTGCTGTCGCTGGGTGACATTTTTGCTCTTTGGTACATAGCGTCATTTTCTTCCGGTTTGGTTGATTTCGAATTTATGCAATCTGAAATAAACTGTTAATAAAAACATTTCGACTTATTTCAGTGATGGTCACATAAAAACATAAAAAACATTATTCAACATATACGTAATTAGTGATATCAATAGTACAGAAAGATTTATAGAATATTCTATTCTAGTACTATCCAATAAGAATTTACCAACGTGTAACACTGAGTCTAACACTAAAATGTGTAATGTGGATAAGGTTTGTTGCTTGAGTCTTTAGATTCTATAGTGCAAAACCTTCGGACCTTCAGACTATTATCAAAAGCTTCACATGAAAGGACCTTCGGATGGGGATTACACTTCATCACAAAATTATCCTCAATAGACTCCCTCTCCATAGGTATTCAACTACCAACACTGTTGATGATCAATTAGACATTCCATACAACCCAAAAACTTTCTCGTATTGTGAATTCGTCACGAAGGTTCAAGATAAGAGCAATGAAGCATTTAAGCAAAGAAAAATCCTCTTCCATGCTCATATTAGCCAGGAACCTTCGGCTGTATAGAGCTCGAAGAAGATAGTACAAATAATCTCCATGTTTGAGGGAGAATTATTTGAAGGAAATTTTCAAAACATCGACTACGTTGTTCTTCGAGGATCTAACAAAGTTGAATCCGGGTTCACAGTTGCAGACTTTCCAATTATGAATCCTAATGATTTTATCTAGATGCTGCAACTACTGAAATTCTCTTCCTGTTCTTGCCCTAACTGAAACCATATTCAAACAGGCGAAGGGTTACCTTCATCGCTTCTTCGGATACTACATGAGGCGCATGGGAGAATACGATATTGATGTTGCCATGTTATTTGATAATATTGGTGAATACGATGATGGGGAAATCATTGATAAGCCATAAAGAGTAATTTATAGAGGAAAAAGGCAATGTGGGCAAACATCTGTGAAGCAATTCTTTGATAATGACCTCAAAGGTCTCTACCCTTCCGAACTGATAAGATATGTGACTGCTCACACCTTCGCATGCGAGAAAAACACCTCTATAGAGAGAAAGAAGGTAAAAAGAACATCTTGACTGGTCGCTAGCAATCCTACAATGCATGATTGAAGGCCACAAGCTTCTCTAATCTTCGGATGCTGCACTTCACACAAAGAGGGAAATTGTTGAATACATTTTGTTTGTGATGAAGTGATAAAGACCAGATCCGAAGATACCACTGCGAAGTCTTTTGTTCCTGAAGATCCGAAGGCTTTGACACGCCTAGGTCGTTATGCGGTCAAAAATAGAAAAATAAACCTCACCAACTAACTAGTATAGCAGTAGTAAGGGTCGATCAGCGGGAGTTTGGTGGTCAAGATAGAGCGTCAGAATACCTACTGTTGTGTCACGCTACAGCCAGCGGTGTTTCTTACACTTTCCCGAAAACCAACAAAACGAATACCGAAACTAATACCAAAAAAACAAAACAATCATTCACCAAACTAAACTACTTCAAACTATAAACCAATATCACTTACCGATTCCAAAAGATATGTCCAGAAAATCAGAAGCAAACAAACATTCCAAACAAGCCAATTGGCATTGAAACATCAATAATACCGAAAAAGTGCAATTAAACATAAACCGGATGATTAACTTGCATATAACTCAAATCCAGAAGACAAATGTTACTGAAATCCGAAAATAAGCTAACTACACTAATTCCACAGATCCCACAATCCAGAATCTAAGGAAATTCAAGCTAAACTAAACTATCAATTACTAAAATAAAATTGAAAACATAAAGAAATACCAATTGAAGTGCTGAAATCCGAAATCCTGAGTCAAAGAAGCCTAGGTTCCACCTTTAGGGTCGTTCTTCGCCTGTGAAATTTGACCTAGATGCCTCTATTTATAGTTGAGAATTCTGACTAATTGCGGCGCGCAGGACATAGATCCGCGGCGTGTCTTATCTAGGGATGAGAATCGGTCCGGACCCGGACCGAGAACCGAAGAACCGAGAACCGATTTTATAGGAAACGAAGAACCGGGAACCGAACCGAATACCCCGGTTCCGGTTCCTATCGATTCCGTTATACAAGTAGTGTGCTATTAAGAATTGTGTTCGGTTCCAGACCCGGCCGAACCGGACCGAGAACCGAAGAACCGAGAACCGATTTTGTGGGAAATGGAGAACCGAAAACCGAACCGAATACACGGTTCCGGTTCCGGTTCGGTTCCCGGTCCGGTTCGGTTCTCCGGGTCAAAAGCTCATCCCTATTCTTATCCATTATCCCCCGTTTCTCGCAGTTTGAATTTCAATACAACGCCTCATCGTTGACTATCCACGACGCGCGTGCCTTCTTTCCCGCGGCACGCGTACAACTTCGACTGAAATTCTTTTTATCCAAACTTCTTTCATTTCGTCCACGTTTAGTCCCTGTTTTCATCTTTTTCTTGCGCACAAGTCCTAGCACAAAAGTGAGTAATACCATAGAATATACGATATAATTTCACCAAGAATAGGGCCTAACAACGACTAAAATACTTGATATTGATAGGCGTTGCCAGGCTAACAACAAGAGGATCTAAACGCTTTTCTGACAAACCATATCTTTACAGCACGTTGTCATATCAGACACGTATCTGACACACAACTTCTCCCATTGGCTAATACGGATACGTAATCAAATATAATATTCTTTTGTATTGTTAGTTAGTTATTTTGTACTACAGGGTCCTTGAACAAGTATAATTATCAAGGATATCTCCTGGGTTGAATGCGTGAGTTCACTCCTCATATTGTAAAAACTCTCTCTATCAATACAAAGCATTCGACCCCCTGTTCATCAAATTCTTAATCATTCTTTGTGTGTTTGATCAAATCCTTATTTTGTTTGATTGAATCATGGTCCCTGTCCGAATTCTATATTTTACAGTTAAGTTATATTTTAAAAATCTTGGTCCCAACAAAAACCATTTAGGTTTAAAAATATTTAAACATCTTTAGGGGTTACAACTTCATATCAAAGCTAAACCATAAAAAGCACAAATAATCACCTACATACAAGCCCCAACTACTAACTATCACCCGATCATCAATTCTATTAATGAACTTCTATATGACTTCTAAGTCCTTCCACCCTGCTATCGAATGTTATGTCATTAGTTCCTGGGATACATCTCATTAACTGGTTCCTGAGATACATGTCATTAAAAGTAAATAATGTAAGACAAACTTGTCTCGTGAGTTACATGAGTTTTAGATTCAAAACATTATTGAAATGGTTTTCTAATTAATATCTTATATTAGACACATTTCTTTTCAAAAATTTTTGCAAAATAAGTCATGTAAACCTTTACTTTCCAAAAACTTCTTTACAATGCAAGTCATATAAATGACATTTAATTCTAAAATTATTTTCGAAATTAACTCCTATAAGTTATTCTTTATTTCCAAAACTTCTTTAAAAGTCGATTCATACAACAACACTTTCAAAGTAGATATAATTTTTTTCTATTTTACATGTTAACATAGTTCATGCAAGTATGCAATGCATGTTTCACACACAAATGCAAAGCTGGCGGGTTTTCCTACCCACGTCATAACGTCCAAAAGACCATGTCACATTCGTGACATAGCTGGTGGTTATATACCGCGTCATAGGGTCTATGAAGACCAAAATCTAGCCAACATATGAGAAAAAATCATCCTGTATTGGCATCATAGGAGACTTCTACTTCACGACGAAAGGTACGATCCCAATAGAGTCTTGTTGTCCCGTTACGGGGACGTGTCCGGACCTCACTCGACTCATATGTAATTACACTCTATGTATGCATGCATTCACCACTTTTCTTTTATGAAAGTCAAGCACACAATGCCATGATATATGTAAAGTCGAATTTGACATGTGCGGAATAATAATAACGTGAAGATCAAAACAAATATCCAAAGTGCCGAATGATTCATTAATCAAATATGTGAGATGTACAAAAGATTAGCATAAAGCATAAACACCTCACATTGTGAGCTCTACCTAATAAATTGACTAAAACTAGACTATATACAGGTAGACCACTAAATTAGGGCAAGGCCCAATAAACATAGTTTTACAGTGGGCCGACCAAGCTTGTCATACATCACGCTTGTCATACATCACTCCATGAGGGCCTTTGTACCCCAACACAACCACGATAAAAGAAACACAAAAAATCGATACACATTTTCTAATCCTTAACTTTAATTTCTTGCTTGAAATTTTCAGTTTGATATCACAACTTTCGGTATGGTTTTCATAGTCAAATTTTCGGAACACATCTCTTTGGTATTAAAATGGCATGACAAATTTTCTGTATACCTTGTGACATGTTAATTTTCAGTATCATTCTCCAAATTCATGATTTTCGGTATAAGTCATTTTTCTTTCAATATTCGGTATACCATAAGTGTCATTAATTTTCGGTATCAAAATAAATAATCAACTTTCGGTATGAGCCATTTGATTCTTAATTTTTGGTATGATTGTGATGAGTTGAATTTCAGTACCACCCGTTACACCTACGATTTTTGGTATGCGTATGAGTTACAAATCTTGGTAGTGTTAGGCCTATTTTTCGGTATCTTAACCTTAAGCCCAATTTTCGGTATCTCACCCTCAAGCCCAATTTTCGCTATAGCCCAAATTTTTGGTATCACACTTTCACGTCTAATTTTCGTTATCACATCTTTGTACCACAATACTTATTTTATAATAAGTCACAACATAATGTCCTGTTATCAATTCAATTGATTATCGTTATTGACATTTTGAAAATCCAGATCTTTATTTGGTTAAATTGCTTAAATCTTTGATTTATATCAATTTGCGAAACAAAAATCTATGATTTTTGGGAATCCAAAATAAGTTTTTGGTCATGAATTATACATCTGTGTGATCATTATTAATTATGTTTCCTATGGTATGTGTTACCTAAGATATGTGTTATCCTTGGCTTAATCTAATGTTCTTAAGTGTTTTCAGACTTTCACTGACTGGGAACTTGAGGATACCAATGAAGAAGCCGAAAAACAAAAAAATGATCAAAAATTAAAAGATGCCGAGAAAAAAAAAGATGCACATAAAGAAAAGTTAACGATTACTGGATCCTTTCACGAAATGAAATTTAAAAATGCTTTGCGTGATCAACGAAAGATGATAGCAACGATGCAACAGCGGTTCAGTGTTAGACAAACAAATTCAATGAGGTTGCGATCAATGGGTGAACCAAAAGATGACAATACTGAAGAAGTTCAGACACGGACGTCCACGCTCCAATCAGAGATAGAAACGATCAACCAGTTCATTGCTTTTGAACTTTCGAAAATGTTTGGTGACTCGTACTTTGTTTTTGATGAAAATGAGAAATCTTGGGAGAATATTGCCACCCACATCGTGCCATTCACTTACGATGTGTTCTTGGCACGCAAAAACGAGTGAAACCGCCCGAAAATTACAAAAGATCCTTCTCCACCACATTAATCACCTCCTCGCAAAGAAGAATCCTTTCAATCTCAATCTGACGAGAACATAATCTTCTACGAACCGGCTCCAAAACTATCCCTGCCTTTTGGGATGAACAAGAGGTGAACCATCCATTGTTCACCAAGTTAGATATTGACAATGGAGAATCGAGCTCAACTTCTGAGCATAGTGATGAAACTAGCCTTCCACAATCCGACACTATTGATGTGAACAAAAAGCTTGATTCACTTCTATCCGTAGTTACCGAACTTAAAGCTTCCCAATGCAATGAAGATATCCTCAAAGAACTTTTCGACTTGAGGAAAAAGGTAGAGGTGTTAGAAAAGAAGGAGATTACACTTGAGTCTTTAGTCCAGAAGCCAATTTCGGAAGGCCTTCAAGTAATTGATGCACAAAGGCACGCAGATGCCAAAAATTAAGTTGAACAAGGTGCCTCAACAATGAAAGCTGCATTGAAGCTTTATAATGAATTGTCGATTTTCAACTCTACAATGTCCGACAAGTTCGTGACGTTGTTTGACGATGTGAAAAAGTATATGGATGGCGTTTTCTCGGAAAAACAATCACTTAAGGACACCAACATTCTTCATATTCGCTTGTTGCCGGTTACACTTAGAAATATTTCCAATTCAGTTCGGGTGCCGGTAAACTGTTAGTGTTCGGAACGAGTCGTTGACCAACTCGAAGCTTGTGGGTGTTTGGATGATTGTGTTTGTTTGGATAATTTGTGATAGAATGTTTTGGATTACTTGATGTATGTTTGAATGATAAAATGTTTAGACATTTAGTTAAGTCTCGATGAAAAACAAGAGTTACGTTTCTGAAGTGTATGTTCTGATTGTATGTTCCGAATGTTTTCAATGAATATGCATGCTTTTGAATGTCTTGTGTTGTGTTTATTTTATGTATGTCCGAAATCCAGTCTTGGATTTCAGAACTCTGTTAAGACGACATCAAGTCAGAAGACCAAGCTCTGAAGATACAAAGATCGGAAGATACAGTTCGGGAGACCATGGTCCGAACTCACTCAGAAGAATGCTAAAGACTAAAACCATGATTCCGAAGTCACTTGAATCATAAATATCAAGACACCAAAATCCACTCTGGATTTCGGTACAGCAACTCAAGTGAATTCAGAAGACTATTGCACTTAAACATTATACTTTAAGGACTGAATACTGAAGATGAAGATAAGACAAATAGATAAGTGCTTCAAGTTATAGGACATGATTAGACTAGATCAGTTGTGGGCTTTTAGGAGCATGTCGGTTGTAGTGTTAGTACTTTTATATTCTAGATACGCCACCCTAGTCTAACATTGTATTATTATATTAGATTTATCCATCTTGTCTGACTGAAGAGAGACGTTTTGTCTGCTCTTCAGTCCTTAGGATATTGTCTGAAGGTCTTCCCTTAGTCTATAAAAGGGAGACCAAGTCTTCTTCAGTCCTGATGCATTTTGAGAGACGATTTGTAACACTTTGATATATATATATATATATATATATATATATATATATATATATATATATATATATATATATATATATATATATATATATATATATATATATATATATATATATATATATATATATATATATAAATCCTCTCATTCCATCAAATCTCTTGTTGTTCATATCTGTTCTTCTCTTTGTTCTTACATTTCTAGCACTATAATATTCCTGTCTTTATATTTCAAGTTAATTAACAGTTTATGCACTTTATTGTTGAACTATTTAAGATCTATTCTAAGTATTTATTCTATCTTTATAATTCTGCAATCCACTCAAGTCTTCAGACTTGTCCACATTTCGAAACTTCTCAGTTTCGGAACTCTACCTTTCCGCAATCATTTCATATTCCGTAATTTACTTAGATTATTGGCGACAACAATTGGTATCAGAGCCTGAATAGCTGTCTATAATATTCTAAGTGCCCAGTTTGCTCTAAGCCTTAGATGTAGCAACAACCTCAGAATCCTCTATAGACATTGCATGCTATTATAGGTCAAGTTCTTAAAATTTCCTTTTGTGTGTCAAACAGTTCAAACTCCTCTCCTTACACAAAATGCAGATAAATTACTCTCTAAACGTTGCAAATAGTGTCGGCAGTTCTAACCGAGCCCCTATACTCATTCCCACCGAGTATAATGGCTGGGCTTCTAGAATGCGCAATTATCTCAGAAGACAGGAAAGGATATCTGGCGCTCTGTCGAGGAGGGACCTCATGTCCCAATCTACATCCACAGAGCCGATACGGCAGAGGGAGCTCTAGGTGGTGCTCCTCAGCCTAGATTGACTGCCCTGGATATTGAGAAACTAGAAAACGACCACATCGCGTTTACCGAGATTCAATGCGGCATTCCTCTGGAACTCTTCGATCTCATACAGAACTGCACGATAGCCCAACATATTTGGGTTCTGCTACAAAAGATGTTCTTAGGAACGGAGGAAGCAAAGGATCAAAAGCTTGTGTCAAGTCTTTCTAAATACAATCAATTTAAAACTTTTCCCAGAGAAACATTACGACAAGCATTCACCCGGTTTTCCATAATTGTCACAAGACTCCTAAGTTCAGGAGCAGAAAGGTCTAATCAGGAAATCAGCTTACGATTTCTTGAAGGACTCGTAAGGGATTGGATGCTCGTCAAAATGATTCTTCAGGACTCTAGAAAGTTGAAAACTTATAACATGTACAGACTTTACAACAATCTTGTAGGGCAGGAGCATGACGTAAAGGGCAACCAACAACAACTCGGAGGACCATTGGCCTTAGTTGCAGAACACAACCTTCCAATGATGGGAAACAGTCCTCAACAGCTTGTGCAATAGCCACCCAGCAACCAGCATATATTATTCCCGTAAACTATCAGAATGCTCCGGTCCCTCAAATTGCCCGTAGTCAGAAAACTCAGCTAGTTCAACAGCAAACTCCTGTACCTTCATATCATCCTTCGCAACCGCAAATCTCATATTGACACGCCTAGGTCGTCGTGCGGTTAAAAATAAAAAGAAACCTAACACACACTAGTACAGTGGTAGTCAGGGTCGATCCGCAGGAGCTTCGTGATTAGACCAGATGCCAGATTACCAACTAGTAGTGTCACGCTACAGTCGGAGAGCCTAGTTTCTATTTTCCTAACTACTAATACCAAAATCAATAAGCAAACAAAATCCAAGCCAAGCATACACTAAGCTCAAACCAAACAAAAACCTAGTCACTTTCTGAAATCAGAAGTACATCTCTGAATCAGAAGCAAAGAAAGACATCCAAAACATCCACACAAAACAAGGCATAAACTAACCAATAACTAAGGTTCTGACTAAACAGTTACTACCTAAGTTTCAATGCCTAATACTAACCTATTTGGCTACTGATTTCAGTAAGGGAAAACAGTCCCAAACAAGGTCAAAACAATATCCAAACACAATCCAAACATCCACAATCAAACACAAGCATAAAAACACCGAAAAACCAATATAACTTGTAACCAAATGCTTATCATAAACCAAACTCAGATCCAAACATCCAAACAATAACAAAACGTGGCTAAAACAGAAAGCAAAGCCTAATATCAGTGGGTGTCACTCCCAAGGATACAAAGCAAAGCTTACTACTATCTAACTAATTGAAAATAAAAGCTAAAACATAAAAATACCAATTGAAGAGCTTCTGGAACGAAATCTTGGAGTCAAAGAGCTTCAAGGTCGATTTTACACCCGGTCTTTGCCAGGGTTTTCGGCTGAAAAAGCCTCTATTTATAGTTACAAAATTCCAGAGGCCGCGCCACGCAGATGTGAAATCCGCGGCGCGCGTACTTATCACTTCCCGTTTCTTCGGCATTTGAATGTGTTCCACCGCCTTAAGCTCGCGTTGCGCATTTATGAGATCCACGGCGCGCGTACGTTTTTCTTGATTTTTCATTCTTTTCCAAACTTCTTCATTTTGCATGCTTTTAGTCCCTGTTTTCATTCTTTTCTTCCAAACAAGTCCTGGCACGAAAAGTGAGAATACCAAAGTATATCTGATATAATTTCACCAAGAATAGGGCTAAACAACCCCTAAAATACTTGATATCACTAGGCGTTGTCAAACACCCCACACTTGTGCCTTGCTTGTCCCCAAGCAAGAGAGTTTTCAACAAATTATAACAAAGACTCAAACAATTTTTGATTGTGTTCAATTTCAAAGCTTATTGTCTCCAGAGTTAGAGTGAAATAGTTCGTGAAAACCTAATTAGAATGTTCTTTGGAATTCATGGCTTTCTAGAGAACCCTTGATTACAAATTTTCTGTCCACAATGAAGTGTACTTACTCATTCAGATTCTAAAGGCCATTAAGGAATTGTCCATGACTTTCGATGCTGTCCGTGTAACGAGCTTTCGAAAATACCATCCCAAACCAGACGATCTTAGGTGGTAAGGTGCATAAATGCCTCTTCGAGGCCACCCTTTTCGGACCTACCGGCTCGAACAACAAAGGCCCCAGATTGACATTTCCCTCCTAAATTCCAATCATAAAACACTCCAATCGTCTAACTCCTAAAACTCAAATTGTTTGACTAAATAATAGCATGATCACAACTACATAGTATTTCTTGAAAAATACCACTGCTATCAACAATCACAAACCATTCGTTTCAAAATTGCAATTTATTAAAAATTTGAAAAAGTTGCTAAAATTTAGAAAATTACTTGTTTTTTGCATAAATTTCAAAAATTACTCTTTCGACCGTCCACACCCCACACTTAAAACCGTACAACGTCCCCGTTGTACAAAATTATTTCAAAATAAGGGAGAAAGAGTTACCCCTTTTGGACAGTAGATTGCTCGGTTGGTGCTCAGTTCCACAGGTATAATTGCGAACAAATGGATCCTTGATCTCGTATTCCGGAGTTGTAGCGCTACAGTGAACACGTCGGTGGTCAAAACAAGTGGAGGGGGCACGGTGACCCCACACTTGTTTGAAACAACTCCTCCCCATTTGGTACATCATGCATGACTCAACAAACAAATTAAACGCAAACATAACAAATAAAATATAAACAAAATAAAGATAGCGATGTCATAGGTTTCGTACATATTTTTCAAAATAAAAGAAAGAAAAAGTACATCAATCATCATCATGGCGGGTCCTAGATGGACCTGCCCCATCATCGCCTCCGGAAGGGTGAGGTGGAATGTCATCAAACTGCATCCGGAGCATGATCATCCTCTGTGTCTCCGCCATCCACCTATCATGTGCCTCCCAGGCAGACATCCTCTGGCTGAGGTCCTGGAGTGCTGCCAGTACATCAGATAACTGTGGCTGTGGCTCAGGTGCTGGCTTGGCAGCTGCCTCCCGTCTTTGTCGTCTCTGGCCCGGTTGGGCGTATGCTGGCTGGGGGTCCTGGCGTGGCTCTGTCGGTGCCCGGATGAACTGTCCCGGACGCTGTTGCTCGATCAGCCTCATCTTCTCCAGAGCTCGCACCGATGTGCGAGATGGAGGTAAAGCAGTCAGGGAGGCGGCAACGGGAGCAGTGAGGATCCCATATGAACAGGCCAGGCGGGTAATGAAATACCCGCAGGCCAGTGGACTGCTGGCAGATGCACCCGTCGAGTGGGTGGATAGAGCAATGGCGAGGGCATAGGGGAGGTGGAGGAATCTGGAGGGGTCGAGGAGAACCCAAAGATAGGTCATGTCGTCGCCGGACACCTTCTCGCCCCCCTCCCGCTGCATAATGGAGGTGGAGACGATATGGTGCATGAGGCGGTGGAGTGGATCACGTAGCTGACTCTCCCTAGAGGTCCCCGCCTCGTAGATGACATTGGACAGCGGTGCCCAAACCTCCATGTTGGCAGCCCGCTCCGGCTGCCCCTGGATACAAGCTCCAAAAAACTGAGTGAAATAGCGGTGCTGGAGGTCCGCCGGGGTATATAGACCGACTCGCCTCCCGAACTCCCGAAGGTTGCACTCCCTCTGTGCACCTCCTAAACGAAATCGCACGATCCTGGAACGTGGGTCTGCCGCCCGAGGTGCGAAGTGGATAGTGGATAGAAACTCTAGTAGCAGCTCGATGTAGACGACGTCCTCCTCGGTGGCCATGATCCTGTCCCAGCCCCGGCATGTGAATGACGCCTCCTCATGAGTCCAGGTGCGATGTAAGAATGGCTCGATCACACCCCAGAGCCCAGCGTCCCTCAAGATATCGTTGTCAATGACTGTCGCTTCGAGAACCCGGCGACCAGTCAACGCGTCCCTCCTCGAAATGTAATCCGCCGAACTGGCAAGTTCCTCTGGGAACCGAAGGAAGGGATGATCTAATCTGAACATCATCTGCAAAAAGACACATAGCCACAAAATTTTTATTTTTTTGCATAATTAGTCCCTTCTTCCCCACCGCACCGCGGCGCGGCCCAAGAGCAATGGCGCGTCGCGGCGAGCGCCTGTTTGGAAACCCGATTTGAATCTCGCAATTTAACCTGTTTAAACTCGTTCCAATCACACCCCAAGGTAGCCTAAGTGCCGACTAACTCATCTAGGGTCTCTATTTGGCAAAACAAACACCCTATGAGTTAGCATTGGCGATTCTAAGTTTTGAACCTTTTTGAACAAATCACTAAAATTAACCACCTAATCGCTAGTTTTAACAAGTAATAAGTAGTTAGAGTAGCGTACCTTGATAGCGGGAATGAAATGAGCAAGAAAAAACACGAGAAAATTTGTCGATCAGAGGCTCGAGTCATGGTGTGTGTGAATAGTTTCGCGGCTTACCTTAATATAGGAGAAAACCGACCGATCATTTCTCGCGTCGCGCAAATGCACAACCCGCGACGCCTGTGTCACCAAATCAACCCCTGCGCATCGGTTTGGTTTCCGACCCCGCGTCGCGCAATTGATAAACCCGCGGTGCGGTCAATAAAATTTTGAAAACTTTCACACGACCCCACACTTGCCTCAAACCACTAATGCCTGCAGAGATTGATGTATTTTCTTAATTAATTCTTAAGAAAAATGAAACCTAACCTATGACACGATGGGTTGCCTCCCAACAAGCGCTAAGTTTAACGTCTTCAGCCAGACGTGCTACTTCCATTACAGCTACGGTGGATCATATGCCTTCTTCCCTTGCTGCTTTTCAGTCACCACAGTCCCTTCGCTGACCCACTGCCTTTCAAACTTTCCTGGGTCGAATGGCTTGCTAGTTCTCCAGTTGTTGCCCAGTTGCTGCTTCCTGGTTAACTCCCGTGGATGCTTGGAAGTAACTTTGAACCTCCAAGCTCGGTCCTTCCTTCTGCATCTCTTCAAAGTCAAAGGCTTGACATGACACGCGCCTTGTGCTACTCCCAGTAGTTGTTTTGTAGATCTCATTTTGCCAGTGTACCACGTGCTATCTTCAGTTTGCAATTTTGGCTTGCAGTACCAATAGAAATTTTCCAATCGAATGGGATCGGAAGGCAACACATCATGATGCTTCCATATGTCCTCATCAATAGTATTGATTACATCTAATTTTCCATTCATGAATGGATCATGAGTGGCGATAAAATAATGTTTTTCATTATTTTCAAAAATTAACTCGTCAGCATCAACCTCTTGATCATCGTCCATCAAGTGGATCGAAACCAAGAGTGAGCGACTAGTTTGATCTGATGGTGGTATGAAGTCACCCATCATCAGATCCTTACTTTCAAATTTCTCAAAATTTTCAAAAATTACCGGGTCAGGGGTAATATTGTCATCTACACCCCCTTCCCCAATAGTATCAAAAACTTCAACAATTTCGGGACTTGCTGGGCTCTATACTGTCACTTACAGTCCCCTCCACAACATCCTCATCAATCAAATCGTCTGGTGATGGTACAGATTCACACATCACCAGATCAACATTATCAACATTTTCAAAAATATCAAAACTATCAAAAGCTGTTGAGTTAGAGGTAGCATTGTCACTTACAACCTCTTCCTCAACAACATTTTCGACCCTCTCAGGGGTCTCTTGATTTTCCCATGGTGTATGCCCTTTCATCACATATTCAGGTGATGCAAGTTCACACACATTATCATTGGTATAAAATTCACTCACCTCCGGTTCTGGCGAAGGTGGTGAACATTTCCAACTTTCCTCTAACTTATCTAAAGAACCTTGCAATCTTACGAGAGCATCAGCCTGGTCCTTCTGCTCTTGGTGAGTGTTATACCATAATACCCAAAGTCGGGCCCAAGTTGCAGAAATTTCAGGCTGAGATGACTCCTCGGTCCGCCATCCGTTGTCATCAGATGATCCATTGTAGCAATCATCCTCGTAATAGGTGTCGGCCGGATTTTCATAATACTCAAAATACTGATCCGGGTACATGTAACCACCCATTATAAGGATGTACACATACCAAAAATATGACACCCCATTTCTGCTGTTTGCAAATACTATGGTTTTTCGTATAAATACATGAAAACAAAAATACGGTTTATCAAAAAAAAACAGATAATTTACATGTTTAAAATTGTGGGTGTTACAAATCCATACCAAATCTAACCATAGTAAGTAAGAAAAGGATTAAACCTTGCGTCCAAGTTAGGAGCTAACTCAAGCTCCACTCCAGCTAAACTTCATCCCATTTATAGCAACTTATTTTAACCTGGAATACATGGCAACACATAGAATACGTAAGACAAAAATGTCTCGTGAGTTACATGAGTTTTAGACTCAAACCTTTAACTTTTTTTTTCCAACTTTTTATAAAATTTACATCATAAAACTTCTGTCAAAACTTTATAGTAATAACATACTATAACTCTTTACTTCTCTATATTATTTCATAACATACTTTGGAAAAAAAAATAGCATCTTTCAAAACCTTATAGTAGTAACATACTATAACTCTTTACTTTTCAAAATCACTTCATAATATACTTTACAAAAATAACTTCTTTCTTACTTTCTTTGACTGGTTTTATAAGCTTGCTGGATTTTTATACTTAGGGCTTTAATCACCATAAGTGATACCCCAAGTCTCTATGGCTAGAAAGAACGGATCAATCCTTACCATAGAAGTGCTGAGGCAATCTACTTCGCGATGGGGCTTTTGCCCCAGTAGATCCCTTACGTAACCCGGGTAGGTTGGAACATAGTTCCCTTACTAACGCGGCTTGCTACAATTACCGGTCATACAAAATACTTGCTGCTTGCTTGAACATTTCTCATATACATATAACTTGTGGCTAGGTGCCAAACTACATCATTTTATGTCTTTATGGCTAGATGCCAAATATAGCTTTCATCACATAATAATCATATGTTTAAAACATAATTTTTTCTAACATGCTAAGCTTTATGCCAAAACATACTTTCCAACATCTTATGGCTATATGCCATTCATACTCGAAAACATATATAGTTTGTAACCAAAACATACTTCTTAAACATCTTTTGGCTATATGTCATTCATACTTGAAAACATATATCACTTGTAATCAAAATATACTTTCACATAATTGGTTCATATACCAACATACCTTCCTTTAATTTAACTTGTAGTTCAAAACATAACTTCAAATATAGCATTATACTTTCACAACAAGTTAGAAATAACACTCTTGCATATAATTTCACATATAGAAATTTTATAAGAAATCTTGAAAATACTTACTTGCCATGTACCCCAGAATGGGTAAAAATACTTCATGTACTCACCTCAAGTCGGCAATGTAGAAATCCGTGCGGCAACTCCGCAAATCTAACCAAGCTTAAAACCGCACACCTTATACTCCTATAAGGTATATTAAGTTAATTATTACCAAATACACTAATTAACGTTACTATAAATAGATACTTATAGCATTGCTTATAGTTTAAATGTTTATAACTTTCGACATGCACCGTGTCTCGACATATACCCCCACCCCCTTTTATTCACTTTTACTCAACAAATAAGTTATTATATGATTCAATTAGTTTTAAGTAAACCCGAACCCACACCATGACACCCAAAACCAAAACCTAAGACGATTATCACAAAAGAAGAAACCAACAGCAACGCTGATTTCTGGACCCTCAACAAGATTTGCAATATTAAGCCAAGGAAAGATTGAAAATAAAATCCAATAAAAATCATGGCTAAACTAGACCCAAGGAAAATGTCACAGGGCCTGACCTCATGTCATTTGCACCTTTCAAGAATAAATGAAAAATCTCCAAAGTTGACTGATGCAATTAGTCCACCTACTGAACCACACCTTAAAGAAATAATAATCGCTCAAAATGGGTTCAGAACTGAACTCTAAACTTTGGTGAGGACAAACTATACTTCAACAGGGAACTAAGGAAACTGACCTTGCCCCAAAACCATTTTTGTACATTTAATAATGAATTTCTTAAGACAGGGAACCAAATCTAACAGAACTTGGATAAGTCAGTGAATATTGCACAATTCACCTAACTTAGGATCCAAATTAAACCAAGGCCTTCTGGAACAAGAAACTAGACATGTAAACCATTCCATAAAGGTATGATTCACCCCAATTGGCCAAACACATGATTTAATATGAATTTTCTAAGAACAGGACCAAAACTGAAAAAAATACGAAAATTCCATAAATGACCTTAGGATTTAGAGTTTCAACTCCTAAACTCATTAAGTCCCTTCATTAAGACCTTTAAGGGTCTGAAACAAACCCATATGCATCCCAAAAACAGAAAACAAGATGTGGAATATGACCATAAGAACCATACACTACCCCAAACATAAACAACACATAGAATTCCAAGAATAATGAGACTAGAATTAAAGGATTCAACCCAAAAACACAAGATGATAACTTACTTGATATGAGCACCATAAGTATTAAACTTTAAGTGAGAAACATTAGGAACACATACACCCACCCACACACCACGATGGGTGTGTGATGATGATGAGGTTCGGCTAGCATGGAAGTAAGGAAAAAAAAAGAAGAAACAAGAAAAGAAACGTATATACCTTAAACCTTTCCAAGCTACAACCAACCACACCAGGATCCGACCAGCAACAGCCCTTCCCGAGCTTTATGACAGCAGGAAAATGTCAACAGGAGGCAAGTCGAAGGAGGAACAAGAAGAGAAGGTTACGGCTGGAGGAAGAAAAACACGACCAAAGGGTTGTAGGGTTCGACTAAATCATAGAAGAGTCCAAGAAGGCATGGGCTGGACTTGTCGCATGCGATGAGCTTCAAAATAAAATGGTTCGAACAGCAGCCCAAGGCCCTCGTTGCAAACCAGGAAAAAAAATCAAAGCTCATGCAAAGTTTGGAAAATGACATTTCTGCCCCCTAGAGTTTGGTGCCTTATTTTTATTTAACCCCACATCAAGTTCTCTTAAATATAAGGTTTTTTAAATTAACAATACACCCCCCTCAAGTTATAATTCCAAACTTCTATTATTATTATTATTATTATTATTATTATTATTATTATTAGTCGAAACGATCGCGATTAATTCTACACATCGTTGCCTAAATAAGAATTCATTTATTTTCTTACGGAAACCGCATCCAAAATAATTGACGTTATTAATAAACGCTAAATTAAAAATGGGGTGTTACAACTCTCCCCCACTTATAAGAATTTCGTCCCCGAAATTCAACACCAAGACAATAGTCTGTGAATGCATTAACCCATATTCCGTTCCTATATTGGTCTATTAAATTGCCCATAAATACTAGTCCGACGACACGAGCCCAAATAAGTTAAGTTTTAGCCCATTAGGCTTAGAGTCCAACACCGGATGAAAAGTCAAAATAAGTCAATGTCAATATCTCTCCAATGTTAACAGATAGGTCATATACTTTGTTTTTATGTGACATCACATAACTAATAATCACAACATACATCAGTCTGTGCATTAAAGTAATCAGTAAACGACACTACGTTATACACCTTTATTCCAAAAAAATCTCATCAATATCCCTTTATCACTAGAGTCTAGCAGCGAATTTTGAAAATTAACCGGCACTCAGGGTAGTGAAGAGTCGCACCTACTGTAGTTAGTTTGAATTTTGATAATTAAAACAAGAGGTGTCCATTCAGTTCCGTGTGTCCTTTCGGTTCTAGCTGCAAAATGCTATATATATATACATGTATGTAGTATCATTCATTTCCACCTTCATTTTTAGTCTCATCCTCTCTTATCAATAGTTTGTTCATAAATGAACTCATATTTAAAGCTGAATTATGGAAAACAGATCTTCAATGGGCGATCTGTCGAACCCTGGACTTGGTTTTCCGCAAGGAGAGGGTCCTTCAAACCAAGCATTCTTAACAGAGTTAGGTAACTCTAACATTCTTGACATCTATCATTCATACTTCGATTATCTTTCTAACGTTTTGTTTAATTTTGAATTATGGTACAGTCTTCCAGATATACTACCAGTAGAGCAACTCCACGATGAACCAGAAATTTTTTCCCGAGCTGAACATTAATTCAGACGATCCGGTGCATGCATCTTTAGACTTTGCACTTGATCAGACTCCATACCTTCTACCATGTTAAATTCTTTTAAATGCTTGCTTCTCTGAGTATTCAATTTTGTTTTATCATCTGACAATTGTTATATGTAGACCCATTTGTGGATGGTCTACCTGATTACAATTCATTCATCGACGTACCCTCCACGAGTAGTGAGATCATCCCTACGAATCAAGGATTCATGGCTGACATTCAAAATGACAATCAATTACAGACGACTCATAACATGAATATTGAATTGAATCCCGGGTTTGAGTGTAGTTTTCAATACCAAAATCACCTTCAGGTGATCCAAAGGAACCTAGAAGGATTTCAAAATCCTGGGTCCATGATTGAAAACCTACAATTACCATCGATAGAAGCTATTGATTTTAATGAATCAATGTCCATCTTTGGTTCAGAAAATCAGGATCATGTTTAAATGATCCCGAATAGCAATAGTACGTTTGAACTCAATCTTTCGATTCCAGCAACCATAGTAGCTGGCAGAAGAAGAGGTTTCAGACACTCATTAAGTAGGGAAATAATAGCTGAATACTTTAACGAACCAATTGAGAAAGCTGCGAAAGAACTCAATATTGGATCGACACAGTTAAAAAAAACGTTGTAGAGATTTAGGTATCGAACATTGGCCCCAACGACAACTTAAGTGTCAGCAAACTCTTATTGATCATGTTGAGGTAAGGAATTACATTTTTTTTATATCATAAAGTTGTAATTACTAAAGTTATTTATGTCACAGGAATTTGGTAACGAGTTTAGTGGAGCAGCAGGATTATCGAAAGATTTAATACCCAACCTAAAAAGGGAGAAAGAAGCAATAATTGAAGGGTCACAATCGGGTCTAACAGACGGCACAAAGAAACTAATACAAGCTGCTCATAAGGTTGAATATAAGAAAAGAAAATTTCTCGAAAAGGGGGAAACTTCATCAAGAACTCATACACAGCAGCAATCTCTGCCATCTAATTCTGGTATGAGTAGTATTAACCCTGGTTTACTTGAGCCTACAAGTGAGGAGAATTTTGGAGGCTTCGTAGGTAACCTAGTCTGGTTTCCTCCTTCTTATAGCTACCCCCAACTGGTTCCAAATTGGAACCCTTCCTCTTCACTTCCCTACTTACACACACCCCAAATGAGTCAATATTTAGCCCATAATCATGGGGTTACGGGTTCCAACCCTATCGAGACCCCACACCTTGGAGCTCCTCCTCCAATAACTGAAAACATACCCCTTCCAAATCCTCAAGAAGGTACAAGTCAACCTAATGATGACAAAGAGTGGAGTGTAGAAGATCTTTTTTTTTCGCTTCCTTCTGATTCTTCAGTTTAGGTTAGTAGTTTTGTAAACTTTTCTTAATGTATTAATATAAAGTTATAGTAATGGATCACATGTATCGATGTGTTACTACTTTTATTTATTATTATTATTATTTTCCAATCTTTCTTTCTTTGGTCACTGTAGTGACACTACTTTTATCTTTATTCTATAATCATAATTCGTTTTCCGTTAGACAACGAAATTTTCAGTTATACTCTTTCTTTTATATTTGTACTATATACTCCATTAACATTTTCAATATATTTATACCTTCTGGCCATGTCTCTTTTACTGGTTCCTTTCATATTGTCTCGGGAGTATTAACTATCTTATTAATTTCTTTTACCTTGTCATACTAAGTGGTATATATCCACTGCATTAGCATTTAATACTTATAATCTTACTTATTTTTATTACATAGGCATATAATCCCTATGTTATTCTTATTACTCTCTTCACAATCCTTACTCACCAAACTACCATAATTCCTTTACGATTCCACCAGTCTCAATACATATCCTGTGATTATGATAATACGGGCCCATATTACCATAATCACCTATACATATTGATTCTGTTGTGACCACAAGGTCTCATGGGACACTGGTTCTTTTAACATATAACACCATTACAAGTACATGGTGATCATTACTAGAAATCTTACTACTTTATAAACATAGCCTTTAATAAATTTAGACGATTACCCAAAATATCATATAATTTTCCTAACGGCCCAATTTTTTGCTCACTCTAAACGTTAGCTTAACACTTCTTAGTGTTATATATCTACATATTTTATATAATGCATAATGTCTTAATCATTTAAGACATCATATAGCATACTTTCATATACTAACATTTATATAGCATGAGTTTAAGCCTAGGAGTGGAACAAGCCAATCCTAATTCGCTTAAACTATGGCTCTGATACCAACTTGTGACACCCCATTTCTGCTGTTTGCAAATACTATGGTTTTTCGTATAAATACATGAAAACAAAAATACGGTTTATCAAAAAAAACCGATTATTTACATGTTTAAAATTGTGGGTGTTACAAATCCATACCAAATCTAACCATAGTAAGCAAGAAAATGATTAAACCTTGCGTCCAAGTTAGGAGCTAACTCAAGCTCCACTCCAGCTAAACTTCATCCCATTTATAGCAACTTATTTTAACCTGGAATACATGGCAAAACATAGAATACGTAAGACAAAAATGTCTCGTGAGTTACATGAGTTTTAGACTCAAACCTTTAACTTTTTTTTCCAACTTTTTATAAAATTTACATCATAAAACTTCTGTCAAAACTTTATAGTAATAACATACTATAACTCTTTACTTCTCTATATTATTTCATAAGATACTTTGGAAAAAAAATAGCATCTTTCAAAACCTTATAGTAGTAACATACTATAACTCTTTACTTTTCAAAATCACTTCATAATATACTTTACAAAAATAACTTCTTTCTTACTTTCTTTGACTGGTTTTATAAGCTTGCTGGATTTTTATACTTAGGGCTTTAATCACCATAAGTGATACCCCAAGTCTCTATGGCTAGAAAGAACGGATCAATCCTTACCATAGAAGTGCTGAGGCAATCTACTTCGCGATGGGGCTTTTGCCCAAGTAGATCCCTTACCTAACCCGGGTAGGTTGGAACATAGTTCCCTTACTAACGCTGCTTGCTACAATTACGAGTCACACAAAATACTTGCTGCTTGCTTGAACATTTCTCATATACATATAACTTGTGGCTAGGTGCCAAACTACATCATTTTATGTCTTTATGGCTAGATGCCAAATATAGCTTTCATCACATAATAATCATATGTTTAAAACATAATTTTTTCTAACATGCTAAGCTTTATGCCAAAACATACTTTCCAACATCTTATGGCTATATGCCATTCATACTCGAAAACATATACAGTTTGTAACCAAAACATACTTCTTAAACATCTTTTGGCTATATTCCATTCATACTTGAAAACATATATCACTTGTAATCAAAATATACTTTCACATAATTGGTTCATATACCAACATACCTTCCTTTAATTTAACTTGTAGTTCAAAACATAACTTCAAATATAGCATTATACTTTCACAACAAGTTAGAAATAACACTCTTGCATATAATTTCACATATAGAAATTTTATAAGAAATCTTGAAAATACTTACTTGCCATGTACCCCAGAATGGGTAAAAATACTGCATGTACTCACCTCAAGTCGGCAATGTAGAAATCCGTGCGGCAACTCCGCAAATCCAACCAAGCTTAAAACCGCACACCTTATACTCCTATAAGGTATATTAAGTTAATTATTACCAAATAGACTAATTAACGTTACTATAAATAGATACTTATAGCATTGCTTATAGTTTAAATGTTTATAACTTTCGACATGCACCGTGTCTCGACATATACCCCCACCCCCTTTTATTCACTTTTACTCAACAAATAAGTTATTATATGATTAAATTAGTTTTAAGTAAACCCGAACCCACACCATGACACCCAAAACCAAAACCTAAGGCGATTATCACAAAAGAAGAAACCAACAGCAACGCTGATTTCTGGACCCTCAACAAGATTTGCAATATTAAGCCAAGGAAAGATTGAAACTAAAATCCAATAAAAATCATGGGTAAACTAGACCCAAGGAAAATGTCACAGGGCCTGACCTCATGTCATTTGAACCTTTCAAGAATAAATGAAAAATCTCCAAAGTTGACTGATGCAATCAGTCCACCTACTGAACCACACCTTAAAGAAATAATAATCGCTCAAAATGGGTTAGGAACTGAACTCTAAAATTTGGTGAGGACAAACTAGACTTCCACAGGGAACTAAGGCAACTAACCTTGCCCCAAAACCATTTTTGTACATTTAATAATGAATTTCTTAATACAGGGAACCAAATCTGACAGAACTTGGACAAGTCAGTGAATATTGCACAATTCACCTAACTTAGGATCCAAATTAAACCAAGGCCTTCTGGAACAAGAAACTATACATGTAAACCATTCCATAAAGGTATGATTCACCCCAATTGGCCAAATACACGATTTAATATGAATTTTCTAAGAACAGGACCAAAACTGAAAAAATACGAAAATTCCATAAATGACCTTAGGATTTAGAGTTTCAACTCCTAAACTCATTAAGTCCCTTCATTAAGACCTTTAAGGGTCTGAAACAAACCCAAATGCATCCCAAAAACAGAAAACAAGATGTGGAATATGACCATAAGAACCATACACTACCCCAAACACAAACAACACATAGAATTCCAAGAATAATGAGACTAGAATTAAAGGATTCAACCCAAAAACACAAGATGATAACTTACTTGATATGAGCACCATAAGTATTAAACTTTAAGTGAGAAACATTAGGAACACATACACCCACCCACACACCACGATGGGTGTGTGATGATGATGAGGTTCGGCTAGCATGGAAGTAAGGAAAAAAAAAAGAAGAAACAAGAAAAGAAACGTATGTACCTTAAACCTTTCCAAGCTACAACCCACCACACCAGGATCCGACCAGCAACAGCCCTTCCCGAGCTTTATGACAGCAGGAAAATGTCAACAGGAGGCAAGTCGAAGGAGGAACAAGAAGAGAAGGTTACGGCTGGAGGAAGAAAAACACGACCAAAGGGTTGTAGGGTTCGACTAAATCATAGAAGAGTCCAAGAAGGCATGGGCTGGATTTGTCGCATGCGATGAGCTTCAAAATAAAATGGTTCGAACAGCAGCCCAAGGCCCTCGTTGCAAACCAGGAAAAAAATCAAAGCTCATGCAAAGTTTGGAAAATGACATTTCTGCCCCCTAGAGTTTGGTGCCTTATTTTTATTTAACCCCACATCAAGTTCTCTTAAATATAAGGTTTTCTAAATTAACAATACACCCCCCTCAAGTTATAATTCCAAACTTCTATTATTATTATTATTATTATTATTAGTCGAAACGATCGCGATTAATTCTACACATCGTTGCCTAAATAAGAATTCATTTATTTTCTTACGGAAACCGCATCCAAAATAATTGACGTTATTAATAAACGCTAAATTAAAAATGGGGTGTTACAAAAAATCATCAAACTAAAATCAAGCATCAAGAATCAGAAACTAAGTCCTACAGATCACCTAATCTAAGCTCACAGCTCCCCGGCAACGGCGCCAAAATTTGACACGCCTAGGTTGTCGTGCGGTCAAAAATAATGAGAAACCTAACACACACTAGTACAGTGGTAGTCTAGTCAGGGTCGATCCGCAGGAGCTTCGTGGTTAGACCAGATGACAGATTACCAACTAGTAGTGTCACGCTACAGTCGGAGAGCCTAGTTTCTATTTTCCTAACTCCTAATACCAAAAGCAATAAGCAAACAAAATCCAAGCCAAGCATACACTAAGCTCAAACCAAACAAAAACCTAGTCACTTTCTGAAATCAGAAGTACATCTCTGAATCAGAAGCAAACAAAGGCATCCAAAACATCCACACAAAACAAGGCATAAACTAACCAATAACTAAGGTTCTGACTGAACAGTTACTAGCTAAGTTTCAATGCCTAATACTAACCTAGTTGGCTACTGATTTCAGCAAGGGAAAACAGTCCCAAACAAGGTCAAAACAATATCCAAACACAATCCAAACATCCACAATCAAACACAAGCATAAAAACACCGAAAAACCAATATAACTTGTAACCAAATGCTTATCATAAACCAAACTCAGATCCAAACATCCAAACAGTAACAAAACGTGGCTAAAACAGAAAGCAAAGCCTAATATCAGTAGGTGTCACTCCTAATGATACAAACCAAAGCTTACTACTATCTAACTAATTGAAAATAAAAGCTAAAACATAAAAATACCAATTGAAGAGCTTCTGGAACGAAATCTTGGAGTCAAAGAGCTTCAAGGTCGATTTTACACCCGGTCTTTGCTAGGGTTTTCGGCTGAAAAAGCCTCTATTTATAGTTACAAAATTCCAGAGGCCGCGCCACGCAGATGTGAAATCCGCGGCGCGCGTACTTATCACTTCCCGTTTCTTCGGCATTTGAATGTGTTCCACCGCCTTAAGCCCGCGTCGCGCGTTTATGAGATCCGCGGCGCGCGTACGTTTTTCTTGATTTTTCATTCTTTTCCAAACTTCTTCATTTTGCACGCTTTTAGTCCGTGTTTTCATTATTTTCTTCCAAACAAGTCCTGGCACGAAAAGTGAGAATACCAAATTATATCTGATATAATTTCACCAAGAATAGGGCTAAACAATGCCTAAAATACTTGATATCACTAGGTGTTGTCACATATTCATCATATTATCAAACTTTGACCATCCAGTATCAGGCTCCAATTTTACAATCATCTCTCCAATCCGCAGCCCCAACCTTAGCTCTTCCGGCTCCAGTTCAACCCCCCGGAATCATGTTATTCTGAATATGATGAGGCAGAGGAGGCTGCGTATCAACAAGAGATTGCCATGATCAGTCAGAAATTCAATCGAATCCCATCTTATACAAGTACTAAGAAAAACTTTAGATCATCTAACCAAAATACAGGATATCCATGTTGGGCCATATTTATTGTTGGTTTAAGCTTTGTATTTAATCGGGCCAAATCCAAGGAGTTTCTGGGCTAAAATGAAGATTATTTTACCAAGATCTGGTTTTTCGGCCTGGACCGAAAAACGTCCAGGTTCTCAGTTATAATGACCGAGAAACCATAGGTTTCTCGGTGTTCTGGTTTCTCGGTGGGCTTCATGGTTTTTCGGCTAGGCATTGCTGTCTTTTGGGCTTACGGTTTAGGCTAGGTGTTGTAGGGTATTTACGGCTCCTTGAGCCGTCATTTGTGTGGTTGAGTGCTTTGGGATTTGTGCAACATTAAAGAGAATATTCTTCCTAGCATTCATCAAGAATCTTATGTACTAGACTATTATTGAATATAGTGTGCATTGAAGATTGATTATCTCCTTGTGTTCTTGTGATTTGATTGATTTGATTATACCTTCATAGATCTAGGATTATTGTTTGGGACCTACAATTGGTATCAAAGCTTGAAAACCTTGTGTTTTTGAGTGTTTTGGTATCAATCTCATCATTTCCTTTGCTTAGATCTTGGAGATTCTGAAGATTTTGGGTGTTTTGATCTGTTTTGGACGAGTTTGGGTTTTTGTGACAATTGTAAAATCAGTCAACAAAAGTCAACTGTAACCAAACAAAGAGTACGTTACTCATATAATGAAGGTGTAATTGCATAACTATTTAAGTGTATTACTAGATATTAGAATACAACTTATAAAATTCCAAAACAAGTAATCTCGCGAATGCTGTAAGTATAAGTAATGAGATCACACTAGGGAGGAAACCCATTCGCACATTAAACAACTTCCGGACACACGATTGATTTCGAAAATGCCCTGAGGAACGCTACCAATCTCCGAACCGCCTTCAGAGTCATTGATTTTGGAAAACCAGCTTTCGGACCCCTATAGACACCGGGTCCTCAAGATTTACTCGGAATCCCAGGTTCGGAGTCCCTCAACTTTGGAACTTCTAACTCGGAACCCCTGAATTTCGGAATACACTGAATATTAAGGTTTCAAACTCAAATAGACACAAAATTCTGGACACAAACTCGGAAGAGACACGACTCCGTAACGAGGTTCGGAAGGCGAACTTCTGACCCCAACTTTCGAGTCTGATCAGATGTCTTCCGATGTCCATTCCTGAACATGTTCCAAAATCCTATTTTCGGACTCCCCACCTCCTGAACTTACCACTCTCATACGACGTGCGCTTCATGAGAACAGGCCACCTTCCCAATCCTCACTCTCAACACTGCTAAATATCAAGTTCCAATGGAAGTGTCAATCAAATCTTAGGGTCAACTGCTACAAAGTACACCTATGTCTAGGTGATTAGACTTAAAGTTAACTAACCACTTCTTTAATAGGTTTCCCATGCCCCATTCGAACTCTTAACCCACGAACTCCCTCCCAGATTTCCTCTCAACTTTCCCTCATTTTAACTCAACACTCAAACTCACCACCTTTTTCTCTACTCACTGCTCCAGCCACACCACCATGAACAGCCATCCTCTGCCATTCCTACCGGTGTAAAACATCATCCTGTTGGTAAGATAGTTTCCTTTGATGACTCTACACGGTATTACACAACTTATAATTCATTTACACATGCTGACTTTTCGTAGAACCATCGGATAAAAGCTTTATCCGGAGGTCGTTAGGTTCCGAGGACCAGAGGACAATCCCCTCCTGTTGCTGAACTTCCGAATCAGCACCCTTTTCACTACCGAACACGCTTCAAGGGTGAGCTTCATACCCATCTTTTCGTTTCAGAATCTTTTTAGGGGGAGAATACAAGAAACTATGTTACAAATACCTTATTTATCCTCGAAAACCATGTTTGTGTGCTTTGATATATGTTTTTACGCTAACCATAATGCTATAAAAAGGAAACCCTTCTGTTTTCGGACTCCACTTAGAAATCAGAAGCCGAACCCTCCACTGTTTAGATATATCCGAATAAAAGTTGGTATTTCCAATTATTACACAACTTGGTAGTTCCAAAACCATATTTATTTGTATATTTTATTCACAAGGAATTTCACTAAATAATACAGATCCCACTACAACCAAACTATTATAGGGATAGTTTACTAATACTTGAGGTTTCTATGATATACAAGCATTTCAAATCTTATTATATAGAAGTATATAATAACTATACAATACTACGTTATTTTTGGATAATAAAATGACGACAGAAAAACAAAAAGGGTTTTCTAAACAATTATACGTAAAAAAGTTGATAATACAAACATTTTGTGAGACGGGTCTTTGCAGTACTTTTAGTACTAATACAATAAGTCCTATCATGTATAACCATAGTCTCGGGAAGAGAGCGTGAGATTTGTGTATAGATCTATACAGGACTGATAATCCCACACCTGAGCTACCAGCTACAGCTAGACCGGCAGGTCTGAGGTGTTCAAATGTCATAACGATCCGACGTCTGAAGAACGTCGAAGAGGAATTCACAGTCACAACAATGGTTATGGGTTTTTATGGCTCACAAGGAAAACAAATCAACTTTATACATTCCGTTTACGTGAAAATACTTAATATACAACTAAGTTGTTGCAAAGATATTTTATACATTAGCCTTTGGATATTTAAAGACTGGAACATTTTATTAGAAAATATTGGATTTTCTTGGGCTTATACTACTACTTTTCTATAAGAAATTTAGTACTAATACAATAAGTCCTATCATGTATAACCATAGTCTCGGGAAGAGAGCGTGAGATTTGTGTATAGATCTATACGGGACTGACAATCCCGCACCTGAGCTACTAGCTACAGCTAGATCGGCAGGTCTGAGTTGTTTAAATGTCATAATGATCCGACGCTTGAAGAACGTCGAAGAGGCATTTGCAGTCACAACAATGGTTATGTGTTTTTACGGCTCACAAGGAAAACAAATCAACTTTATACATTCCATTTACGTGAAACTACTTCATATACAACTAAGTTGTTGCAAAGATAGTTTATACATTAGTCTTTGGACATTTAAAGGCTGGAACATTTTATAAGAAAATATTGGATTTTCTTGGGCTTATACTACTACTTTTCTATAAGAAATGGTGTTCTCTCAGACAAAAAGCTTATGAACTCACCAACTTAATTGTTGACACTTTTTAAAACTACTTGTATTCTCAGGGAATCAGTAAGTAACTTTCCAGCAATGAAGAAAGGGAGCTTTAATGTCACTTTCTTGTATTTTCATATCATATGTAATTGTATTGGAAACAATCCCATATAAACTATGTAACTTTTACAATTATAATATGATGGTTGTGTTTTTATTGGATTCATTATTACATGGCATTGTTATGATATCGTTCATGAAGTAACCCGCCTCCAGACGTTTCCGCCATTATGGTTTGGGGGTGTGACAGATTGGTATCAGAGCATTGTTTATAGTGAATTAAGTATATGACTCCATTTAAAAGATATACAACTATAAATACAATGAGACTAAAACTCTTGAGAACTTTTGTACGAATACACTTTTAAAACGACAATGAATATTTTATAAAAGTATAAGTACATCCATACGTACTCGCTAGAATGATATTATAACAACCATAACGATCACCCAAAGTGCTAGGACAAATTGGGCACTACGAGTAAGCCTAAGTGTTTAGGTAGTCATGTCTGGGAGAGATAGAGCATGATCAACTGTATCGGTACAGGGTGTGACTAATGGAACCTTAGGGATAGCCGCGGTGAACGACAAGTCCGAAACACTTACTCATGACAAGTAATCTAATAACGAAGATTAAAATACTATAGGAGTATTTTGTGTATACTACTTAGCTATATATTTAAGAATTTCCTTATAGACTCCTTACACCCCTATTCTCGTACAGACGACCATGGCCGGATATCATATGTCGGGAGACCCCTACTACCCGGAAGAAGGAAACAACGGATCGGATGACAAAGTGGTGGAAGAAGAATCTCCAAAAGAGGAACCATAAGAGATGTTCGATGATGAGGACCAATAGGATGAAGGGGAATCCGAAGACGAGCCTGAAATTATGAACCCCCGTATCCCTGCTCGTGACATGCATGAGACGCCTCCGACACCAAGCTTCGAGGTATACCGACACCCTAACGGCCCTCTGTGGATGCGTACTCCTCGGAAGAGGGTATTACCTATCCATCTGAAGGGTTTCTATGCAATCAATGAACACAAAATAACCTAAGGTTCACATGCAACCCTAATATTGATCTATGTTTTCTTCTATGAAGATTAGAACTAAGAACCTAAAGGATACAATTCAATTCTAAAGAAGAATCAAGAAAAACCAACCTTAGATCTTATGATCCTTTTAAGCAGCAGCAAAATTATCCTGCCTCAGATGAAAGTCACACCCAGGTGATGGAAGAATCAGTCCAGCAGAGTAAATCCAGAGAGAAGATGGCGTCCAGAATGAGGTGCCAGGGGGTTCCTTTTATAGCCTCCAAGGGTTACACCTGAAACCCTAAGGAGCCTCCAATTGGACAAGGCTTTTGACCACTTGGACCAGGCTTACCAAAACCCTAATTAGGGTTTCGCCAAACCCTTGGAGATGCCTCCAAGGTGGCGCCACATTTGGTCCCTGGTTTTTCCTGGCCAGTTATTCAACTATTGAATAAATACCAAACCAGTCCCTGCACCTTTTAATTAATTAATTTAATCTCCAAATTAAATCCAATTAATTCTAGATTAAATCTCAATTAATTAATATAGTTTCTAATTAATATATTAGCACTTAAATATATTAATAAACCATATATATATTTTCTATTGATTTATTATACAATTAATAAATCAACTATTCTCTCTACTGAACTATCTTTCCTCCACCCATGAGGGCAACCCAAATGGACTTTGCTTTTAATCATAAGATAAAAGTTCAATTACAAGTCATGGCTTAGACACCTAATCCAACAGTCTCCCACTTGGATAAGTCTATGACTTTAATTGTCTGAACTCTGACCCAGTCAGTTCTGTCCAAAGATAAGTGATCAGATGATCCTCCGTCCAACAAGATATTTTCAGACCCAAGACATGGATAAAATCAATCTGGTCTGATTCACTGTTCCTCGATTTCCGATTTGCATATGACTCTTAGACTACCAATTTAGTCCCGGTTGGCCAACCATTTTAGTCAACTTCAAAATCATCGAGAGGCCTACAGATATCTGTTTCCCGTTAGGGTCAAGGGACGAATAAACTTCGACTCATATACTTATGTCTTTTACCAGACAAATCACTCACAACAATACGTTTTATAACACCGAGTTACCGATGCGTTTTCATATTATCAATGAACAACCGTCTAATAAATCATAACTCATATGTCTTAGCTTAAAGATCAAAAGATATTATCGTCTCAACATTGCTCGTGATGTAATCCATGAAGCAATCCATTGAGCGCGGGTTTATCCAATACTCAAATCTCCATTTCCAAGTACTCACGAATGGTTCAGCAATCCAATTGCAATGTCTAACTCCTTAGACAATCTATTACCAATTCATGACAGTCTTACTTCACACTTACTCCCTTAAAGTGTAATCGACTGTGGATATTTGAATAATCCAATTATTCAGGAAGTAAAACATGCAAAATGAAACACAATGATAAAGTACTGACAAGAGTAGTAAACCATAATAAATCTCTATTATTAAATCACAAGAGTCAAATACAATACATTGTTACAAGTTTCGAACCTATCTAATTACTAAAACTTATATCATCTCTTAATCCAATGCTCCTAGCATGCTGATTATGCTTAATCCTACTCAGAGCCTTTGTCAAGGGATCTGCAGGATTATCTTCCGATGATACCCTCTTTACAAGGAGGTGACCTTCTTCTACCCTATGCCTGATGTAGTGGTACTTTCTGTCGATATGTCTGGACTTTCCATGATCTCGCGGTTCCTTTGTCAAGGCGACCGCACCTTCATTATCGCAGAACAGTTCCAAGGGCTCCTGAATACTCGGGACTACTCCAAGGTCACCGATAAAGTTCTTCAGCCAAGCCGCTTCCTTTGACGCTTCACTTGCTGCTATGTACTCTGATTCGCACGTAGAATCAGCCACTGTTTCTTGCTTGGAACTTTTCCAAGTCACTGCTCCACCGTTCAAAAGGAATACCCAGCCCGACTGAGACCGACCACTGTCTCTATCCGTCTGAAAGCTGGCATCTGTATATCCTTCAACTCTCAAGGTATCACTGCCACCGAGGACTAACACCATGTTCTTTGTCCTTCGCAGATACTTGAGTATATTTTTCACAGCTATCCAATGCGCCCTTCCAGGGTTACCCTGGTACCGACTGACCATGCTTAAGGCAAAAGCCACGTCAGGGCGAGTACACGTCATAGCGTACATGATCGATCCCACAGCCGAAGCGTATGGTACTCGACTCATCTCAGCTATTTCCTCGTCTGTACTCGGACTTTGAGTCTTACTCAGCTTCGCATTACTTTGGATAGGCAGCTCTCCCTTCTTGGAATTTTCCATACTAAACCTCTTTAGTACCTTATCCAAGTATGTACCCTGACTGAGTCCAATCAGTCTCTTCTTCCTATCTCTCAATATTCTAATCCCAAGAATATAGGCAGCCTCTCCTAGGTCCTTCATGGCGAAACATTTCCCAAGCCAAGCCTTAACATCTTGCAAGGTTGGAATATCGTTTCCCATGAGCAGTATGTCATCGACATACAGCACCAGAAAAGTGACTATACTCCCACTAGCCTTGACATATACGCAGGACTCATCCTCGCTCCTAGAGAAGCCAAACTCTTTGACTTTCTCATGGAAACAAAGATTCCAGCTGCGAGAAGCTTGCTTCAATCCGTAGATTGATCTCTCAAGCTTACACACCTTATTAGGATACTTTGCATCGACGAAACCCTCTGGCTGATTCATGTAAACATCCTCAGTCAGCTTCCCATTAAGGAAAGCGGTTTTCACGTCCATCTGCCAAATTTCATAGTCATGAAATGCAGCTATGGCCAGCATAATCCTAATAGACTTTATCTTAGCTACTGGTGAGAAGGTCTCGTCATAGTCAACCCCTGGGGTTTGAGTAAAGCCCTTCGCAACCAGTCTTGCCTTGAAAGTGTGTACCTTTCCGTCCATGTCTGTCTTCTTCTTGAAGATCCATTTGCACCCGACTGTCTTTCGACCCGGTACATTGTCAACCAAGTTCCAAACTTGATTGTCATACATGGACTTGATCTCGCTATCCATGGCCTCTTTCCACTTGGCAGACTCAGGGCCCGCCACTGCTTCCTGGTAGTTAGCTGGTTCATCCAAATTTATCAGTGTCCTATCACTGACAAAAGTGTCCCCATCCGAAGTTATATGGAACCCATAAAACTCGGGTGGCATGCTAACCCTACTAGAACGCCTAAGAGGTAAGGATACATCTGTCGGGCCAACAGGAACTTCATCCTCATGTTGGTTGCTAGTTTCTCCTAAGGTTGCGTCATCTGATGACTCTTGAATTTCTTCCAGATCAATGGTACTCCCACTGTCCTCTTTGAATACGAGCTCTCTCTCTCGAAAGACTGCTCGTCTAGCTACAAAGACCACGTCCTCGCTCGGTCTGTAGAATAGATATCCAAAGGACTGTTTGGGATAACCAATGAAGAAACACCTTTCGCTTCTGTCTGCGAGTTTGTCTTGAGTCTCTCGTCTAACGAAAGCCTCACAACCCCAGACCTTGATATGTGCCAACGAGGGAGCTTTCCCCGTCCACATCTCATGAGGTGTTTTCGCAACCTTCTTAGTTGGGACAAGATTGAGGATATGGGCGGCAGTCTCTAAGGCATACCCCCAGAAGTGAATGGGAAGTGAAGCTCGACTCATCATGGAACGAACCATGTCCAACAGGGTTCGGTTGCGCCTCTCTGCAACACCGTTCAACTGTGGTGTCCTGGGAGGTGTCAACTGCGAAACTATTCCACATTCCTTTAGATAGTCTAGGAACTCGATACTTAGATACTCTCCGCCTCTGTCGGATCTGAGCATCTTTATCTTCCTGCCTAATTGATTCTCTACTTCGTTCTTAAACTCTTTGAACTTTTCAAAGGTGTCCGACTTGTGCTTGATCAAGTAGATGTAACCGTATCTACTAAAATCGTCGGTAAAAGTCACGTAGAACCGCGTGCCATCCTTTGTGGTTGATCTGAATGGACCACACACATCCGTGTGAATAATGTCCAATAGACCCTCACCTCTTTCAAAAGACCCTTTGAAAGGTGATTTAGTCATCTTGCCCAACAGACAAGATTCGCATACATCATCCGACTTGAGGTCGAATGATTCCAACACTCCATCCTTTTGGAGTTGGGCGATGCGTTTCTTGCTGATGTGCCCGAGCCGACTATGCCACAGACATGCCTTTTCCACGTCACTAGTAGAATCAATATAATTTACACTTTGTCCTAGATTGTCAACACATTTCACAGTTTCATACACACCATTACAAGGATAAGCAGTAAAATTCAAAATACCATTTTTGAAAACAGAAATAGATCCAATATTATTATCAAAAGAAAAATGAAATCCTTGTCTGAATAATGCGTGAAATGAAATAATATTTCTTGCCATTTCTGGCGAATAGCAACAATCTAATAAATCTAAACAAACTTCACTACTAAGCACTAAACTATAAACTCCAATCTTGGTAACAGGGGACGATCTCCTATTGCCCATGATCAAGTTCAGTCTACCGTGCTCCACCTCCCTGCTTTCCTTTAGGCCCTGCATATCAGAACAAATGTGAAAACCACATCCTGTATCAAGGACCCAAGAATTAGAAGATGGTGAGTTTTTAGAGATAGTGTATATACCTGCTGTCGATGGCTTTACTTTCCCATCCTTGACATCCTGCAAGTATTTGGGGCAGCTTCTCTTCCAATGGCCCTTTTCTTTGCAGTAGAAACAGTTTGCTTCATCGGGGTTGGCCACACAAGGAATTTGGGAAGTCTTGGTTCTCGAGCCATTACTGGATGACCCGGCCTGAACCTTTTCCCTCCAATTTTGTTTAGGAGGGCCCTTCCTTTTCTTTCCTTTACCACTTCCAATGGCTAGAACGGGCTGATTAACCGAGGGTACACTTTTACCCTTCATCCCGTCTTCAGCTACTCGAAGCATGCGATGCAACTCAGTCATATTAGCCTGATTGTTGTTCAAATGATAAGCCAGCCTGAACTGGTCATAAGAACTCGGCAACGAGTTAAGCACTATGTCAACGGCCAACTGTTCCGGTACAGGCATCGCAAGCTTTCTAAGCCGCTCCACGTAACCTTGCATTCTTTGCACATGAGTGCAGATGGACTCTCCATCTTTGGGTTTGCTGTTCGTGAAGTCCTTGACCACTTCGCACCTTTCGATGCGCTCTTGCTTGCGGAACTTTTCCGCTAGCTCCTTGTGCATCTCATAGGGCCAGTAGTCTTCGTATATTCTCTGCAATTCGGGGTTCATTGTGGCGATCATGATGCAGGCCACTTTGGTTGCATCATCAGTATGTTTTTGGTACGAGGCAATTTCCTCGGGAGTAGCAGTTTCGGGGTCGACATCGACAAGCTCGGTCTCGAGAACATACTCTTTGTTCTCATACCTCAGAGCCATCTTGATGTTTCTAATCCAGTCATTATAGTTTGTCCCGTTCAATTGAACCCTGGAACATAGTGAGAGGATTGAGGGAACACTGGAGTTTGATTGGGGAGCGGATTGATCAGCAGAAGACATCTATAAAAGAAGGTAAGTTTAATTAGATACTTGTCGGTCCTTATAATAACCCAATATAAAATAAGGCTAGGATCCAACTATAACAATTTGCAACATAGAAGAGGGATGCCGTAATCTATAAGCAAATTTTATAAAGGTAGGCGAATGACGATTCAGCCGATTCCACCGCGGAAAAATAATCTTATTATAAATGGAATTCCTAGTTTCTTATGAGATTTATTGAACTGTTCAATAGCATGTTTAATCTCGGATATGCCCCACCGTTTGTGACTGGGATGCCGAGGATCACAAACCGGGTGTGAATAACCATGCAAATTAGCTTGGTGCTCTCGGGATCCATTATCATCTCAAATTGATGTGCCGGTAAACCACACACGCTCCATCAACAATGATAACACCCGAGACACCCATTGCCACTCTTTATGAACCCCTATTGGTGTGCCGGTAAACCACACACGCTCCACCAACGTTTCATAAAGTGCAATGTGCAATTTCATGGGGTAGCATCAAATTCACATTTTCCTAAAGTAACTAGATTGGGATTTGTTTTAGGGTTCTAGTACTTTCAATTATAGCATTATACTTTTAAGAGGCTTAGTGGTTCTATCATACCCGTTCAGCTAACGACACTCGACTGACCAGGAGAGCGGTGGGTAAGAGTAGATACCCATTAGACTAACATTTTATAGTCAGTCGCCTTATACCCTCTTTATAGGACAGTTTTGTGAATGAGGCTTACTAGCGGTAGACTAACCAATTTTCTTATATGTATTAAATTAACTTTTAATCATAAATACATATAAGATATATTTTAATCTTATTAAAATATTTTTAGAATTAATTAAATTCTAATTTTCTCAAATTATTCTAATTTTCTTGAAAATTTTAATTAATTCTTAAAGCAGATTTAATTTGCCTTTAATTAATCAATTAATTAAATTAATTAAATCTAATGTAGATATTACCAAATTAATCAAATTAATTTATCTACAATGGTCCTAGTGATTCTCGAAATCAACAAGCCAGGCAAGCAAAGTTCAGGTTATTTTATAAGATCTTATTACCAAAAATAACAACATACTATTATGGCAAGTAAATCAAGCAATCAAGGGGGACCATTAGGGCATGGCGGCTAGGGTTAGGAAACCCTAGCCAAGCCGTCAACATTCAAGGCCACCAAGGGTGGATTTTCGCAAAAAACACCAAGGCCAAGATCATGCAAGCAGTTCATAATCAAATCACAAGAAAACAAGCTAGCTCTGATACCACTGAAGGGTTTCTATGCAATCAATGAACACAAAATAACCTAAGGTTCACATGCAACCCTAATATTGATCTATGTTTTCTTCTATGAAGATTAGAACTAAGAACCTAAAGGATACAATTCAATTCTAAAGAAGAATCAAGAAAAACCAACCTTAGATCTTATGATCCTTTTAAGCAGCAGCAAAATTATCCTGCCTCAGATGAAAGTCACACCCAGGTGATGGAAGAATCAGTCCAGCAGAGTAAATCCAGAGAGAAGATGGCGTCCAGAATGAGGTGCCAGGGGGTTCCTTTTATAGCCTCCAAGGGTTACACCTGAAACCCTAAGGAGCCTCCAATTGGACAAGGCTTTTGACCACTTGGACCAGGCTTACCAAAACCCTAATTAGGGTTTCGCCAAACCCTTGGAGATGCCTCCAAGGTGGCGCCACATTTGGTCCCTGGTTTTTCCTGGCCAGTTATTCAACTATTGAATAAATACCAAACCAGTCCCTGCACCTTTTAATTAATTAATTTAATCTCCAAATTAAATCCAATTAATTCTAGATTAAATCTCAATTAATTAATATAGTTTCTAATTAATATATTAGCACTTAAATATATTAATAAACCATATATATATTTTCTATTGATTTATTATACAATTAATAAATCAACTATTCTCTCTACTGAACTATCTTTCCTCCACCCATGAGGGCAACCCAAATGGACTTTGCTTTTAATCATAAGATAAAAGTTCAATTACAAGTCATGGCTTAGACACCTAATCCAACAGTCGACCCTTACTAACGAACGAACCTCACCAGGAACCAACGCCCGCCTGGGCGGAACGCATGCAACGATGGAGCCATGATCAAGCCCGAGCAACCACTAGCCAGGTTCTCGAATTAACAGCTGCCAACGAGGTCACCGCAACTCGAGTCCGACGCCTCGACGAGGCACATGAACAAATCTCGTCCAGAGTAGGAACACTCTGGGACACTGTTCTAGACACCCGGGAAGACCTCAGAAACGTCTATGGCAGAATACAAATCGCTAAACAAAGACATAGAGATGCCAAGATGAGAGCCCGTAGTGCGGAATTAAGAGCTGAACGGGCTATGCGCAAAGCGGCAGAAACGAGGGCACAATTGGCAGTGCTCAGGGAACGAAGAGACCCACCTCATGATGAGTAGTGTATACATTACTCAAATTTTGATATAGAGTAGGAATCTATGAGTAAAAGCCTATGAGCCACTCATCTTCAAACTTAGACATGAATTTTACAATTTAAGGAAATAATTCCTTAGGGGCTGTTGTGTCGCCCTGAATGCTATTTTATGTACAATTAGACCTCTATGGGGTCAATTTTGGTTATTCCCTAATACGCTATGAAAAAAATAAAAAATAAAAAAAATAATATATATATATATATATATATATATATATATATATATATATATATATATATATATATATATATATATATATATATATATATATATATATATATATATATATATATATATATATATATATATATATATATATATATATATATGTCTTGAATTATATGTCGATTATAATACGCAAGACACTACGCAATTACTATGGTGCGAATATATAATACTACCAATGTGTGTACGACTTGCAACTAGGGAGTGACAAATAGACCTAAAATATAAAACATTATAGCGACACCTTATACGTCTACTTTTCCTAACAACTAACCATCGTCCAATCTTAAACCCTTATCGCAGAGTCATGCCACCTAGACGGAGGAACACCACGCGTACTGAAGCAGAAACCCCCGAGACACAACTAATGGACTCAGCTAATTTCCAAGCCGATGTGGCTGCCGCGGTAGCAGCCGCAGTTGCACAGCTAAACCCCAACGACACTAATGGCAGCGGGAGCAGAAACGGCACCAATGACTCCACAAACGGAGAAACCAAGAACCATCAACGAGTATGCACTTACAAAGACTTCGCCAACTGCAAGCCCATGAATTTTCGTGGGGATGGCGGAGTTATTGCCCTCACTCGATGGTTTGAAAAGACGGAGTCGGTGTTTGAGATCTCCGCTTGCCCGGAAGTATTCAAAGTAAAATACGTCGCGTGCACGTTCTCGGACGCAGCTTTAACATGGTGGAACGGTCACGTGAAGACCATGACACTCACCCTAGCCAATTCCATGGGATGGGAAACACTGAAGAAGATGATGCTGGACGAGTACTGCCCTAGAGGTGAGATCCAAAAACCAAAACAATAACTATGGAACCTTACCATGAAAGATTTCGATATAACCGCCTACATCGACCGATTCAACGAATTAGCCGTTTTGTGCCCATCATTGGTCACCCTAGAGTCTCAAAAGGTGGAACGTTTCATCTAGGGACTATCACCCTAAATTCAGGGAAACGTGGAAGCCGCAAGCCCGACCACTTACGACAGTGCTAAACGGTTGGCACAAAGAATAGTTGATCACGGTGTCTGTCAAGGCACCATGACACTCAAGGCTGGACCACCAAAAGGGAGACACCTAAAGAGGAAACCCTGGAATCGGGGAAAGGGCCAACAGCATCACGACAATGCTAAAAGACAACAGGTAGTGGCAGTTCGTGCCGCCACGGTCCCTACTCCCCTTGCACCAACAAAGCCATATGGAGGAAATCTACCCATGTGTGATAAATGCAACTTCGATCATTATGGAGCCTGTAAAGAAATGCGGTGTACCACCTGCGGCAAGAAGGGTCAAACTTCGAGATACCAACAGACCGCCCCAGTCTCCACCATGGGAGCGAGCCCGACCTGCTACGGGTGTGGAGAGACGGGACACTACAGACGGGATTTCCCGAAAAACAAGACCATTGGAAGAAACGGGAAGGTCCTGGCTATGGGACGCACGGAAGCGGTGGAGGATCCCACTGTGGTTACCGATACGTTTCTTGTCAACAACTCCTATGCTAACATACTATTCAATAGTGGAACGGAGAGGAGCTTCGTAAGCCGAGAGTTTAAACACTTACTAAAACAAAAACCACAAATACTCAACGAAACATTCATGGTAGAAATGCCAAACGGCAAAACAGAAAATACGAATGAAATATACATAGGATGTACACTTACCCTTGACAACCACACTTTCAAATAGATCTAATGCCCGTTAAGATTGGAAGCTTTGACGTGATTGTCGGTATGGACTGGTTAATCCCCCATCATGCCGACATCATGTGTTATGATAGAGGAATTCGACTCCACCTACCAAATGACAAAACCCTTGTTGTCTATTGCGACAAACCTAAAACCGCCTTCGTATCGTGTCTTGCATGAAAGCCCGAAAGTACCTACAAAAAGGACATCATGCCTTCTTAGCCCACGTAGTCGACGAAAAGAAAGAAGTGAAGAACATCAAGGAAATTCCAGGAGTCTGCGACTTCTCCGACGTCTTCCCAGAAGATCTTCTAAGAATACCACCCGCCAAACAAATCGAGTTCAGAATCGATTTGATACCCGGAGCTACTTCAGTTGCGAAGACACCATACCGGTTAGCCCCTGTGGAAATGCAAGAGTTGTCCAGCCAACTGAACGAATTATTAAATAAGGGGTTCATCACACCAAATTTCTCCCCTTGGGGAGCACCCGTGTTATTCGTAAAGAAAAAGGATGGATCATTCCGCATGTGCATAGATTATCGAGAGCTGAACAAACTCACCATAAAAAACCGATACCCGTTACCTAGAATTGACGATCATACCGGTTAGCCCCTGCGGAAATGCAAGAGTTGTCCAGCCAACTGAACGAATTATTAAATAAGGGGTTCATCACACCAAGTTTCTCCCCTTGGGGAGCACCCGTGTTATTCGTAAAGAAGAATGATGGATCATTCCGCATGTGCATAGATTAACGAGAGCTGAACAAACTCACCATCAAAAACAATACCCGTTACCTAGAATTGACGATCTCTTCGATCAACTCCAAGGGTCGAGTTACTTTTCGAAGATCGACCTGAGGTAAGGGTATCACCAGCTTAGAATTCAAGAGAATGATGTCCCTAAGACAGCGTTCAGAACACGCTATAGCCATTATGAATTCGTGGTGATGCCTTTTGGATTGACTAATGCGCCCGCGGTATTCATGGACCTAATGAACCGTGTATGCAGACCGTATCTAGACAAATTTGTGATACTGTTCATAGACGACATACTCATCTATTCACGCAGTAAGGAGGAGTATAGTCAACACCTACGCCAAGTCTTGGAAACGTTGAGAGCGGAAAAGTTGTACGCTAAGTTATCAAAATGTGAATTTTGGATACGAAAGATGGACTTCTTAGGCCACGTGGGCAGCAAGGAAGGAATACATGTAGATCCCTCCAAGATCAAAGCCATCAAAAACTAGGAAGCACCAAGAACGCCAACGGAGATCCGCCAGTTTTTGGGCCTTGCTGGCTACTATCGAAGATTCATACAAAGTGTAACGCCCCAAAATTTGTCCCTTTTTTTTTTGAAAAACGCAATAACGCCAAAAGCGCAATAGCTAGTGTAATATTTTATAAAACTCGTTATTGAAAAATCTCATATTTTGAAAACCATGTTTCTTTATAAAACATATTGTCAAGCTTTAAAAACTTTTCTCATGACCTCGTGTCATGTCTTAAAAATTTCGGTCCCAACAAAACCATTTAGTTGTAAAAATGATTATACAACTTCGGGGGTTACAACTCCATATCATACAAGACCATAGAAAGCAAGTTAGGACTACAAACCGTTATATGAGCTAGAATTCGCTCCATCTAGAATCTCAATATTCTCGAGTCATCTAGCTGCTTCTATCTCTCGTGTCTAGAACCTCGGATACATGGCATAAAAATAAAATACGTAAGACAATAATGTCTCGTGAGCTACATGGGTTTGGACACAAAACATTTATAAACATAACATATATCATTTTCAAAACCTTTGTAATCAAATCATTTGATAACACTTGCTTTTAAAATCTTTATAACTGAAACGTATCATCGTTTTTCTTTTAAAGCCTTTCATAAGAAGTTTGTCATTATAAGACTTTCATTACTTAAACGTGACTAGTGTTCAAACCTTTATGAACAGTTTTCATATAATGACACTAGATGTCAAAACCTTTCATACGTCATATAAAAATATTTTGCTTTCAAAGTCTTTTTAACCATCAAGTAATAAAGCTTGTAAAGCAATGCTTTTCTTTTTCTTTCTTTTAGTTTGACTGGCATTTGAACATGATAGTATTTTTATATTTAGGGCCTTAATCACTCTTGGTGATACCCCAAGTCTGGACTGAGATGGTGAGAACAAAATCAAACCACCTCAGCGTCATATCACATGCTTTGACTGGTATCTCAACATGCGTGCTTTTTATACTTAGGGCATTAACCCCAAGTCTGGACTAGGATGGAAAGAACATAATCAGTCCACCCTAGCGTCATATAGTCATAGGAAATCTACTTCGCGAAGGGGTTGGTACCACCCCAGTAGACTCCTCTGGATTCCCTTGCGGGAACGTCATCCCTCGGGTACAAGAACATTTCCATTACTTCATATTGCTGTGCATTTCATATCATAATACCAGTCCATTAAAACGCATATTGCTAGATGCCCAAAACTTTCTTTCATAACAATATAGCTTATTGTCAAAGCGTACTTTCAAATCATTGTGGCTTAATGCCAAAACTTGCTTTCAAACCGTTATGACCTTGTGTAAAAATACACCTTTCAAATCGTTAGGACTTAATGCCAAAACATGCTTTCAAATCATTGTGGCAAAATGCCAAAAATACTTTTCAAATAGCTTTCAAATCGTTATGGCTTGATTGCCAAAACATGCTTTCAAATCATAGTATAAGGCTTATAATCATGTCATAGGTAAATGAACTTGCATATCATTTTATATTCGAAAATCATGTAAACTATAAAAACATTTAGCCATGTACCCCAAAGAGGAAAAATGCCACATGTACTCACCTTAGTAGCTAGGTACGTCTAGCTACACTAATCCACATAACTCTAGTCATTTGCTGCTTCCAAGCGTCCTTCAATCTCTATTAATCTAATAAGATATTAGAATATATTAGACAACTAAACATATATCATGTGTCTAATCATTCTTGACTACTACTAGTCATTATCTAATTCTATTCTAATGGTTAAGTATGACTATTAAAGCATAATAACTATTTTGGACAATTTTACCTTTTTGTCCCACTTGACAACTTAACACAAGTTCATGCACACATGTGTTTTACTCTTTGCCGTACACCCTAACCATGTATCAATAGTGTCTAGAACATGTATCAAGTTGTATGGAACCTTTTAAACCACTTTTCGTTTTGACACTTTTTAACCGTTTTCTCATTTAGGCTTCCTACTTTGCCTAAATGTGTTTTCTTGGGTTTTAGCATGTAAATTTAGTAACTTTCTGATCTTAACTTGTTTATTAAGCAATCTAAATGCTTAGATGTTAAAACATCTCTCGTTTCACTCTTTTATTCTATTTTTGACAATTTTGCCGCTAAAGATTTTAAAAATAAAAATTATTTTTAAACATCACACTTTTTACATATTTTGTTGCCAACACCACCCAACAACACATAAATGTTGATATAACTTCATTCCATGCCCTCACGAGCTCGTATTTGCTTAAACGGTAACTTTTTAGTCTAGCCGTTTCCGATTAAGTCATTTTTAGGCTTAACCAAAACTTAACTTTTCTTGACTCAAACCTTCAACTTCCTTTTAATATAGTATAATAACGTAATAATGAATCATGTTGTTCAAGTCTTGGAATTAATTCTCAAGCTTTTAGTTCTTAGGCCTAAAACGACCATTTTATTAAAAATAGTCTAATTATAGTCTTTTTATGACTAAATGGTATTTTACATGATGTTTAACCAATTGCTTGGATTTCCAATTCAATGTTACCATATTATAGTATAAGCATGTCCCATGTATCATACTTTAACTAGTTTCTTGATCACAAGCATCAATTTTCATTCTTGTCCCATTTAGACTTTATAAAAGTCAAATTGCTCATCTTTTTGTCATTTGATTATCGCCAAGCTAACAAGCTTCAATTTCTTGATTCATTGGTGTTTCTAACTTATTACATATAGTATATCATATATCCAAACTCCATTTCCCATATGACAAGCCAATTCCAATTAATTTGATTTTTAGTTCACTGTTTGACTTTGACAGAAAAGTCAAAGCTGTCAAATTTCTCAAGTACTAGTTTTCACAATTTTAGTCATATTATGATTCCAATATGATAATGAGATATTACTCATTGTCTTAATCAACTTTCTAACATGAAATTACATGTTCCCAATTGTATAATATACTTATATACACTTGATTCTCTTTTGGTTTAAGAATTCATGACAAGCACTTCAACATTTCCTTGTTCAAATTTCTAGCATCAAGTGGAGTTCTTATAACTAGAGAATTACCTTCACCATCCATGTTTTACAACTAATTTCAGTTTTAGCTCAATGTATCCTTCACAAATCTTAAATGGACTTGGCATGCATTCAACCATTTCCAAGTAATTTCATGTTACTATAACCAATTTATCTAAGGCTAGAGAGTATACCTTCAAAATCTGTCAAATGGAACCAAATCAGGAACTTTAAGACCGATTCAGCAACAATTAGACCAAGTGGGTCGTTCCCTTACCCCACCGAGCGTCGACAGCCGCCTGCCGCCACCAACCGGCGACCTACTGCCGCCTTTCCTTCGTTTTCCGGTGAAGTCGACCTCACATGGAATATATCTGCTTCCAATCTTCGACTTGCTGCCTGCTTTCATTCTCGATTTTTTTCTGCTCCGGCTCTCACTCTCGATTTCCGATTCACGCACTCTCTCTCTATTTCTTTTCTAATTTCTCGTTTTCTGATAGATGCATGACTAAGGGAGGAGAGATTTGATTTACGTGACCTTGGGATAAGCTACGCACCAAAACCGGGTTCTGATGTTTAATTGAAACAGATTTGGAAAAATTCCGAAAATGCCCCTAGGTTATGCCTTAGAAACTATTTCAATATTTTGCACCATATTTTTCCTCAACTTTACTCGAGCATAACTTACACATATAATATCTAAAATTTACAAACTTTATATCTTTAAAAAGGTGGGAATGAGCTTTACAACTCATCCTTACTGAATTAAGTCCAATTATTTGTAGAGCTTCTGTTATAGGCCCTTGAACATGACCAATTGGTCAGTTTTGTCACTTTTTACCCATATTTAAACCGTCATAACTCCTTCGTTATAACTCCAAACGGCCTGAATCTTTTTCCTATATTTTTATTATCTCAAATATTACCTAAGTTATGTTGATGACTTTTTCCCAATTCTTTATATATATTGAGATATTAATTTTTAAAGTTTAACAATTAATACTTTCACTTTTGTCTCCTAGTTTCCCATTTTGCCCTCGGGCTTTCAAGACTTGCTTCCAATTGAAGTAAAACTTCAATATGACTAAATAAAATGTCTTAAAACATAAATTCCCATATTTTATCTCCTTTGACCATTTTTCCCTTATTCCAGACTTAAGACTAAGACGAGTCTTCTTAGTCTAAATTTTACTTGATTTTATAAGACTAAGACGAGTCTTTTTAGTCTAAATTTTTCCAGCTTTTCTCTTCATGTATTTATTTATTTTTTACTTTACAGGGCCATAACTTCTTCGTACGAAATCCAAAACATTCAAACTTTATGCCTCTACTATACTTATATTTATCTATTACTTACATAAAATTTTAGTTGTCACAATTATCTACGCTTTAAAAGGATTCCGTCCTCGGAATCATTATATGGAAAGGGAATTAACTTGCAACTACATAGTTCCACTTTCACTTCTCATGTTCCATTCACTTAACTCATTATCTCGAGAATGATTTTCCCCTGGAATCCTTGAGGACTCCTAACTTTATATTTCATAATCAATTTGACTTTTCAAAGTCAACATGTTATCCATTTACTTTCTTTTAATTACTTGTCATCGAAGCATAAATGCTTCCCCAACATAATTATTCTCCCACGATGGTGTGTACTAATATCCATATAATAGCTTACCGACTATTTACTCAAAGTAGCTTTCTATTCATCATTCTTACTTAGCCATCAATCATAAGACCTTTATCTCCATGAGTCTTACTTCTCTTTGAATTCTTTCATTATGAGTGACTTTGACTATCAGATTAGTCATGCCATAGTATTATTCCAACCTAGACGCATATCTACTTTAGCTTTCATCAATCACTCATCTAGTCCTTGAACTTCACTATGTTCTAAATATCTTTGACCATCCCAACTGGTCATCATCTTTCTTGTATTAACACTGTAATGTTACTATATGTGATTAGGGAATCATCTATTTCCTTTCATTACACGTGTACCAGTAGTTCAGTTCTTATCAGTGAGTTTTGCACTAATCATTTCCTTTAGACTTCACAATCACCTTATATAAGTCGGGGATTTTGTAGTTACTTGACTAGTAACATTCACAAATAAGCTTTCATCTTCTAGATGCATCTATGACGATCCAGAATATTGCTTGGATGTTTCGAGCATCAAAAGTCAACAACGGTTGACAGTCAATTCTTAGTCAACGATTACGATCGGGTCGACCCCTAAACGTTCACTACCCACGCGGCTCGCACAACAATTTTTTTAATGTTAAGATACAATCCTTTGCATCATCACCGCGCTGATAACATGCGTACCTTAATGTATCATATCATGACTTTCATCATCTCCTGCTCTCCTGCTGCATTCCAATCATCAAGTCTTTGGACTTGCACTTGCATTAATCCATCACATGATCATTCATAGAACCAACCGTCCTAGGTCTTCCCATCTACCCCTTAAAAGAAAATGAGGATATTTTCTTTTAAGGTCCAATGCTCTATATCATTGCTATTCATCTCTTTTCACTTTGCATTTATCTTGGAATAACTTTAGACATAGCTAATATCTTAATTTCCATTCATCCTTGACCAATTCCATTCGTGATGCAATCAGATTACCATGTTTTTCGCCATCACACATATAAACCATCATGCCAAACATTGCATCATCTATAAGGTAACCATATTATAGTGAGAAGTTATTAATCTCATCACAGTCTATGCAAGACCTTACCGGTTACCTTCATCCAGGCATTAATTCTAGCTTACTAGCAAAACAATCTTACTAAACCAAAGATGATCATGACATACTATCATAATAAGCTTCATTAGTTGTGAATTGTCAACTTACATCATGAGTTACTGTCATTAACCATCGAGTAGAGATGTCATACTTTCATTAACCAAACTGGTTAATGCATCATCTTCATCTTGAATCTAGCTTTTGGCAACGAAGAGTTCCTTACAAACAATCCAAGAAGCTTCAAAAATAGTCACACATACATAACCATAACTTAGTATAGTCGAAGTGTCACTATTTTTCCAATATCGTATTGCGTCCACTTAAGCGGCGTGCCCTCTCTTCACTAACATCTCGCCCGTGGTGAATCGTCCAGAACATCGACTTAGGCTCAATCATGGCTTCGTGACACTCATGAGCCCATTTAAGAGTAAATCCCGTGTACCCTAGCTGGGGTAATCTACTTTCAATTTTATAAACTAAAATGGCATCCAACTTACTAGCACGTTGCAATCCTCGTCTTGCTTAAATCTTCAATCTTCTCAACCACGACAATTTAATCCACCCAACTTTGACACTATGCTTAAAACATATGGCATGGCATACTCAATTATTCGAACACGAAGTCCTCATTACACTTGCACATAGCTTAAGTTCATACATATATCTAAGCTATAAAAGAGTAGAAGACTTGAGAGTTCGTACCTTTGCTACCCTTCCATCTTCACCTCTTTCACCCTTGGCCATTTCACTTGTCATCTTACATGTTAAGTCATCACACTTACGAATTAATCTCTTTTCTCATCCTTCTGATGCTCTTACTCGTTATACTCCTCCAGGTTCAGAAGTCATAACTTCCTATTTCTTGACTATTTTGCTCTTCCTTATCTTTATTATTTACTATCATCTTGGGTTATTTGTTTATTACTTGATTAGACATTTTTACTTTTATTTTCTAACCAGCATACATAATCATAACTATTACTAGTTACTCTCAAATCTCATACTTGTCCCTGAAAGGCAAGCCAGGTTGCTACCTTCGATCTTTCTTCCTTACTTGTTTCATATGATCATAGGGTTTGCCTCCGGACAACAAAACCCAACTCTTTATCTATATTTCAAGCAAACTTCTTCATACTTCATATTATTCTGATAAGCATACTTATAGTGCTAATCAATCTACGTAAGGCATAGTGGTTGCCATACATTTCCATTTCGGGTTTCCAACTACATGGATCGTGCCCATTATATTATCTTATATAACATAAGTAAAACTTGATCTTATTACGTATGTATAAGAATCATATGTCATTTGAACCTTTAGTTCCTCTTTTCTACTTTTTACTTGTATCTCCTACCAGATTCCCATGATTCCTTCGTGATTCCACCAATCTCAAATACGTATCCTGTGATTATGATAATACGGGCCCATATTACCATAACCACCTATACACATTTGATTTTGGCATTACCACTAAGTCTCATAGTCCACTGTTTCAGGATAACATACTTCACAACAATATATTATATTGTTAACATGTATTAGGGATTCTTAATGCTTATAAGCATATACTTGCATAAGTGTAACAGTTATGAAAAATAAACACATAATTCCCTAACAGTCCAATACTACCTTGGACTCAAGAGTCTCATCATTCTATAGGCATGTAACCTATCTTAAGTTCTTAGGTTAATCAACCTATCTTACGAAGCATCTTATCATAATCTTAGCTTTCTTGCTTACGGTCTTATCTTGAGTCCATATTTTCACTTAAGCCTCGCACAGTTTAAGCCTAGGTTCGAGTCTCGACACCTAATTCGCTTAAACTATGGCTCTGATACCAACTTGTAACGCCCCAAAATTTGTCCTTTTTTTTTTGAAAAACGCAATAACGCCAAAAGCGCAATAGCTAGTGTAATATTTTATAAAACTCGTTATTGAAAAATCTCATATTTCGAAAACCATGTTTCTTTATAAAACATATTGTCAAGCTTTAAAAACTTTTCTCATGACCTCGTGTCATGTCTTAAAAATTTCGGTCCCAACAAAACCATTTAGTTGTAAAAATGATTATACAACTTCGGGGGTTACAACTCCATATCAAACAAGACCACATAAAGCAAGTTAGGACTACAAACCGTTATATGAGCTAGAATTCGCTCCATCTAGAATCTCAATATTCTCGAGTCATCTAGCTGCTTCTATCTCTCGTGTCTAGAACCTCGGATACATGGCATAAAAATAAAATACGTAAGACCATAATGTCTCGTGAGCTACATGGGTTTGGACACAAAACATTTATAAACATAACATATATCATTTTCAAAACCTTTGTAATCAAATCATTTGATAACACTTGCTTTTAAAATCTTTATAACTGAAACGTATCATCGTTTTGCTTTTAAAGCCTTTCATAAGAAGTTTGTCATTATAAGACTTTCATTACTTAAACGTGACTAGTGTTCAAACCTTTATGAACAGTTTTCATATAATGACACTAGTTGTCAAAACCTTTCATACATCATATAAAAATATTTTGCTTTCAAAGACTTTTTAACCATCAAGTAATAAAGCTTGTAAAGCAATGCTTCTCTTTTTCTTTCTTTTAGTTTGACTGACATTTGAACATGATAGTATTTTTATACTTAGGGCCTTAATCACTCTTGGTGATACCCCAAGTCTGGACTGAGATGGTGAGAACAAAATCAAACCATCTCAGCGTCATATCACATGCTTTGACTGGTATCTCAACATGCATGCTTTTTATACTTAGGGCATTAACCCCAAGTCTAGACTAGGATGGAAAAAAACATAATCAGTCCACCCTAGCGTCATATAGTCATAGGAAATCTACTTCGAAAAGGGGTTGGTACCACCCCAGTAGACTCCTCTGGATTCCCTTGCGGGAACGTCATCCCCCGGGTACAAGAACATTTCCATTACTTCATATTGCTGTGCATTTCATATCATAATACCAGTCCTTTAAAACGCATTGAGGCTAGATGCCCAAAACTTTCTTTAATAACAATATAGCTTATTGTCAAAGCGTACTTTCAAATCATTGTGGCTTAATGCCAAAACTTGCTTTCAAACCGTTATGACCTTGTGCAACAATACACCTTTCAAATCGTTAGGGCTTAATGCCAAAACATGCTTTTAAATCGTTGTGGCAAAATGCCAAAAATACTTTTCAAATAGCCTTCAAATCGTTATGGCTTGATTGCCAAAACACGCTTTCATATCATAGTATAAGGCCTATAATCATGTCATAGGTAAATGAACTTGCATATCATTTTATATTCGAAAATCATGTAAACTATAAAAACATTTAGCCATGTACCCCAAAGAGGAAAAATGCCACATGTACTCACCTTAGTAGCTAGGTACGTCTAGCTACACTAATCCACATAACTCTAGTCATTTGCTGCTTCCAAGCGTCCTTCAATCTCTATTAATCTAATAAGAGATTAGAATATATTAGACAACTAAACATATATCATGTGTCTAATCATTCTTGACTACTACTAGTCATTATCTAATTCTATTCTAATGGTTAAGTATGACTCTTAAAGCATAATAACTATTTTGGACAATTTTACCCTTTTGTCCCACTTGACAACTTAACACAAGTTCATGCACACTTGTGTTTTACTCTTTGCCGTACACCCTAACCATGTATCAATAGTGTCTAGAACATGTATCAAGTTGTATGGAACCTTTTAAACCACTTTTCGTTTTGACACTTTTTAACCGTTTTCTCATTTAGGCATCCTACTTTGCCTAAATGTGTTTTCTTGGGTTTTAGCATGTAAATTTAGTAACTTTCTGATCTTAACTTGTTTATTAAGCAATATAAATGCTTAGATGTCAAAACATCTCTCGTTTCACTCTTTTATTCTATTTTTGACAATTTTGCTGCTAAAGATTTTAAAAATAAAAATTATTTTTAAACATCACACTTTTTACATATTTTGTTGCCAACACCACCCAACAACACATAAATGTTGATATAACTTCATTCCATGCCCTCACGAGCTCGTATTTTCTTAAACGGTAACGTTTTAGTCTAGCCGTTTCCGATTAAGTCATTTTTAGGCTTAACAAAAACTTAACTTTTCTTGACTCAAACCTTCAACTTCCTTTTAATATAGTATAATAACGTAACAATGAATCATGTTGTTCAAGTCTTGGAATTAATTCTCAAGCTTTTAGTTCTTAGGCCTAAAACGACCATTTTATTAAAAATAGTCTAATTATAATCTTTTTATGACTAAATGGTATTTTACATGATGTTTAACCAACTGCTTGGCTTTCCAATTCAATGTTTCCATATTATAGTATAAGCATGTCCCATGTATCATACTTTAACTAGTTTCTTGATCATAAGCATCCATTTTCATTCTTGTCCCATTTAGACTTTATAAAAGTCTAATTGCTCATCTTTTTGTCATTTGATTATCGCCAAGCTAACAAGCTTCAATTTCTTGATTCATTGGTGTTTCTAACTTATTACATATAGTATATCATATATCCAAACTCCATTTCCCATATGACAAGCCAATTCCAATTAATTTGATTTTTAGTTCACCGTTTGACTTTGACAGAAAAGTCAAAGCTGTCAAATTTCTCAAGTACTAGTTTTCACAATTTTAGTCATATTATGATTCCAATATGATAATGAGATATAACTCATTGTCTTAATCAACTTTCTAACATGAAATTACAAGTTCCCAATTGTATAATATACTTATATACACTTGATTCTCTTTTGGTTTAAGAATTCATGATAAGCACTTCAACATTTCCTTGTTCAAATTTCTAGCATCAAGTGGAGTTCTTATAACTAGAGAATAACCTTCACCATCCATGTTTTACAACTAATTTCAGTTTTAGCTCAATGTATCCTTCACAAATCTTAAATGGACTTGGCATGCATTTAACCATTTCCAAGTAATTTCATGTTTCTATAACCAGTTTATCTAAGGCTAGAGAGTATACCTTCAAAATCTGTCAAATGGAACCAAATCAGGAACTTTAAGACCGATTCAGCAACAATTAGACCAAGTGGGTCGTTCCCTTACCCCACCGAGCGTCGACAGCCGCCTGCCGCCACCAACCGGCGACCTACTGTCGCCTTTCCTTCGTTTTCCGGTGAAGTCGACCTCAGAGGGAATATATTTGCTTCCAATCTTCGACTTGATGCCTGCTTTCATTCTCAATTTTTTTTGCTCTGGCTCTCACTCTCGATTTCCGATTCACGCTCTCTCTCTATTTCTTTTCTAATTTCTCGTTTTCTGATAGATGCGTGACTAAGGGAGGAGAGATTTGATTTACATGACCTTGGGATAAGCTACGCACCCAGTAACAGCCAAAACCAGGTTCTGATGTTTAATTGAAACAGATTTGGAAAAATTCTGAAAATGCCCCTAGGTTATGCCTTAGAAACTATTTCAGCATTTTGCACCATATTTTTCGTCAACGTTACTCGAGCATAACTTGCACATACAATATCTAAAATTTACAAACTTTATATCTTTAAAAATGTGGGAATGAGCTTTACAACTCATCCTTACTGAATTAAGTCCAATTCTTTGTAGAGCTTCTGTTATAGGCCCTTGAACATGACCAATTCGTCATTTTTGTCACTTTTTACCCATATTTAAACCGTCATAACTCCTTCGTTATAACTCCAAACGGCCTAAATCTTTTTCCTATATTTTTATTATCTCAAATATTACCTAAGTCATCTTGATGACGTTTTCCCAATTCTTTATATATTTTGAGATATTAATTTTTAAAGTTTAACAATTAATACTTTCACTTTTGTCTCCTAGTTTCCCATTTTGCCCTCGGGCTTTCAAGACTTGCTTCCAATTGAAGTAACACTTCAATATGACTAAATAAAATGTCTTAAAACATAAATTCCCATATTTTTATCTCATTTGACCATTTTGCCCTTATTCCAGACTTAAGACTAAGACGAGTCTTCTTAGTCTAAATTTTACTTGATTTTATAAGACTAAGACGAGTCTTCTTAGTCTAAATTTTACTTGATTTTATAAGACTAAGACGAGTCTTCTTAGTCTAAATTTTTCCAGCTTTTCTCTTCATGTATTTATTTTTTTTTTGACTTTGTAGGGGCATAACTTCTTCGTACGAAATCCAAAACTTGCAAACTTTATACCTCTACTATACTTATATTTATCTATTACTTACATAAAATTTTAGTTGTCACACAAAGTTTCTCCAAGATCGCAAAACCGCGTACTACATTGACGCAGAAGGGCGTAACATTTAAGTGGGAAGACAAACAAGACGCCGCCTTCCAGACCCTGAAGGAAGCTTTGTGCAGTGCGCCCGTCCTGTCCCTCCCAGAGGGAACAGAGGATTTTGTGGTCTATTGCGATGCATCAAATCTAGGTCTGGGATGCGTACTTATGCAAAGAGGAAAGGTTATTGCTTACGCCTCGCGGTAGCTTAAAGCCCACGAGGCCAATTACACTACGCACGATCTCGAATTGGGAGCTGTGGTCTTCGCATTGAAAATCTGGAGACACTACTTATACGACACAAAGTGTACGATTTTCACTGACCATAAGAGCCTACATCATATCTTTAATCAGAAGGAGCTCAACATGAGGCAACGGCGATGGGTAGAGCTGCTAAGCGATTATGAATGCGAGATTCGTTATCACCCAGGAAAGGCCAACGTAGTGGCAGATGCTCTTAGTCGAAAAGAATACTCGGGCCGTTGAGTAAAGTCATTAACTATGACCATCCATTCCCAATTACGCACTCAGATCAAAGAGGCACAACTAGAGGCCTTAAAACCTGAGAATATCGCAAGTAAAGCCTTGTGAGGGATGGATAAAAATCTGTAAATCAAGGATAACTGAGCTCGTTACCTCATGAACCGAATCTGGACGCCAAAGTTCGGTGGATACACAGATGTTATCTTGAATGAGGCACACAAGACAAGATACTTCGTTCATCCGGGGTCCGACAAGATGTATTTGGACCTCAAGAAAGTATATTGGTGGCCGAACATGAAAGCGAAGATCGCTACTTATGTGGGCAAGTGTCTGACTTGCGCCAAGGTTAAAGCAGAATATCAAAAGCCCTCGGGATTGCTACAACAGCCAGAAATACCCGAGTGGAAGTGGGAGCGAATAACCATGGATTTCATAACCAAATTACCCAAGACGACTGGTGGACTGGACACCATATGGGTAATCGTCGATAGACTGACTAAGTCCGCTCACTTCCTGCCAATCAAAGAGACAGACAAAATGGAGAAGCTTACGAGGACTTACATCAAGGAAATCGTACGATTGCACGGTGCGCCGACCTCTATCATCTCGTTTAGAGATAGTTAGTTCACATATCGATTCTAGCAATCATTACAGAAAGCCTTGGGAACTAAACTCGACATGAGCACAGCGTACCACCCACAGACGGATGGACAAAGTGAGAGAACCATTCAAACGATGGAGGACATGTTGAGGGCTTGTGTGATCGACTTTGGTAAAGCGTGGGACATCCACTTACCACTAATTGAATTCTCGTACAACAACAGTTATCACATTAGCATTAAGGTTGCTCCATTTGAGGCATTGTACGGACGCAAATGCAGATCCCCATTGTGCTGGCCTGAGGTTAGAGACACTCAGCTAGCCAAAGGACAAGTACCCGACAGCACTTTCATCGGTCCGAAGATCATACGGGAGACAACGGAGAAAATCATGCAGATTCGGGAACGGTTAAAAGCATCCCGCGACCGACAAAAGAGCTATGCCGATAAACGACATAAGCCCTTAGAGTTTCAAGTGGGTAATCGGGTACTACTAAAAGTATCACTAGGGAAAGGAATGATACGTTTTGGAAAGCGTGGGAAACAAAACCCTAGGTACATTGGGCCATTCGAGATCCTTGCCCTAATCGGCCCAGTGGCATACAAATTTCAACTACCATAAGAAATCCATAATGTCCACCCCAGTTTTCACGTATCCAACCTGAAAAAGTGCCTGTCCGACTAAACCCTAGTCATACCACTCGATGAGATTGAAGTGAACGAGAACCTTCAATTCGTCGAAGAACCAGTGGAAATTATGGATAAAGAGGTAAAAAGAACAAAACAAAGTCGCATACCAATAGTAAAAGTCCGCTGGAACGCTAAGCGTGGACCGGAATTTACTTAGGAGCACGAAGGTCAAATGAAAGAAAAACACCTACATCTCTTCCCAAACCCTTGAGAGTATGAGAGTATGCTCAAGAGCGTAATTTCGAAACGAAATTCTTCTAACGTGTAGATGATGTGACAATTGTACAATCAGTCAACAAAAGTCAACTGTAACCAAACTAAGAGTACGTTACTCATATAATGAAAGTGTAATTGCATAACTATTTAAGTGTATTACTAGATATTATAATACAACGTATAAAATTCCAAAACATGTAATCTCGTGAACGCTGTAAGTATAAGTAACGAGATCACACTAGGGAGGAAACCCATTCGCACATTAAACAACTTCCAGACACACGATTGATTTCAGAAATGCCCTCAGCAACCCTACCAATCTCTGAACCGCCTTCGGAGTCATTGATTTCGGAAAACCCAGCTTTCAGACCCCTCTAGACACCGGGTCCTCAGGATTTAGTCGGAATCCCAGTTTAGTAGTCCCTCAACTTTGGAACTTCTAACTCGGAACATCTGAATTTCGGAATACACTGAATATTAAGGTTTCAAACTCAAATAGACACAAAATTCTGGACACAAACTCGGAAGAGACACGACTCCGGAACGAGGTTCGGAAGGCGAACTTCTGACCCCACCTTCCGAGTCAGATCAGAAGTCTTCCGATGTCGATTCCTGAACATGTTCCGAAATCCTATTTTCGGACTCCCCACCTCCTGAACTTACCACTCTCATACGGCGTGCGCTTCATGAGAAAAGGCCACCTTCCCAATCCTCACTCTCAACACTGCTAAATATCAAGTTCCAATGCAAGTTTCAATCAAATCTTAGGGTCAACTAGTACAAAGTACACCTATGTCTAGGCGATTTGACGTAAAGTTAACTAACCATTTCTTTAATCGGTTTCCCATGCCCCATTCGAACTCTTAACGCACGAACTTGAAGGGTTTCTATGCAAACAATGAACACAAAAATTCCTATGGTTCACATGCAACCCTAAGATGATCTATGTTTTCTTCTATGAAGATAATAAACTAAAAACCCTAAAGGATACAATTCATTTCTAAAGATTAATTAAGAAAACCAACCTTTGATTTTATGATCCTTGAAGCAAGCAGCAAAAGAATCCTGCCTCAAATGCAAGTCATACCCAAGCAATGGAGAAATCAGTCCAGCAGAGTAACACAGAGAGAGAGGAGGCGTGGGAAAAGAGGTGCCCAGGGGGTTCCTCATATAGCCTCCTAGGGTTACACCTGAAACCCTAGAAAGCCTCCAAATGGACAAGGCTTTTGACCACTTGGACCAGGCTTCCCAAAACCCTAATTAGGGTTTCGCCAAACCCTGGAGGAGCCTCCCCGGTGGGCCATTTTGGTCCCTGGTTTTTTCCTGGCCAGTTATTCAACTATTGAATAAATGCCAACCAGTCCCTGCACCTTTTATTAATTAATTTAATCACTAAATTAAATCCAATTAATTCCAGATTAAATCTTAATTAATTATTATAGTTTTTAATTAATATATTAACACTTAAATATATTAATAAACTATATATTTATTTTCTATTGATTTATTAAACAATTAATAAATCAACCATTCTCTCTACAGAACTATACATCTATCCTCCAGCTATGAGGGCAACCCAAATGGACTTTGCTTCTATTAATAAGATAAATACAATTATAAGTCTATGACTTTAATTGTCTCCCACTTGGATAAGTCTATGACTTTAATTGTCTGAACTTTGACCTAGTCAGTTCTGTCCAAAGATAAGTGATCTGATAATCCTCCATCCAACAAGATATTTTCAGACTCAAGACATGGATTAAAACTCAATCTTGGTCTGATGCTTTGTTTCTCGATTTCTGATTTGCATATGACTTTTGAGACTACTAATTGAACACATCAACTAAGTCCCGGTTGGCCAACACTTTTAGTCAACTTCAAAATCATCGAGAGGCCTACATATATCTGTTTCCCTATCGGGTCAGGCGACGGATAAGTTTTGACTAATATGCCCATATCTTCTGCTAGTCAGAATACTTACAAAAATGCGTTTTATGACACCGAGTTACCGGCGCGTTTTTGCATTATCAATGAGCACCTGCCTTGCAAATTACAGATCATATCTCTCCACTTAAAGATCAAAAGATGTTATCGTCTTAACGTTGCTCGTGATGTAATCCATGAAGCAATCTATTAAGCGCGGGTTTATCTAATACTCAAATCTCCATTTTCTAAGTACTCATGAATGTTATAGCAGTCTTACTGCAATGTCTAACTCATTAGACAGTCTATAACCGATTCATGACAGTCTTCATTCACACTTACTCCCTAACAGTGTGATCGACTGTGGACCTTTAAATAATCTGATTATTTAGGAAGTTAAACATGCAAATATAGAAACACAATAATAAACAATTGACAAAGGTAGTAACAATACTAATTTATAATCTCCATTATAAAAATCACCAAGTCAATTACATTTATATAATTACAAGTTTCAAATCTATCTAATTACTAAAACTAATACCATCCTTCAGCCCAATGCTCCGAGCATGCTGATTGTGTTTGATCCTACTCAGTGCCTTAGTCAAAGGATTTATAGGATTGTTTTCAGATGATACCCGCTTAACTAGTAAGTGACCTTCTTCTACGCGATGTCGAATGTAATGGTACTTTCTGTCGATGTGTCTGGACTTTCCATGATCTCGCGGTTCTTTTGTTAAAGCGACCGCTCCTTCATTATCGCAGAATAGTTCCATCGGCTCCTGAATGCTCGGGACAACTACAAGGTCACCGATAAAGTTCTTCAGCCAAGCTGCTTCCTTAGACGCTTCACTCGCTGCAATGTACTCTGATTCGCAAGTTGAATCAGCACCGTTTCCTGCTTGGAACTTTTCCAAGTGACCGCTCCACCATTCAACAGAAATACACAGCCCGACTGGGACCGTCCACTGTCCCTATCTGTCTGGAAGCTGGCGTGTGTATATCCACTCACTCCACTCACTTTCAAGTCATTGTTGCCACCAAGGACTAATACCGTATTCTTTGTCTTTCGCAGATACTTGAGTATGTTCTTGACCGCAATCCAATGCGCCTTTCAGGCTTTCCGTGGTACCGACTAACCATGCTTATTGTAAAGGATACGTCGGGACGAGTACATGTCATAGCATACATGATCGACCCTACTGTCGAGGCATAGGGTACCCGACTCATTTCTGCTATTTCCTCATTGGTACTCGGACTTTGAGTCTTATTCAATTTGGCATTACTTTGGATTGGCAATTCTCCATTTTTGGAATTTTCCATGTTAAACCTTTTTAACACCTTTTCCAAGTACGTACACTGGCTTAACCCTATCAATTTCCTCTTTCTATCTCTAAGTATTCTTATCCCGAGGATATAAGTAGCTTCTCCTAGGTCTTTTATGGCGAAACACTTCCCGAGCCAAGCCTTAACATCTTGCAAGGTCGGAATGTCGTTTCCCATGAGCTGTATGTCATCAACATACAGCACTAGGAAAGTGAATATACTCCCACTAGCCTTGACATATACACAGGACTCATCTTCACTCCTGGAGAAACCAAACTCTTTGACTTTCTCATGGAAGCAGAGATTCCAGCTGCCAGATGCTTATTTCAATCCGTAGATTGATCTTTCAAGCTTACATACTTTATCAGGGTGCTTTGTGTCTACAAAACCTTCTGGCTGATTCATATAAACATCCTCAGTCAGTTTCCCGTTAAGGAAAGCGGTCTTGACATCCATCTGCCAAATTTCATAATTATGAAATGCAGCTATGGCAAGCATTATCCTGATTGACTTGATCTTGGCTACTGGTGAGAAGGTTTCATCATAATCAACCCCCAGGGTCTGAGTGAATCCCTTTGCAACCAGCCGAGCTTTATAAGTATGTAGTTTTCCATCCATGTCGGTCTTCTTCTTGAAGATCCATTTGCATCCGACTGTCTTTCGACCTGGTACATTGTCAACCAAGTTCCAAACTTGATTGTCATACATGGACTTTATCTCGCTGTCCATTTCCTCTTTCCACTTGGCAGACTCGAGGCCTGCCACTGCTTCGCGGTAGTTAGCTGGCTCATCCAAATTAGTCAATGTACGATCACTGACCAACGTGTCACCGTCCGAAGTAATATGGAAACCATAGAACTCGGGCGGCATGCTAACTCTACCCAAACGCCTAAGGGGCAATGATATGTCGGTGGGTCCAACAGGAACCTCTTCCTCATGTTGGTGGCTAGTTTCCTCTAAGGTTGGTTCATCGGTCGTCTCCTGAATTTCATCGAGATCGATTGTACTCCCACTGTCCTCTTTGGAAATGAGTTCTCTCTCTCGAAAGAACCCCCTTCTTGCCATAAAGACCATGTCCTCGCTTGGTCTGTAGAACAAGTATCCAAAAGACTGTTTCGGGTATCCGATGAAGAAACACCTTTCACTTCTTTCCGAGAGCTTATCCGAAGTCTTTTGTCTTACGAAAGCTTCACAGCCCCAGACTTTGATGTGTGCCAACGAGGGAACTTTCCCCGTCCACATCTCGTGCGGTGTTTTCACAACCTTCTTGGTTGCGACAAGATTTAGGATATGGGCGGCAGTCTCTAAGGCATACACCCATAAATGTATTGGAAGTGAAGCTCGAGTCATCATGGAACGAACCATGTCCAACAAGGTTCGGTTTCGTCTCTCGAAGACACCGTTCAACTGAGGTGTCCTCGGAGGCGACAACTGTGAAACAATTCCACATTCCTTAAGATAATCGAGAAACTCGATACTAAGATACTCACCGCCTCTATCGGATCTAAGCATCTTTATCTTTCAGCCCAATTGATTTTCTGCTTCATTTTTAAATTCTTTGAACTTTTCAAAGGTATCCGACTTGTTCTTGATTAAGTAGATATACCCATATCTACTAAAATCATCGGTAAAGGTCACATAGAACCATGTGCCATCTTTCGTGGTTGTTCTGAAAGGACCACACACATCTGTGTGTATGATATCCAACAGACCTTCACCTCTTTCAAAGGAACCTTTGAATGATGATTTTGTCATCTTGCCAAGCAAGCAAGATTCGCACACATCATCCGACCCGAGGTCGAATGATTCCAACACTCCATCCTTTTGGAGTTGGGCGATGCGTTTCTTGTTGATATGGCCAAGACGGCAGTGCCACAGACATGCCTTTTCTACACCGCTTGAAGCATCAATAGTTAAAACAGTTTTACCACAATTGTCAACACACATAATAGATTCATGCACTCCATCACATGGCATAGCATTAAATATAAAAACATCATTTTTGAAAACCGAAATTGAACCATTCAATTTATTAAATTCATAATAAAAGCCTTGTCTAAATAAAACATGAAAATAAATTATGTTCTTAGCCATATCTGGTGCATAGCAACAATTATGTAAATCTAATCTAACTCCACTACTCAGCATCAGTCCATAGATACCGATCTTGGTAACAGGTGACGTTCGCCTATTTCCCATGACCAGGTTCAATTTCCCATGCTCCAGCTCCCTACTTTCCTCTAGGCCCTGCAAATCAGAACAGATGTGAAAACCACATCCCGTGTCAAGGACCCAAGAACGGGAAAAAGATGAGTTATTAGATATAGAATATGTACTTGCTTGTCACGGTTTTACTTTACCGTCCTTGATGTCCTGCAGATACGTTGGGCATCTTCTCTTCCAATGACCCTTTTGCTTGCAGTAAAAGCAGTCAGCCTCTTTGGGATTCGTGACGTGTGGAATGCTGGAAGAATTGGCTCTCGGCGCATTGCTGGATGACCCGACATGAGTCTTTTCCCTCCAGTTTTGCTTAGGAGGGCCCTTCCTTTTCTTTCCCTTGTCATATCCAATAGCTAGGACAGGCGGGTTGGCCGGGAGCACACTTTTCCCTTTCATCCCATCCTCTGCAGTACGAAGCATGCTGTGGAGTTCAGCCAAAGTTGCCTGACTGTTGTTCAGATGATAAGCCAGTGTGAACTGGTCATAAGAACCGGGTAGAGAATTTAGCACAATGTCAACTGCCAAATCCTCATGAACAGGCATCTCCAACTTTCTAAGCCTTTCAACATAGCCCTGCATTCTTTGCACGTGAGTGCAGATGGACTCTTCATCCCGAGGCTTGCCATTTGTGAAAGCTTTAACCACCTCACGCCTTTCGATACGCTCCTGCTTGCGGAACTTTTCCGCGAGCTCTTTGTGCATCTCGTAAGGCCAGTAGTCCTCATAAATCCGCTGCAGTTCAGGTTTCATGGTGGCGATTAATGCAAACTCTAGTGTTGGACTGATTCTCTGAATGCTGGAATCCTCGACCTGAGCTCACAACAATAAAGAAACTGGGTCAGACGCACTCCGGGAGGCGATCCCGGGAGGGCGCTCCGATGATTAAGTTAGTATGGTGATCGGAAAGTATGGAGAGAATACGGGAAAGGATAAGATAAAGTGGTTATGCGATGATGATCTCACCAAGGGCGTGATCATCATATACCGTTATACCTGCGAGGGGACCACTTGTCAGTTAAAGGTGGATCTTTTCCTTATTGGTTGATCGTCTGGCACTGACTGTGATTGGTTCATTCCTCTGGCCAGGTGGTAGTTCGGGGACCACCTGATTCGTTCGTGCCTAAATGGTTCGCACGATGACCGTTACAGGGTGACGTGTTATTCTAGCATTGGTACATGTGTCAATCAGCCATTTAGCGACTGTCGAGTCGGATAAGGTCCATCCAGGCCTCTGGCGGCTGGCTGTCTGTCTGAATGCTGGCGGGCCGTGCTGCTGGCGTGCTGGTGGGAAGCTTGTGCGTATCCGTGTGATATACCATCAAGTCCCCCCAGTCTTGTTAGTCAAGGCGATGACGTGGTCTAGTTTTGACTAGCAAGATTAGAAAAAGGCGGTTCGCTTTCCGAAGGAATCGGCATTATTATGGTTGACGTGAGTGATGTGACTTGTCCGTTCCCATCATTAGGAACGATTTTCGATTTCCCGCTTCCTTTCTCATCCTCTTAGGGTTATTAATTTCTCTTTCTCCGTTTTACTCTTTTCCTTACTCACTTTCAATTTTCTTCTGTTATCTTCTCTCTCGTGCTCTTCTCCCCCTTTTCGTCTTAAAAAATGGCTGAACACGATCGTCAGGAGATTCCGGACGATGTTTACGGACCTTTAGTAGAACGATATGGTTTTCAACCGGAAGATGGGGTCCTCCTTCCTGATGCCGATGTAGGGTTTTCTTTGCCTCCCGATGGGAAAACTGGCGTTTACTTAAAAACTTTTGATGCCGGATACCGTCTTCCAACATCCGACTTTATGGATGAAGTTCTGCATCGTGACAACGTTGGTTTGCACCAGTTGACATCAAACTCTGTTAATAAGATAGTGGCCTTCGAGCTTTTGTGCCGTGGTTTAGGTATTATGCCCGATTTCTTTGTTTTCAAGCATTTTTTTGCCTCGCTGCCTCTGGGGAAAACTATGCCTTTTATAGAAGGACTTCCGTTCATACATTGATTCCGGAGCCCAAGTATTCTCCTAAAAACTGGCAGGATAAATGGTTGTGGGTTAATCTTTCGCGTGTTGGTAAAGTGTATTATCGGACTGGCGCTGCTTCTAATCAAATTCCTAAATTATATCCCCATCAAGAACAGGTAGTAAAAACCCTAAACGGTTTTCGAGTCGTTCCAGAGGAGTTTCCAAAATTCATTCTGGCCGGAGGAGGCCTGAGTACAGCATGGCGTCTGCGAGGGAAGATGTCGGAGTTTTATGTACTGCGAAAAAGTATAGATCGTCCTTTTCCTGCTTTGTTTTGGTTTAAATTTTTTTTTATATATATTTTTTCTTTTTGCCTTGTAGATGCTCCGTGTAAAGTGCCTTTCGAAGACGTTCTTGCCAAGGAATGGGGAAAAGGGGAACTGAAGTATCAAGAGGTTGATCTTGTTGACAAAGTGGCTCCATCATTTGCGTTTCGCAATCCGGATGTTGCTGCACGGGTTAAAGAGGTGCATGATTTGGGTGACAAAAAGACTGGTGAGGGTGCCTCCGGGAATATTCCTTTGATTGACACAAAGGTTGGGGGTTGTCGAAGGGTAATCGTGAGGAGTCTGTTGAGCCGATACAAGATAGCAAAGAAGGTATTCTAAGGGGGTCTGCTAGGTTGGCGCATAAGAGGAAGTTGGCGTGGGAGTCAATGGGGGGAGTCGAGAATCCTCCAGACATGAGGTTGGTGAGGAGGGTAAATCGTCGCCATTTGCTAAACAAATTGAAGGAGGATGATCTCTGTGTAATAGATATCCCTGATGATGAGGGGACAAAAGCTGGTATAAATAAAACCTCTGCGGGGTCCGAGAGTATTGGTGGTGAAAGTCATGAGGAGGAGTTATCCTTTGACCCGAAAATCTTGTCCGGGTCTGGCGGGGTGAAGGGTTTTGGAGGCGACGTAGATGGTTCTTCTGATGCTGGTGCTGGGGGTGAAGATGGTTCTGGGGCTGGTGGGAGTGACGGTGCAGCTTTGAATACTCGTGTGTTTACCGATTTCTCTTCTTTGCCATTCGTTCCTGAGTGGAAACTTGTTAATGGATCGCGCTTGTTTCCTCAAGAGAACGCTGTTGATTTTGCTCTTCATGCGTTCCCACCGGCTGCAGAGGCCGAGATGGAAAATTTTTCTCACGAGAATCTGGTGAGTACGCTTAGGTTTGCTTCTGCGCAGTCTGCTTATTACTTGGCAGCTGCGGCTAAGAGGATAGAGCGCCTATCATCCTCCTCCTCTCTTCAAGAATCTTTAAAACTTGAGGCTCGGAATGCTCTAAGTGAAAATGCTCGTTTACTTGAGGCGAACAAAGAATTAGAAAGCCAGATTGTCCGGCTGGAGGCTGCTGCTCGCCAATTCGACAGCAAATGTGAGATATTGGTCGCAGAAAAAATGTCCGTGGAAGAGCAAATGGAGAGACTTAATCGGGATAATGAGGCCCTGATGATTCGGTTGGAGAATGTGGATGCTGAGCTGTGTGAGAAAGATCGTCTTTTAGAGGAGAAGGGGGTCGCTTTGAAAGCGGTAGAAGAGGATCTTAAGTGGGTTGTGGAAGAAGGTGCCGCCAGGATCGTGGAAATGGTTTTCCTAATTCCCGAATTTATACACGGGATTAATCGCATTCGCCGAACAAGCTATGTGGCTGGAGAAGAAGCGGGTAGGCGCGGTCTTCGCCAGGAATTAAAGATTGAGGGTCTGGATATCGGGGAGGGGAGTTCGGCGTCTGAGTGTGCTAGGGAGGTCGATGATGCGATGGAAGAGTTCGCGACTCTTGACTATGCAGGTTTGCTGAGTTTGGGAGAGCTTGGAGTGGATGGCTTGAAGGAGTTGCTCAAGGTGGAAGCTGACGGGTGAGGCATTTGTTTACATCTTTCGATATGGTTGTAATGATATTTCTAGATAATTTGTTTTGTTTTAACAGCTATGGACAAATGTTCTGTTTATGTGTGGTGGACAAGGATATGTTTGTATGTTAACTTTGCTTGGTTGGATGTGTTTAGAAGCTGTTTTTCTTGTGAAATGGTATTTGGATGTTTATGTTGTATCTATTCTTTTTTGAATATGGTGGGTATCAATGTAGGTGGTGTTTGGTTGGTTGCTTTGTGATGTGTTTTGATGTGAGTAACATATGACCGGTTGTGTTAAGTTGTGACTTAATACGAGTGGTGCTCGGCCATGTTGTATTAAGTTGTGACTTAATACGAGTGGTGCTTGGCCATGTTGTATTAAGTTGTGACTTAATACGAGTGGTGCTCGGCCATGTAGTTTTAAGTTGCGACTTATTACGAGTGGTGCTCGGCCATGCTGTATTAAGTTGTGACTTAATACGAGTGGTGCTCGGCCATGTTGTATTAAGTTGTGACTTAATACGAGTGGTGCTCGGCCATGTAGTTTTAAGTTGCGACTTAATTATTACGAGTGGTGCTCGGCCATGTTGTATTAAGTTGTGACTTAATACGAGTGGTGCTCGGCCATGTAGTTTTAAGTTGCGACTTATTACGAGTGGTGCTCGGCCATGTAGTTTTAAGTTGGCTGGGTGATCAGGTTAGCCAACGGTTTTCAAGTTGTGATTTAATATGACGGTTTTTGATATGTACAAACAAGAGTGTCATAATATGGAGTTTTCAGAACTCAATTCTTTGCAACATTTAATCCATTACATTTCTTGTTAGGGAGGAAATAAAAGTATGTTGCAATCAGCTGTTCAAGTTGCCTGGTGTTGGTCTTTTTAGAAATGGAAGGTTTTTAGGTGCTGGATGTTCCATGTTCTTGGTATTGGGTTGCCGTCCATGGTTTCTAGTATGTAAGCTCCATTCCGGTGTGCCTCTATTACTTTGTATGGGCCTTCCCAAGTTGGGCCCAGCTTCCCTCGTGGTTGGGCGTGGCTGACTTCATTCTTTCGTAATACCAAGTCGCCTACTTTAAATGCCCTTCCTTTCACTCGTCTGTTATAGTATCTCTCTGTGTTAGACTTGTATCTCGCCTGTCTGACGTTGGCTAGTTCGTGTCTTTCTTCCAGTAGATCCAAATTGTGTCTTAGATCCTCCTCCGTCCTTTCAGTGTCAAAGGCTGAGACCCGCAAGGAGGTTATGGAAAGTTCCGGCGGGAGCATTGCTTCTGATCCGTACACAAAACTAAATGGTGTTTCTTGTGTGCTAGTTCTTGGAGTTACCCGGTAGGACCAAAGGACGCTTGGTAGCTATTCCACCCAGTTGCCTTTGGCTTTTCCCAGCCTTTTCTTGATTCCATTTACCATGGTGCGATTAGTTACTTCCGTTTGGCCATTAACTTGTGGATGGGAAACCGATGTGAACTACTGTCGGATTTGCCTTTCCTCGCACCATCCACGAAAGGGGTTCTCGGCAAATTGTAGCCCGTTGTCACTAATTAGCACTCGAGGGGTGCCGAACCTAGTGAGTATATATTTCCACATAAACTTGATGATGCTACGTCCAGTTATGGAAGCTACCGGTTCCGCCTCTACCCATTTGGTGAAATAGTCCACTGCTACAATTAAGAATTTCACCCTCCCTGGAGCTTCCGGGAAAGGTCCAACGATGTCAATACCCCATTGGAAGAATGGCCATGGGCTTGTTATGCTTGTGAGGGGGGCTGCGGGTAGATTCTGTGTTGGAGAAAAAGTCTGGCATTCTATGCACTTGCGTGTTATCTCCATCGCGTCGGCATGGATATCGGGCCAATAGAATCCCATTCGCAAGATTTTGCCCGTTAGTGCCCTTGCTCCTTCATGGGCCCCTGCCAGCCCAGAATGTATCTCATTTAATGCGCAGCATCCTTCTTCTTTTGTTATACATTTTAGCCAAGGGGTCAAGTATCCTTTTTTGTAAAGATTCCCTTCAATTATTGCAAAGTTGGGGGCTTTGACTCGAATCTTACGAGCTTCTGTGTCATCCTCTGGCAGAGTCCCATGCTGGAGGTATTCCATGAATGGAGTACTCCAAGTCGGCGATTCTTCTGATGTCACATTGACTTGTCTTTCCTTGATGCTACTTTCATGTAGTACCTCGACCAACACTTTTTTAGTCAGATGATCGAATGACGTTGAGGCTAGTTTACTTAGGGCATCAGCCCGTCTGTTTTCTGACCGGGGAATTTGTTTGATTGAGAAATTGTCAAAAGATTTTATTAGCTTTTTCACCGCCTCTGTGTATTTTTGCATGCGTTTGTCTCTGGCTTCATATTGACCATTTATCTGGTTCGTCACCAATAAAGAATCACTCAAGGCTGTCACTCGTGTGGCCCCGTTTTCAATCGCTAGCCGAAGTCCTGCTAGCAGGGCTTCGTATTCTGCTTCATTGTTTGATGTTCGAAAGTCGAAGCATAATGCGTACGTAATCTCTTCACCTTGAGGACTTTTCAAAATCAGACCAGCTCCTAATCCTTCTTTTCCGGCCGCTCCATCGGTGAACAAAGTCCACTCACATAACTGTTCCTTGGTTGGAGAATGAGGGGTAGTCGATGTTTCTGTGGCTGGTTGGTCAGAGACTTCAATTAAGAAATCTGCCAGCGCCTGTGCCTTGATGCCTATACGAGACCTGTAAGTGAGGGCGTGTTCTCCCAGCTCTATGGCCCATTTGGCTAGTCTTCCGGAATTTTCTGGTTTCAGGAGAATCTGCTTAAGTGGCTGACTGGTAAGTACTTCAATGTGGTGCGCTTGGAAATATCGGCGGAGACGTCTGGCAGCATGTACAAGTGCTAGAACCAATTTTTCGAGCATTGGGTAGTTGATTTCCGGGCTTTGGAGTGCTCGGCTAACGAAATATACTGGGAGTTGTATATTGTTTCTTTCCACTACTAATACCGCTGAGATGGCTTCATGTGATGCCGACAAATACATGGATAATGTTTCCCCCGGGATGGGGCTGGCCAACGTGGGCAAGTTGCTTAGTGCTTACTTAAGATTTTGGCAAGCTTCGTCAGCTGCCACTGTCCATCTGAATCCTTCCTTGCCGACTTCTCCTTTTAGCATGTTGAAGAGTGGTAGAGCCTTCTCTGCTGATTTTGCAATGAATCGCCCTAATGCTGTTAACTTTCCATTCAATGTCTGCATGTCTTTTAGTGTGGCTGGTGGTTTGGTTTCGAGGGCGTCTTGTACTTTAGTTGGATTAGGGAGTATACCTTGATTTGTCACGTAATATCCCAAGAAATGACCTTCCTCCACCCCGAATGCGCATTTCGCGGTGTTCAGCTTCATCTTGGCCTGCTCTAATGTTTTTAATGTCTCTTCTATGTCCGTTATCAATGTAGTTTCTTCCAAACTTTTTATTACCATATCATCGACATAGACTTCAATGTTTCGCCCAATTTGATTGCGGAATAAATGGTCCACCAACCGTTGGCACGTTGCGCCTGCATTCTTTAGCCCAAAAGGCATTTTCCGGTAGCAGAAAGTTCCTCGATCAGTATAGAATGTTGTTTTCTCTTCGTCCTCTTTTTTCATTTGTATTTGGTGATAACCCTTATACGCGTCTAGGAAGCATTTCCATTGAAAACCTTGAAGTGATTCAACTTTTTGATCTATTTCTGGAAGAGGGTAGCAATCCTTGGGACAAGCTTTGTTTAAGTCTGTGTAATCTATACACATCCTCCAGCTTCCGTCACTCTTCCTGACCATTACCGGGTTAGCAATCCAGTCAGGGAAAATGGCTTCCCTCAGTATTCCCGCTGCAACTAATTTGGTCACCTCTGTATTAATTGCCATGTTTCGCTCACCTGCCTGGCCCCTCTTTTTTTGTTTGATTGTCTTACTTCCTGGTTTAACATTTAAGCTGTGCTCTAGTACTTCTCTGTCCACTCCCATCATATCTGCGGGCTCCCATGCAAACACGTGTTTATATTGCTTAAGGAGAAAAATCACTTTCTTTCTCGTAATCGTGGACAGACTGGTGCCGACACGGATCAGTTGCTCGTGGTAATCCTGATTAATGATCTCTTGGTTATTTGATCCTTCAGTCCTGGCCTTCTTGACAGGTCTGATAATATCTTTTGGTTGCATCACTTGACAGAAGCTCAGATTCTGGGGGCTTATGGCTAGAACGCAGGCTACTCCATTCGGTGTTCTGAATTTCAAGAGGCCATGTACTGTGGATGGTACCGCCCCAAATTTTAGTAACCCTGGCCTTCCTAGAATCATATTATGTTCTGATGGTGCTCTCACGACCACGAATTCAATGAGTGATGTTTTATGGAGTTTTCCATCGAAACTCTTCAACGTGAATGGTAGAGAGATGGTTCCAATTGGCCATATGCTGTGACCTGTGAACCCTACGAGTCGTCCTCTAGTAGGTTTTAGTTCTTCTTTGATGACTTGTGGTAATAAATTGAAACAGTGTTCGTGTATGATGTCGGCAGCACTTCCGCCATCTACGTATACTCTGTGGATCTTGATGTTTTGAATATGTCCGGTCAGTATTAGAGGGTTATCTCCCTGCCAGCTTTCAGGTCTTGGGTCGTTGACTGAAAAACTTAAGTTTAGGGGACCGTCGTTGTGATGTGTGCGTTCTCCATTGGAGCGGTCATATCGCTTCTGACTGGTCCGGATGGCTAGGATCTCGAGGGCCTTTCCTCCGGCCGTATTATCCTTTCTTCCTCTTTCAGCTTTTCTTTCCGCCTCAAATTGTTCTCGTAATATTTTTGCTGTTTCTACCAGGTTACCTTTCAAATTTTTCTCTTCCATGTCTTTCTTCAGCATGGCACAATCATTGGTGTCATGAGCCCTGCTCTTATGGTACTCGCAGTATTTTTGTCTACTGTCTAGCAGTTTGCCTGCAGTGGGTTCTTTAACCGCGTAGATGTCTGCCTGCCTATTCCGAGGTTCTTCCCGGTAGAGTGGGTTAAATCGTCGTGGAGGTCTTCCTTCCCTTGGAGGGAGGTTGAAATGGTCCTGGCGGCGACTGTGAGAGTAGCGGTCGTATCGCTTGTGCTGGCCGTCGGTTGCTGCTTTGAGGTACTGTTGTTTCTCCGCTGTGCCTTCTTCCTATCTAATGAACCTTTCGACTCGCTCCTTCAGCTCGTGCCGGGTTTGCGGTGGTCGGCCCAGGAATTTTCAGGATAACGGTCCTCGTAACAATCCCCAAGTGAACGCTCCCGTCACCATGCGGTCATCCTGCCCCGGGACGTCTAGGGTAACTATGTTGAATCGCTTGAAATAATCTTTCACAGACTCGCCCTCTCGCTGTTTACAGCCCATTATAGCGTGGTTATCGCCTCTATATTTGCGTAGTTGCATGAAATTTGTGAGGAATAGTTGTTTTAATTGTTCAAAGTTGTATATGCTGTTTGGTGCTAAGCTTTTGAACCATGCGCCCGCGTTGCCGTCCAGTGTTGTTGGGAAATACGTGCACCAAAAGCGTTGATCTAACTTCAGCGAGGTCATGTGCCATTCATAAGTATCGATATGACTGTCCGGGCATGTGGTTCCATTGTATACCTTCAACGTTGGGAGTTTGGCGGTACTTGGGATCTCGTAATCCAAGAGCTCTTTGACAAAAGGAGAGCGTGGTGTGGTGATTGTCGGAATTGGGTTCAATGTTTGAGGCTGAAACGATTGGTAGAATGGCACGAATGGGTATTGTGGCGTCATGTACGGTGTGTTTATTATTGGGGCAGTAGGGAAACTGTTGACGTAAAATGGTGGTGGGGTGAACTGAACTGGAGGAGTGGAGGTACTTACGAAGAAACTTTGAGGTACAGTGGGTGTTGGAGTTGGGGTTGACGGTGTTCCTGAGGCAAACAGTGGTGGAAAAGGCGGTAAAAAACTTGCCGATACTGGGGTTGATGTGGATGTTCCCGCCGTTGTTAGAGTGACTAATGGGGGTGGAAATAACGATTGTGTTGCCGGTGGCCTTGTGTGGAGGAAAGGATTAACATAAGGTAGTGACGGCGGCATTAGGGTTGGCATCGGGGTCTGCCATGGCGAGGCGGTTGTGATGGACGGTGCAGTCGCCGGAGTGGGAGGTGTCACAGCTCCTAGGGACTGTATGGGTCGTACTGGACTTCGCTGGGCGTCGTCCTGTTGACTTCCAGATGAAGTCGCCATTCAGGATTAGGAGATTGTAGTTCTTTGCTTCGTCACACAAGTGGATGGCGCCAATGATGCAAACTCTAGTCTTGGACTGATTCTCTGAACGCTGGAATCCTCGACCTGAGCTCACAACAATAAAGAAACTGGGTCAGACGCACTCCGGGAGGCGATCCCGGGAGGGCGCTCCGATGATTAAGTTAGTATGGTGATCGGAAAGTATGGAGAGAATACGGGAAAGGATAAGATAAAGTGGTTATGCGATGATGATCTCACCAAGGGCGTGATCATCATATACCGTTATACCTGCGAGGGGACCACTTGTCAGTTAAAGGTGGATCTTTTCCTTATTGGTCGATCGTCTGGCACTGACTGTGATTGGTTCATTCCTCTGGCCAGGTGGTAGTTCGGGGACCACCTGATTCGTTCGTGCCTAAATGGTTCGCACGATGACCGTTACAGGGTGACGTGTTATTCTAGCATTGGTACATGTGGCAATCAGCCATTTAGCGACTGTCGAGTCGGATAAGGTCCAGCCAGGCCTCTGGCGGCTGGCTGTTTGTCTGAATGCTGGCGGGCCGTGCTGCTGGCGTGCTGGTGGGAAGCTTGTGCGTATCCGTGTGATATACCATCAGCGATCATGATGCAAGCCACTTTGGTTGCATCATCAGAATGTTTGGTGTACGAGGCGATTTCCTCGGGAGTTACAGTATCAAGGTCAACATCAACAAGCTCGGTTTCCAGAACATACTCTTTATGTTCAAACCTTAAAGCCATTTTGATGTTGCGGATCCAGTCATTGTAGTTAGAGCCGTCTAACGTCACTTTTTAGCATAATGACAGAATCGAGGTGACACTACCGAAGTTCGAGTGGGGAACGGATTGTTCAGAAGACATCTGAATAAGAAGAAGATAGTTTTAATTAGACACTTAATAAAAATCCTTATATTCACCCAAGAATAAATATAAGGCTAGGATCCTATAATAACAATCTACAATATCGAAGAGAGATGTCGTAATCTATATTGTAAATTTTATAAGGTAGGCGAATGACGATTCAGCCAATTCTACCGCGGAAAAATAATCTTATTATGATGGAATTCCTAGTTTCATTGAGATTTACCGAACTGTTCGATAGCATGTTTGAATCTCGGGAATGCCCCGCTGTTTGTGACTGGGATACTGAGGATCACAAACCGGGTGTGAATAACCATGCAAATTGCTCGGTACTCTTGAAGTCAATTGTCATCTCTAATTAACGTGCCGGTTAACCACACACGCTCCGTTAATAATGACAAAATCAAGAAACCCATTGCGACTCTTTGTGAACCCCAGTTGGTGTGCCGGTAAACCACACACGCTCCACCAACGTTCCATAAAGTGCAATGTGCCATTTCATGGATTAGCACCAATTCACATTTTATAAACCTAAAGTAACTAGATTGGGATTTGATTAAGGTTCTAATACTTTCAATTATAGCATTATACTTTTAAGAGGCTTAGCGGTTCTATCAAACCCGTTCGGCTAACGACACTCGACTGACCAGGAGAGCGGTGGGTAAGAGTAGATACCCATTAGACTGTCATTTTATAGGCAGTCGCCTTATACCCTCTTTATAGGACATTTTTGTGAATGAGGCCTACTAATGGTAAGACTAACCAATTTTCTTATATATAAATATTAACTTTTAATGTTAAATATATAAGATATATTTTAATCTTATTAAAATATTTTAGAATTAATTATTTCACTAATTTTCGCAAATTTTAGCTAATTTTTGAAAATTTTAAATTAATTCTTTAAACTGATTTAATTTATCTTTTAATTAACAATTAACTAAATTAATTAAATGTAAGATAGATATTATGAAATTAATCAAATTAATTTTTCTATCTAGGTCCCTATGGTGATCGAAAATCACAAGCCAAAACAAGAAGGGTTCAAGTTATTTTAATTAATCCAATTACCAAGAATAACAACATACTTATATGGCAAGCAAATCTAGAAATCAAGGGGGACCATTAGGGCATGGGGGCTAGGGTTAGGAAACCCTAGCCAAGCCGTCGACTATCAAGCCTCCCAAGGAGGCATTTTTGCAAAACACCTCAAGGCAAGAATCAAGCATGCAGTTTATATCAATTCATAAGAAAAACAAGCCTATGCTCTGATACCACTGAAGGGTTTCTATGCAAACAATGAACACAAAAATTCCTATGGTTCACATGCAACCCTAATATGATCTATGTTTTCTTCTATGAAGATAATAAACTAAAAACCCTAAAGGATACAATTCATTTCTAAATATTAATTAAGAAAACCAACCTTTGATCTTATGATCCTTGAAGCAAGCAGCAAAAGAATCCTGCCTCAAATGCAAGAAATACCTAAGCAATGGAGAAATCAGTCCAGCAGAGTAACACAGAGAGAGAGGAGGCATGGGAAAAGAGGTGCCCAGGGGGTTCCTTATATAGCCTCCTAGGGTTACACCTGAAACCCTAGAAAGCCTCCAAATGGACAAGGCTTTTGACCACTTGGACCAGGCTTCCCAAAACCCTAATTAGGGTTTCGCCAAACCCTGGAGGAGCCTCCCCGATGGCGCCATTTTGGTCCCTGGTTTTTACCTGGCTAGTTATTTAACTATTGAATAAATGCCAACCAGTCCCTGCACCTTTTATTAATTAATTTAATCTATATTGAACTATACATTTATCCTCCAGCTATGAGGGTGACAACGCCTAGTGATATCAAGTATTTTAGGCGTTGTTGAGCCCTATTCTTAATGAAATTATATCATATATATCTTGGTATTCTCACTTTTCGTGCTAGTACTTGTTTGGAAGGAAAGAATGAAAACATGGACTAAAAGCGTGCAAATTGGAGAAGTTTGGAAAGGAATAAAAAATCAGGGAAATACGTACGCGTGCCGCGGAATTCACAATGGTGCGATGCGGGTTCAAGGCGGTGGAACACATTCAAATGCCGATAAAACGGGAGAAGATTAGTACGCGCGCCGCGGGATCCCTATTTGCGCGACGCGGTTGCGGGAAATTTGCAACTATAAATAGAGGCATTTCCAGCCGAAAACCCGAGCAAAGACCGGGTGAAAAATCGACCTTGAAGGGCTTTGACTCCAAGATTAAGCTTCACCAACCTCTTAATTGGTATTTCTTTGTTTTTGAGTTTAATTTCATTTAGCTAGTTAGTAGTAAGCATTAGCTAGTATCCTTAGGAGTGACACCCACTGATATTGAGCTTTAGTTTCTGTTTTTGCAACATTTGGTTACTGTTTGTATTCCTGGAATTGAGTTTGGTTAATGAGAAGCATTTAGTTACAAGTAATATTGTTTTTTCGGTGTTTTAATGCTTGTGTTTGGTTTTGAAAGATTGTGTTGTGTTTGGATGTGTTTGAGACCTTGTTTGGGACTGTTTCTTTTGCTGATTTCAGTTGCCAACTAAGTTAGTTTTGGGTATTGAACTTTGGCTAGTAACTGTTCAGTTGAACCTTAGCTATTGGTTTAGTTTATGCCCTGTTCTATGTTTGGTTGTTTTGGATGCCTTTGTTTACTTCTGATTCAGAGATGTACTTCTGATTTCAGAAAGTAACTAGGTTTGTTTGAACTTAACTTAGCTTATGCTTGGCTTGAATTTGTTTGTTTATTGTTTTTGGGTAATAGTAGTCAAGAACTTAGGAACTAGATGCTCTGACTGTAGCGTGACACTACAAGTTGGTAATCTGTCACATGTCTGACCACGTAGCTCCTGCGGATCGACCCTGACTACCACTGTGCTAGTGTGTGTTAGGTTATTTTCTCTTATTTTTGACCGCACGACGACCTAGGCGTGTCAAATTTTGGCGCCGTTGCCGGGAAGCTGTGAGCTCAGATTAGGTGACTTTTAGGATCCTTTAGTTTTTGAGTTTCATTTTGGGTAGTATTTTGATTTTTTTTCGGGCGTATTGCATTAATGCATACATACCCACAGGGGTGAGCAACTATCCCCTTTGCGTTTTGATCCTGAGATTGAGCGAACCGCGTGCAGAATCCATGCACGTAGGCGTTCCAATATCATAAGTTTTAGTAACACCAGTAGTAGTTTAGAACATGTTGCCCAGGAACCCTCGGGTGAGGCAACGGGATGTCGTTTATTCCCCCAGTTTCAGAGTTTCATTTCGGGAGCACGAGTACTTCTGGTGGTGCAGTTTCAGCCCCAGCACCCATACCATCATGCACTCTGCCATCTATTCCACCATTTACACCTGTATCACAACCACAATCTACCAATCCATTCACTTCTGCTATGTCCTGGGGAGTGCAGGCCTGTGAGGGTACCCCAGTGCCTAGACAGCAGACGCCTACTTCTCAACCTTTTTCACAACCACAACCATCACTCTTTAAACCTCAACCTACTTTTCAACCTACACAACCACAACAATACCAACAACCTCCTCAGCAACAGTACCATTATCCAGAGGCAGAGGAGAGATATGATGAGGAAGATGAAGGTTGGGTTCCACCACAGCAACCCTGGAACAGAGGTCGGGGACCTCCCAAAAGAACACAGCAACATCAACAACCACCAGGTCAGCAGGGGTATAACGATCATCACACATACGGTAATCCTGCTCAACCTTTATATTTCGCACAACCGAGAAGGCAATCGGTTGCATCACATTTCCAGCCACGGGAATATGATGATTCGTCGCCAATTTATATTCCTGATAACATTGAATCTCAAGTAGAAATAAGACCTCAGTTGTTAGGGATATTACCAGAGTTTAGGGGGTACAAGCAGGACGACCCATACAATCATTTATACGAGTTTCTCGCTATTTCCAATGCTAACAACCCTAGAAACACTAATAAGAACATATTTAGGCTTAGGTTATTTCCATTTACTCTTAAGGATAAAGCCAAATACTAGTTTACCTCCTTGCCACCAAATAGCATCACGACATGGGATCAGCTCAAGGCCAAGTTCCTACAGGAGTTCTATCCAGCTAGCAAGACAACGGAAATTAGGAGGATTATTCAGGACTTTCAGCAAAAGCCAGGGGAGGCTTTCCACGAAGCATTTGATCGGTTAAAAGAGTTATTATGATCCTGCCCGCATCACGAGGTTCCCAGGTGGCAGCTAGTTAAATTGTTCTTTGAAGGAGTCAGCGAAATGCATCAGGCTATGATAAATGCCTCATCAAGTGGGACATTTATGTGGCAAGACCCAGAAGAAGCCTGGCAGTTCTTGGAACAATTAAGCAATGGCTCCAAAGCAAATTTTTCTACAAGGAAGACTGTAGGTACGGCAGCAGCAGTGGGAGTCGATGCCGACTGGAAGAAGGAAGTAAAAAAGGAAATGAGTGAATTAAATAAGAAATTTGACAGGCTCATGTCAACGCTGCAAAATGGACCGTAGGATCCATCACAAGGAGGTCAAGGAGGACCGAAAACTCAGGAGGCAAACCAAGTTTATGGCCAGGGTCAAGGCCAGTATAATAATGGACGACCCTATAGGCCATATAATCAAGGGCAGCAGCAAAACTTCAATAATCAGAGGCAAAATAATTACCAAGGTCAATCAACCAATCAGCCTAGACCATATCAGTCTGCAAACAATAATGGAAACGCAATTGGGAGTGGCAACTACAATAACAATAGGGGGCCCAATAATGTTGTTAACAATGCCCCAGGGACTCAAGAAGATATGGTTGCAAAAATGTATGAAATGGTCAGTGCTACTCAGCAGCAGTCCCAAGCTAATGCAAAAGCTATTGCAAACATGGAAAGGCAAATTGGCCAGATGGCTGAGGATCAGCGAAAAAGAGATAATGGAAAGCTGCCAAGTGCCACTGAAGTCAATCCAACTCATGGGCAGCGGGCTGGAAAGGAGCATGTTAACACAGTCGAGTCTGAATGGAGAAAGGTCACATTGGAGGATTTACTGGAATCAGGGAGTGAGGTAGAGCTTGAAGGAAAAGCTCAAGAGAAGGACGAAAGTAAGAAAGAGAATAAGGAAGAAAAGGAAATTCCTGTTGAGGAGGGAACTCAACCAAAAGTGGACAAGGAGGTCTACGAGGAAAAGCAGTCAGTGATAGCAGGAATCAAGCAAAGAAAAAAGGATAATAAAGGGAAAAGAAACAGGAAGCGCCTGAATCTACAGGGCCATCGATAAACCAACCTTTGTGGAATGAACTCAAGGACGCTCTTGAGGACACAAGAATTCTTCAGGAGATGTGCAAGGAAAATGGAGAAAGTAAGATTCCCACTCCTAAAACTGTAAGGTTGACAATTAAGGCTAACGATGCACTGTTGGGAACACTGCCTAAGAAGGAAAGGGATCCTGGATCGCCACTGATTTACTGCTACTGTGGGAGATGTGGTTATTAGGAACACTTTACTTGATTTGGGATCAAGTGTGAATGTGCTGCCGGAGTATTTGTACGACAAATATAAGAATGAAGAATTGGAGCCAGCAAAGACCGTACTGCAGCGGGCTGATCAGTCAACAAAGGTATCCCGGGGAAAGTTGACCAACGTCATAGTAAAGGTTGGGGATTTTTTATCCTGTAGATTTCTTGGTCATGGAATACGAAAGTTTGGAAGACGCGCCCGGGCTCATTTTAGGACGCCCATTTTTAGCTACGGCTGGCACTGTTATTGATTGTAAGACGGGGGATTTGGACATCTCCTTTGGGACGCGAAAAAAAAGGTTGAATATGTTTGGAAGTCCCGTCTCTATACCTCAAGGGAACGATGACAAGCAATTGGACAAATGTGTGCTAATGGAGCCTGGGATTAGGAATAAAGGAAAAATATGGGCACGAATGGGAGAAGGAGGAAAAGAGAAAGTCTTAAAGGAAACTAAGGATCACCCGTTGTCCACTATTGATAAGGAGCAGCTACTGGACATGATGGAAATGATGGAAGCAAGACCAGCAGTATGAAAAAGAATCAAGGGAAAGAGAAGCAAAAGTTTTCAAGCTCCTGGAATCACAACAACAATGGATTAGTGGAGTGAGTGATAGGATGACTCAACTCACATCTCTCATGTCAATGATGGCCCATAACTTCAAACCAGAGTTCAAGCACATGTCATCAAGAGTTCAAGAAGAGGAAGAATAGGAATAGGAGTATCACGTCTGGCTGAAGACGTTAAACTTAGCGCTTGTTGGGAGGCAACCCATCGTGTCATAGGTTAGGTTTTATATTTCATAGAAATAATTAGGAAAATATATCAATTTCTGCAGGTATTAGTGGTCCAAGGCAAGTGTGGGGTCGTGTGAAGAATTTGGAATTTTTGAAGACCGCGCCGCGGTTTGTTCATTTGCGCGACGCGGGATCGTAAACCAACCCGATGCGCAGGGGTTGATTTGGTGACAAGCGCGCCGTGGTTTGTGTATTTGCGCGACGCGGGAATCGATCGGTCGGTTTTCTTCTATATTACGGTAAGCCGCAATACTATTCACACACACCACGACTCGGAGTTCTGATCCACAAAAATTTCTCGCGTTTTTTCTTGCTCATTTCATTCCCGTTACCAAGGTACGCTATTCTAACTATCTATTACTCGTTAAAACTAGCGATTAGGTAGTTAATTTTAGTGATTTATTCAAAAAGTTCAAAACTTAGAAATCGCCAATGCTGACTCATAGGGTGTTTGTTTTGCCAAATAGAGACCCTAGATGAGTTAGTCGGCACCTAGGCTACCTTGTGGTGTATTTGGATTGAGTTTAAACAGGTTAAAACTCGAGTTGGAGTTTGGAATTGCAAATAGCCGCTCGCCGCGCCGTGCCGCAGTGCGGTGGGGAAGAAAAGGACTAAAATTGCAAAAAATTTTGTGGCTATGTTTTTTTGTGCAGATGTCGTTCAGACTAGATCACGAGTTCTTCAGTTTCTAGAGGGACCAGCCACCTCTGTGGAGTACCGTTCGAGGACGGATGCCTTGACAGGTCGTCGGGTTCTCGAGGCGACGATCATCGATAGGGATATCCTCAGGGATGCTGGGCTTTGGGGTGCGATCGAGCCGTTCTTGCATCGCACCTGGACCCACGGTGATGCCTCATTCACATGCTGGGGCTGGGATAGGCTCATGGCCACCGAGGATGATGTTGTCTACACCACGCTGCTACTGGAGTTCTTATCCACTATCCAGTACGCACCACGAGCGTCAGACCCTCGTTCCAGGATACTACGGTTTAGATTGGGAGGTGAACAGAGGGAGTGCAACCTCCGGGAGTTTGGGAGGCATGCCGGCATATACACCGAGGCGGATCTTCAGCACCGTCATTATGCCCAGTTTATGGAGGCATGCATTCAGGGGCAGCCCGAGAGGGCTGCCAACGCGGAGGTTTGGGCACCGTTGTCCAACATCTTTTATGAGGCGGGGACCTCCAGAGAGAGCCATCTCCGTGATCCACTCCACCGTCTCATGCACCGCATCGTCTCCACCACCATCATGCAGCGGGAGGGGGGCGAGAAGGTGTCTGGCGAGGACATGACATTTCTCTTGGTCCTTCTCGACCCCTCCAGGTTCCTTCACCTCCCATTCGCCCTAGCCGTTGCCCTATCCACCCGTACGACGGGTGCATCCTATAGCCGTCCATTGGCCCGGGGGTATTTCATCACCCGCTTGGCCCGCTCATACCGGATCCTCACCGCCCAGACTGTCGCTTCCTTGACTGCTTTATCTCCATCTCGCACCAGGGCGCGAGCATTAGAGAATATGGGGCTGATCGAGCAGCAGCGCCCAGGCTAGTTTATGAGGGCTGCCACCAAGGCACCCCAGGACCCCCAGCCAGCTTATGCCCAGCCGGGCAGGAGGCGCAGGAGGCAGGTAGCACCTGCAGAGCCAGCACCACAGCCACAGCCACAGCCACAGCCACAGCCACAGCCACAGCCACAGCCACAGCCACAGCCACAGCCACAGCCACAGCCACAGCCACAGCCACAGCAGGAGGATCCATCGGCCATCCACCGATTGGAGGCCAGGGTCACCAGGATAGAGGACCAGTTAGAGTGGATCGGGGATGTACTTCTACAGCTCGTATCAGCACAGGGTCAGCGCCCTCGACCATTCCCGGCCAGAGCCCATGACCATGAGGCTGGACCTTCCAGGCCACCAGGTGGCGATTGATGTACTTTTTCTTTCTTTTTCATTTTTTGGAAAATATGTACTGAATCTATGACACTACTATCTTTATTATTGTTTACCTCTATTATGTTGCGTTTAATATTCTGTTGAGTCATGCATGTTATACCAAATGGAGAGGAGTTTTCTCAAACAAGTGTGGGGTCACCGTGCCCCCTCCACTTGTTGTGACCACCGGCGTGTTTACTGTTGCGCCACAACTCCGGAATGCGAAATCAAGGATCTTTTTGTTCGTAATTGTACATGTAATACTGAGTACCAACCAAGCCATCTACTTTCCAAAGGGGTAACTCTTTCTCCCTTGTGCTAAATAATTTTTGTACAACGGGGACGTTGTACGGTTTTAAGTGTGGGGTGTGGACGGTCGAAAGAGTAGTTTTTTTTTTGAAATTTTTGCGGGAAACAAGTAATTTTCAAAATTTTAGAAACTTTTTCAAAATTTTTAATAAATTGCAATTTTGAAACGAATGGTTTGTGATTGTTGATAGCAGTGGTATTTTTCAAGAAATACTATATAGTTGTGATCATGCTATTATTTAGTCAAATAAGTTGAGTTTTATGAGTTTAGGAGTTTGGCTTGTTTTAAGATTGGAATTTAGGAGGAAAATGTCAATCTGTGGCCTTTGTTGTTCGAGCCGGTAGGATTAAAATGGGTGGGGCTTATGCACCTTCCACCTAAGATCGTCTGGTCTGGGATGGTATTTCCGAAAGCTCGTTATACGGACAGCATCGAAAGTCATGGACAGTTCCTTAATGGCCTTTAGAATCTGAATGAGTAAGTACACTTCATTGTGGACCGAAAATTTGTAATCAAGGGTTCTCTAGAAAGCCATGAATTACAAAGAACAATCCAATCATGTTTTAGTGAACTATTCCACTCTAACTCATAGGGCAATAAGCTTTGAAACTGAACACAGTCAAAAATTGTTTGAGTCTTTATTATAATTTGTTAAAAACTCTCTTGCTTGGGGACAAGCAAGGCACAACTGTGGGGTGTTTGACAACGCCTAGTGATATCAAGTATTTTAGGCGTTGTTAAGCCCTATTCGTGCCAGTACTTGTTTGGAAGGAAATAATGAAAACAGGGACTAAAAGCGTGCAAATTGGAGAAGTTTGGAAAGGAATGAAAAATCAGGGAAATACGTACGCGCACCGCGGAATGCACAATGGCGCGACGCGGGTTCAAGGCGGTGGAACACATTCAAATGCCGATAAAACAGGAGAAGATTAGTACGCGCGCCTCGGGATCCCTATTTGCGCGACGCGGTTGCGGGAAATTTGCAACTATAAATAGAGGCATTTCCAGCCTAAAACCCGAGCAAAGACCGGGTGAAAAATCGACCTTGAAGGGCTTTGACTCCAATATTAAGCTTCAGCAACCTCTTAATTGGTATTTCTATGTTTTTGAGTTTAATTTCATTTAGCTAGTTAGTAGTAAGCATTAGCTAGTATCCTTAGGAGTGACACCCACTGATATTGAGCTTTAGTTTCTATTTTTGCAACATTTGGTTACTGTTTGTATTCATGGAATTGAGTTTGGTTAATGAGAAGCATTTGGTTACAAGTAATATTGGTTTTTCAGTGTTTTAATGCTTGTGTTTGGTTTTGAATGACTGTGTTGTGTTTGGATGTGATTGAGACCTTGTTTCGGACTGTTTCCTTTGCTGATTTCAGTAGCCAACTAGGTTAGTTTTGGGTATTGAACTTTGGCTAGTAACTGTGTTAAGTCATAAATTAAGATTGAGTCAAATATGCTGATCTGTTTTGTTGCCAGATTTTATGCCTATAATTTTGCTATCGGTTATGGAATGGGTCTGTCCTTCCATACTTAGTTTCCGTTTAAATATAGCTGTTCGTACCCTTGTTAGGGTTAATTTTTGTAATCTTTTCACGGCGCTCATACAGAATAGTTCACATCGAATTGTTCTGCAGTTGCATTTTTAATCATTAGACATCAGTTCTTTATATTGTCTGTTCTTGATCTTGTTTATTTACATTATTCCGCATTTTTGAATCTCGATCCAACTCTTGCATTTCAACAATTGGTATCAGAGCGGGAGTTTGTGTCATTCACGGATCTGTTTTGATTATCTTCATCGTCTTAATCGATTTTGGATATCAGACTTTGATCTTTTACGTTCGATTCTTCTTTTGATTCGAACTTGCACTTCTGATTCATACAAGTAAACAAGTATCAATGGCCTTTGACGACTCACATACTCAATCTTTCAATCTTTCAAGTAGTATTGGATCCACTACCAGGACTCCAATTCTGTTTACTCAAGAGTATGAGGTCTGGGCGTTGCATTTTGAAGATTATGTTCTTGGCATTGAAGAACATGGTGCAACGATCTGGCAAGCTATTACTGAAGAAACTCATGTCCACACAGACACAAGAAGGGTTATCAAAACCCTAAAAGAATACAACAACTTGCTTGTCACCCATACAAACATTCCTCAAGACGAAAAAGATAAACTAATGTGCAACATTAAAGCATTTAGAATTATCAGGTTTGCTCTTCAAGCAGATACTCTTCGTCTAGTTAGTTCGTGCGAAACAGCTAAAGAGATCTGGGATAGACTTAAAGAATTGTATTCTGGAGATGCTGACCTTGAGCACTCCATTCAGACCACTCTTCTTTCCGATTTCGGATCTTTTGCACAAGGTTCGGAAGAAACTCTGACCCAGACTTTCAATCGATACAATCATCTTCTTAGTCGATAATTAAAGTATAATCTGGCTCGGACTGTCATTGAGCAAAAGGTTACCTTTCTTGATGGTCTGCGTTCCGAATGGAAGGCTATTGTTTCAACCATAAAAGCGCATGAACAGTTCAAAAATTATACCTTGGCTAAAGTTGTGGGAATCCTCAAATCCCATGAAAAGGAAATCATTTCAGAAGCCAAAGCAACTATAGGTCTTGGTTCTCTTGCACTGGTTGCTGCCGGAAAGAAATCGGCTGAAATCGATTCCGACTCTGACTTTTCCGATGAAGATTTGACCAGAGAAGACAAAGCTTTGATGGTATCAAATCCCAAGAGGTTCTTCAAGAAAAACTTTTCCAAATTTAAAAACCGAAATCGACAAGGAGGTTTCAATGCTGAAAAGACTGTGGATGAAAGCCAGAAAAAGAAGAATGATGAGGAGAAGAAACTCGTTGGCGACTCAGGATACGATTGCCAATATTGCAAAGGCAAGAACCACTTTGTAAAAGACTGTTTGCTCCGAAAACAAGCTGAGAAAAAGGAGCAGGTGAAAGATGAAGCTTATTACGCAAAGAAGATTGCGGAACTGAAAATGAATGATGTTTCATCTACCAAGGCAGCCTTTGTGGTGAAAGAGGACAGCGAGTTTGGTGCCATTGAAGTCTGGTCAACGGACTCGGAAGATGAGGAAGTAAGGAATCCAACACATGGTCGATGTCTGATGGTGAAAGCTGACCATTCCGACAACAAAGGTCACTCTACCGACGGGTGTCAGGCCTCAGCAAGTTGTTTTGCTGCGAAGCCTGTCTATGAACAAGTTGAGGAATGTGAGGCTGTGGTCAACAAGGTACGCTCTATACTTAAATCTTTAAATATTTGCGCTTCTAGTTATGATGCTGAATTAGATGATCTTAGATTTACTGTTTCCAGTTTGAGTGATAGCTTAAAAAGGACACGTCTAAGCAATTCTAACCTAAATGATCAATTGAGCAGGATATCGAATAAGAATGAGGAGAGACGAATGAGAATCGAGGCGTTGGATAGTGAGTTAGTTAAAGCACGAGATGATATTATTTATGTCAAAAGAGATAATTTAGTTCTTGTTAAACAGAGAAACATTTTTTGTTTAATTGCTAAGCGTCTTTACAATAATATTACTCAATTGCATCTTGATTGTGACATAGGCAGGGGTTTACACAAAATGATTTTGCCCTTTCTTGAGTTGAAAGAGGATGAAATCGATGCAGAATGTCATAGGTGTGAAACCATTGTTTCATCTGATGAGGTTTCGGAAGCTTATCGAATCGGACTTGATAAAATTGAAAGCTATATACAGTCCAAAGAACATAAAAGTATGGTCAAAGAATATTTTTCAGAAAATGATCACGAGGAAATTAAAACAGCAACTCTAAAGAATTTTCATTCACTATACTCTAAACTAAATTTCGATAATATTCCCATTAATGAGAATATTTCTGACTTTGATGAAAGCGATATGAGTGAAATATCTGTTGAGGATGAAATTGACTGTTCGGAATTCGTATCAAACTCTACTGAAACTAAGAAAAATCTCATTTCTGAAAATTCAGTTGCTTTTGCAAGAATCGTTAAAAATGAAGAATCACACACTTTAAACGAACAAGCTACTGTTTTTTCCTAAGATTCACACTGTACCAAATCAAGTTTTCGTTAAACCAGGCCTAAATACAACAGATGTAACTGAACTCAAAGTCCTAGTCGATAACGATAATTCCGATGTATGTGATTCTTTCTTTTGGTCGGAACCAATTGACAACTCAGATGAGACTAAAGGTCTTTCCGAAATGACCTCATGGAAGTCTCGTGGTAACTACATTTCTGGATCATTGAACTGTAAAAATTCTGTCTCCCAAAATGGCTCATGGGGTGCAAAGAATTTGAAATCTACTTCTTCAAACTCTAAAACGAGTACTTTCAAATCTGACTCCAATCACGGCTCAACATCTTGTGTTCATAAGTCTCCTGAAGAGCTGATTGCCAAAAGGAAACAAATGAATGCCAGGTACAAAAAGAATCTGAAAGAGAGAAAACAGTTCTGGAGAAACAAAAACGACTCAAACCCAACCCAGAAAGCCAATCCAATTCCAATTCCGAAAACTGAGCATTCTCCTAAACCAACACTTAAAGCCTCTGTTTCAAAAGGGAAGGCAAAGCTATATCCTGAAACGACTCAGGATCATAAAACCACAAAATTCACCCAAGAGTTATTATCAAACCAAAACTCTCATCTCAGTCAGTTCACATTCCAAATCCCACTTATCCTTCTCACAATCAGAAAATCCATTATTATCAAGTTTCGAACACGTTTACTCCTAAGAAATCTCGTTTTGCTAAAGAACAATGGCAATCCACAAAAATGAAAGTGTTCCGAATTGAAAATAAGAAAAATGAACCATCTGTGAGAAAATCCTTTTGGGTTGAGAGATCATGCAATTTTCCTATCGCAAGAAAATTCTCACATGGGCCCACACTGGTTTGGGTTCCTAAATCTCTCTAACTTGTGCAGGTTCTACGTGACGAACAGTATGATCCGGAATGGTACATTGACAGCGGCTGTTCACGTCACATGACTGGAAGGAAAGAGGAATTACGAGAATATCGCTCACTGACAAATGGAGGAAAAGTCAGTTATGGAAACAATGCAACAGGCAACATCAAAGGCTATGGCATGATCACAAATGGTGAAATTTCGATACGCAAAGTGGCATATGTGGAAGGACTTCAGTACAACTTGATCAGTGTTTCACAACTGGTTGTCGGAACTGGTCTTAAAGTCTCATTTGATGAAGAAGGTTCCGAACTGATTGAGAAGGAATCCAAAAAGATAATCTTGAAGTCAAAAAGAAAAAGAGAGATGTTTCCTTTGGACATGCGACCTATCCAAGGAAAACCTGCCATCTGCCTACTCACTAAAGCAACGATCGACGATAGTTGGCTTTGGCACAAACGGCTGTCTCACATGAACTTTCGTGATATCAATAAACTGGTACTTGGTGATCTTGTGCGAGGATTACCGCTACTCAAGTATGACAAAGACCGTCTCTGTGATCCATGTGAGCTAGGAAAACAAAGTCGGAAGAGCCATTCTACAATCATCAATACAAAGATCATCGAACCATTGGAACTTCTGCATATTGATCTTTGTGGTCCATCTGCCATCGAAAGTGTCGCTCATAACAAATACATTCTGGTTGTGGTGGATGACTTCTCTCGGTTCACATGGGTATTCTTTCTCAAGCAAAAATCTGAAGCGGCGATCACCATGATCAACTTCATCAAGCAGATAGAAATCCTTCTCCGAAAACAAATTCGAATGATAAGAAGTGATAATGGGACAGAATTCAAAAATAAAGTTCTAGATGATTTTCTTGTCAATAAAGGAATCACGCATAACTTTTCTGCCCCTTACACTCCTCAACAAAATGGAGTTGTAGAAAGACGAAATCGTTCTCTTTGTGAAGCTGCTCGCACAATGCTCTCTTTTGCGAAACTTCCCTTATACTTTTGGGCCGATGCCATCGCAACTGCTTGTTATACTCAGAATCGATCAAACATCACAAAACGGTTCAATCTTACTCCCTATGAAATTATCAACAAGCGAAAACCAAACGTAAAGTTCTTCCATGTTTTCGGATCCAAGTGTTTCATTTTTAACTCCAAAGAAAAACGAGTTAAATGGGATGAAAAAGCTGATGAAGGTATTTTTCTGGGCTACTCTCTTACCTCAAAGGCCTATCGTGTTCTGAACAAAAGATCTCGAAAGATTGAAGAAACATACTACATCACCTTTGATGATAGATACAATTCCAGAGCAAAGCACGTTAGTACCAAGTCTGAAGACATCTTTCCCGAATCCAATAAGTCTACAATTCCTCTTCTGGATCTATATGAGGAATTTCTGAATTTGTTCGATGACCAAGAAACCGCAAAAACATCAGAAGCAAATGCACGAGATAACCATGAAGATGAGTTATTAAATCTTATAGAAAGTACAGTCAGTGAAACTGCATCTTCACAAGAAAATTCTTCTGATGTTCCAATTCCGAACAACACTTCATCTTCTGTCACTGATGCTCCAATCCAGGGGAGGGTTCAGCACCTATTCCAGGGGCGAGTATGGCTCCCGAATCCGAGTCACCTAATCTACCGGTTGAACAAGATCACTTTGATGATAGAAACGATGCAAACTTCCAGGGGGAGAATGAAGTTGAAAATAATGACCTTGACACACAGTCAGAGGTACAATCGGAAGCAGAAGAAATTATTTCGGAAATTAATCCTGAATATGATCCAAATTATCCTCCAATGATAAAATGGACGAGAGATCATCCAAAATCTCAAATCATTGGAACGACTTCTGCTGGCGTTCTCACTCGAGCTCAAGCTATAGAAAAGCAAGCCGCATTATTCTCTAAAGTGGAATTTTGCATGTTTCATTCGTTCATCTCCAAGATTGAACCTAAAACAGTTAAAATAGCACTTGATCATGCTGACTGGGTCCAAGCAATGCAAGATGAGCTAAATGAATTTGAACGCAACAGAGTGTGGCGATTGATTCCAACTCCGGAAAAAGCATCTGTTCTCGGAATGAAATGGGTTTTTCGAAACAAGCTAGACAAAGAAGGGAATGTCATTCGGAACAAAGCAAGACTGGTTGTTAAAGGTTATTGTCAAGAAGAAGGAATTGATTATGAAGAAACATTCGCACCAGTAGCCAGACTAGAGTCCGTTCGGATTTTTCTTGCTTATGCAGCACACAAAGGATTCGATGTCTATCAAATGGATGTCAAGTGCGCATTTCTGAATGGAGAATTAGAAGAAACAGTCTACGTCGAACAGCCACCAGGCTTTGTGAGCAGTAAACATCCTGATCATTGCTATGTGTTAGACAAAGCTGTTTACGGCCTGAAACAAGCTCCAAGAGCTTGGTATGAAACTCTAACTAGGTTCCTTAAGCAATCCAAGTTCAAGCAAGGATCTGTCGACCCAACTTTCTTTCGCAAAAAGGAAGGAAGTCACCTGATGATTGTTCAAATCTATGTCGATGACATCATTTTCGGATCTACACACCCAATCCTAACGGTTGAATTCCGAAAACTGATGGAAACAAAATTTGAAATGAGCTCGATGGGCAAAATCAATTTCTTTCTAGGCCTTAACATCAGACAAAGCTCAGAAGGCATATTCATCAATCAGGAAGCTTATACCAAGTCTCTCTTAGAGAAATTCGGAATGAATGGAGATTCTAAAGTCAAAGTTCCGATGGCTTTCGGAACAAAACTCACTCCTTCACTAGACAAACCTGCAGCAGATATCACTCTTTATCGTCAAATGATAGGTTCACTTCTCTATCTCACTTCAAGCAGACCTGACATTATGTTTGCTGTTTGTTACTACACAAGATTTCAGGCAAATCCTAGAGAGCCACATCACAATGCTGTGAAGAATATATTCCGATATCTCAAAAGAACAACCTCTCTTGGACTATGGTATCCATCAGGATCTGGCTTCTTCGTTCAAGCATTTTCCGATGCTGATCTCGGTGGTTGTGGGTTGGATCGCAAAAGTACTTCAGGAGGATGTCAACTTCTCGATGGCAAACTCGTAAGCTGGCAATCAAGGAAACAGACTTGCGTGTCACTCTCAACAGCTGAAGCCGAGTACATTGCTGCTGCTTCATGTACCTCTCAGATAATATGGATTCAAAACCAACTGAGAGACTATGGAGTCAATATGAAACGTATTCCTCTTTACTGTGATTCCGAAAGTGCGATTCGGATCTGTCACAATCCAGTGCAACACTCAAAGACCAAACACATTGCACTCAGATATCATTTTATCAAAGATCATGTTGAAGATGGCAACATCGAGATTCATTTTGTTCGCTCAAATGATCAACTAGCAGACATCTTCACAAAGGCCCTTCCTGAACTAGCATTCAACAGACTTCTTCAAGGTCTCGGAATGATGGAAGCTGAATCTATTCTGATATCCAACTGAGATTCCGATTGATTCCGACATTCGGAATGCCTCGGAATCGGAATTTAGACAATGATTCGGAATGCATGTATCCTTTCTGAAACTCTGTTTATGTTTATTGTTTTGTAATTTTTTTATTTCAGCAATTTTTTTTTACATCAAAATATTTTCCTTCAAAATTTTTTTTTGTGTGCTTCACTTTCTTTAATTATATCAAAATATCAAAAATATTTTTTTCTTCTGTTCTTTAAAATTTTGATTTATTTTATGGTGTGTGTTTTATTTTCTTTTTCTTTTTCTTTGTTTTGTTCTTCTTGCCGATATCCATGCGAATGCAGAAACAGAATTCAAACAGAAATCATCAAACAAAAGAAAACAACATTTTATTCAAGCTACGGGAACAAAGGTCATTACATCAAAGGCAAAACAAAAACAACTTCAAACTATAGCTTGTAATAATGCCACATAGGGGGATCACCGGGATGGAAAGCTTGGTAGAGGCGCAACTCACTCTCATCAACAAAGAGGCGACTCCCGTCAGCTAGTCCTACATGGAACTGGTTGTGGGGAGTGGTACGGATGATCACTGCCGGCCACCATCCCCTTCTGTGCCAGACCACAACGAGGTCAAATTGTTTGAACTCCACCAAAATTCTTGGTGGGACAGGCTGCAGAAAGGGATAACTTGTTGGGACGATCAGTGGTCCACCACCCTCGCCGTTGTTAAGAGTGGTCATTCTCACCTCATATTGGTGATTCCACACTCTAGTGACAACCCCGCCATAGATGCCTCCAGCGTAGTCGCCTTCCTGCATTTTGACCTCCACTTTGTCAAAACGGTTGTAGGGACGAAGCGCCATGTGATATTTCTTTGGTGGTAATTTTTCTTTGGCGTGTGGGTGTTTTATACTAACAATGCTTCCTTTTTATAGGCAGAAATGACACCGGTTAAGCTTCCAATTGTGAATATTTAATTACTTTTTGAAGTAATGATGCAGCCTGTTGTCATTATTATGTGTCATAAAGGCGAAGACGGCTGATTAGCAACTGATTGGACGTTTTCCCTCCTTTTCGCCTGAGCATTAAATGTTTTCTCATGATAGCCAAGTCCTTGTCAGCATTCCTCAGCAAGATTACATTTTTTTTTTTTGTAACTATTTTGAATTGATGGGCTTCTTCTTCTCATATTTTCTAAGTACCAAAAACGAATATCCATGATTATTGAAATCTCAACCAATTTCAATATATGATTTCGGAAATTCTAGTCAAAGATCGCAACTCATTTTTACCATGGGGCGCTGTGAGACTCATCGTCCTCTCTTACCCTTTCTATTATTTCTCCATATTCAATACACTTCCATATAACTGTAACCCTTATGAAGGTCTTCAGCAATACCACTGAACTGATGGTTCCACAAGTTCTGTGTTCATGATTTCGGAATTGTTTTTACCATCATTCCGAATGAAACCCAAAAATCCGATCCCACTAAGGAATTGACGAAAACTTTAAAGGGAATCTCAATCTTTCACTTTTGCGTGTTCTTTATGAAATCTACTCAACCCAAGTAATTTCTATCCAAAAAGATCCAGTTTTATTTTTTTGAGATTTCCAAACATTTCACAGGTCAGACAAAATCCTTCTAACCCTTACTTGTTTTCATGACTACTCTGGTCAGACAAGTACTGTCTTCCGATTTCGAGCATTTCTCACGTTTTCGGAATCCGAAAGACAGTTAAACCCAACCCTTTAAGCTAACATCTTAAAAGAAACCTTTCAATGATTCTTATCAATCAATTGATCGTAATTCATCGGGATACCACAAAACCACCTTTGAATCTCTCTTGATTCCAAAGGAAGAGATCATTGCCCGGGATCAATTAGTTTTATGTCATTCCGACATCACAGATTACCAAACAAACTTCGATTTTCTTCCTTTTCTTTAGCACACTCTTGCACGAAAATCATTATTTGATTCTTTATTTTTCTAACTCTGGTTGATTTTCTTTTAATACGGATTAACATCGATGAACTGGCAATTTTTCTCAGTTTTTTAAAAAAAAAAAAAAAAAAAAAAAGGGCCGTTACAGCGTCATCTGTGCAGCAGCTACTTTATCGCTATACACGCGCCTGCAATGCGACTTTTGGGGGTTACTCATGATGATACGGCGTGATTCTTGGGAAACGTAATCGGCTGAAGCGGGATTTCCTTTTCTAAACCTCTTCAAATGATATTTAAAAGGTTTTTGGCTCATTATTTCTGTTTCTCCGCTCTTCATCTCTCACGCAAAGAACTCTTCATCTTCAAAGCCCTCTTTCTCTCACGAACATTCAAGAACTCTCAAATGGCTGGATCATCCTCAGCAAATGAAAATACTTCCTCATCTCTAATGTTGAAGATCAAACAAAATCAGAACATGATTATTGATCTTCACTCTTCGAAGTATAATGAAGCTCTTCAACCAATGATCGAATGTCTCAAATTCTCCAGACTTAGCAAAGCCCTAACTGCTTTAGAGGAGGTTCCAATCGTGTATCTCTCGTCTGCATACTCATCTGCGTTCTACAACAAGGCTGATGATGTCGTTATGTTTGAGGTTGGTTCCATCAAGACACGCATTTCCAAGTCTCGATTTGGGAAATTGCTAGGGTTTGCTGATCAAACCGATATTGTCGATCCTGAATCTCTTTCGCCTTCTACTCTTCCACGGTTTTTCTATCAACTAGGCTACAAGGGTGATATCACGCAACTCTCGAAGTTCGCAAAGAAGAGCCTACCGCCTCTGTGGAATTTTCTTTTCACAATCTTGTTCAAAAGCTTCTCCGAACGCACGACAGGCACAGACAGTGCAAGTAAGCTCTTCTACTCTCTATTTTATGGCCTCTATCATGATATCAACCTGGATTACGGGTCAATTCTTTGGAGCCAATTTGTAGAGAGCGTGAACTACAAAAATCGACACTCTGAAATCTCTTGTGCTCGATTTTGGACTATTGTGGTAAAAAGGGCTATTGAGCAACATCATCTTCATATCATGACTGATTCTGTCTTAGCGGTCATTCCGACTCTATCAACCACACAGTTTGCAACCACAAAATCAGAGGATTTTGATTTCATCGGGTCCATTCCGATCACAATGTTGGACCGCGTTCCGAATGATGTACACTGCATCACTGCGTATCGACAACTATCTCCATCAAGAATTCGTGCTATTGATCAAACTCATCAAGTCGCTTTTGACAGACTTGAAAATCCGAAGAAAATTATCAAACGAAAAGGTAGAGCTGCCGCATCTGACACCGAAAAGCAGCCCAAACGTCCTAGGAGACTCCGAAAGTTTGTCCAGTCTTATGATTCCGAAAACGAACTTTCCGATACTCATCAAATTCCGACTTCACCGCACGACGTTCCGATTACCGACAACCTTGAAGATGTTCCACCTACCAAGCCTTCTCCACCGCCCGCATCACCACCTCATGACCCCACACCTAAAACAACTCCTCATTCTAGTCCGCAATCTACACCAGAACGTTCACCCCTCAGAACCACTAACACTCAAAAGTCTCCATCTTTATCACCCATACAAACTGCAACCCCTGATTCCCCTCATAACAACCCCCCTACCGACGTTGATGAAGAGGAAGATATACTGGTTACTGATGATCAGGATGATCTTTCTGATTTCCTTGAATCTCCATCTAATGTCAAACTGAAGACACCCAGCTCTTCTGTTCCGATGTCATCTGAACAGCTCTCGGAAATTTCTGCCAAACTGGATTTACTTCTCCAAACCAAGGCGCAACCTTCTGTCTCCGATTGGCAATCCCAGTTGGATGCTCACAAGGACTCGGTGGATACCTTGATCACCGAAAATGTCAATCTCATGCGTCAATTCACCTCCCTCATAGAGACATCTGAAGAACAAATGCGAGACTCTGCCATCTCTATTGGCAGACTGGAAAGAGATGTTCTTAAATTTACTCAAGATTTCCGTGACTCTCATGTTCGGAACAATGAAGGTATGCATCAGGTTATCTCCAGCTTCAACAACTCTTTGAAGAACGAAAAAGCGGCACTCTCTACCTTACGTTCGGAATTGAAGCAACAATATTCCGAATGGGTATCTTCTATGGATACAAAGGTTGATCAACTGAGGACAGATTTGGCCACGGAAAATTATTTGATGGATAAATTAGCCGCCAAAGAAACTAAAATCCAGCTCCTCAAGACCGATCTCCGTCACAAGTCTGCCATTCTCACCTCGGCTTTGTCACAGAACAAAGCTGTTCGAAGTGGTGTATCGGAAAGTACATTTAATCAGGAGACTCCAAAGAAAGACACTCCGATTGAAACCAATGAAAATGCTGAAGGAGACGCTGGTCCATCAAAAGACAAAGGCAAGAAAATAGTGGAAGAACCAGAATCTGATCAGAACGCTACCAAATCGGCCAGGGAAAAGGAAGTTGATGAAATTCTCAACCTTACTCGGAAACTTGATGCTGAGGAAGCTGCCAAAAGGGAGGCTGAGTTACTCCTCAAAACTCAAATGTCTTTGTTTCCTCCATGGCACTATAAAAGAATGACAATGGAAGCAATTACTGAGTCTGTGGAGAACTGGCTTCAACCAATAGCCTCGTACAACACAAGCAATGATGTAAACTCGCAGTTTGACTTTCCGATGACTGCAAAAGCTCTCCTGTTCCGAGGGTTTGAGGAACTTAAAGACACCCATCTTTCTAGTTCGGAAGTGAATGATTTGTTATTCACTTTCTACTTGAAGAACGCGCGTCCTCAACATTTGACGTGGAGTTTGAAGAAGATTGTGCAGCTGACTCCCCGTCTTCCTGAGGTCATTGTTCCATTCAAGAACGCAAGGTTCTTAGCTTTAAGAGGAGATGATAAAGAAAAGATGGAATTCTCTCTTGCTGACCTTCCATTTCTGAATCCATTCGACTTGATATCTCTGTTCAATATCTTGTCGAGAGAACAAAAGTATCAACCTCTTTTTGATCATATCAAAAGGATGATTGGATACTACATTCTTGAAGTGGCAAAGCTTGATGTTGAAGTTGCTGGTGTTCTGGATAAAGCTCCTTTAACTGTAAGACGTCCTCCTCCCAAAAATCTGAGCAAGCGTAAAATCGGAAAAATTGTCAACTCAAACTGGAGTGTGGCATACAATTCAAAGGAAGGCCTCGAGAACATTAAAAGAATATTCTTTCTTTTGGACAAACATCTTTACAGGACTCCAGTGTTGGAACATATTCTTCACATCATCAATAAACTGCCTTCCAACACCACTGATGACAAAACCTGCGTCAATGACATGTTGAGGTGGTACATTGAATTCCGAAAAAGGATCCTGGCAATCATTCCGAAGGTGTTTGACAGACAAACAAGTGGAGTAAAATCTGAAGAATGAAGAGAAGTCGCATTTTTGACTCAAAGGGGGAGATTGTTAAGTCATAAATTAAGATCGAGTCAAATATGCTGATCTGATTTGTTGCCAGATTTTATGCCTATAATTTTGCTATCGGTTATGGAATGTGTCTGTCCTTCCATACTTAGTTTCCGTCTAAATATAGCTGTTCGGACCCTTGTTAGGGTTAATTTTTGTAATCTTTTCACGGCGCTCATACAGAATAGTTCACATCGAATTGTTCTTGAGTTGCATTTTTAATCATTAGACATCAGTTCTTTATATTGTCTGTTCTTGATCTTGTTTATTTACATTATTCCGCATTTTTGAATCTCGATCCAACTCTTGCATTTCAACAAACTGTTCAGTTGAACCTTAGGTATTGGTTTAGTTTATGCCCTGTTCTATGTTTGGTTGTTTTGGATGCCTTTGTTTACTTCAGATTCAGAGATGTACTTCTTATTTCAGAAAGTAACTAGGTTTGTTTGAACTTAGCTTAGCTTATGCTTGGCTTGAATTTGTTTGTTTATTGTTTTTGGGTAATAGTAGTCAAGAACTTAGGAACTAGATCCTCTGACTGTAGCGTGACGCTACAGTTGGTAATCTGTCACCTGTCTAACCATGTAGCTCCTGCGGATCGACCCTGACTACCACTGTGCTAGTGTGTGTTAGGTTATTTTCTCTTATTTTTGACTGCACGACGACCTAGGCGTGTCAGTTACGCCACGTTCCAAGTCGGGTACGAATAAGAAACCTGAAAATAATTTGGATCATAGTCCTTTAATTATCGAGAGCCCAGTGGGGGGTTCGGCCCAATCAAACATAAAAAACAATAGGAATTCTCCCCCAGAGAAAGATTACAAGCCCATAACTCCTAACGTAGCTCAGGCCCAATCAAATGACAATCAAGGCCTCCTGGATGGTTGTTCAGAAAAGCTTAAAAGTCTTTTATCCAGGGGAAGACGTCGTTGAAAGCCAAACTGGAGCTAGTGGATGCCAAAAAAAGAATAGATCAAAGGGAGATGAAGATGGAAACTGATCAGGGATCGAAAGAGGTGAAGCATCAAATGTCTCCACGTATAACACGTAGCCAAACCAGAAGATATTCGGCGTCGATTCCTCTGAATGATTTCGACATTCTGGGAGAATCGCAATCGGGTTCAATTTCGTCTCATTCGGGCGTTTCGCTGAGGGTTGCTAAAATTGGAGAAATGTGTGGTTTCAAGAGGAATAAAAGACAAGGGATCATGAGAAACCAAGGTGTTAAAGTGAAGAAAGGAGATGCCAATAAGACTCAATGAATATCATATCCCTCAATTCAAATGGCTTCGGTAAAGGCGAATTCAAGGTTAGCTGGTTTAATAGTTTGATTTCTAAATTCAAAATTTCTATAGCGGGTTTTCAAGAAACTAAGAGAAAAGACATCCAAGATCTTCTTATTAAGAAGCTCTGGGGAAGTTCAGATTTCGACTTTGCTGTCTCTAATAGTGTTGGTCGTGGAGGGGGAATTTTAAGCGTGTGGAATAAAAATCTTTTTATAAAAGAAAATATTATCTGTAGGGATGATTGTCTGATCGTTACAGGTAGATGGGTGGACAACAATGCAAATTCTTGTTTCCTTAATGTCTATTCAAGTCAAATTCAGGCGAAGCGTGAAGAGCTATTGCTTTTCATTTCGGCTTTCCTCGAGGGATGGAGAGGAGGGACAGTCATTTTTGGAGATTTTAATGAATTAAATGATGAAAGTGAAAGAAGGGGCTCTAATTTTAATAGCGGAGCTGCTAGAAAATCCAAAGAGTTTATAGATAATAACAACCTAACGGATGTTAACATAAGTGGAGCGAAATATACATGGATAAAAGGGGGAGGCTCTAAGCTCTCAAGACTGGACAGATTCCTAATCAACGATTCTTTTGGAGACTTGTGGCCTAACATTGAAGCCATTGCTGATGTTAGATTGTTCTCCGATCACAAACCGATAATCCTTATGCAAATGAGAAGAAATTATGGCAATATCCCCTTCAAGTTATATAATTCCTGGATGCATGAGGAAGGTTTTAATGACTTGGTTTGCAAAGAGTGGGAAAGTAGGGATAAGTCTGGAAATCATAAAAAGATTTTTGCTCTTATGCAAAATCTGAAAAGAGTGAAAATAAAAATCAAAGAGTGGAAGACGGATAGGGACAGAAAAGCTAAACAAGATCTCGCGAAATGGCAAAGTAGAGTGCAGGAGATAGACAAATCCTTTGAATTGGAAGGGGCTTCGGTCAACATGCTCCAAGAAAGAATAGACCTTTTGAGCAAAATTAGAATTAGAGAGAAGAAAATTAATGAAGATATTAAGAAATTAAACAATAATAGATGGAATCTTGAAGGCGATGAAAATTCAGCAATCTTTCATAGAAACATCAACAAAAAGAAACATGTTAGAAGCATCAAAGGCATAGAGGTGGGTGGTGTGTGGGAGGTTGACCCAGACAAAGTCAAAAGAGCATTTAAGGAACATTTTCAAAAGATCTTTAAAAAGGATCCTGAGTGTATTTGGACTCAAGACTTAGGCGTTACCTCATGTATTTCAGTTAATGAGAGTATCGCCTTAGAAAAACCGGTGGAGGAGTTAGAGCTTAAAAATGCTATTTGGAGTTGTGGGCTAAATAAATCACCTGGGCCAGATGGTTTCACGATGGAGTTCTTTAAAAGGTATTGGAACCTCATGAAAGATGACATTCTTGAAGCAATCAACAAGTTCTTATTGAACCCCAAAATGCCAAAAGGGGTGAATGCAGCCTTTATCACGCTTATTCCCAAATGTCCCAATCCCACTCAGGTGAAAGATTTCCGTCCGATAAGCCTAATATCTAGCGTGTACAAAATTTTGTCGAAAGTGCTTGCTAACAGACCGAAGAAAGTGCTTCCTAAGATAGTAGATAAAACGCAGTCGGCTTTTGTTAAGAACAGGCAGATTCTCGATGGACCTCTAATTGCAAATGAGGTGATTGAATGGGCTAAAATGAAAAAAAAGAGAATGTTCATCTTCAAATCAGATATAGCAAAGGCTTACGACTCGGTTTCATGGGCCTACCTGGACTCCATAATGGCCCAAAAAGGTTTTAGTTAGATGTGGTAAAAATGGATAAAAGAATGCTTACGATCGGGTACCTCTTCAGTCCTAGTTAATGGCAACCCTTCTACGGAATTTTCCCCTCAGAGAGGTCTATGTCAGGGAGACCCAATTGCCCCCTTTTTATTTACTCTCGTCATGGAAGGATTAAACTCAGCCATTAAAAAAGCCTCAGAAAACGGTACTTATAAAGGAATTGAAGTAGGAAAGGATAAAGTATTACTAACTCATTCTTTCTTTGCAGATGATTCTATGTACTTTGGTGATTGGTCTGTAGAAAACTTCCTTAACTTGGTTCGAATCCTCTTCTGCTTTCAAAGATCAGCAGGTTTAAGCGTTAACATGGAGAAAAGCAAACTCTACGGCATTGGCGTCAATCCTAATGAAGTTGAAGACATGGCCCTAATCATTGGTTGCAATTCGGGAAAATTACCCACTACTTTTTTGGGTTTGCCAATTGGATCCAGAAGAAGATCTAGGAAAACATGGAAACACTTGATCGATAACTTTAAGAGAAGACTGAGCAACTGGAAGGTCAAGACGCTGTCCTTTGGGGGAAGGCATACTTAGGCGAGCAATGTGTTAGGAAGTCTTGGCAACTTCCTTTTTTCGATGTACAGAGTCCCAAAAGGTGTGCTAAAGGAGCTTGAAGGTCTTAGAAGAAAATTTTTCTGGGGAAGTGAAGATGAGAAGAAGAGAATCTCATGGGTTAAATGGGAGGATGTGATTGCTGACAAAGACAAAGGAGGCCTGGGAATTGGTTCGTTGGAAGATCTAAATTTGGCTCTTTTAGCGAAATGAATTTGGCGCTACAAAAAAGAAGATGCGTTGTGGGTCAAAATAGTCGATAGTATTCATGGTAAGCTAGTAATTCGGATGGTAAAGATGCAATAAAAAAGGGAGTTACATGGAAGCAGATTGTAAGTTCTTGGGATAGCTTGAAGGAATTGTCTCTCGACCCAAGGATGCTTGTCAAAAGAAAAATTGGGAACGGAAAAAAATACTAACCTTTGGACGGATTGGTGGACAGGTGAAAGATCGTTTAACCAAGAGTATCATAGAGTTTATAGTCTTGCTCCTAACAAAAGAATTTCTGTCTACGAGTGGATAAGAGGTGCTGGGCATAATGGTGACTGGATAGATGCGATAAGGGAAGGGAGGACTAAAGATGAGCTGAACAATCTTCTAGCTCTAACCTCAGCAACGGTTTTGAAAGAAGAAGATGATAAGTGGTGTTGTCTAGATGGCCCAAATGAGCATTTCACGGTGGCTTGGATGAGGAAAAGAATAATAGATAAAAAACAAGAAGTCAAAGGAAAAAATAGATGGCATAGGTGGATCACTAAGAAAAATAATATCCTAGTGTGGAGGGCTTGTAAAGGTCGGCTAGCGGTTAAAGATAATCTCGAGAAGATGAACTTTCAAATTGGAAGCCCTTTGTGTGAAGTCTGCAATTCAGATAGAGAGTCCGTTAAGCACATTTTCCTGGACTGCACATTTGCTAGGAATATTTGGAACAAAATAGCGGCTTGGTGGGAGCTTGACGTCCATAATGGAAATTCCATCGAGGAGAAATTAGACTGGCTTGAAGATAAAGGGTGTAATACTAAAGAAAAAAAAGCTTTGCAGGTGATAGGAGCTGCGACTTTGGCGTTGCTATGGCAAAACAGAAATGAAGTTATTTTTTCTGGAAAAAGGAGAAGGGTTGAAGAGGTGTTTTCCCTTATTCAATCCGAGTCGTTCCTGTGGATTGACAATAGAGCCTCTAAGATCAAGTTAGATAGGAGACTTTGGTTGTTATCCCCTAGATTAGTTTTCAAAATGTAATCGTCTGTACTCTCTTTTTGGGGGTTTCAGCTGCTGGCTGGGGCTTCCCCTCTTGTTTAATGCATGTTGCCTTTCAAAAACAAAAAAAAAAAAAACAAAATAATATATATATATATATATATATATATATATATATATATATATATATATATATATATATATATATATATATATATATATATATATATATATATATATATATATATATATATATATATATATATTCCCCTAGGCTTGCGATTAAGAACATGTAATGCTCTGTTTATTTTTGGGCCCCTTAGTTCCTTGCTAAGGGTGGCTTTTTGCGTTTTATAAAATGTCCATGTTATATATATATATATATATATATATATATATATATATATATATATATATATATATATATATATATATATATATATATATATATATATATATATATATATATATAGGGTCCGGATCCGGTGAGGACTTCAATTTGGGTGAGGACTGCGAGGACAATTCTCGTCCACTCATTTCCTTAAGGGCAATAACGTCAAACGTAATTATTGATTTGACGTAATCCCATGCGGCGCTCGTCCATGGAACGTAATACGGACTCGAGGATATAATCACATGTTACTCACGTCCGTACAACATAATTTAGCTTGGTTTTTTATTTTTATTTCATTTTTTATTGTTTTAAATATTATTTTTCGTTTTTTTTTTCAGTTTTTTTTTTTCGTTTTTTTTTCAGTTTTTTTTTTTACTTTTTTCGTTACTTTTTCGAGTTTTTTTTTTTTTTTTTTTTTTTTTTTTTTTTTTTACGTTTGTCGTTTAAAAATCGTTTTGCATCATATATCGTTTTGTATCATAACTCGTTTTGGATATTGGATCATAACTAATTTTGAATCTTGGATCATAAGTTTTGGATCATAAAACATATTTTCGTTTTAATATTTTTGGATCATGTAATTTTTTTTTTGCTATTTTGATAAGTTTTGATTCATAAAATAATTAGTTTATAACAATTTGAATAATTAAACGTATTTTAGTTCTTAATATTTTTGGATCATGTATGTTTTTTTTTTTTTGTTATTTTGATGGGTTTTTTACTTAAAAATATAAAAACGAACACTTAAAAACATTTTTTTCTAAAAATTCTTTTTGCAAACTTAGTAATATAATGTCTACAATGTCCCCTTAAATTTTCATAATTTTTGGAGAATTTTTTGATTTTTTTGATTTTTTATAAAAATAAAAAATAAAAAATATTTTTTTTTCAAATTTTCATGATGGTGCTTGTTTTGTAGAGAATTAAATTTTAAGAACTTTGGTTTTTTCAGAATTTTTTTTTACAAAGAAAAAAAAAAGTTATGGCTCAAAAACTAAGTTGGTGGAATAAAAAAAAACCCAGCAAACGAGATTGTGACAAGTGTCGCAATGGGGGTGGGGTACTCGATCAGATTACTATATTACCCTTCTTAATTTGTATTAGCCACCCACTAGTTTTAATTTTTAGACAACTAGCCCCCCAAGCTTTTAACATGTGTCAATTTTTTCACAATGAATCTTAGCCACCCATTTTTCAAGATTAGAGGTCCAGATTCGTCCTCACAGTCCTCACCAAAATTAGAGTCCTCACCCGATCCTGATTCTATATATATATATATATATATATATATATATATATATATATATATATATATATATATATATATATATATATATATATATATATATATATATATATATATATATATATATATATATATATATATATATATATATATATATATATATATATATATATATATATATACTAGGTGCATACCCGCGCGATGCTGCGGCGGCCAATAATTCGTTTCGGTGAAGTGTTTGCAAGTGACGAATAGTTTTTTCAGGTATTGCTTCTTTTCAACGAATAGTTTACTTCCATCGTGTATCTTTTCCTTACTACACGAAAAAAGAGTCACCTCTCTAGTTTTTTAGTATATCTAAACATTAATTCTCAAACAGCTACATGGTTAATTCAATCGAATTGTCGATCTGCAAACAAAGAATCATTCTTTTATAATTTCCTTTTGGTGGACATGCATTAGTTTTATCTTATCGAAGAATTTTCTTAGAGGGAATAATTCTCAAGCACTCGCGCAATGCGGCAACGAAAAATAGTTCATTTAGTTGAATAGATTTCGTTGGCAATTAGTTTCTTATATACAATTTTGAGTTAAAAAGAAATCCCGACGTAGGAGAGAGAGTTGGTGGTTAAAATGAATTTTTTTTTTCAAAGCTTTATATTTCCTTAAGAATGGTATTATTCTTTATTGATTTACTATTTTACTCTTACATTCATCTCTATTAAAAAATTAATATTTTCAAAAATGAAAACATTATACATCTAAAATTTTAAGTGTCACATCAAAAGTTTAGTTTATTTGCAAATTAGTCATTTTATTTTGTATAATTATAGTTTTACTCTTTAAAGTTTTAATTATCAATTTTTAGGTTAATTACAATTTTAGTCTTTTTACTTTTTCAGTCCTTATATTTTGAATATACATAATTATAATTTTGGTTCTTATGGTTTTTATTTTGCATTAATTACACATTCCATCATCGGTTTTTTTTGAACCAGTTGTCACAAAAATCGCCCAAAAAATGCATCACCTGAAAGGTAAATTTCTAAAATACAATAAACACAAACATTTTAGACATTCATATAATCAATCAAATGCTTAATTCTAGAAGACAAACCCCGCTCCATTTGTATCAACTATTTTCTCCTTGGGTAACAACACCAAAGGATATGTCCTGAATTTTCCATCTTCAACAACAATTACAGGATTGCCCCCTTGAGTAATCACAGTAATCCTCTTATAAGTTCCTGATGCTTTAGTCCACCGAGAGATCTTAATAGCAATCTCTGCCTTCAGTGCCTTGTCACTCCGTCTGAAAACAGAACAAGATTTAATAATGTGACAATTCTAAAGATTTCCTCATCGAAGTTTAACTTACTTACATTCCATCCATGAACCTTCGAGAACATCAGTTTCATTCCCAAAAACATAATCTACGTATCTACATGTAGTCATTTACAAAGATACAATAAACATAAATGATGTTATCGTTTTCACAAAAAAAAGTTTAAAAAAGACTGATTAGACTAAGGGTAATGCTTTATCTTGAACATCCTTGAAAAATTCACAGATGAATGGTGCAGACAGGTTCGGTATGAATACCTATGTATTCAAGAAACATTGTAAAGACTAAAGAAGGAATATCTTTTGATTCAATGCAGAGTTTGGTCTGTTTACCTTGTTAGTTGACGTGGCATGCTGAGCTACAAGCTGAGCTGATTCAGGTGACACAGTAAGGAAAAAACCAGCAATGTAAACGTACTTGGCCTTTTCAACTGTCTCAATTGTTTATGGTACTGTTGGTTACTTTGATAATGAAGATAAAGTCAAAGTTCAAGTCAAGATTTAGTACCCAGTGCCAATTCTCTAGTTTCATTACATATATATGTATCTAACTCTGGTCGATGGTTTACCCTGAACATGGCGTCGTCTGTGCCTGTCGGCAAATTAAAAAAATTAAAAAACAAACAAACCATCAGTCAGTCAAGATTTTGGATAGGATGGCTAAAGAGGGCAAAAACTAATTCAGAACCAATTGCAAGGACTCATCACATATTCAACTTAGTCTAAATATAGTAAGAAAAGTACCAAAATCATTATTCATCTCAAGATTCATCTTAAATATATAAAAAACAGTTAGAAATTCCAAAAAATATATAGTCACGTACATATTACACACACACAACATCAATTTATTAAAAAAACCCCAAATTGGAAAATTTTAAGTAGTAACAAATCAGAACCAGAACCAATTGATATAGCATCCTAGTTTGGTTCCAGAAAGTGCATTGCAATAAACTCGAGTGATTGGGAGTAGGATAAAGACTAAAATTTCAATATGTGAAAAGTTGTAGTCTTCAAGTTATCAAAAATTGTGTAACTACCATCGCTACTTTCACACACATATACAGTCACATATACATAACACACACAAGACTCACTTTTAAAAAAAAAACCACGTTGGAAATTTGTAAGTAATAGAAAATCAGAACCATACTATTTATTGTAGCATCCTAGTTTGGTTTCAGAAAGTACATTGCTATTATTACATAGCTATGTTTCTGTGATAGAACCATAAGTAGTAACAGCAAATCCAAGACAAAGCAACCATTAACCAAAATAAGAAGAAAATAATTATTTTAAAATAGTTTTGAGGAATATTTAAACCAGCCTCCTCTTATTGAGTAACAGAACAAGCTTACCTTTTATTCTACTATAATGAACGATCCCCTAAGCTGTTGCAAGCGACATAAAAGTTGAGTTAAACCATAAACATACCAATTGAAAAAGATTCAAAATTTTGCTAATCCCGGAATCAATTGATGGTACTTACTGATGTCAATATCGAGATTACGGAAAGAGAGAGAAACAGGGGCGAAGACGGCAGTCAGTGGTGAATAGATCAACAAATGATTATAACAGAGAACAAAAAGGAAGTATTAAAAGTAACATCATGATGACAAAAAACAAGTTGATTATTATTTAATAATCATTAAGAAATTAAAAGTAACATCGTAAACATAATATTAGTGATTGAAGATCAAGATTACATAGTTCACCGATAGTATTCCAACAGACATGAATGTCTTCACCCATTGTTGTTTCGAGGTACTTCATTCTCATTTTTGAGATTATATGTTCAGTTTTATGAGGTTACCTGATCAATCTCAATTATTAAGCCCCGAATGATGGTATTCACAAGAAAACTCACAGCCATACCTACATAAAGTCAAAATCAGTAAATTCAAAGTATCGTAATAATAACCTATTGCAAGTAGTGAGTTTCTACTCCAATTTTACTCAAATTAATCGATTTTTTAGATCCGATATGAGTATATCTGACCTTAAAGTCCCAAAATCAGAACAATACGAAAATGGCCTTCAAACCGCTAATACGTATGATATCTGTATCATTTGACTCCCAGTCTTCTCTGTCTTCAACCCTTCACCCGACACCATCACAAAAATATGGAACAAAACATGTAAATGAAAAGATGAAGGAGATCGTTCCACAAATTTATAACCAAACACTCAAATTCAAAGAATCGACTATAAGCCTGTGTAATCGCAACAAAACATCAAGAAGTTGTTCATAAATAGAGAGCTTGCAGATCCACTCATCGGAAACGTTTGAGGAGAAGGGGTAAAGGGCAAATGCAAATCGAAAATGAAGGAATTAGCAAGTAGCGACATCGGAAGAAGAAGGAAGCATTGTTTTACCTTAGACCTTCTCAGGGTTGGCTCTAGAAAATCGACGTTTGGGGAGGAGGGTTCTATAAGCAATGGGTTAGAGATACACTATGAAAGAGATGTGGGTATCATGGTGGTGAGACTAGTGAGTATAAGCGGAGACTGGAACGGTAGGGTTTAAGAGAGAGAGAGAGGGGGATTAGTTTAAAATGGGAAGGTGAGTCGACCTTCTGTGGGATAGTTATGGGAGAAGGCGCCAAGATCTCTGTCTTTAGATATTATTGGGAAGCAGCGTCGGATTCAAATTTTTCAGCTTACCGAAAATTTTCAAAAGAGTATTTTATGCCGCTCAAAATGTAAATGCATCAAAATGTTGTACAGTCTTAAAAATTAAGACTTTTGTGCATTAAGATGTTTGTAAGTTATATATGTATTATATATGGTATAAATATATATATATATATATATATATATATATATATATATATATATATATATATATATATATATATATATATATATATATATATATATATATATCGGATCCGATGGGACATCAATTTCGGTGAGGACTGCGAGGACAATTCTCGTCCACTCATTTCCTTAAAGGCAATAACGTCAAACGTAAATATTGGATTTGACGTAATCGTATGCGGCGCTCCTCCATGGAACGTAATACAGACTCGATGATATAATCACATGTTACTCACGTCCGTACAACATAATTTAGCCGGGTTTTTTATTTTTATTATGTTTTTATTTTTTTAATTATTATTTTTCGTTTTTTTTCAATTATTTTTTGTTTTTTTCCAGTTTTTTTTTCGTTTGTTTTTCAGTTATTTTTTTTATTTTATTTTTTATTTTTTTACGTTTGTCGTTTAAAAGTCGTTTTGAATCTTATATCATAACTAATTTTGAATCTTGGATCATAAGTTTTGGAACATAAAACATATTTTGGTTTTAATATTTTTGGATCATGTATATTTTTTTGCTATTTTGATAAGTTTTGATTCATAAAATAATTAGTTTATAATAGTTTGAATCATAAAACATATTTTGGTTCTTAATATTTTTGGATCATGTATGTTTTCTTGCTATTTTGATGAGTTTTTTACTTAAAAATATAAAAATGAACACTTAAAAAACATTTTTTTCAAAACATTCTTTTTGCAAACTTACTAATATAATATCTACAATGATCCCTTAAATTTTGATAATTTTTGGAGAATTTTTTTAAAGTTTATATTTTTTATAAAATTTAAAAATGAAAAATAATTTTTTTTCAAATTTTCATGATGGTTCTTGTTTTGTAGAGAATTAAATTCTAAGAACTTTATGACAAGTTTCGCAATGTGGGGTGGGATACTCGATCAGATTACTATATTACCCTTCTTAATTTGTATTACCCACCCACTAGTTTTAATTTTTAGGCAACTAGCCCCCCAAGCTTTTAAAATATGTCAATTTTTTCACTATGAATCTTAGTCACCATTTTTCAAGATTAGAGGTTCAGATTTGTCCTCACAGAAATTAGAGTCCTCACGCGATCCTGATTTTATATATATATATATATATATATATATATATATATATATATATATATATATATATATATATATATATATATATATATATATATATATATATATATATATATATATATATATATATATATATATATATAGGGAAAACCATGGAAAAACCCTACCTGTTATCTAATATTTCCTGAAAAAACCCTTTTATTATTTTTGAGTACGTTAAAACCCTTGTAATATTGAAATTTCTTAAGTTAAGGATACGTAACCGGTTGCCCCTTCCCAGCCGGTAACGTAGCATATGTTTCATATAAAAGATGACAGGTAATCTTATGTGGCTTATAAAAGATGACATGTAACCTAATGTGGCAACTGGTAGCGAAGAATTAGTTTTAAAATCAAGTGTTCTTATATGTGAAGGCGAAACCCACAACTTCCTTCAACCACGCCCTCACTCACTCTCTCTTTCCCTCTATCTCTCGTTAGAAACTAATGGGTCGATCGTATCGAGCTTCTTCTTCAATTTCAAACCCAAGAGAAACTCGAGAAGAAATTACCGAGTGAACCTAGCCCGTCAAGTAGAAATTACCGAAGATGGTCCTCTTTCACCTTCGATTCTTTAACCCTGACCTTCTTTCACCTTACTTACCCCGATTTATTTAACTGATTCTTTAACCCTAGCTTCTTCCCACACGTATGTTTGACATTCGTGTCTGATGGGGAATGTCGACTCCACTTATAATCTAAGGTTACCTGATATTAGATCAATTTTAGTGGGTAATCATTAAATAAGTGGTTTAAATAAGAGAAATCAAGAATAAAAGGGTTTTAACGTACTTAAAAATAATAAAAGTGTATTTTCAGGAATTGTTAGATAATATGTAGGAGTTTTCCATTGTTTTCCCATATATATATATATATATATATATATATATATATATATATATATATATATATATATATATATATATATATATATATATATATATGTATATGTATATGTATATGTATATGTATATGTATATGTATATGTATATGTATATATATATATATATATATATATATATATATATATATATATATATGTATATATACAAAGGGACAAACCCCAGCAAGAAGTTGGGGGCCCACAAACAAAAGAATTACATATTTTTCAAGGCTAATCTAGGATTAGCAAGCCATAAAGACTTATCAACAACCCATTTATGATCTCTACTCTCAATCCAAAGGAATGCATCTTGTTGAATTTTCTGAAATATCTCATCTATACTCCTTTTTCAACTTTGGAAAATCGTTTCATTCCTCTGTTGCCATAGATTGTAAATTGTAGCATAACCAATTATGCCCAGCACTTTTTCCAAACATCTATGTGCTTGACCTTCTAAGTGATCCAAAATCTCTTCAAAGTTGTTGGGCTCCCTATCCACTAAAGCCCACCAGCCGTTCACTTTGGACCAAACCGATTTAGCAATGGCGCATTGTTTTAAAGTGTGGACCATTGTTTCCTCCTTCTCTTTGCAAACACAACACATATTAGGGACATTGGGCTGACCCAATTTCTATAAGTTGGAGTTCCCTTCCTATCTGTTTAAAGAAGCTTTCCAAACTAAAATATTGATCTTTTTAGGGATTAGTTTTGACCACCTATTTTTGCCAATCTCTTGTTGCGTTTTTTTTTTGCTATTTCCTTCCTCATCCAAGCGACTTTAAACATGCCTTTGGGGCAATCTAGGCAGAACCACGAACCCACTTTATTCGACAATTGAACATGTTCCAATCGTTTAATCAAATCATCTAGTTCCTCTTTTCTTCTTCCTTCTTGTTGTCGCCATTTTATTCTAAGTAAATTGCGGAATAAAAAAGATTGAATACTTAGAATGGATCTTTCGCCCAACAATAAACGATGATATATAAATAAATTAAGTGCTAAAATGTAAAGGAACGTTGCGGAAAATATACATGACATGAAACGTAAAGTTGCGGAATATTAAATAAATCGTAAAGAATAAGTGCAGAAATTAAAAGACAATAATTAAACGATATAATATAATTCGTATTTTTCATTGATAATAAGAAATGTGTTACATAGTGGAAGCTAAGTTCAAACACAATTTCTAGTCTAAGTTGAATTACATTAAGATCTAGGAGGGAAGAATAGATAGAAAGATAGAAAAGACAGAAGAGATAGAAAGATAGAAAGATAGAAAGATAGAAGGATAGAATGAGAGATACGGAGATCTAGAAAGAAAAAGAGATGTGAGGATGTTCTTGATGTTCTTGAGGTGGCTGGAGAGAATTCTCTAGCCCCTCCTCCAATTACTTTAGACTACATTGGAGTGATAGTTCCTCACGATCTCACTAGAATCTCACTATAAAACTCATGACCCAAGCCTCCTATTTATAGGAGGAGAAGATATTACAAGTACAACTAAAAATAATAAACTATTACAAAAGTACAATCTAACAGCTAGCTAAAATAATCCAAGTTCTTGATGTTCTTGGTCTTCACCCGCTGTGTACTTTCGTTGCTGAACGGATCAGCAATTTGCCGTTTCTGATCTGTATTTTCTGATTCGTAATTGCTGAACCGTAATTTCTGAAACGTATTTTCTGAACCGGAGTTTCTGAAGTGCAATTTCTGAACTGTGAAATTCAGAACTGTAACTTTCGGATCCTCTCATGTTCGGATCCTCAAGTTCTGATTGGGAATGCGTGATGATCGGAACCTTGACTTTCTGATTTACCATCGGAACTCACGCTCTCGGTGAGCTCCAACTTCTAAATTAATTGGGCTCCGCTACACTGACGCTCGGTCGCACAGACTTGTTACTCGATCGCATACTTTACAATATTTGCTATTGCTCGAACGAACAACGATTTCACTCGGCCGCTCATGCTTCTATTTTCCTTCAAGATATAATGCACCGACCTTTGTTATATTTGTTGCTCGACCACCTCTGACCGCACGCTATATCTTTTTCTTTAATGCTCGGCCCGCTTGATTTGTTTTGGTTTCATTTTACTTTGATTTTATTTGCCACAAGATAAGTGACACACATGCATGCGTAGCACGCACATGCCTTAATTCCATTTCTTTTATAAACTTTACGTAATTAAAACATAAACATGCATATAACTTCCATTTCTTTTGTTTAATGCGTGACATATATATATATATATATATATATATATATATATATATATATATATATATATATATATATATATATATATATATATATATATATATATATATATATATATATATATATATATTCTATCTTTTGGTTTGAGTGGCTTTGCGATGTTATCACTTTTGGTTTCGATGAAGTTCGTTGGTCTTCTAATCTTCAACATCTTCGACATTTACACTAACAATATCCCCTTAAATGTTGATAGATGTTGAATGTAATTTATGAACTATTCGGTGAACTTCATTATTAATTCCTCAATCTCATTGCTGAATAAATACTCAATATTTCAGAGCATTTTCCTAACAATATCCCTTTAAATGATTTGAAATGTTGAGGGTTGGGATATCAAAAATTTGAGGAAAATTTTTGTGTGCTTGTGCAGTTGTACTGGATCTTGGATCCCCTCAAATGTTGATGGGGTGTTAGAAATTTTGAGAAAATCTTATTGGTCATGAAATTTTATTAGATAGAGGTGATTCGCGCTATATGTTCAAAAAAATTGAAAAGTTACAGATAATGAAAATTTTGAAAATTTCTTGTTGCTGATATGTTGCTGCTGATAGAATGAGTTGTTCTTGTTTGGATCTTCAACTGATGAAATTCTGAAGTTGCTAGCTCTTCCCAAACTTCCTGGTGCCTGGAGATGTGCAAACCTTCTCCGTTGAGCGTGTTCAGACTCCTAGAGCTTTGGCATTCGAATGCGACTCGGCACACGCCTACGTCGCCGCAAGAACTGAATCGTTACAGCCCCCCACAAAGAAATTTCTTTCTTCGAGAAACGAACCCTTGACTGTAGTTCTGAAATCGCCTACTGGATTTGGATGCTGCCATTGCTGATACCAACTGTTAAGTTTTGGGTGATCAGCAATTTGTTTTCCTCAATTCAACTTCTTATCTTCCGAGTTTTCTGATAAGGCTTTAGAAGTTGAATTTGTCTCACTGTCTTCTGATTTTGGGTTCAAAAATTGTCATTTCGCCTAAAATTTTCGACTGATGCAAATTTTTGAGTTTTTTTTTTTTAATTTTTTAAGGTTCCGAAAATTCAGAAGTCGGAATCAGAAGATGAAATTTCGGAACTTTGAAATTTTCGGATTTCTTTTTTGATTTTTTTTAGGGTTCCGAAAAATCAGAAGTCAGAATCAGAAGATGAAATTTCGGAACTTTTTTTTTTTAGTTTTTTTTTTTTGAGGTTCCTTAGTTCCGAAAATTCTGATAAAAATTTCGGATCAGAAATTTCTGAGAAGAATTTTCTGAATTTAGAACTGTGACGGACTTCTTGATCAAAATGTGGAATTTCTGAACTTAGATGTTACAAAGCATCTAAGTCTTGAAAAGAGGTTAGAAGTTGGATATGAGGTTAGACATTGGTGTTATAAAGCACCAATGTTGTATTCAGAAAGTCTAACTTCTGATGGAGGTAAACAAAAAAAAATGATGTCACTTAGGAAAAGGTAGCTGATGTCACTGCTAAAAAGGTGAGTGACATCACCAGACAAAGATGTTAAAAAGTAAAAATAAAAGATACGTTGGATAGGATGACATGTTCCAAAATTTTGATTTCTTGTAACAGGAGACAAATATGAGATTGTTTGAGTTGACTAGCAATTATTTTTAAAAACAATTAATTTTTATATCCCTCTAAATATATAAAAATTCGAAAAAAAATCATAGGGAATATAAAATAAATACAACATTTTTCAGCAAAAAATATGACGTTTTTATAGAAATTTTCGAAAAATTAATTTTGAACAAAATAGCTAAAGTTAATTTTTGTTTTTAATCTCCAACAAAACGATTTTCGTCTAAAAACAATTTAATGTTTAAACTACGGAAATGTTTTGTTCCACTTGTTTTTACGCGTTTCAGTCATTTACGTCCTTTACGATTTTATTTTTGTTTTTGCAGAAACGAAATTGAGCACAGTAGCATGCAATGGTTTGTAGAGGATCCAAAGGTTGTTGCTTAAACAAACTGATCACAGTGGACCTTGCAAACAGCTACTCAGGCTCTGATACCAATTTTTGTCGCCATTTTATTCTAAGTAAATTGCGGAATAAAAAAGATTGAATACTTAGAATGGATCTTTCGCCCAACAATAAACGATGATATATAAATAAATTAAGTGCTAAAATGTAAAGGAACGTTACGGAAAATATAAATGACATGAAACGTAAAGTTGCGGAATATTAAATAAATCGTAAAGAATAAGTGCGGAAATTAAAAGACAATAATTAAACGATATAATGTAATTCGTATTTTTCATTGATAATAAGAAATGTGTTACATATTGGAAGCTAAGTTCAAACACAATTTCTAGTCTAAGTTGAATTACATTAAGATCTAGGAGGGAAGAATAGATAGAAAGATAGAAAAGATAGAAAGATAGAAAGATAGAAGGATAAAAGAAGAGATATGGAGATCTAGAAAGAATAAGAGATGTGAGGATGTTCTTGATGTTCTTGAGGTGGCTGGAGAGAATTCTCTAGCCCCTCCTCCAATTACTTTAGACTACATTGGAGTGATAGTTCCTCACGATCTCACTAGAATCTCACTATAAACTCATGACCCAAGCCTCCTATTTAATATTTATAGGAGGAGAAAATATTACAAGTACAACTAAAAATAATAAACTATTACAAAAGTACAATCTAACAGCTAGCTAAAATAATCTAAGTCTTGAGCTTCTTGGTCTTCACCCGCTGTGTACTTTCGTTGCTGAACGGATCAGCAATTTGCCGTTTCTGATCCGTATTTTCTGATTCGTAATTGTTGAACCGTAATTTCTGAAACGTATTTTCTGAACCGGAGTTTCTGAAGTGCAATTTCTGAACTGTGAAATTCAGAACTGTAACTTTCGGATCCTCTCATGTTCGGATCCTCAAGTTCTGATTGGGAATGCGTGATGATCGGAACCTTGACTTTCTGATTTACCATCGGAACTCACACTCTCGGTGAGCTCCAACTTCTAAATTAATTGGGCTCCGCTACACTCACGCTCGGTCGCACAGACTTGTTACTCGATCGCATACTTTACAATATTTGCTATTGCTCGACCGAACAACGATTTCACTCGGCCGCTCATGCTTCTATTTTCCTTCAAGATATAGTGCACCGACCTTTGTTATATTTGTTGCTCGACCACCTCTGACCGCACGCTATATCTTTTTCTTTAATGCTCGGCCCGCTTGATTTGTTTTGGTTTCATTTTACTTTGATTTTATTTGCCACAAGATAAGTAACACACATGCATGCGTAGCACGCACATGCCTTAATTCCATTTCTTTTTTAAACTTTACGTAATTAAAACATAAACATGCATATAACTTCCATTTCTTTTGTTTAATGCGTGACATATATATATATATATATATATATATATATATATATATATATATATATATATATATATATATATATATATATATATATATATATATATATATATATATATATATATATATATATATATGTATATATATATATATATATATATATATATATATATATATATATATATATATATATATATATATATATATATATATATATATATATTCTATCTTTTGGTTCGAGTGACTTTGCGATGTTATCACTTTTGGTTTCGATGAAGTTCGTTGGTTTTCTAATCTTCAACATCTTCGGCATTTACACTAACACTTCTCTAATTGATGTTCTCCAATTCCACAGGTCACCATTAGTCGCCATTTTTTTCTCAACTGTGTCATGTATGTTTCTATCAGCCATGAAAAGTCTAGGGTACAACTGTCTTAGTGGTTTATCACCCAGCCACCAATCGAACCAGAAGGAGGTAGATTTACCATCTCCCACTTGTTTTTTAATTAGTTGCCTCATATCTAATTCCACCCTTTTCAAAGAACTCCATTGTTGGACTATATGGCGCCATGTGTGACCACTCTTAATCTTTTTTATCCCGTCTTCATAACTAGTGTTACCGTGAATGCTGTCCAAGACTTGTGTCCAAATTGCGCCATGCTCATTGTTGTACTGCCAATACCACTTAGCAAGCAGGGAGTTGTTAATGATCTCCGGCGAACCGATTCCCAACCCCCCTTTTTGCTTGTCCACCATAACTTTGTCCCACCTAACCTAAGAGATTTTTCGCTCTTCTTGACTTTCACCCCAAAAGAAATCCCTTCTACAGCACCTTAATGACACCCACAGGGGCTTTGTGTAGAGAGAAAAGGAAGGTACCCATGCTACCCAAAACATTTGAGACTATGTGTGTCGACCTCCTATAGAGAGAGTCTTCCTTTTCCAGTTGCTGAGTTTCTTTTTGAATTTTTGCCTTATTGAACGCATGTTGACACCCATAGGAAAGCCTAGAAAAACCGAAGGAAATTTTTCCGCCTTACAACTTAATATGAGTGCCATAGACTCCACTTCCATATTACTCTTCCCAACTCCAAACAGAGCACTTTTGTCCATATTTACTTTAAGCCCAGCTGTTTTCTGAAAACAGAATAAGATTCTAACTAGATTTAAAACATTTTCTATAGACCATTCATATAAAAATATGGAGTCGTCAGCAAAGAACAGGTGAGTAAGCTAGATATTTTCATTCCCCATGCTTCTACCCTTGTAAGTACCGTTGACCACAGCGGCTTTGACAACCGAGTTGAGACCTTCCATGACTAGAGTCAATAAAAATGGAGCAATCAGATCACCCTGTCGCAGGCCACGATGAAGGTTAAATTCTGTGGTTGGACAACCATTGACTAGAATAGACAAAGTCCCGAATTTTAAGCATTCTTTGATCCACAATCTCCATTTAATGCCAAAGCCCTTCTTCATCATCATTGAATCAAGATACCCCCAAGAAACTGAGTCGTAAGCCTTAGCAATGTCGGATTTAAATATCTACATGGGTATTTTCTTTAGTTTTGCCAACTCAATGACTTCGTTTACAATCAGTGGTCTATCAATAATGGATGGAAGTACTTTTTTTCATGCGGTTTGCCAACATTTTAGAGAGAATTTTGTATAAGCTGGAGATCAAGCTTATTGGTCTATATTCCCTGACTTTAGTAGGATTAGGGTTTTTGGGAATTAGGGTTATGAATGCTGCGTTAACCCCTTTTGGGAGCTTTGGTCTGTTCGCAAACTCATTGAAGGCTTCAAGAAGGGCATTTTTAATCATCTCCCAGAAGTGTTTGAAGAATTCTGTAGAAAATCCATCCGGACCCGGAGATTTGTTAGCACCGCAACACCAAATCGCATTTTTCAACTCCTCTTCTGTAAATTGTTTTTCCAATTCTTCTTCTCTAAGTTAGAAATACACGAATTCTCTTCCAACTCCTGCAACCAATTACATTCCGGGTCTTATTTGAAAATATTTTCAAAGTGGTTTTTAAAGTGGGCTTTCACCTTTGAAGGATCTGTCTCCCAAGAACCGTCAATGTCTATTCCTTTTATGATTCTTTTGTGTTTCTTTCTGTTGACAGTCTTATGAAAGAGGGTTGTGTTCTCGTCTCCTTCAAGACACCATTTGTTCTTGAATTTTTGGGCATTGTCTTCGTTCTTTTGTTTCTCGATTTTTCGAATTTTTATAGCTAGGTCCATTCTTTCCGCATAAATGTCTTCACTAACTTTTCCTTCTTCCATCTGTTTATCAATGACATCAATTCTACCCATCCACTTCTTTTTCTCTGAGTCCGCCTTCTCCCTCTTTTCTATTGCCCAAATTTTGATTTTGTCTTTAATTGCTTTAAGTCTTTGCATTAGGACAAAGATTTTCAAGTGGCTCCCTTCAATAGAGAAGTCGTTCCGGTCTTGCATACAAATATTATCAAAATCGTCTTTTCCCTTCCAGGAGTTGAAAATTTTAAATGGCGGGTTCCCGTAGTTTCTTTTTATCTGTTTTAGAATGATGGACATGTGATCTGAGTAAAATCTCGTATCTGTTAATCCTTCAACATCTGGGCAAATGGCTCCAAATCTACCATTGATCAAGAATCTGTCTAATTTAGACATTTTGGATCCTCTACCTTGAATCTAAGTGTATTTGAGCCCTCCAATTTGAACATCAGTCAAGTTGTTGTGCTGGATAAAGTCGTTGAATTTTCTGGTTGATCTCACATCAAGGACTGATCCTCTTGTTTCATTCTAGTTCCTTACTTCATTGAAGTCCCCAAAAATGACAGCAGCACCTTGCCAATTGTCTAGGAACGCCCCCACATATCGCCACAGATCTTCTCTCCTGCTTGGTTGTTGACTGGCGTAAATGTTTATAAAGCAAATGGGGCAATTTGTCTCTGTCCAGGTACCTTGAATCAGAATACAATCTTCTCGGCATACATTTTGAGTTTGTGAGAGTAGGTTTTTATTCCAAATTCTAATTAAGCCACCTCCTTGACCAGTACTATTTGAAGAAACATAATCAAAGTCACTAGATCCTGAAATGTTTCTAACAGAGAAATCGGTAATACATTTTCTTTTAGTTTCTTGAAGACCCACCACCGCCACTCCATGATTACGAATTAAATTAGAAATCCATGGGACTTTAAAGTCATTTTGCCCCAGACCATTACAATTTAGAGAGAGTAAATTCATGATTTACCGTGGAATTCTCCTGATTTGAGACTCTGATTCTTTACTTGTCTAGAGTCTCTTCCTTTGCGTAAACCGCATTTAATTCCGATTTCTTCCAATCTGACTTTAACTCCCACCGACATGGCGGATTCTGTGGAAGACGCAGGGCCGTAATTCCTTCTCCTTGTTGACTTCTCATTCTGAAGTCGCAATTTTGACTTGCTTCTCGTGAGTCTTTGTTCAGAAGCTAGAGCTTGTTTAGTAAATTCCTTTTAGGTACCCTTCTCCCTCTCTGGCTCAATTTGATTAAGTTCCCCGTTATTTAGTTTTTCTTTAATTGGAGTCCTCCTAGAGAGCAGGAACTTCAGTCTATCCGAGTAACCCTCGCTGTTAAATTGGGCTTCATGTTCGGAGGTTACTAGGCCCAAGAGTTGAATTGGGTTCCTATCTTCGTTTTGATTGGGCCTAAAGGGTGATACAAAACAATCTAGAATTGGGGCACTTGAGGAGTTTTCCGAATTCGGATCCGGGTCGACACACAATCCCACATTTGTTGCTACCTTCTCTGTCGTATTCTCTATTGGGGTCGAGAAGTTTTGCTTTCCAAATGACCCGCTGACTTCCTCGACAACTTTAACCTGATGATCATGCGTATCTGCTACAACAGAAAAGTCAGGGATTGACTCATCTGCCATTGGCTTCCAATCTGACTCTTCATCTTCAAAATCAGAGTTGACCTCCGATGAAGATCCGACGGTGATAGACTGATTATCTGACGAGAATTCTCCTTCTTCCTTATCCTCCATGGTGAATTTTTTATTGAATTTTTGTTGAACAGATCCGAAGATTTTAGTATCCGTCTCTTCCACCCTTACTTTGAAAGAAGAGTGATTAAGTTTAAACTCCACCGTTTATGTAATCTTCTCCATGACTATTGTTTGAATGCAAACTAAACCATAAGTCCAATCAATATTACTCTCAGCACATGGGTCTGTAACAATCACCTCTCCCCATATTCTACCTATTTCAATGAAGCTATTGGGGTTTCTGGCTTAAATTGGAAGCCCATCTATTCTCAGCCAAACGAATCTTTCATTAACAGAAAAAAGTAGCATCCCATATCCTTGAGGTTTTAAGGCTCGCTTGAATTTCCTGACTTTGAAGGAACTTTTTGTAACACCCGACTTATTAACAAAAACACCCCAAAAATTTTTATTTTACAAACCATATATTTTACAATAAAAACCATAAGTCTGAGGTATTAGTTAACAAAATACGAGTACAAGTGTATCACGAAGTACAATACATTAAATATTATACATTCTTCAAGCCGGGTATTACTTCAACACGAAGTCCTCATTCACGGACTTTATCTTTTCCCTTCGCGGGATCACGCTCACCTGCAGGGACATATCACGTAAACTGTGAGCTATAAAGCCCAGTGAGTAATCAAATCAAATACTACATGTATAAGAATAAAATTCTCTATACAAAGTCAAACATGTAATTTCATACAATACAAAATCAAACGTGGCTCACGGGAAAATCCCGCTGTTGCCTAGACTCACGGCCGGTTCCGGTCTTGTCTATATAAGTTTAAATGTGGCTCACGGGTTAGCCCGCTGTTGCCTAGACTCACGGCTGGTTCCGGTCTTGTCTATTTATCTATATTGACTCACGGCTGGTTCCGGTCTTGTCAATAAAGATTTGACTCACAGCTCCGTTCTTGTCTATTAAAGACTCACGGCTTATCTGGTATTGTCATATCAAATCAAATATCTGTCATTTTTCGTCCCCAAAACTGTTTTCAATTCGCAGCTGCTCAACAATCATATATCACATCAAATACGAGTGAGATTACTCACCTGTAGGTTTGCTACAACTAGCTTTTAGCGTTCCTTGCTTTGAAATGAAGTCCGTATGATTTTGTCCCAAACCTAAAATTTCATTCATTTTCAAAATGATTATAGGTTAATACCCACTTTAATTAACTCTAATACACTAGAGTTCAATAAAACAATTTTATAAACGATGCCTAGTTAATAAACTTTCCGTTTACTAACTTTATATGAATTTCACTATTCACCGAGACATTCGGATCGGTCTACAGTGCTCCCGAGGGGTCGAAAACTCAATCTAAAAATTTTCCCAAACTTTTCAGACCATAATACACCTATGTTTCAAATTTGGGCTTAATCGGACAAGTAACGCAAAAGTTAGCGTTTCAAAGTTTCTGTCTGGCCACTGCCTTGGAGGCGCACTGCGCCAGGGTCAGGGCGCACTGCGCCTGGGCGCGCCCCGCCTGGCTCCTGGGCGCACTGCGCCTGGCGCCTGGGCAGACCCCCTGGCCAGTCGCGATTTTAGCACTGTAGCTTGCAGATTTCGTCCCTTAAGTCCTTGATTTCGTTTTTAGTTGTTTGGGGTTTGTTCCTAGGCTAAAACCTTACATTCTAACAAGGTTTTTAACCCCCAAAACATCCTAAATCAATCACACAAAGAATTAGGGTTCTTATTTCTAACAACCCCAAATCTTCAATTTTACCATTTATAGCATTCTACTTCCATTTTGTTGAGTTATGTCTTTGTTATAAGAACTTAATGGAAGTATATAACCAATTTAAACACACAAACAATACTGAATTTACAGTTTTTGAGTTCTACACAACTCTCCAAGAATAACAATCAAGAACTTGGAACTTACCTCAAATTCTTCCAATTATACCCTTTGAATGCCAAGAACCAAAATGCAAGCTTCAAGCCTTCAAGAAAACCTTCCAAATTTCTGCAGAATTTCAGCCAAGACTTGTTCCCGTAACTCCAAATTTCTGCACACAAGTCTTGCTTAAATACTTCTAGAAATTGCACTTTGGTCCTTTAAGTTGCATATTTCAAAGTTTTGCCACAAATAACACAATTTATGACAAATAACCAACTTTTATAACATTTTAAGTCCAAGACCTAAAATATTATTACATAACAAGTCCTTTTCTGTCCAAATGACCAAATTACCCTTTTGGGGTAAAATGACCATTTTGCCCTTTTTATTATAATTATATAATAAATACATTTTGGCGTTACAAATTCTCCCCTCCTTTAAGAGATTTCGTCCCCAAAATCATACAAAAAGTTGAGGATATTTCTCCCTCATCTCACTTTCGGTTTCCCACGTCATGTCGGAACCTTTGTGATGACGCCAAAGTACTTTCACCATGCTGATCTTCTTGTTTCTAAGCTGTCTTATCTTGCGGTCTAGCACCCGCTCGGGTTGTTCCGGGTATCTCAACTTGTCATCCACTTCAATATCGGCAAGTGGTACTTGTTGAGACTTATCAAATAACGTCTTCCTCAAATGGGACACATGGAATACATCGTGTATACCATGAAGTTCATCAGGTAAATCCAATCTATACGCCACGGCTCCAACCCTTTGGGATATACGGAAAGGTCCAATGAAGCGAGGACTCAACTTTCCTTTCTTCCCAAAACGAATTAGGCCTTTCCAAGGGGATACTTTGAGCATAACCATATCTCCCACTTGGAATTTTATCGGTTTCACCCGTCTGTCTGCGTACTGCTTCTGTCTATTCTGAGCTACCTTCAAGTTTTCACGTATCAGTTTGATCTTTTCTTCAGTCTGGGCAACAATTTCGGGTCCAGCCAACGGCTTTTCCCCAACTTCAGTCCAGCAGGTTGGAGTACGACACGGTGCTCCATACAAGGCTTCATACGGGGCCATCTGAATGCTGGAATGATAGCTGTTATTGTACGCGAATTCCACTAAAGGTAAATGATCTTCCCAGCTTCCACCGAAGTCTATGACACAAGTCCTCAACATATCTTCCAAAGTTCGGATCGTTCTTTCACTTTGGCCATCAGTCTGCGGGTGATATGCGGTACTCATAAGTACTTTCGTACCCAGTTGCTCTTGAAGACTTTGCCAAAAATGGGAAGTAAATCTGCTGTCTCTGTCCGACACAATCGATGCTGGTACTCCATGCCGACAAAATACTTCATCAATGTAGATTTTCGCCAGTTGATCTACTCTGTACTTTTCCTTATATGGTATAAATTGTGCCGACTTGGTCAATCGATCTACAATCACCCATATAGAATCATAACCTCGCGGTGTCCGCGGCAACTTTGTTACAAAATCCATTGTAATATGGTCCCATTTCTTCTCTGGAATCGGCAATGGCTGTATTTCTCCATACGGTTTCTGATGGTTTGACTTAACTTGCAAACAAGTCAAACATTTTTCCACAAATCTTCCAACGTCCCTCTTCATTCCAGGCCACCAATACATCGGTTTTAACGTCCGATACATCTTGGTACTACCCGGATGAACTGCATATCGGCTATTATGGCTATCTTCTAGAAGCAAGTTTCGCGCTTCTCCTTGTTTCGGGACCCATATACGGCCTCTGAAGGTCTTCAATTTTTGAGAATTTTCTTCCAGATGCTTCAAATATCCAACCATTCTTTCGCTTTTTACATTCTCCGGCTTACACGCTTCCTCTTGTGCCAAACGAATCAATCCTGGTAACCTGCTCACTACACCCATACACGCGGATGTAACTTTCAGAGGAGCTTCTTTTCGGCTTAAAGCATCTGCTACTACATTCGCCTTACCAAGGTGATACTGAATTTCACAATCAAAGTCTTTCAATAGATCCATCCACCTTTGCTGTCTCATGCTGAGCTCTTTCTGGTCAAAAAGATACTTCAGGCTCTTGTGATCCGTGTAAATAACAAATTTTACACCATATAAATAATGTCTCCACAACTTCAATGCTAGGACCACTGCAGCTAATTCCAGATCATGGACGGGATACTTCTTTTCGGCATCTTTTAATTGGCGTGACGCATAAACTATGACCCGACCTTTCTGCATCAGAACACACCCAAGACCAATTCTAGAAGCATCGCTGTAGATCACATACTCTTCTCCGCTTTGTGGTAGTACTAACACCGGCGCTTCACATAAAGCTTGTTTCAGTTTCTGGAATGCTTCTTGCTGCTCTTTAGCCCAAGTGAATTTCTCACATTTCTTAGTCAACTTGGTCAACGGGACAGCTATCGAGGAGAAGTTTTCGACAAATCTTCTGTAATAGCCTGCCAAACCAAGAAAACTTCTTACTTCAGTGGGACTTCTAGGCAGTTCCCATTTCATCACGGCTTCAATCTTTGCTGGATCTACTTTCACCCCTTCAGCATTGATTACATGGCCAAGGAATTGGACTTCTCTTAACCAGAATTCACACTTGGAGAACTTAGCGTACAGCTTTTCTCGGCGAAGCAACTCCAATACTTGTCGCAGATGCACTTCATGTTCGGCCTGGCTTCGCGAGTACACCAAGATGTCATCTATAAATACTATCACCGAGGTATCAAGGAACGGTCGGCATACCCGGTTCATAAGATCCATGAATACGGCTGGAGCATTGGTTAACCCAAAAGGCATTACCAAAAACTCATAATGACCGTATCTCGTTCGGAAAGCTGTCTTCGGAATGTCTGATTCCCTTATCTTCAACTGGTGGTATCCTGACCTCAGATCAATCTTGGAAAAGTAGGACGCACCTTGTAGCTGGTCAAACAAGTCATCAATTCTGGGTAGCGGGTACTTGTTCTTCACCGTGATCTTGTTTAGTTCCCGATAGTCAATACACATGCGCATTGACCCATCTTTCTTCTTGACAAACAAAATAGGGGCTCCCCAAGGCGATGTACTCGGTCTGATGAAACCCCTGTCTAACAATTCTTCCAGTTGCTTCCACAGTTCCACCATCTCTGAAGGTGCTAAACGGTATGGAGCTCGGGCAACAGGTGCAGCTCCCGGAACTAGTTCAATCGTGAACTCAACCTGTCGATCTGGTGGCAACCCTGGAAGTTCGTCTGGAAACACATCTGGGAACTCGTTCACCACATTCACATTCGCTACCCCCACTTTAATCGGTTGAGCCGCCGACACATAAGCCAAGTAAGACATCCCTCCTTTACTAATACAGCTTCGGGCTTGAGCAAAGGAGATAACTGGCATTCGTAACCGAGGTCGTTCACCTTGAATTTTCATCCATTCTCCTTCCGGTGATAACACTGTAATACTTTTATTTCTGCAATCCACATTAGCATAATTTGTCGCTAACCAATCCATTCCCACAATTACACCAAACTCGTTGGTAGTCATCGGCTTCAAATCTATAGGGAAAGCGGTCCCGTAGATTTTAAGCTGACAACCTTCCATATGTTCAGAAACCCAGACATACCGGCCGTCTGCTATAGCTACTTCTAAGCTTTCATCCATCGGTGTTAAAGGTACATTCAGGCGTGGCAATAAAGATTCCGATACAAAACAGTGAGTGGCTCCCGGATCAAAAATAACATATACAGGTATGGTATTGAGAGTGAAAATACCTGTCACCACATCCGTCTTCTCACGGGCTTCTTCCACAGTCATCTGGAAAGCTCGTGAGGCCACTGGTCGTCCCCTGTTCTTCGGCTCTTCTTTCTTTCCCACTTGATCATCTCTAGGTCTTTCACTGTATACACCAGATTTCAGTTGGGGACAGTTCAAACGAAGATGATCTGTAGCCCCGCATTGGTAGCACCTTCTTTCCGCCCGACACTCCCGTGTAATATGACCCGTTTTTCCACAATTTCGGCAAGTAAGCGGCCCAGTATCACTGCGACAACTGCCCGTGTGCCGTTTTCTACACTTTTCGCACCACCTTCCTTCATCTTTCTGGCCCTTTCCCTTAGAACCGGATTGTTGCAACTTTTTTTGAGGCGTCCAACCTTGGTCTTCCGCCTTTCGTTTCGTTTCCAAAACTTTCTTTTCATCTTCCTGTCTCTTCAGTTCTGTTTCTCTTTCGGTGGCTCGATCCACCACTTGTCGGAAGGTAGTTAGTTTCAACGGTTGCACAATCTCTCTAATTCGGGTAGTCAACCCCTGAACATACTTGTCGATCTTCCTCTTTTCCGTGTAGATATGGTGTTCCGCAAACCGAGCTTTCTCCAGAAAGCTGAGAGTATATTCCTGAACAGATCGGGAACCCTGTTCCAAATGCAGGAATTCATCCTCCAGCTTCTGAATAGCGACTTCCGAGCAGTATTCTTCATTAAACTTTGTCTTGAATTGCTCCCATTGTATCGATTGGGACTAATCAAGATCCAGTGATCTATAGTAAGTTTGCCACCAATGTAATGCGCCACTTGTAAGTTGGTTCGTGGCAAATTCCACTTTATCTTCATCCGCACACTTGCTTACTCGGAACTCCTTTTCCATATGCATGATCCATTCCATAGCTTTGACTGGATCATCTGTCCCTGAAAATTCCTTTGGTTTACAACCAAGAAAGGATTTATATGTACACCCAACCTTCTTTATCGAGGCTTCCCCACCTGGAGTTTCTTTTACTGCCCGGGCCCGACTTTCTCCCTGGCTTTCATTTTCTGGCTGCCCGTCATGAACACTTTTTGCAGCCTGTTCGGTAGGGATTGGATTAGCACTCGGATTTGGATTGCCGCCCAGGTTGGAATTATTTATTATTGCAGGCATCATCTGCCTAACCACTTCTTCCACAATAGTTCGTATATCAGGTGGATTTTGTCCCACCGGTTCCCTTGCTGGTGCTCTTCGCCCAACAGAGCCGCGTGACCTAGCTGGTCCGCTTCTTGCAGTTCCACGTGACCTAGCTGGTCCGCTTCTTGCAGTTCCTCGTGAATTCACACCAGTAGGGTTGCTTCGTGTATTTCTCATACTTCAAGATTTCAACAAACCGTTAGATTACATATATAATAACAAACTTATATATAACTAACAGTCCAATTATCTGTGCTTCTCTCAAGGTTTAAGTCCAGGGATCTAATCTAAGACACCTAGTTCACTTAAACCACGGCTCTGATACCAACTTGTAACACCCGACTTATTAACAAAAACACCCCAAAAATTTTTATTTTACAAACCATATATTTTACAATAAAAACCATAAGTCTGGGGTATTAGTTAACAAAATACGAGTACAAGTGTATCACGAAGTACAATACATTAAATATTATACATTCTTCAAGCCGGGTATTACTTCAACACGAAGTCCTCAGTCACGGACTTTATCTTTTCCCTTCGCGGGATCATGCTCACCTGCAGGGACATATCACGTAAACTGTGAGCTATAAAGCCCAGTGAGTAATCAAATCAAATACTACATGTATAAGAATAAAATTCTCTATACAAAGTCAAACATGTAATTTCATACAATACAAAATCAAACGTGGCTCACGGGAAAATCCCGCTGTTGCCTAGACTCACGGCTGGTTCCGGTCTTGTCTATATAAGTTTAAATGTGGCTCACGGGTTAGCCCGCTGTTGCCTAGACTCACGGCTGGTTCCGGTCTTGTCTATTTATCTATATTGACTCACGGCTGGTTCCGGTCTTGTCAATAAAGATTTGACTCACAGCTCCGTTCTTGTCTATTAAAGACTCACGGCTTATCTGGTATTGTCATATCAAATCAAATATCTGTCATTTTTCGTCCCCAAAACTGTTTTCAATTCGCAGCTGCTCAACAATCATATATCACATCAAATACGAGTGAGATTACTCACCTGTAGGTTTGCTACAACTAGCTTTTAGCGTTCCTTGCTTTGAAATGAAGTCCGTATGATTTTGTCCCAAACCTAAAATTTCATTCATTTTCAAAATGATTATAGGTTAATACCCACTTTAATTAACTCTAATACACTAGAGTTCAATAAAACAATGTTATAAACGATGCCTAGTTAATAAACTTTCCGTTTACTAACTTTATATGAATTTCACTATTCACCGAGACATTCGGATCGGTCTACAGTGCTCCCGAGGGGTCGAAAACTCAATCTAAAAATTTTCCCAAACTTTTCAGACCATAATACACCTATGTTTCAAATTTGGGCTTAATCGGACAAGTAACGCAAAAGTTAGCGTTTCAAAGTTTCTGTCTGGCCACTGCCTTGGAGGCGCACTGCGCCAGGGTCAGGGCGCACTGCGCCTGGGCGCGCCCCGCCTGGCTCCTGGGCGCACTGCGCCTGGCGCCTGGGCAGACCCCCTGGCCAGTCGCGATTTTAGCACTGTAGCTTGCAGATTTCGTCCCTTAAGTCCTTGATTTCGTTTTTAGTTGTTTGGGGTTTGTTCCTAGGCTAAAACCTTACATTCTAACAAGGTTTTTAACCCCCAAAACATCCTAAATCAATCACACAAAGAATTAGGGTTCTTATTTCTAACAACCCTAAATCTTCAATTTTACCATTTATAGCATTCTACTTCCATTTTGTTGAGTTATGTCTTTGTTATAAGAATTTAATGGAAGTATATAACCAATTTAAACACACAAACAAAACTGAATTTACAGTTTTTGAGTTCTACACAACTCTCCAAGAATAACAATCAAGAACTTGGAACTTACCTCAAATTCTTCCAATTATACCCTTTGAATGCCAAGAACCAAAATGCAAGCTTCAAGCCTTCAAGAAAACCTTCCAAATTTCTGCAGAATTTCAGCCAAGACTTGTTCCCGTAACTCCAAATTTCTGCACACAAGTCTTGCTTAAATACTTCTAGAAATTGCACTTTGGTCCTTTAAGTTGCATATTTCAAAGTTTTGCCACAAATAACACAATTTATGACAAATAACCAACTTTTATAACATTTTAAGTCCAAGACCTAAAATATTATTACATAACAAGTCCTTTTCTGTCCAAATGACCAAATTACCCTTTTGGGGTAAAATGACCATTTTGCCCTTTTTATTATAATTATATAATAAATACATTTTGGCGTTACACTTTTCTTCTTCGTCTTGAGACTTGGAATCAAGGAGGATCCAAAGCCCTCCTAAATACTTAACTGCACCTTCTCTTATTCCTTTTGCAATACATAATATCTCAAAGTATTGAAGCATGCTAAAGCATTTTAATTCTCCAATCATCTTTGAATTCAGTCGTTTGGCTGTTTCATTCACCTCCTCCATAGGGATGCTAACACTTCTAAGCTTCTTGTGTGCTGTTGGTAACGGTTGTTTGTCCACCACGTTCTTCACCTCTACTTCATTGCTGATGGCTGTCTTCCTTTTAACAACATCAGCAAACGAACAGTCAGGTCTTCTGAGAGCACTATCCTTCTAAATACTAAGCACCGATTCTTTTGGTTTATCTTCGACCTTATGGGCTTTTGCAGGAAATCTGGCTATTCTCGAGTAGAGATTTTTCCTACAATCCTTAACTGATTCAAGGGCTTCTCCATGGCCGCTACATCTAGCACTCTGTTATACCTAGCAAACCCAAATCGGTGACCATGCTTGTCCAATCTCTTACAGATGAATAAATCCACCAGAGTTCCCATCTTCTCCAATTCTCCTCGAATCATCCAGCTAAACTCCATTCTCGGTAGGTTGGAAATGAAGTAGGAAGTTGCATCATTAAATTCCCACTTTTCATTCACCAATATTCTTTGAATCTCGTTAGTGTTTATCCATCTGAATGATCTCTGACGAAATCCTTCACAATGCCAGTGATTTCCTTCCTTCCGTGAACCTCCTTGACTGGCTTTTCTCATGAGAGAAAAAGTCAATGCGGTCAAATTTTTTAATTACATATATATATGTATACATATATATACATACATACATATATATATATATATATATATATATATATATATATATATATATATATATATATATATATATATATATATATATATATATATATATATATATATATATATATATATATATACATACATATTGTTGGGTGTTGAAATCGTTTAAGTATGTAAACAATGACTAGAGTTTGAATAGTACTAAGCAATCACACAGTAATAAGAATAGTAAGAACAATTGATGAACAATGATGTGAATAACTTGTGCCGAATGCTTGATTGATTTAGGGTTTTACGGTTTGGACGATTACAACTCGCACTCGACACGGTATGGTATCACTGATATTTATACTTAATCAGTGATACACACAGTACAACTTTATTACAGAGAATATCCTATCAGTGTAAGACCCAATAGGATGCTAGATCCATGCAACACGTATTGTACTATCACGCGTGCCTGCAAAAGGTATTGCAAAAGGAAGTCTTCGGATCCTCCATGACATTCACTTCAGAGTCCTCAGACTTCGGGATCTTCTATTGTTTTTTTTACTTCGGGGTCAGTTGTGGGGTCTTCGGATGGTCAGGCACTTCATCACAAACATGCTTCAACAATCTCCCCCTTTGTGTGAAGTGCATCCGAAGCCTATACCTTGTAGTGCGTCTTGTGTACTTCTTTCAAGGTGTGTCTTAACTGTAGCCAACAGTTAAGATATTGCTTCACCTTCTTCTTTTCCTCCGCAGTGTTCACAAAACAATTGTTTAAAAGGCCCAACACTTGATGAATTGAATTCGAAGGATAAAGGCCTATGTAATCGATCTCGAAGAACTTAGTGACCATCGTATTACTATCACTAGATAAACCTTTAAAGATAACACCCCAGGGCTTGTCCACAATCTGCTCGGCCGTCAAATGCCCAAAGTTTTCAATTGTTTTTGGTGGGGGTGCGAGTGATTGTGAGAAGAGCTTTGCCACAGTTATGTCAAATCTGGCAAATCTGAGCATATAGTTCTTGAAGAAGGAAGAGATATGATTCTTGCCATCGGTGAAGACAGACACTGATTCAGCTTCATTGCCAGCTGAGTGCCTCAGAATTTCAAGAAGGGCAATGAAGTCATTGGGATTCATGATGGGGAAGTCTGCGATGGTGAACTTTGAATCCTCTTCATTGATTCCCTGAAGCACAAAGAAGTCAATGTTTTTGAAGCCCATGAAAGTCTCTCCTTCTTTGATCGAAATGATCTTTACTATTTTCTTCTCACTCCAAACATAGTTCGGAGCTTGTATGAACTTTGCATGGAATGCCACCTTTCTTTTCTTGAACTCTGTCAACTTTTCCTTCGCTACATGCCTTTCAAATTGAAGAAAGGCAAAAGTCTTCAGATTGTAAGGAAAGTCAAGTTGACGGCTGATTCTTGATTTTGTCTCAAAGCTTCGGAGAGGAACTCTATTTAAAACTGTGAAGTCATTGAAGCCGATGGCTGTGATCAACTCCGCAGTCCATGTTTGATTCTCATGAGCAATATTGTTAATCATGAGAACCTTCTTGTAATCTTCCTCTCTTTCTTTGTGGACTTGCTCCATGTGTGGAGCAATCCTAAGCACATTGTCTTGTGGTCTTGAACTGGAACCACCTGTTTCTGTTGTGGTGGTGGCTCCGAAGGTAGGAGCAGCTGCTAAGATGGTTAGAATGAAGGCTGGTCTTCCAAGAATAGAAATTTGAGAGGTGGTTTTTGGCGTGGTGGTCACAGTGCTTTGAGCTTGAGTTTTTAAGGCAGGTGTGACCAAGGCTTGAGTCACCAAGGCCTGAGTGACCAAGGTTTGAGATTTGGAGGTTGCGGATCCAGAGGCTGCGGATTCTCCCCCTTGTGAAGGTTGAGCCATCGGATCACTCTGAGCAATTGCCTGCTGAGGCGGCCTCTGAGATCTTTCCATTTTTAATGACACGTTTGCCATTGGCTGAAGGGTCCTCCTCAGTTTCTCAATGATGTCCGAAGCAATAGCAGCATTGGTCTTCTTCAGCTCATTTGCGAAAATTGTTGTTGCTGAACGGAATTGTTCAGCAGTGAGCTCTTCAATGCGCTTATGAGCATCTGACAAGTGTTTGGCAAAGCCTGTTTGATACAGAGAATTGAATGAACTGGTGTTTTCATTTAGAGTGGTGAGGGCCTTCACCACGTCGGAGTTTGAATTTTCAACTTTCTCCACCAAGTCCTTGAGATTTTTCTCAGTCTGCTCCTTTAGGAGCCTGTGCCTTTCTTCAACTTGTTGAACCGCAATGTTGAACTTTCCTTCCAAAATCCTCTTGATCTCAATCTGTTGATCAAGAATCCTTTTCTCAGACTCCTTGACCATTTTCTCTATTTTCTCGGTCAGGGTCTTCTAAACTTCAGCCATTTGATCCTCAAAACTTGTCTCAGTTCTTTTTGAGGGATCAAAGTCGGTGTTGGCTTGAAGAAGAGCATCGAGTTTTCTATTCAGGACAGCTGTGTAACAACGGTAATTAAATTCAAAAGATGCTTCAGTCGCCATTGTTGATTGAATGGAGAAGATGAAGAGAGCTTAGGGCTTTTGGAGAGAATTCTTGCAGAGTGTTTTTGAGAGATAAGTTCGCATAAAGAGAAGAACTGAAGTGGTGAGTGGTTTATATAGTGTTCGTGGTCCCTAGGCCATTTAATGCACATTTATCTCAGTGACAGCTGTTAACAACGGTAATTAAATTCAAAAGAATGTTTGTCTCTGAGATAATCATAAATGTGAAAAATCATTTGAACATTAAATTGACTTTAGATCTGTGTGGATAATTATGACCGTTATAAGTACTCTTCGGAGTGGAGAGATAAAGTGAGTGTTATGATTAACTCCGAAGGGTGTTATATTTCACTTCGGATAGTAACATGTGTTTGTGAAGTGTTTGTCAGGATACCGAAGTCCATTTGTTTTCTCTTGTTTTTCCTTGAATCTTTGGTTTTACTTTTGAGTAATGCTTTGTGACATTTATCCTTAACTTCCCGGAATATTATGGAATGAAGATTTAACAAGTTAATGTTCAGAATCATTCGAGTCATGTTGGAAGTCCATTTTTCATTCTGAAGTCTGTTTGATTCAATATCAGTCATGAATATATAAGTCTAATCACCCCATCACAAACTTGATTTCGCATTTTGAAATAATGTTTGATTAAACTTTTGTGCTTCAAAAATTTCATACTAAACAATGGTAACATCCTTTGCATTTGAAATTTAAAGGAATTTTCATTCTTGAATTGAACATCAGAAGTGTTTTTAGAAATTGGATTGACTTTGAAGAACCTTTTGAAAAATCTATTCCCTTTCATCAATTGAAGTGTTTGGATACTAGGCTCTGATGACAAGCCTTTGAGCTTCGTACACCACTCCAACTTTACAATTAAAGATAGACTACTTGAAATGTTCATATTCTCTACAAAGTACTCGACTATGTTATAGGAGTTCCTGGTATTGTTATTTAAAACAGATAAATAAGCCTTTGAATTCTGATTTATCTTTCTTTTGCATTCCATTGTCTATCTTTTTTTCTTTGTTTGTTGTCCTTGATTCTTTTGACAATTTGTTTTCTGTTTATCTTTTTGAGGTTTTTCTATTTTTCCTTTTTATCTTTTCCATTTTGGATTTGCTTATTCGAAGAGACAAAATTTCACCATTTGGTTTCTTTCTTTGGTTCTTATTGTTTTTGTTTTGTACAATCATTGAGTTTGGAAAACTTCATTTAGTTCAATTTTGAAACATTAATGAAAAGAGATTTAAATTTACTGATCAGACAATGTTGGTACTATTTTTGAAGAAAACTTCGGAACACTTGATTTATCCTGTGTAGTTTTGAGGCTACATGATTAGTTTGATATTAAAGCGAGTCAAGTTCAGAAGGGAGGTTAGGAATAGACATTATGTTAAGGATATTAGAATCAAATAAGGCTTCGAATTGTAAAATGGCCTTGACCTCACTTCGAAGTCTGTTTTCTTACCGGTGTTTCAAGTCGATTCCCAAATACCTTTTAGTGCAATAAGGTATGATTATCAGAATCTAAAATCAAAGTTTTGTCCTTTAATCAGTTAATTCATGAAATTAAGGATAAACTTTGTCACTCTGTATGAAAAATTGTTTCTTGAAATTTAATGTTTTTTCAGTGATTTTTGTTTTTGATTTTTCTTTGAAACAATCCTTTATTATATAATAATTTATTCTTGAGATACGAAGACAAAAGATGTTTCAAAAGATTTTGACATTTAAGACAATTTTATTAACTTGAATTGTCTGATCTGAGGTGCACCGAAGCGACAGAAGGCTTTGGTGTACTGCAGTGCAATATTTGTTGTTTGACTTGTTTTACTCCGATGAGTTCCAAAGCGATAAAGGTCTTCGGAATGCTGCGGAGTGTTATGAAATTTTTTTTTGTATTGTAATTGAAAAGACTAAGGAGAGAATAAGCAAATCTGAGATTTATTATAGAGTGGATCCATCGATCATTCCAAGTCCACGAACTATTCTTGTAAATGCCTCTTCATTCAGAGCCTTTGTGAAGATGTCTGCCAGTTGTTCTGTAGTGTGAAGAAAGTGCACCTCAATATTCCCCTCCTCAACATAACTTTTGATGAAGTGATAGCGAAGAGCTATATGCTTCGTCTTGGAATGTTGAACATGATTGTGGCATGTGCGAATTGCACTTTGTGAGTCACAAAACAAGGGTATTTTTCTCATGTTGATGGCATAATCCTTCAGTTGGCTTTGTATCCAGATGATTTGTGAGGTACATGCTGCAATTGCTACATATTCCGCTTCTGTTGTGGAGATAGAGACACAAGTTTACTTCTTGGATTGCCAGCTGATTAGCTTTCCATCAAGGAATTGACAACCCCCCGAAGTGCTCTTGCAATCAATAGAGCATCCACCAAGATCTGAGTCTCAATAAGCTTGTATGTAAAAGCCGGAGTTTGCTGGGTACCACAGGCCATAAGCAGGTGTGCCATGAAGATATCGAAAGATTGTCTTAACCGCAGCCAAATGAGGTTTTCTTGGGTCAGCCTGATATCTTGCACAATTACAGACTGCGAACATGATATCAGGGCGACTGGCTGTGAGATAGAGCAGTGATCCAATCATGATATTAGAGATTTCCTGTGGAGGTGAGGTTGGACTGTTGGTTGGCTCCCCCTCAACACTAGCATTACGTTCACTTCGGTTAGATGGCTCCCCCTCAACAGATGACGGTCTTTGTACACTACTTGTGGAAGAGTCATCGGGTCCATTTGTGAGCTTGGACAGTTTGGACACATGGTTATCAGGTGTCCTGGCTTCGAAGTCCACTCCCCTCACAGGTGGATCAAACAGAAGTGTGAAGTCTGTATCAAACATGGTGATTGGTACAACATCCACAGTAGGCTTTGGAAAGATAGATAACATGGGGAATGGATGTAAGGATTTCTTGATGTAGTAATCGTCAAACGTAAGGTTGAATGTTTCTTCAATCCTTCGTGTCCTCTTGTTCATGACTCTGTAGGCTTCTGAGTCTTGAGAATAACCATGAAAGATTCCTTCTTCTGACTTTTCATTGAACTTAGTCAAGTGATCTTTCAAGTTCAAGATAAAACACCTACAACCGAAGATGTGAAGAAATTTGGCATTTGGTTTTCTTCGGTTGAGTACTTCATAAGGTGTGATATGAAATCGCTTGTGAATGTAAGATCTGTTTTGAGTAAAGCAAGCAGTAGAAATAGCTTTGGCCTAGAAGTACATAGGAAAATTTGCAAAATTTAGCATAGTTCTAGCTGCTTCGCACAAAGAATGATTTCTCCTTTCCACAACACCATTTTGTTGAGGAGTGTAAGGTGCTGAGAAGTTGTGACTAATCCCCTTTGTTTTCAAGAATCCATCAAGAGTTTGGTTCTTGAACTCCAAAGCGTTGTCACTGTGCACAGTTCAGACCTTCTTGTTGAGCATCACTTCCATCTTCTTTATGAAGTTAATGATGTCTTCAGCGGCATCTGATTTGTTTCTTAGAAATAAGACCCAAGTAAACCTTGAATAGTCATCAACTATTACGAGAATGTGTTTCTTCTTTCCAATTGACTCAACTACGGATGGTCCACACAAATCCATGTAATGAAGAGAAAAGGGTTCGGTGATTCTAGGATTTATCACGGTTGGATGCCTTTGTTTTGTTTGCTTGCCATGCTCACAAGTAGAACAAAGTGAGTCATTATCAAATTTGAGTGCAGGGTTCGCTTCCCACAGGTTTCAATCAGGGATGGCCACCGGTCTCCCCAATGGGGATGCTTTAAAAGGGAGCACGGGCACTACCGGGGGGTTCAGTGCACCCCGGAGGTTGGCTCAGCTGGGTCATCCAAAGGATGGGTTAGTTGGGTTCCTCCGTTACCAAAAAAAAAAAAAAAAAAAAAAAAAAAACTTGTTTAAGTCTTTAAAGTTCAGATGAGCAAGTCTTCGGTGCCATAGCCAGCTGACATCGGAGTTGGCTTTTGAGAGAAGACATAAAGATTGCCCACCAGTTACTGGCTTCAGATTCAAGGGAAACATTGATCCCTTCCTTTCAGATTTCAGCAAGACTTCTTTGTTTCTTCTTTTGTGATTACACTCCCTTGGTTGTTGAATGTAACTGCATTACCCGTTCCAACCACCAATTGAGATATGCTCACAAGATTATGTTTTAACCCTTCAACAAATGCAACTCTGCTGATTGTAAATTGGCCATTTGTTATTTTGCCATAACCCCGAATTGGACATGTTTCATTATTACCGAAGCGAACATTTCCAGCATCATCCAAAGTCCTGTAATCCCTGAGATATTCCCTCTTCCCAGTCATATGTCTTGAGCAGCCACTATCCATGTACCATTTCGAATCATACGGCTCATTCGACATAACCTGCAATTAACCAAGAAGGAGTTGGTACCCAATCAATCTTGGGTCCTCAGGGTAAGCGAAGGATTCTTGAATCCATTTTTCTACGGCCTCTTCAGATATTTCATTAGCATTTAAGTTGATTAGATTCTCTGAAGCCTCATGTGATGAGCATGATTCCGAAGAGTCTGAACATGATTCTGAAGAGCTTTTTGTCAAATTTGATGTGTCCGAAGTAACTGACAGAATGCAAGTCTTCGGAACCCATTTTTGTCTGGATGATTTTGATTTCGAGGTATTTGAAGTTTTCTTTTCACTTGAAAGTATTGAACTCATTGATGATTTTGAAGATTTTGTTTTAGCAATCAAATTTTCTTTTAGATCATTTCTTTTCCAATTTTGTTTGGATTTTTCAGTTGTTGACTTCATTGAGATTGAACTGCATAGCGTAGAGGTACAGAGGTACTCTTCGTATGCCAGTTTGAAGTCGTTTAGTGAAAGATTCTTATCTTTAAACAAATCCAAATTTTTGTCTAGCCACTGATGAAATGTATATATCAAATTGTTGCCTTTTGAAAATGTTTTCTTCATGGGTTTTTGGAATTTTGGATTGGGAAAGTTAGGGTTTGTTGGTGTGAAAGTTGGTTTGACATTTTGATTTTTGACTTCTGCAACCGTTGAGTTAAATGGTTTTGTTAAGAAGTTGAAGCAATTACTTCATTTGGTTTCAAACCTCCGAAGGGAGTTTTTCTTTTCACAAGATTTAGAGTTTTTTTAATTTGTGATCTTTTCAAAATTTGAGGCTTTTGTACGGAAGCTTTGGTAATAGTGACTTTTGGTTTTGAAGCAGCATTTTCTGAAGTTTGTGACAACGGTACACACTCACATGATTCCATTAATTGAAAAACATCCATCTTCGGAGCTGCGGGTTTTTCCACAACTTGAATTTGTTTGTAATTTTGATTAGTGTAGATATGATTATCATTTTTGAGATTTAAAAGGTGTGACATGTTTTTAGGAATCTTTTCATTCTCATAACAAAGACGATTGTAAATGTTGTGACCATACAAGTCTTGTTTTCTTATGTTGATTTTTACTTCCATTCTTTCATTCATTTCATTTTCAACCATTTTAGAAGATGAGAAGAATCCTTCCTTAGTAACTGTGGAATTATCCTTCTCAAGAAGTATTTCCAAATCGTGTTCAATTAAGGGTAATCCACCAGGTTTCACAAAAATTGCATTTTTGAAGTAAGATATCTTCGGATAGATACAAGCCACATTGACTAGCCTTTTTGAATTGTCCTTGAGATATTGATCATAAGAAGCACAATCATCTGAGATTTGTAATTTAGGTTTCGAAATGTCTTTGTTTTCAAAGGTTTTTGATTCACAACCCACTTTTGTTTTTCCTTTGTCCATCGAAGACAGTTGTGAGATGTCTTCAGAGGGTGATTCGGATACGGAGGATGATTTTAATAACATCAAGGAGGAACAATCAATTTCTTCCATGTTCGAATCGCTTTCAGAATCCTTTTCAGACGTGTTATTAACAATTTCCTTTTCCTTGATTTCAATTTGAGGAACAGCCTTTTTCAAGATTGGAATTTCTTGTGGTAAGATTTTCAAAAATTATCAGCAGTGAGATGTTTTTCTACAGATATTAAGCCATGTTTATATGAGGGATTGTGACTTCGGACCCAGACACTATATATTCACATTCATAGGATATGCTATCAACTTCCTTAAGTTTAAACTCAATAAAAGGTAATAGTTGTCTATGTTGGACATTGCACACATCAGCTGAATGATAAATACGTGTAATATGAGCATATAAATGTTTTGCAGTTTCACAGAATAGGTTACATTGTCTCAAAATTACATCATGATTGTTCAAATGTTTTTCTCTATTCTCTTCTAGCAATGAGATTCTTAGATTGGACTTTTCTAGGGATAGCTTCAAACTCTCAACTCTCCCCCTCAAGGTGAGAATCTCCTGCTCACTGATTATCTCCCTATTTTTCGCATCAACAAGTAATTTGTGCATGACAGAGCAATCACTTGTTATTTCATTGATAATAAGAGTAGATAGAGAAATATGAATTTTAAAAGATGAGAGAAGTTTGGATACATGTTCCGGAATGGTCAGACGCATGTCATTTGCCATCAAACAGATTTCCTCATCATCATCCGAAAAGTGTCGTCAGACCAGGTCTTCGGATTCTCAGCAGCAATCATCTCATTCACCTCTGAAGTCTTAAAACCAAGACCAGCAGTTGTTTCAAAACCTAGCTTCTCCTCAACCTCCATCTTCTCAGAAGTACCTTTCAGAAAGCTCTTACCATCATCATATGTCATGAAAGCACTATGAGTTGGCTTTCGTACTTCATCATCTTCTGAGTTAGAAGACCAAACTTGATATGATCCTTGATGATCATCAGCAGCCATTGGGGCTAGGTCTTTGGTCCTCTCTATTACTTCCTCCATTTTCCTTGCATAGTATGCTTCATCCTTCACTTGAGGTTTCTTCTCATTTTGTTTGCGAAGCATACAATCCTTTGCAAAGTGATTCTTACCATGACAGTAATTGCAGTCATAGCCTGAATCACCAGAAACCTTTTTCTCTTCGGTTTTCTCTTTTGATGACTGCGAAGCCTGTTTTTCAGATGGCTTCGGAGTTGAAGATTTTGGATTGTCCTCCTTCGGAGTGTACATTTATGGTTTGGGTTTTGGACAAAAGTTTGATTTGTTGAAGTTCTTGACAAATGGCTTCCCTGAGTTGTTTTTAATGAATGGTTTCTTGAACCTTCGACCGTTAGCAACATAGAGAGCAACAGTTTCACCATTGTCATCAACGATATAAGCAGCAATCTCTTCATCACTGGCTTCTTCTTCTTCTTTTGAAACAAGGGCAAGTGGTCCAGATCCAGCAGTCTCACTTCTACGACCCACGACATCTGGTTCATGTGATTTTAGCAGATTATACAAAGCAGCCAACTTGTACTTCTCAATGTTTTCATAAGATTTAACCATGAGCATGATTGATCTCCATTCTTTGCGAGTACTGTAAAGAAATTTAATATTGATATCCTGTTGGCTTCGTGTCTCCCCATACTTGTCCAAGGTGTAGATCATGTTGCTAAGACGTTCATAGCATGCTTCGAGGGACTCATTCTCTTATTGTTTGAAGTTCCCGAAGTCTGCAATAATTTTTTGAACCTTTTTGGTGTGAAGAATCTTATCCCCTCCAAAACGGAGTGCGAGATTATCCCACATCTCTTTGGCAGACTTTGCATCGGCTATATGATGACTAACATCAGGACTCAATCCGCTTCGAAGCTCGCGCATGGCCCTTTTGTCATTTTCGAGTTTCTTCATATCCGCTGCATTAAGAACCACAGCCTCTTCTCCATCGGGGATTACAAAACGACCAGCAATATCTGTATGAGGACCATCAGTCACAGACCTCCATAAGTCTTTATCAAGCCGAATCAGATAGTCCTTCATTCTTCCAGCCCAATAATCATAGTAAGAGGTTACTAGAACAGGAGCTTTGGTTGCAGAACCAATGAGATTTGCATAGTTGGGCATATTGGCATAAGTTGCTATGGAATCAGTCATTTTGAATAGATTTCAATGGGATCTTTGCAGTAAAAACGAGTAATAGAGTCTTGCAACAGTTGCAGAAGACTAGATCTGAGAAACGATTCAAATCTAGAACTGTAGCTATGGAATAAAAGCTCTACTATTAGGTTTTTGAGCTAACCTGGCTCTGATACCACTGTTGAAACATGATTTGACGATTAATGCGGAATAATAACGAACACCAATCAAGAATTCAATGTGTGGAATGATTCGATTAATCAATGTTTTACTATGGGGTTTTACAATGTGTGTTTCTCTCTCTATCAATATGACTAAGCTCCCTCTAGAATCATTAGCTACAAATAATAATAAAATCACTATTTATAGCTAGCCAACTAATGAGCCCAATAAACAAGCTCACAAAAATCTCAAACATAAGTGGGCCTTCATCATGCCATCAAGTCATCATAAATGAAGAACTTTGCACCCAACACATATACATATACATATACATATACATATACATATACATATACATATACATATATATACATATATATATATATATATATATATATATATATATATATATATATATATATATATATATATATATATACTAGCAGCATACCCGCGCAATGCGGCGGATATAGATTAGATTCGTTCTGACGATTAGTTTTTCTTCGACATGCTATGACGAATATTTTCATTTCAAGTAATAGTTTTTTATTATAAATTGGTTTAGGATTTCAGTTTTGGGTGGTGGTAGGTGGCGGCGGTGATAGTGGTGGGTAAGGGTGGCGATAGTGGTTGTAGGTGATGTTGGTGGGGGTGGGTGCTGGCAGCAGTGGTGGTGGGCAACTATGTTAGGATCATAATTTTTCGATTAGCAATCTCAGCATTTTTCTACTAAAAATAAAGAATTAAAAACCTGTCTGGTCCAACTTCTTATTTTTTTCAAAATCAATTCTCAATGGCTACTTGCCGAACCGGATACCCTCCAGTTTTTAATTTAATTTTTTATAAAAGATTTATATAACTGATAACGTAACTTAATTAATCAAAGACTATATATTAGATGAAAATGAGAATTTCTATTTATAAACATTATTTAAGTTGTTTATCAATAAGATATGTAATTAAATAAGGATGACAAAAATAAAAAGGGTACAGGATCACAAAGCACATATTTCTAAGTTCACAACTATTAGATTAAGCTATTTTTATAAAAGCAAAATGTAGGGAACAGAAACATACTTAACTCTCCGTACCAATATAACCAATGTACTTTACTGTCCTTATAAACCCAAACATTAAACAAATTTGGTTATTGGTAAGTTATCGAAAATGTCGCTTTGTGAAAGATTTAGACATAAAACACTATATTTAAATTTACAAATAATTTTCTCTTTTTTATCCAATAAGGCTATATTCCACTACTGTAAAGATTACAATTAATATTTTAATTAAATGACATGATTATTAATTTTGAAGCTATTCATACATTATAAATGTCAAATGACTTAATTAATTTTGCAGTCACATTAACAATTTCCACATTACGATTTCCACATCTAAAAACTAACAAACATAATAAACTATTAGCCCGATTCTTTCAAGTTACAATGCATATTTCCAAATCTTACAAATCATCAACAGAGGACAAAGTACTAAAAGATTTCAAATATCTATTTTTTAAACCTTACCATCTTCAAGCCTTCATCCATGTTACACAAAACATACACAAGTTAGTAAAACTTTAAACAATCAAACATAAGCTTAGTAAATATCCTATCTCAAGTATAAAGCATAAATAAAAACCAAACGCAAGACCAGATCTAGTGTTTTTAGATTGAGCAAATCTGCAAGAAATCCAAATAATCTTAAAGCAGGTAAAACAGTAACCATCGATATTTAGTGTGGATCAACCAACATATCTAAGAATACATACAAAAGTAAACAAACAAATAAAAGCTATAGTAAACCCAAATCTGAATAGCATCAAGTTTCTCCTGAAAAACAAAGCTTCCTCAATCCTATAGCAAAATGTTCTTAAATAAATTGCAACAGTGGCCCTCACATTATGATATGGACAAACCAACATATCGATGAGAAAACTTACAAAAGAGAACTAATGGAAATTAAAAAGTGAACCAAATTCCAAATAACGTGAAGGACATGATTGGTACTTGGTAATCACTTGATAAATTAGAACAAAATAGTAGGAATATAAATAAATTATCAGAAAATATACTTTGTTTTCAAGAACCTCCAATCAGAAACACCAAAATATAGAAAAAGTCCTCAATAGATGGAAAAAATACCAAAAATCTTGATAGAACCAGGTATATACAATTAGCAAAATTGCTTGTTCCCCTCCCCTCAGCTATCCTCCATGTCAAGCAATATTGCAAAAATAAATGAAACTATGTATATACAAGTAATAAGATATCTACTTCGAATCAGCGATCTGCTTCTTAAGAAGAATAATTTGCACCAAATTTGAAGAAAAACCTATAAAAATATAATACCAAGGTTCACATCATGATAGAAACAAACTAAATTCTACAAAACAGTTAATTTATCGAGTTATTGCCTTTAGATACCCACGTATTTCTAGCTTGCAGTTAATTTATCCATCCCCTTCCAACAGATTGTGCACCCATTTTGCCCTCTTAGTTCTGGACAGTACAATCATGATTGAAGAGTCCCGATTTTAAGATTTAGGTTTCCCAGCCGTAGGGTTCTCGGATCTATGGTTTTCAGACCTTAAATTTCAGTAAACAATGTTAGATCTAAGCACAACATTAAACACATAATTAAACGCACAAACCTACCGATTTTGTGAACTGTTTTTATACAGTTCACAGAAAGAAATGAAGAGAAATGGAGGTTCATCCATTTCCATACATGGTAGTATAAAAAATCGGAATACATAAGATTTATTTAACAAAAAATAATCAAATTTACAAACAAAACAAAAACTTAACCGGTATATGTAGCCATTTTGCGATTGGAATCTTACCCTAGGTAACCATTCAAACCATCTGGTCATCCCTGTTAGAGGTAACTAAAAGATATAGAAACTGAAGCCGCTGTTATGCCCACTAAATAAAAATCAACCAAACATAGATACGCAGACATATATGGAGAAACGTTAAAGTTGGCGTCATTCACATGGAAATAGCTAATCAATTCGATATGTACAAGCAAATTCACCATACACTTAACTCTTGAATCTAGGGTTTTAGAAAACAAACAAATAACAGACGATGTGATAGACTCAATTTAAAACAAAAAAATCACAAATCTACAAGTCTGTAACCAAGGGCTTACAAAGACGAAAATTTGAGAGATGATGGCGTGATTAAGGCATTCAAAAAACATAATAATACCTGTCAGAGAAGAAATAAGGGTTGAAGGTGGTGGGGTGAGGCTACGTCAGAGTTCTAGAGGGCGACGACTCTGGTGGTCTGATAGTGGAACATTAGAGCGATGGTGCGACAGACGGCTGTGGTGGTAGATGACCATGACGACGTCAACCGTAGGAGGTCTGGTGAAAAGATGGAGGAGCGTTTGGGAAACACGGTTTGACTTAAGAAATAGATGCTAGATCCAACTTTTTAATAGATAGAAGAGAATGGTGGTGATGATGTGAATAAGTGTTTGTGTTTGTTTACTTGGCACTGTGTGTGGATGGATGATAGACACCGTTGCAATCCGGTTTGCATCCGTGTGATATTGAGTCTGGGAAGCGGGTCTTTCAAATTTTGAAAGTAGAATCAAATAGTCTGATACGCGTATATGAGTCCATTTTGTTCAACAGCATTAAAGACTTGTACATAGTCTTAATGTTAAGATCTTAGTGCATTAAGATGGTTGTAAATTATGTATGTATTATATATAGGTATAGATATATGTATATATATATATATATATATATATATATATATATATATATATATATATATATATATATATATATATATATATATATATATATATATATATATATATAGACTAAATATCAAATGGGAAGCAATATTTTCCTAGGAACCGTAGGAACTTTTTTACTAAATTTTTTTTTCAAAAAAAATGACATAATACACCTAATTGCTTATATTTAAAACCTTTTGTAAAAAAAATTGAAAAAATAATATATATACACAAAATGTGCACATATTCACGAAACGTGATCATATACAAATTTGCGAAAAAAATGCATATGTGCACATTTCGTGTATACATATTATTTTTCAAAATTTTTTTGACAAAAAGTCTTAAATATAAGCGACTAGGTGTATTATGTCATTTTTTTTGAAAAAAAAATTTCAGTCAAAAAGTTCCTACGGTTCCTAGGAAAATATTGGTTCTCTCTTGAAACGGACTCTATATATATATATATATATATATATATATATATATATATATATATATATATATATATATATATATATATATATATATATATATATATATATATATATATATATATATATATATATATATATATATATATATATATATATATATATATATATATATATATTAATCGTATTAATCGGGGATTAGTCGGGGATTAATCGGAGACCCTAAATTGTAAAAGAATTCATTTAAAATATATAAATATAAAAATAGCAAAGTTTGATTCATTTTATTCTGAGATACACATCAAAGATTATACATTTTTTTATTGTTATTCTTTAATATTGATTTTTTCAGTTTTCTTAATTTAATAGAGAATGTTTGTGTCATTATTTAAAAATAAAATTAAAAATTAAAAATTAAAAAAATTAAAAATTCACCGCCAAGACCGATTAATCGGCCGCCAAGGCCGATATTTGACCGATTTTTGCAGCAAACCGTCAAGCTGACCGATTAAGCCTAATCGTAATCGGTTGAAGACCGCCAAACGATTAATCGCCGATTAATCGGCCGCTAAGGCCGATTTCTGCAACACTGATATATATATATATATATATATATATATATATATATATATATATATATATATATATATATATATATATATATAATATATATATATATAAAATTCTCTCCATGCAGGTAAAGCGGTGAGGGGGTGTGGGGCTCCGGCGGCCGGAGAACACGACGAAGAGGGCGTTTAGATGGGTGGCTGGTGAACTGGTAAGAACGGGAAGGAAGACCGAGGTGAAGAGCGAAGCGAAGATAGTTAGCTGGGAGTTTGAAGGAACGACGTCATTTTTTATCTCTAATCTGCCTCACTCATTTTCTGTTTGGGAAATCAGAAGAAGTCTGATGAAGATAGGAGACTTGGTGGATTTATTCGTATGCAAAAGAAGAGATAAAAGAGGATACAGATTCAGATTCGTTCGTTTTAATCAGGCTCAAAATTTTAGAGAAATCGAGGAGACCCTCAAGCAGACGTGGATGGGAGGAAGAAAATTGTATGCGAGAATAGCGAGATTTGGGAGAGAAAAAGGAAGAGAAGAGATAAAAAGGAGCAGGAGCAAACAGGAGGAGAAAATAAGCAATAAGTTCGATGGCGGAAGAGGTCTAAGACTCCCAAATGTTTCGTTCGCTGATGCTGTGAAGGGATTTACAGCTCCATCGGAGGAAGTTCAAATGGAGCTTGAGTCGGGTGTATCAGAAAATATTCCCCTGAAGGAAGGTTATATAGTCTTACAGCAGGAAGAGGCAGAAGCAGCAAAAGATGCTTGGAAGGAGAAATTGGTGGGGGAAATTCACTGTCTTAACATCCTCTCTTGCATCGAAAACTTATGCATGGGTGAAGGACTTAGGGAGAACATTTTCAAATATCTAGGGGTGATTGGGTATGCTTCGACACCAGGAACAAAGAAGGGGAGTTCAAAATTATGGAGAGTAAGGAGATCGCTGCATGCTTCAAAAATTTGAAGAAATGGGACGAGTCGTTGGAAATAGAGAATAGATATGTGTGGCTTAAAATTGAAGGAATTCCTCTTCACGCTAGAAACCCAAACTGTTTCATTGAAATTGGAAGGAGGTGGGCGGAAGTCATCATAACAGAGCCGTGCCTTGAATCAAATAATGACCGGTCTTTTGGTAAAATTTGCGTCAAAACTTCCTTGATGGAAGTTATCGGAGAGACTATTCAGGTTGAGTTAGGAAACCGAAGTTATAAGGTGAGGATATTTAAATGGAATTGGAAGATAATATATTCAAATCACAACAATTCATATACGAAGGAAATCATATGGAGGAAAGAAACGGTGATATGAGCACAGACGGCGAAGGAGACGATACGTTTGAAGATTCTGATGAAGACATGTCGGAGGAATTCTCTGGCGAAGAAGACGAGAGGTCGTTCGAAGAATCGGTGTGTAGGGAAAAAAAATTCGAGGAGGATTTGAATGGGGGTGAGCACGTGTAATTCATGGAAGTCGAGGGGATTTATTCGCCCGATACAAACAAAAATAGGAGCGGGTATAACCCGGACACCTTGGGTAACTTAATGTTATTGGAGGGGTATGCAAATGACCATAAAGGCGTTAGCCCAATTATCGATCAACGTTTCACAAGCCCAATTGGAAGCCCATTAAAAGCGGTGGACCAGAAACACGTGACGGATAAGACTACAAACACGAATAAGGACTTGAGTAGTCCGAGTACGGGTAATAAATCCCCATTTCTGGAAGATACGCATATTGGAGAAGTCAGAACCAGGAACCTTCACGGTGTCTCTGAAAAATGAAAGTCCAATTGTCTAGAAACACTCCGATAAAAGAGAAACTCGAAAGAATTGGGGAAGATGGTCAAAACGCGAAAGGGGAAGAAGCAAGCGGTGAAAAAAATAGGCAAATGAAGAAGGAATATAGTATGTTGGTTGAAGAGTCACATGCAGCCGAAGTCGACAGAAGGGTGCCAAGTCTAATTCGAGTTCGAGTAGAAAGAATGGTGTCTCATTGGGGGTGGAATAAGAGATTAGCGTGGGAGTGTCAAATAGGTTGGAAGAAATTAGGGGCAGTTGTGGTCTGAGGAAAAGTAATGGCCTGAAGAGCAGCTGGAGGCCAGTCATCGAAAAGGGTGAAAACACGAATAATAAATGAATTTACTTACTCTTAATATAAATGGTTTCGGTAAAGGTGATTATAAAGTAGGGTGGATTTATAACCTGATCAATTATCACAAAATTGCTATTGTTGGTATACAAGAGACCAAAAGGAAGATTATAAATGACATGATGGTTAGAAGATTGTGGGGAAGTGGTGATTTTGACTATGTGTATGTCGGTAGTCAAGGTCAAGGAGGGGGATTGCTAACTTGTTGGAATAAGCACATGTTTTCGAAAAAGAATGTGATTAGTAGAAGTGATTGCATTATTATTCAAGGTGATTGGTATGACATTTCGGATCCAGTCTGCATTGTAAATATCTATGCAAGCCAAGATCCCGGTAAGAGGGAGGAGCTTTGGCAATTTTTAAGCAGGATTCTTTTGGATTGGAGAGGCGTGACTGTCTTGTTAGGGGATTTCACTGTCAATTCGAGAGCTACTAAATGTTTCAATGATTTTATCACAAATAATAACCTCATTGATGTGAAATTTGGAGACTGCGAGTTCACTTGGGTTAAAGGTGGAGGTTCGAAACTATCAAGACTGGACAGATTTTTGGTCAGCAGTAATTTTGGAGATTTTTGGCCCAATTTTGAAGCAAAGTTGGATCTTAGATTGTTTTCGGATCATAAACCTTTAATCCTTTTCCAAATCAAAAGAAATTATGGAAAGATTCCTTTTAAATTCTTCAATACATGGTTGGGGGAAGACGATTGTGACAAGATCATTCGCGAAGAGTTGGACAAATTCAATCTTCATGGGCAACACTTAAAGATCTTTAAACTCATACAGAAACTGAAGTCCATAAAAGAAAAACTAAAAAGATGGTCGACGGAGAAGAATAAGGCGAGGAACGAAGAAAAAAACAAATGGTTGAACAAATTGGCGGAGATTGATAAGAAAATAGAGATCGGTGATGTTTCATCTGAAGTGGGGAGTGAAAGGGCAGAAGTTTTATAAAAAATTAGAGGGATAGAAAAAGCTTTTCAAGAAGACATTGCTCAGAAGAATAAAAATAAATGGTGTCTTGAAGGCGATGAGAACTCGGCCTTGTACCACAAAACAATCAACAGGAAAAAAGCATGTAAACAACATAAAGGGGATAGAGATTGAAGGAGTTTGAACAGTTGACCCTCAAAAGGTAAAAGATCATTTTAAAGACTATTTTGCGAGAATCTTTGAGGTTGATCCAAACTGCGATTGGAGTCAAGATCTTGTACACCATAGTTGCATCTCCGAACAGGAACAAAAGAATTTAGAAAAAGAAGTAGATGAGAAAGAATTAAAAGAAGTTATATGCAGGTGTGGATACAATAAGTCACCAGGGCCTGATGGTTTTACTATAGAATTTTTTAAGAAGTATTGGGAGATGACGAAGGAGGAGTTAGGAGAGGCGTTTAATGAGTTCATAAGAAGACCCAAACTACCGAAAGGAACTAATACAGTGCTCATCACTATGATTCCAAAAGTCAGAAATCCCAAAGAAGTCAAGGACTTCAGACCTATCAGCTTAGTGTCTATTGTCTATAAAATTCTATCTAAAATCCTCGCAAATCGGCTGAAAAATTCCTCCCAGGTATTATAAGCTCGTCTCAATCGGAGTTTGTAAAAAATAGACAAATTACGGATGGGCATTTGATTTTCAACGAGGTGATTGATTAGGAAAAAGCCAAGAAAAATTCGTTATTCATTTTTAAATCAGATATAGCAAAAGCTTACGATACGGTATCTTGGAAGTATTTAGAATCTATGATGCAACAAAAAGGTTTTGGGCAGAAATGGTGACAAATGGTGGGTGAATGTCTTCGATCGGGTACATCCTCGGTTCTTATCAACGCCAGCCCCTTGTCTGAATTCCGTTTGAGTCGTGGCCTCCGACAAGGTGACCCGTTGTCCCCTTTTCTCTTTACTTTAGTCATGGAAGGTTTACATAATGCGATTATGAGAGCCATGGAGAGTGAGAGTTACAAGGGAGTTTACGTTGGGGACTGTGACAACTAAAAGTTTTGTATAAATAAGAATAAACTGTAAGTATATTTGATGTGAAGAATGATTGATATCACATTTATTAAATGTACAATAGAAGGGCAAAATGGTCCAAGAAGGTGAAATATGGAAGGTTATGTTTTAAGACCATTTACCAAGTCATAAGTAAGTATTATTTCATTTAGAATTTTTGCTTCTAAGGATACAATGGCAGATTGAGAATCAAATGACTAAAAGTGAAATTTTTATGGAACAAACTATAAAAATTTATATATCAAAATCCATAAGGAATTGGGGAAAAAGCATCAATTACTTTGGTAATATTTGAGATAACAAAAATATAGGAAAAAGATTCAGGCCATTTGGAGTAGTAACGAAGGAGTTATGAAGGTTTGAAAATGGCCCAAAAGTGACAAAAATGATCAAAGAGTCATTTTCAAGGGTTAATAACCTAAAATCTATTAAGGTTCAGACGAAAGTCAGTAGGGAAGAGTTGTAAAGCTCATTCCCACCTTTCTAAGGGTATAAAGTTTGTAATAATTAGACATCATTTGAGAGAGTTATGATTAAACGAAAATTAGGAAAAAATAAGGAAACAAAGACGAATTTTTCTAAGTCTGGAAGTGGAGGGGCATTTTTGTAATTTCCGACTCTAAAATCCAGCACATGGTTTCTTACATCTCAGTGGGTTCGTCCCTTTTCCCCAAACACACAAATTGAATTAGAAAAAGAAAAGAAAAGTCGGGTACATCAAAATCAAAACTCCCGCACACAATCTTGCACCTCCATCCTCGTGTGCATGAAGTCGATATCGAGACAGAGGAAGGACACCAACCAGAAGATCTGGTGTGTGAGGACGAGAGCAAAACTGCAACAGCAGCGGTCGCCGGTTAACAACGCCTAGTGATATCAAGTATTTTAGGTGTTGTTGAGCCCTATTCTTAGTGAAATTATATTAGATATATCTTGGTATTCTCACTTTTCGTGCCAGTACTTGTTTGGAAGGAAATAATGAAAACAGGGACTAAAATCGTGCAAATTGGAGAAGTTTTGAAAGGAATGAAAAATCAGGGAAATACGTACGCGCGCCGCGGAAATCACAATGGCGCGACGCGGGTTCAAGGCGGCGTAACACATTCAAATGCCGATAAAACGGGAAAAGATTAGTACGCACGCCGCAGGATCCCTATTTGCGCGGCGCGGTTGTGGGAAATTTGCAACTATAAATAGAGGCATTTCCAGCCGAAAACCCTAGCAAAGACCGGGTGAAAAATCGACCTTCAAGGGCTTTGACTCCAAGATTAAGCATCAGCAACCTCTTAATTGGTATTTCTATGTTTTTGAGTTTATTTTCATTTAGCTAGTTAGTAGTAACCATTGGCTAGTATCCTTGGGAGTGACACCCACTGATATTGAGCTTTAGTTTATGTTTTTTAATCATTTGGTTACTGTTTGTACTTCTGGATCTGAGTTTGGTTAATGAGAAGCATTTGGTTACAAGTAATAGTGGTTTTTCAGTGTTTTAATGCTTGTGTTTGATTTTGAATGCTTGTGTTGTGTTTGGATGTGTTTAAGCCCTTGTTTGGGACTATTTCCTTTGCTGATTTCAGTAGCCAACTAGGTTAGCTTTGGGTATTGAACTTTAGCCAGTGGCTGTTCAGTGGACTGTAGTTATTGGTTCTAGTTTATGCCTTGTTTTGTTTGGTTGTTTTGGATGCCTATGCTTGCTTCTGATTCAGAGATGTACTTCTGATTTCAGAAAGTAACTAGGTTTGTTTGAGCTTAGCTTAGCTCATGCTTGGCTTGAGTTTGTTTGGTTATTGTTTTCGGGTAATAGTAGTCAGGAACTAGATCCTCTGACTGTAGCGTGACACTACAAGTTGGTAATTTGTCACCTGTCTGACCATGTAACTCCTGCGGATCGACCCTGACTACCACTGTGCTAGTGTGTGTGTTAGGCTTTTCTCTTGTTTTTGACCGTACGACGACCTAGGCGTGTCAAATTTGGCGCCATTGCCGGGGAGTTGTGAGCTCAGATTAGGTGATTTGTAGGATCCTTTAGTTTTTGAGTTTCATTTTTGGTAGTATTTTGATTTTTGATTTCTTCGGGCGTGTTGCATTAGTGCATGCGTACCCGCAGGGGTGAGCAATTATCCCCTTTACGTTTTGATCCTGAGATTGAGCGAACCGCGCGCAGAATTCGTGCACATAGGCGTTCTAATATCATGAGTTTTAGTAACACCAGTAGTAGTTTAGAACATGTTGCCCAGGAACCCTCGGGTGAGGCAACGGGGATGTCGTTTATTCCCCCAGTTTCAGAGTTTCATTTCGGGAGCACGAGTGCTTCTGGTGGTGCAGTTTCAGCCCCTGCACCCATACCATCATGCACTCCGCCATCTATTCCACCATTTACACCTGTATCACAACCACAATCTACCAATCCATTCACTTCTGCTATGTCCTGGGAGTGCCGACCTGTGAGGGTATCCCAGTGACTAGACAGCAGACAACCACTTCTCAACCTTTTTCACAACCACAACCACCACTCTTTAAACCTCCTTTTCAACCTACACAACCACAACAATACCAACAACCTCCTCAGCAACAGTACCATTATACAGAGGCAGAGGAGAGATATGATGAGGAAGATGAAGGCTGGGTTCCACCAGCACCACAACAACCATGGGACCGAGGTCGAGGACCTCCCAGAAGAGAGCAACATCATCAACATCTACAAGGTCATCAACATTATGGTAATCCTATACGACCTTTGTATTTCACACAACCGAAGGGGCAATCAGTTGCATCACACTTCCATCCACGGGAGTATGATGACTCGTCGCCCATCTATATTCTTGATAATGTAGAATCCTATGTAGAAATTAGACCTCAGTTGATAGGAATATTGACTCAATTCAGAGGATATAAGACTGATGACCCATACAATCATTTGTATGATTTTATTGCTATCGCGAATGCTAATACTCCTAGAAAAACTGATAGGGATACTTTTAGATTAAGATTATTTCCTTTCACATTAAAGGATAAAGCCAAATACTGGTTTACATCTCTGCCGTCTAATAGTATCACTAGTTAGGACCAACTCAAGGCAAAATTTCTACAAGAATTTTATCCAGTTAGTAAAACCACGGAAGTCAGACACGCAATTCAGGACTTTCAGCAAAAGCCTGGAGAGGCTTTCCACAAAGCGTTTGATAGGTTAAAGGATTTGTTGCGATCCTGCCCGCACCACGAAGTTCCTAAATGGCAGTTAGTTAAATTGTTCTTTGAAGGAGTTAATGAAACACATCAGGCTATGATAAACGCCTCATCTAGTGGGACATTTATGTGGCAAGAGCCAGAAGATGCTTGGAGATTCCTGGAGCAGTTGAGCTTATGATCAAAAGTCAGTGGATCCATGAAAGATAAGACAGTGTATGTAGCTAACATTAAAGCTGAAAACAAATGGAAGACTGAAATTCAGAAAGAGCTCAGTGCTGTAACTAAAAGGTTTAATCAGATGCTCGAAAGGTTTCAACAAGAGAAGGGAGCATATGTGTTTCATGGGCAGGTTATATGCAACACATGCGGAGAAATAGGACATAATCATAATGAGTGCTCGATGACTCACGCAGAAATTAGTCAAGTGCATGGGTATGGTCGATTTCATAACGCGCCATGGCCATTCCGAAACAATCAACAACGAGAATCAAGGCAACCACCAATGAGGCAGCAGCAGGTGCAACCTCCACCTCCAGTGGGAGGTATGAACATTGGCATACAGGAAATTTTCGGGATGTTAGTTAAGCTGCAGGAAGTGGAGAATTCTAATACGGAAGCAATTCTGAAATTAGGAGAATTGATCGTTAAGATGGAAGAGAATAGATCGCAGGAAAAGGGGCAAGCATCAAAAGTGCAAGTTAATGAGGTTATCACACTTAGAAGTGGAAAGAAAGTGGATAATAAGGTTACAGCCCCACCAGTAGATACGGATAACGATGTTGAAATAATTTTTGATGAAAAAGAAGAACTGGAGAAAGAAGAGAATAAGGGTAAAGAGGAACAGGCGAAGAAGAAGAAGCAAACAAGTACGTGGGAGAAAGGAGAAACAAGTGGGACAGTTCCTTTTCCTACAGCTTTGGAAAAGCCGGAAAAGATACCATATGGGAAGAAAGGACCGCAAGCAGAAGATATGTGGGAACTGTTTAGTCAGATTAAGGTTAACATTCCATTAGTTAAACTTATTAACGAAGTTCCTGCATATGCAAAGTTTCTCAAGGATATGTGCATTCATAAAAAAGATATTTTGTCCCATTTGCCTAAAATGATTAGCTTACCTGAAAATGTCAGTTCTATTTTAATGGACACATTACCTCCTAAGATAAAGGACCCTGGGGTTCCTCTCATCTCCGTGGATCTAGGTGATGTGCATATTAAGAGGGCTTTGTTAGATTTAGGTGCTAGTGTGAACATATTACCTGGGCAGTTGTTTGATAAGCATGAGTTTGGCACCATGAGATCTACCGATGTAATTCTGCAGTTGGCGGATAAGTCTACAAAGATCCCCAGGGGGATGCTCGTTGATGTCATCATTAAGGTGGGAGAATTTTATTACCCAGCAGATTTTCTAGTTCTGGACACTCGTCAGGCGACCAATGGAGAACAACCCACGATTATCTTAGGGCGACCCTTTCTAGCCATGGCTAATGCAAATATCGATTGTCGCATAGGAGAAATGGGAATATCCTTTGGGCTCCAACAAACCAAGATCAACATTTTCAATGCCAATACCAAAGGAAATATCATGGAAGAAGAGGAGTGTTATCAGTTGGATATTATAGATGAATTAGTGCAGCAGTACACTCCTGAGGTGTTACAATCAGAAGCAATGGAGACTCAAGAAGAGGAAGGTGCTGAATTCGATGAGCAGCAAAAAGAAGTAGAAGGAGAGAAAGGTTCGAAGTCTGAAGAGTGCGCTCACATAGAGAAATTACCGATGGAGATCCCAAAGACGCTGAAACCTTCTTTACAAGAACCACCAAAGCTGGAATTAAAACCTTTACCAGAACATCTAAAGTATGCATTTCTAGGGGAGAAGGATACTTTACCAGTGATTTTGGCAGCTAATTTGACAGAGAAACATGAGAAGGAATTGCTTAGAGTGTTGTCCAAGCACAAGGAGGCTATTGGTTGGACAATCGCGGACCTGAAAGGAATCAGTCCGACCACATGTATGCATCGCATTATCATAGAGGAAGGAGCTAAACCTGCCAGGACACACAGAGGAGATTGAATCCCAATCTTAAGGAAGTTGTAAAAAAGAAAGTTCTCAAATGGTTGGATGCAGGAATCATATATCCAATCTCTGACAGTGAATGGGTTAGTCCGACACAGACAGTGCCAAAGAAATCAGGAATAATTGTTGTGGATACGAAAGATGGTGATAAGGTATCCACAAGACCTGTAACTGGACGGAGAGTATGTATCGATTACCGCAAGCTTAATGCTGCCACATCTAAAGACCATTTTCCATTACCATTCATTGATCAGATTATGGAAAAGTTAGCAGGACAAAAATATTATTGCTTTTTGGACGGATACTCTGGGTCTAATCAGATTGCAATTCACCCAGAGGATCAGGCAAAGACAACGTTCACTTGTCCTTATGGTACTTTTGCATTTCGTAGAATGCCATTTGGATTGTGTAATGCACCTGCAACATTTCAACAATATATGATGGCAATCTTTTATGATATGATTGGTGATGCATTAGAGATCTTCATGGATGATTTCTCAATTTTCGGACCAACATTCGAAACTTGCTTGGGTCAATTAGAAAAAGTGCTGAAAAGATGTGTAGAATCAAATCTGGTGCTCTCCTGGGAGAAAAGCCACTTCATGGTCAAGGAAGGAATAGTATTAGGTCATGTAGTCTCTGAGAGAGGATTCGAAGTTGATCGTGCTAAAGTCAAGGTTATATCCACATTGCCACCCCCAACATCAGTAAAAGGGGTCAGATCGTTCTTAGGTCATGCGGGTTTTTATCGTAGGTTTATCAAAGACTTTAGTACCATTTCTAAACCCCTTTGCGGTCTTCTCACGAAAGATGCACCATTTATTTTTGATGAGGAATGTGTAAAAGCATTCAATATTCTCAAGAATAAATTGGTCGAGGCCCTTATTCTGAAGCCGCCAGACTGGACTCAACCTTTTGAGATAATGTGTGATGCTAGTGTCTATGCTGCTGGTGCAGTATTAGGTCAAAAGGTTGATAGGAAACCTATAGTTATTTGCTATGCTAGTAAAACTTTTTCTGAAGCTAAATTAAATTATACAACTACTGAAAAAGAATTACTTGTCGTAGTATTTTCATTAGATAAGTTTCGATCTTATATTTGGGGATCCAAGGTGGTGGTCTATACTGACCACAGTGCTGTTCGACATTTACTTACAAAGAAGGAGTCCAAACCCAGATTTATTAGATAGATACTTCTGTTGCAAGAATTCGATGTGGAGATCAAGGATAAGAAAGGAGCAGAAAATGTAGTGACAGATCATCTTTCTCGACTGCCAGCTGAAGGATTGGAGGCCGGGATTAAAGACTCATTCCCAGATGAGCAGCTTCTGGAAGTTACTGGAGCTCCATGGTATGCAAATTATGTGAATTTTCTGGCCACAGGAGCACTACCGACACATTGGACCAAACAAAGGCAGAAGCAATTCCGCACGTATACAAAGAGATTCATTTGGGACGACCCAGACCTTTTCAAGGTAGGAGAGGACCAGATCATTCGTCGATGCGTGCCTGACAACTAAATTGGTGAGGTACTGGATCACTGCCATGCATCAGCATGTGGAGGACATTTCAGTGGAAAGAAGACAGGGTATAAAGTTCTCGAATATGGACTATATTGGCCAACTATCTTTCGAGATGCCCACAAGACTGCTAAGGAGTGCATCAATTGCCAGCAATTAGGAAACATATCAAAAAGGGACCAAATGCCCTTAAACCCAATTTTGGTAGTAGACATTTTTGATGTATGGGGAATTGATTTCATGGGTCCATTTCCCACAGCACATGGGAATGTTTACATTCTGGTGGCGGTAGATTATGTCTCTAAATGCATTGAGGCCGAAGCAGCCCGTACGAATGATCATCACGTGGTTTGTAAATTTGTGAAGAAAAATATCTTCACCAGGCATGGAGTTCCACGAGTAATCATCAGTGACGGAGGATCTCACTTCAATAATTTCAAATTTGTAAGGCTGTTGAAACATTACGGGGTGAATCATCGAATTGCCACACCCTATCATCCACAGACAAGCGGCCAGGTGGAAGTGTCCAATAGGCAAATAAAAGAAATTCTCCAAAAGACTGTCAAAACTGGTAGGAAGGATTGGTCGCTAAGGCTAGATGACGCATTATGGGCGTACCGAACTGCATATAAGACACCGATTGGGACTACTCCATATCGGTTGGTTTATGGGAAAGGGTGTCATATGCCAGTGGAGCTTGCCAATCGTGCCCTATGGGAAGTCAAGCAAGTCAACATGGATTACACGGATGCTGGAAAAGAAAGGAAACTTCAGCTGTCTAAATTAGAAGAGCTACGAGATGAGGCATACGAGAACGCAGCCACCTATAAATCAAAGATGAAACGATATCACGATGCAAAGCTCCGATTGAAGGTTTTTGAAGTAGGACAAAAAGTGTGGTTGTACACTTCGAGACTGAAGATGTTCCCCGGAAAACTAAGGAGTAAGTGGAATGGTCCTTATGAGGTGGTCAACGTCACAAACTATGGAGCAGTAGAAATTCAGGACTTGAAAGGTGGGCAACCATTTAAAGTCAATGGCCATAGGCTCAAACCTTATATCGTTACAGGCACATTCCAGAAACTAGAAGTGAAGACAGTCGAGTTTGTAGCAGATATTCCAGTGTACACTCCATAAGTCAGGTAAGTGCACGTCTGGCTGAAGACGTTAAACTTAGCCCTTATCGGGAGGCAACCCGATTGTCATCTGTGTATTTGCATTTTTTCTAATAATTCATCACATCCATTTTGATCACGGCGAGAAAAGGGCAAGTGTGGGGTCATTTTGGTAATTTTGCAATACCGTGACGCGGGGTCTTAGGATCCGCGCCGCGCGTATCGAGTTTTCGCGATTACAATTCAAATCAGATTTTTATACGCGACGCGGATAGAAGCTTCCCGCGCCGCGGCCTTATCTTAATTTGAAATTAAAGATAATCACCAAAACAGAGTTTTTGAAAGATATCCAAAATTCCCACAACTGCATATAGTCAATTTGCGTAATTCATGATACTTTTCACCGTGGTAAAAGCCTCTCAATCAATCAAGTCATCTACATTCCTTTTTCTTCACTGAAATTCAAGTAAGTTCTTCTTTTCCTTCTCTTAATCTTTATAAGTCTTGAACTTGCATAAATGATGCTGTAATTCACAATGCCGTAATCATCTGATGAAATTGATAGTCAAATTAGGTTTATAGTACTGTACAGCATGAAACCCAATTAGTAGATTAGAGTTAATTGGACTTAATCAGACAGAATGATCGAATTTTTTTTGGCTAAAATCGTTCGCCGCGCCGCGGTCTGTACAGTCCACGACGCGCAACTTGAATGTTCATTTAGCGCATCGCGGGATGTTATGTGCGCGCCGCGTCGAACGTCTGGACAGTGAACTCACTGTCAATTTTTATACATTTTGCAGACATTATGTCGTCTTCAGGTAGTTCTGAAACACTTGACTGGAATTCCTTGACTACACGGACTGATCGGGTACGTGCGGCTAGCTTTTTCAACCGCCGGGGTCTGTGTAAAAACAAACGGATATTGCCAAGCCGCACGGTCAATTGGGACTTGAGTAGGGAATCAGGCATTCTGGATCATCTGAAGGACTGGTTAGTCCAAGGAGGGTACGAAGAGGGGGAGTTAACTTATACTTGTCGGGCACTGGAAAACGCAATACAAATGAACGAGCCTGTTTACCGCGAGGTTTACTTACAATTCCTTGCCAGTTATTACTTCGACCACAAGCAGAAGGGCATGAATACTAAGGAAACTGTTAGATTTCGTCTGGGAAATCATGACCGTAGTTGTACCTTGCGGGAATTCGGGTACCGCTGAAGAGGAATCGCGATCACCGGCATTCGAGGTATTCCACAGGCGTGCCAGCCGAACTATGGGGGATTCTTTTTCCCCAGCCGAGTACTGGGGCACGATAGCTTCCACCCGGTACCACAAGAACACTGTCCGGGAATGTTACATGCATTTGCCAGCACACCGCATGTTGCACCGGCTCATCACCACCATGCTATGGCCGCGTGCGGATGAAGAGAAAGTATTGCCCCGGGAGCTACATCTGATGTGGTCAGTGACACGGATGTTGGAAGCTTGTAACATCCCATATTTTGTTGCTGACTTTTTCAAGCAAATCACCGATGCACCTATGACAATAACTGCATTGGGAGGGGGCCACTTCATGACGAGGCTGGCAAATTCGTATGGACTGATTTCCGAGCACACGACCGATGGGTTGGAGGTTATACATCCAATCTTATTTTGCCCGCCTGTGACCACCTCGCGGGAGGTGATATATGTGGACGATGGAATCACGTCCGTTGACTGTATGCCTTTCCCGGCACTCCGATCTGAGCCGACTACATCTCGGAAGCGATCAAAGCCAGCCACCGGTTTACCCCGCAGTCTATCCCCCGCTACGATGGAATCCCGCTTCCTTACTGATGAGGTGAAGGCACTTAAGGAAACCATGGAGACACACACGCAAGAGCTCCAGGTCCAGTCATATGCAGCGCATGAAGTTGATAAAAGAACAGAGAATACACAGACGCAGCTCCTCTGGATAGCCGACTGTGTCATTACACTTCTTGCAAAGAATAAGTGTGCTCCACCAAGACCTCAGCCAACAATCAGAGATGAAGAAGAGGAGCCTATGGAAGAGGATCCAGAAGAAGAGGAAGGTGATTATGATGACACTGCTCACAGTTGAAAGGAATGGATGTAATTATGTTTGATTTTGATTTACATTTTTTAGGATTAGTTGAAAGATTCATTCTTAGGAAGATTGTTTAGGAGAATAAGCCTCTTAAAGGCATTAGATAATAATAATAAAGTCATGGTTTTTGTGTGTTGAATTGTTTTTGTGAGATTTTGAAATTGAAGTAATCTGTTGAAATTACCGCGTCGCGACACCATTACAGTACGCGACGCGGTCATTTCCCCTTTGACGTTGATTTCAACTCACGTAATTACCGCAACGTGCGTCCTTCAATCATGCGCCGCGGTCATCCGCAACACATACATTTGCTTATTGTACATTTGTATGTTTTATTTTATATGTCTGTTTGCGTTTAATGTTTTGTTGAGTCATGCATGTTATACCAAATGGGGAGGAGTTGTCTCAAACAAGTGTGGGGTCACCGTGCCCCTCCACTTGTTTTGACCACCGGCGTGTTTACTGTTGCGCTACAACTCCAGAATGCGAAATCAAGGATCTTTTTGTTCGTAATTGTACCTGTGATACTGAGTACCAACCAAGCGATCTACTGTCCAAAGGGGTAACTCTTTCTCCCTTGTTCTAAATAATTTTGTACAACGAAGGTTTTAAGTGTGGGGTGTGGACGGTCGAAAGAGTAGTTTTTGAAATTTTTGCGGGAAAACAAGTAATTTTCAAATTTTTAGCAACTTTTTCAAATTTTTAATAAATTGCAATTTTGAAACGAATGGTTTGTGATTGTTGATAGCAGTGGTATTTTTCAAGAAATATTATATAGTTGTGATCATGCTGTTATTTAGTCAAATAAGTTGAGTTTTATGAGTTTAGAATATTGGCTTGTTTTAAGATTGGAATTTAGGAAGGAAATGTCAATCTGTGGCCTTTGTTGTTCGAGCCGGTAGGACTAAAATGGGTGGGGCTTATGCACCTTGCCACCTAAGATCGTCTGGTCTGGGATGGTATTTCCGGAAGCTCGTTACATAGACAGCATCGAAAGTCAAGGACAGTTCCTTAATGGCCTTTAGAATCTGAATGAGTAAGTACACTTCATTATGGACTGAAAATTTGTAATCAAGGGTTCTCTAGAAAGCCATGAATTCCAAAGAACATTCCAATTATGTTTTCGCGAACTATTCCACTCTAACTCATATGGCAATAAGCTTTGAAACTGAACACAGTCAAAAATCGTTTGAGTCTTTATTATAATTTGTTAAAAACTCTCTTGCTTGGGGACACGTGTCACACCCCGATCCTTGGCGGAATCGATCAAGGTGTGATATATTGTTCAAAGTCTCATGACAACTATGTTATAATATGATTAGATTCAATTAAGTACTAAGTAGGCAAACAAGATCCACAACATACAAATACAATTTCAAATACCAACGACATTTATTACATCAAATTTAAATAGTCTTGTGGGTTTCTAAGGTATACCCTACTTTTCATCAACTTCATTCTTCAAATCTGCATCATGGGTAAAAACAGGTCAACTACGAGAGTTGGTGAGTAATCTAGTTTTATTAAAGAAAATTGTGAGTTTGAAATATTTATAATTTGAAACTTGTTTTCTTTGGAAGTCGACAAGCAAGTATTATTAAGATAACGGTTTATAAATCAAAAATTGATTAACAAATGATAACAACAACAATAAGTCCTCACCCTGTATATACATATATATGTATATATATAGGATGGAGCATCTAATCATCATACACACTCAACCACGTGCAATCAATCACCTTAGCATCCCAAGGCGGGGTGGTCAACCCAATAACGCTATTATTGTCCATAACGTACCTCAAGAATACGGGCATAGTCATGGAGATTAGACTAAAAATGGTAATGCACTACAAGTACATGTAGCGTAAACAAAAAATAATTATACAAATAATGATTCACGTATAAATGTCCCAACAATGTGTCAATGGTGAAAAAAATAATAAAATGAAGTTGGAACATATTAAAACCACATGATACACCCCAAAAGTATTGAAAATTATAAAATATGGGGTAGATTACTCACATTAGTCCAAACGGAATATGCGTGTTGTACGATAGACGGCTCGGGTCAAAATGATGTGGAACCTATTATAATTAATATTTTTGGTTTAGGAACTACTAAAAGGGAATGGAGTATTAATAAAAATAATTAGACACATATTCTTATATTAGATGAATTAACAATAATCCAAATTTGTTTTGAATATTAATGTATTTATATGTTAAATGAATTTTAAATTGAATTAATTACTTTGCTTAATTAATTTATATTTTCACTTTAGGCAAGATTTTAATAATTTCTTATTAAAATAATAACTTGTCAAATTATAAGTATTTACAGATTTTATATATTATAAACAATTATTAATTAATATAAGAGTTTTATAATTTTCCACTAACACAAGCATCTTTTATATAATATATTAATTAATATAAGAGTTTTATAAAATTTAATGTAGAGTTTATAAAAATAGAGTTTTATAAAAGATAGGTTATTATTTGATTATAACAATCTACTTTGATTTGAAGTTTAATTATAGCATTCAAGTTTAATTCTTTTAATTTAATTAGAGCATCATACTTTGATTTAATTTTAATATGGTATCATAATTTAATTTTATTATAGTTATAACGTTATACTATGTTATATTGCTATTAACGTCAATTTATATCGTAGTGTATGGGTTTTGATCCTTCAAGTAATCTTGAGTAGGGTTTATTAAATTTCCAATTGGGTTGGGTTGACCCGAATCCATTTTAGGCGGATGTCACACTCTCCCCTACTTTAGGAAATTTCGTCCCGAAATTTAAGAAGAGAGTACCTTAAGAGAAAAGTTGCGAGTATTTGGTACGTATTTGATCCTCACGCTCCCATGTATACTCAGGTCCACGTGCAAACTGCCACCTGACCTTGACCAGGGGAATGCGACTTCTGTTGAGTTGCTTGTCCTTTCGGTCGGCAATTTCTAAGGGTTTCTCGATAAATTGCGTTGTCTCGTCGATTTGGATATCCTCGAGAGGAACATGAAGGTTCTCGTCTGCTAAACACTTCTTGAGGTTGGCTATATGAAATACTGGGTGAACTTTATTAAGCTCTATTGGTAGATCCAACTCGTAGGCTACTGGTCCAATCCTTTTCAGGATTTTGAACGAGCCTACATAGCGTGGTGCCAATTTACCCTTGCGTCCAAATCGAACCATACCTTTCCATGGGGACACTTTTAACATGACCATGTCACCCACGGTAAATTCAAGCAGTTTGCGTCGCTTGTCGGCGTAACTCTTTTGTCGGCTACGAGCTGCGAGAAGGTTATTGCGAATCTGAGTGATTTTGTCGGTTGTTTCCTGGATAAGCTCAGGACCAACGATTGGAGAATCCACTGTTGTGCGAATCACGTGGGACTCGCCAATTTCATGCCAGCAAATAGGAGATCGGCATTTACGGCCATACAATGCCTCAAATGGTGGCATCTTGATGCTAGAATGATAACTGTTATTATAGGAGAATTCCACCAACGGTAAATGAAAGTCCCAGTTTCCTCCGAAAACTAAGACACACGCCCTCAACATATCTTCGAGTGTTTGAATTGTCCTCTCAGATTGACCATCGGTTTGAGGATGATAGGCGGTACTGAGATCGAGGCGGGTTCCCATGGCTGCTTGAAGTGATTGCCAAAACCGAGAGAGAAATCTCCCATCACGATCTGAAATGATGCTGAGAGGGATGCCATGCCGACTAACTATCTCGTCGATGTAAATCCGAGCAAGTTGTTCGACCTTGAAATGTTCACGGATGGGAAGGAAATGAGCGGATTTGGTCAAACGGTCAATGATTACCCAAATGCTGTCGTGTCCCTTGGTGGTACGGGGAAGTTTGGTTACGAAATCCATGGCGATCGCTTCCCATTTCCACTCGGGGATTACCGGTTGGACCAATAGTCTAGAGGGTCGTTGATGTTCTGCTTTGACCCTGGAACATGTAAGACATTTGGCCACGAATAAAGCAATATCCTTTTTCATTCCCGACCACCAATAATTGCTTCACAGGCCATGATACATCTTGTCAGTGCCAGGATGAATGGAATATCGAGTTTTATGGATTTCTTCCATCAGGAAGGTACGAAGATTGTCGCGATCTGGGATCCAGATACGATCTTGATAATAGAAAATACCATCAGATTTATTTTCCAACTCCCCATCAATTCCCGTGGGCATGTCATTTTCAGTAATTGCCGAGTGTTGGGCTCCTCGAATACGGTCGCTGAGATTGGACAAGATAGGAGAACATATTAGATGAAATGCTTTGGTATGTTCTTTTCGGACTAACGCGTCGGCTACGACATTTGCCTTGCCTGGATATTAGCGTATTTCACACTCGTAATTATTTATGAGTTCAACCCATCGTGTTTGTCTCATATTGAGTTCCTTTTGATTAAGAATATGTTGCAAGCTCTTGTGGTCGGTGAAAATTACGCATTTAGTGTCGTAAAGGTAATGTCTCCAAATTTTAAGAGTGAAAACCACGGCACCGAGCTCTAAATCATAAGTCGTATAATTCCTTTCATGGATTTTGAGTTGTCGTGATGCGTAAGCTATAACCTTTCCTCTTTGCATCAAAACACAACCTAGACCGAGATTGGAGGCATCATAGTATACCACGAAATCTTCGGATCCTTAAGGGAGTATAAGAATCGGAGCGTCACACAATCTTTGTTTAAGGGTTTGGAAAGCATCTTCCTGCTTGGGTCCCCAATCAAATGGCGTACCCTTGCAAGTGAGAAAAGTAAGCGGTAAACCGATCTTTGAGAAATTTGAAATGAAACACCGGTAATAGCCAGCTAAACCGAGGAATGACCGAATTTCCTTGGGGGTACGTGGGGCTTTCCAATTCTTGACTGCTTCAACTTTTGCGGGATCGACTAAAATACCCTTGTCACTTACAATATGACCGAGGATTTGTACCTCATTTAACCAAAACTCGCATTTCGAAAATTTGGCATAGAGCTGATTTCCTTGCAATGTTTGGAGAGTTAGACGAAGGTGTCTTTCATGGTCTGCCTTTGTCTTGGAGTAAATGAGGATGTCATCAATAAAGACGATAACAAAACGGTCGAGATAAGGTTTAAATACCCGATTCATTAAGTACATGAATGCGGCAGGGGCATTTGTTAGGCCAAAAGGCATAACGGTGAACTCGTAATGACCATAGCGGGTTCGGAAAGCGGTTTTGGGGATGTCTTCGTCCCGTACTCGAAGTTGGTGATAACCCGAGCAGAGGTCGATTTTTGAGAAGCATGAAGCTCCTTGAAGCTGATCAAAAAGGTCGTCGATCCGAGGTAACGGATATCGGTTCTTGATGGTCAATTTATTTAACTCCCGATAATCGATACACATACGAAACGAACCATCTTTCTTTTTGATGAAGAGAACCGGGGCTCCCCAGGGTGAAGTACTAGGGCGGATAAATCCCTTATCGGTTAATTCTTGGAGCTGACTTGCCAATTCTTGCATCTCGGTTGGAGCCAACCGATATGGAGACTTGGCTATGGGAGCAGCCTCAGGAACGAGATCGATGCTGAACTCTAGCTCACGTACTGGAGGGAGTCCAGATACGTCATCGGGAAACATGTCGGGAAAGTCTCGTACAATCGGAATATCTTCGATCTTCTTTTCTTTGACCTTTGTTTCCACTACATGGGCTAAGAAAGCCATGTTTTCTTTACGTAGATATGATCGAGCTTGAGTACATGACATAAGACTAAGCTTTTTTGAGCGAGTCTCGCCATAAATACGAAGACTTTGACCGTCGGCAAGAGGAATATGAATAAACTTCTCGTAACATACTATTTCAGCATGATTTTGGGATAGCCAATCCATTACCACGATGATGTCGAAGCTACCAAGTTCCATAGGAACTAAATTGACGGAAAATTTATGACCGCAAAAATCGAAAGTGCAATCTTGGATGACTGCATTGAGTGAAATGTATTTTCCATTGGCGACTTCTACGGTAAAGTTTTCATCAAGAATCGTGCGAGGTGTGTGAAGTATGGGTTTAAATTCAAAGACATAAAACTTTTATCGGCACCTGAATCAAAAAGTACTGACGCGTAGCAGTCATTTATGAGAAACGTACCATTTACGACCTTGGTATCGGTCTGTGCTTGGGTTGCGGTAATGATAAATGCTCGGCCTTTGGGAGCTGGAACCTGCATTGTTGGATTTGCCTGGGCTTGAGTGTTAATGATATTGACAAGCCTAGGATACGTGTTTCTGAAATGGGTGGGGTCACCACAGTTGAAGCATGTTCCAGTTGGATATCGGGTTTGTGTTTGCTGATTTGAGGGTAGAGCGAATGGTCGCTGAGTTTTTGGTGCACGGCATGTGTCCGCCAAGTGGCCATAGCGACCACAAGTCGTACAAAGGCGACACGGGCTGGTGGACATATGGTGGTAGTTACAATGGTTACAGAGGGGGTCGTAATGCCATCTATGAGAAACACGCATATGGACTTGTGAGTTATTTGTAAATTGATTATGAAAATTAAGTTTGTAGACATTGTTGGGTAAAATGATTGTAAAACACTTGTTGGGCCATTGTTAGGAGTGTTGGGCACCTTTTGGGCTTTCCATGGGTACTAAATGTGAAGCATGTAGCAATTGCGTGGGCCCCCACAATACTAAGTTTTCACATGTTTTTCCCACTTCTAGGCCCATTAGGGAACTTAATAGTCCAATGAGTTGGCCATTAGGGAACTTAATAGTCCAATGAGTTGTAAAACACTTGTTAGGCCATGGTTAGTAGGGTATTTTGATGGCTCAAAAGTAATGTGAATGACGCGCTTTGGCCTATAGGTTTGGGAACTCTCGCCTTTGGTCCCCAGGTAAGCGAACTGGTCCCTCGGTTGATTGGGATGTATACGAATGCTTACCTAGTCAGGACTTTCGGGCTACCGGCACCTCCCCCTTCCAGTTACTACGCGTCCATTACTTTGATCCTACCCAACTAGAGTGGATGACTTTTAATTTCCTATGAGCTTTAATGAATATATATGTATATAAATTTTTATTTTGAAACCATTTGAGTATGTGTGTGATTTTAAGAGAAAGAGGAGAATTTCACATGTGTATGCACACATATAAGTGTCGGGAATAATACGTAAGCACATAAGGGAGCAATTAGCACACAAATGTATTCCTAGGATTTTCTAAGTGCGAATTGCATGCAGTTGTGTGTGCATTTTATAAACTAGCATACGAGAGGACCCTAGAGGCTATAGACAAGGTCAAGGCAATTAACCTAATTCCCTATAGTCAAGGGCTCTGATACCAATCTGTCACACCCCGATCCTTGGCGGAATCGATCAAGATGTGATATATTGTTCAAAGTCTCATGACAACTATGTTATAATATGATTAGATTCAATTAAGTACTAAGTAGGCAAACAAGATCCACAACATACAAATACAATTTCAAATACCAACGACATTTATTACATCAAATTTAAATAGTCTTGTGGGTTTCTAAGGTATACCCTACTTTTCATCAACTTCATTCTTCAAATCTGCATCATGGGTAAAAGCAGGTCAACTACGAGAGTTGGTGAGTAATCTAGTTTTATTAAAGAAAATTGTGAGTTTGAAATATTTATAATTTGAAACTTGTTTTCTTTGGAAGTCGACAAGCAAGTATTATTGAGATAACGGTTTATAAATCAAAAATTGATTAACAAATGATAACAACAACAATAAGTCCTCACCCACCCTGTATATACATATATATGTATATATATATATATATATATATATATATATATATATATATATATATATATATATATATATATATATATATATATATATATATATATATATATATATATATATATATAGGATGGAGCATCTAATCATCATACACACTCAACCACGTGCAATCAATCACCTTAGCGTCCCAAGGCGGGGTGGTCAACCCAATAACGCTATTATTGTCCATAACGTACCTCAAGAATACGGGCATAGTCATGGATATTAGACTAAAAATGGTAATGCACTACAAATACATGTAGCGTAAACAAACAATAATTATACAAATAATGATTCACGTATAAATGTCCCAACAATGTCTCAATGGTGAAAAAATAATAAAATGAAGTTGGAACATATTAAAACCACATGATACACCCCAAAAGTATTGAAAATTATAAAATATAGGGTAGATTACTCACATTAGTCCAAACGGAATACGCGTGTTGTACGATAGACGGCTCAGGTCAAAATGATGTGGAACCTATTATAATTAATATTTTTGGTTTAGGAACTACTAAAAGGGAATGGAGTATTATTAAAAATAATTAGACACATATTCTTATATTAGATGAATTAACAATAATCCAAATTTGTTTTGAATATTAATGTATTCATAGGTTAAATGAATTTTAAATTGAATTAATTACTTTGCTTAATTAATTTATATTTTCACTTTAGACAAGATTTTAATAATTTCTTATTAAAATAATAACTTGTCAAATTATAAGTATTTACAGATTTTATATATTATAAAAAATTATTTATATGAAATAATCATTAAAAATACATTTTTGCATGCTTAGATACTTAGGAAAATGGTTTTAAATACTAAACAGTATTGAAACATTCTGAAATTATCAGAAAATCATTATTTCATAAAATAGTAATTACTCTAAAATTTTCATATTTTCCTTAACTGTTTTAGTATTTATTTAGTATTTTAATGATTAAACAACAACAAAATTCGGGAAAACTAACAAATGATTCCCAAAACTTCTGGAACATTAACCATAGTTTTCTAACATTATATTGAGCCTACGGTAAATTTTTTGGATATTTTTTACTATGGGAAGTATTTCTTATATTTTTCATTATTAACTAATCAATAAAATCATAAATAATAGGAAACTATTAATAGAAATTCATTAAACTTTTTATTTATGATTAAAATGTGATATATGATATTCTGATAAGGTTTTATAATTTTTGGACATGTGTAGCTATTTATTATCAATTTAAACCATTAAATAAACATTAAATCAGGAACAATAAGCAAACATTCTTACAAAAAACTATAAATTTTGTCATGGAGTCTTCAAAATGTTAATAAGGTGCGAAAAACATAAAATCTAGTTTTTAACATACATAACTATATGTTGCTATTTATTTATCTACAACAAAATAAAATACAAAATAAGCATAAAACAGTAATATAAATGCATGAAACTTCATAAACCCACTTTACCCAATATATGGGTCATTCCAGAATTTTCCCAGAATTTATTGACTGAAAAAGTATTTTATGTGAATTATTGCCCTATTTTATTGCAATAATTATAGTAATTCAATAAAAATAAGTTATTTTCTGGAAATTTCCAGAACTTCTTATTTTATTGATGAGAGTCTGAGAAAAATCAGGTTTATGCATAAAATGAGTTTTAGATATTTTGGTGGATTTAATTTGTTTCATTCATGAATTTGAGACTTTTAACAACATACCTTGAAGAATGCTTCAAGAGGGATGAAGATTTGAGTATATTGGAGTGTTCATGGCTGAAATATGAAGATTTCTAGGAGGAATTTTGAGATTGAGAGTGAGAGAAAGAATAGATATGGTTTGAGTGGTGATGAGAATAATGTGTTGGGAGAAAAATGAAAGGAAAGATGATGAGAGCTGTGAGTGGGAGACAATGGGAATAACCTTTTGCTTTTGGTGGTCTTCATAATTTTCCACTAACACAAGCATCTTTTATATAATATATTAATTAATATAAGAATTTTATAAAATTTAATGTAGAGTTTATAAAAATAGAGTTTAATAAAAGAAAAGTTATTATTTGATTATAACAATCTACTTTGATTTGAAGTTTAATTATAGCATTCAAGTTTGATTCTTTTAATTTAATTAGAGCATCATACTTTGATTTAATTTTAATATGGTATCATAATTTAATTTTATTATAGTTATAACGTTATACTATGTTATATTGCTATTAACGTCAATTTATATCGTAGTGTATGGGTTTTGATCCTTCAAGTAATCTTGAGTAGGGTTTATTAAATTCCCAATTGGGTTGGGTTGACCCGAATCCATTTTAGGCGGATGTCACAACACGCAAGGCACAAGTGTGGAGAGTTTGATAACGCCTAGTGATATCAAGTATTTTAGGTGTTGTTGAGCCCTATTCTTAGTGAAATTATATCAGATATATCTTGGTATTCTCACTTTTCGTGCAGTACTTGTTTGGAAGGAAATAATGAAAACAGGGACTAAAAGCGTGCAAATTGGAGAAGTTTGGAAAGGAATGAAAAATCAGGGAAATACGTACGCGCACCGCGGAAATCACAATGGCGCGACGCGGGTTCAAGGCGGTGTAACACATTCAAATGCCGATAAAACGGGAAAAGATTAGTACGCGCGCCGCGGGATCCCTATTTGCGCAGCGCGGTTGCGGGAAATTTGCAACTATAAATAGAGGCATTTCCAGCCGAAAACCCTAGCAAAGACCGGGTGAAAAATCGACCTTGAAGGGCGTTGACTCCAAGATTAAGCTTCAGCAACCTCTTAATTGGTATTTCTATATTTTTGAGTTTATTTTCATTTAGCTAGTTAGTAGTAAGCATTGGCTAGTATCCTTGGGAGTGATACCCACTGATATTGAGCTTTAGTTTCTGTTTTTGAATCATTTGGTTACTGTTTGTACTTCTGGATATGAGTTTGGTTAATGAGAAGCATTTGGTTACAAGTAATAGTGGTTTTTCGGTGTTTTAATGCTTGTGTTTGATTTTGAATGCTTGTGTTGTGTTTGGATGTGTTTGAGACCTTGTTTGGGACTGTTTCCTTTGCTGATTTCAGTAGCCAACTAGGTTAGCTTTGGGTATTGAACTTTAGCCAGTGGCTGTTCAGTGGACTGTAGTAATTGGTTCTAGTTTATGCCTTGTTTTGTTTGGTTGTTTTGGATGCCTATGCTTGCTTCTGATTCAGAGATGTACTTCTGATTTCAGAAAGTAACTAGGTTTGTTTGAGCTTAGCTTAGCTCATGCTTGGCTTGAGTTTGTTTGATTATTGTTTTCGGGTAATAGTAGTCAAGAACTTAGGAACTAGATCCTCTGACTGTAGCGTGACACTACAAGTTGGTAATCTGTCACCTGTCTGACCACGTAACTCCTGCGGATCGACCCTGACTACCACTGTGCTAGTGTGTGTGTGTTAGGCTTTTCTCTTATTTTTTACCGCGCGACGACCTAGGCGTGTCAAATTTTGGCGCCGTTGCCAGGGAGTTGTGAGCTCAGATTAGGTGATTTGTAGGATCCTTTAGTTTTTGAGTTTCATTTTGGGTAGTATTTTGATTTTTGATTTCTTCGGGCATCTTGCATTAGTGCATGCGTACCCGTAGGGGTGAGCAATTATCCGCTTTGCGTTTTGATCCTGAGATTGAGCGAACCGCACACAGAATCCGTGCACGTAGGTGTTCTAATATCATGAGTTTTAGTAACACCAGTAGTAGTTTAGAACATGGATTCAAGAAACACCTATGAATCTAAGGTTTTGAGTGTTTGACATAGATGATGGTATACATTTGATGTTAGTTTCAAGAAATCAATAACACAAAAGGTTGTTTATGTTTAAGATAACTTGGAATTTGTTGAATGCATGTTGTGGATGGTTCAAAGAAAGAAGCACCCATAAATCGGTTATTTGATTTTTGGTCATGTTTGACCTTTTTGTTAATCAAGCCTAACAAATTACGTTGAATTTGTATATGTCGGATTTTTGGAGTTCCAAGATCAAGTACCTTGAGAATGATGGTTGAAAACTTGATTCTTGTAATCCGTTATATTGTGAATTAAAGAGTTTACACGTATGAAATTCGAAACATAAGTTGAAAGAATGGTAAATAATTTATATTTCAAAGTGATATGTAAGAATGGAACTTATAAATGTTTGGGAATTTATTTGTGATAAATTGAAGGAATATATCGAAGTTTTGACGGTTTCTATTTTTAGAAAGTTTGTTTGTAGAAATTAGCCAAAACGGCATAAATGAGTAAAATGAAGGTTATTTTAACGTTTAACCGTTTAAGTGAGTTTAAAGAGAAGTATAACTCAAAGTTTTTCTAGAATAACTTTGTAGAAACCCGAAAATACCATTTTTAGTCAAAATGGGACAAAAGGGTAAAAAAAAATGTCCAAATTGGTATTATAATATAAGAATCACACTTGGACATTGGAATGAAACTAGATGCTGACTAAAAGTAGTTCAAGAATGATTAGACAATTACTATGTGACATCCGCCTAAAATAGATTCGGGTCAACCCAACCCAATTGGAAATTTAATAAACCCTACTCGAGATTTCTCGATGCTAATAGGATCAAAACCCATACACTACGATATAAATTGACGTTAATAGCAATATAGCATACTATAACGTTATAACTATAATCAAATTAAATTATGATACCATATTAAAATTAAATCAAAGTATGATGCTCTAATTAAATTAAAAGAATCAAACTTGAATGCTATAATTAAACTTCAAATCAAAGTAGATTGTTATAATCAAATAATAACCTATCTTTTATAAAACTCTATTTTTATAAACTCTACATTAAATTTTATAAAACTCTTATATTAATTAATATATTATATAAAAGATGCTTGTGTTAGTGAAAATTTATGAAGACCACCAAAAGCAAAAGGTTATTCTCATTGTCTCCCACTCACACCTCCCATCATCTTTTCTTTCATTTTTCTTCCAACACATTATTCTCATCACCACTCAAATCATATCTATTCTTCCTTTCACTCTCAATCTCGAAATTCCTCCTAGAAATCTTCATTTTTCAGCCAAGAACACTCCAATATACTCAAATCTTCATCCATCTTGAAGCATTCATCAAGGTATGTTGTTAAAAGTCTCAAATTCATGAATGAAACAAATTAAATCCACCAAAATATCTAAAACACATTTTATGCATAAACCTGATTTTTATCAGACTCTCATAAATAAAATAAGAAGTTCTGGAAATGTTCAGAAAATAACTTATTTTTATTGAATTACTATAATTATTGCAATAAAATAGGGCAATAATTCACATAAAATACTTTTTAGAGTCAATAAATTCTGGGAAAATTCTGAAATGACCCATATATTGAGTAAAGTGGGTTTATGAAGTTTCATGCATTTATATTATTTTTTTATGCTTATTTTGTATTTTATTTTTTTGTAGATAAATAAATATAAAAATATAGTTACGTATGTTAAAAACTAGATTTTATATTTTTCGTACCTTATTAACATTTTAAAGACTCCATGACAAAATTTACAGATTTTAGTAAGAATGTTTGCTTATTTTTTCTGATTTAATGATTATTTAATGGTTTAAATTGATAATAAATAGCTACACATCTCCAAAAATTATAAAACCTTATTAGAATATAATGTATAACATGTTAATCATAAATAAAAAGTTTAATGAATTTATCTTAATATTTTCCTATTATTTATGATTTTATTGATTAGTTAATAATGAAAAACATAAGAAATACTTCCCTTAGTCAAAAATATCCAAAACATTTACAGTACGCTCAATATAATGTTAGAAAACTATGGTTATTTTTCCAGAATTTTTGGGAATAATTTGTTATTTTTCCCGAATTTTGATGTTGTTTAATCATTAAAATACTAAATAAATACTAAAGCAGTTAAGAAAAATATGAAAATTTTAGAGTAATTACTATTTTATGAAATAATTATTTTCTGATAATTTTAGAATGTTTCATTACTGTTTAGTATTTAAAACCATTTTCCTAAGTATCTATGCATGTAAAAATGCATTTTAAATGATTATTTCATATAAATAATTGTTTATAATATATAAAATCTGTAAATATTTATAATTTGACAAGTTATTATTTTAATAAGAAATTATTAAAATCTTGCCTAAAGTGAAAATATAAATTAATTAAGCAAAGTAATTAATTCAATTTAAAATTCATCTAACCTATGAATACATTAATATTCAAAACAAAATCTGATTATTGTTAATTCATCTAATATAAGAATATGTGTCTAATTATTTTTATTAATACTCCATTCCCGTTTAGTAGTTCCTAAACCAAAACTATTAATTATAATAGGTTCCACGTCGTTTTGACCCGAGCCGTCTATCGTACAACACGCGTATTCCGTTTGGACTAATGTGAGTAATCTACCCCATATTTTATAATTTTCAATACTTTTGAGGTGTATCATGTGGTTCTAATATGTTCCAACTTTACTTTATTATTTTAACACAATTGAGACATTGTTGGGACATTTATACGTGAATCATTATTTGTATAATTATTGTTTGTTTACGCTACATGTACTTGTAGTGCATTACCATTTTTAGTCTAATCTCCATAACTATGCCCGTATTCTTGAGGTACGTTATGGACAATAATAGCGCTATTGGGTTGACCACCCCGCCTTGGGACGCTAAGGTGATTGATTGCACGTGGTTGAGTGTGTATGATGATTAGATGCTCCATCCTATATATATACATATATATGTATATATAGGGTGATGACTTATTGTTGTTGTTATCATTTGTTAATCAATTTTTGAATTATAAACCGTTATCTCAATAATACTTGCTTGTCTACTTCCAAAGAAAACAAGTTTCAAATTATAAATATTTCAAACTCACAATTTTCTTTAATAAAACTAGATTACTCACCAGCTCTCGTAGTTGACCTGTTTTTACCCATGATGCAGATTTGAAGAATGAAGTTGATGAAAAGTAGGGTATACCTTAGAAACCCACAAGAATATTTAAATTTGATGTAATAAATGTTGTTTGTATTTGAATTTGTATTTGTATGTTGTGGATATTGTTTGCCTACTTAGTACTTAATTGAATCTAATCATATTATAACATAGTTGTCATGAGACTTTGAACAATATATCACGCCTTGATCGATTCCGCCAAGGATCGGGGTGTGACAGATTGGTATTAGAGCCCTTGACTATAGGGAATTAGGTTAATTGCCTTGACCTAGTCTATAGCCTCTAGGGTCCTCTCGTATGCTAGTTTATAAAATGCACACACAACTGCATGCAATCACACTTAGAAAATCCTAGGAATACCTTTGTGTGCTAATTGCTCTCTTATGTGCTTACGTATTATTCCCGACACTTATATGTGTGCATACACTTGTGAATTTTCTCCTCTTTCTCTTAAAATCACACACATACTCAAATGGTTTCAAAATAAAAATTTATATACATATATATTCCTTAGAGCTCATAGGAAATTAAAAGTCATCCACTCTAGTTGGGTAGGATCAAAGTAATGGACGCGTAGTAACTGGAAGGGGGAGGTGTCGGTAGCCCGAAAGTCCTGACTAGCTAAGCATTCGTATACATCCCAATCAACCGATGGACCAGTTTGCTTACCTGGGGACCAAAGGCGAGAGTTCCCAAACCTATAGGCCGAAGCGCGTCACTCACATTACTTTTGAGCCATCAAAATACCCGACCTTATCAAACGTATCCGAAAGGATACACTCCAAAATGGCCAATTCATTGGACTATTAAGTTCCCTAATGGGCCTTGAAGTGGGAAAAACATGTGAAAACTTAGTATTGTGGGGGCCCACGCAATTGCTACATGCTTTCACATTTAGTACCCATGGAAAGCCCAAAAGGTGCCCAACACTCCTAACCATGGCCCAACAAGTGTTTTACAATCATTTTACCCAACAATGTCTACAAACTTAATTTACAAATAACTCACAAGTCCATATGCGTGTTTCTCATAGATGGCATTACGACCCCCTCTGTAACCATTGTAACTATCACTATATGTCCACCAGCCCGTGTCTCCTTTGTACGACTTGTGGTCGCTATGGCCACTTGGCGGACACTTGCCGTACACCAAAAACTCAGCGACCATTCGCTCTACCCTCAAATCAGCAAACACAAACCCGGTATCCAACTGGAACATGCTTCAACTGTGGTGACCCCACCCATTTCAGAAACGCGTGTCCTAGGCTTATCAATATCATTAACCCTCAAGCCCAGGCAAATCCAACAATGCAGGTTCCAGCTCCCAAAGGCCGAGCATTTGTCATTACCGCTACCCAAGCACAGACCGATAACAAGGTCGTAAATGGTACGTTTCTCATAAATGACTGCTACGCGTCAGTGCTTTTTGATTCAGGTGCTGATAAAAGTTTTGTGTCTTTGGAATTTGAACCCATAGTTCACACACCTCGCACGATTCTTGATGAAAACTTTACCGTAGAAGTCGCCAATGGAAAATACATTTCACTCAATGCAGTCATCCAAGATTACACTTTCGATTTTTGCGGTCATAAATTTTCCGTCAATTTAGTTCCTATGGAACTTGGTAGCTTCAACATCATCGTGGTAATGGATTGGCTATCCCAAAACCATGCGCAAATAGTATGTTACGAGAAGTTTATTCGTATTCCTCTTGCCGACGGTCAAAGTCTTCATATTTATGGCAAGACTCGTTCAAAAAAGCTTAGTCTTATGTCATGTACTCAAGCTCGATCATATCTACGTAAAGAATACATGGCTTTCTTAGCCTATGTGGTGGAAACAAAGGTCAAAGAAAAGAAGATCGAAGATATTCCGATTGTACGAGACTTTCCTGACATCTTTCCCGATGACGTATCTGGACTCCCTCCAGTACGTGAGCTAGAGTTCCGCATCGATCTCGTTCCTGAGGCTGCTCCCATTGCCAAGTCTCCATATCGGTTGGCTCCAACCGAGATGCAAGAATTGGCAAGTCAGCTCCAAGAATTAACCGATAAGGGATTTATCCGCCCTAGTACTTCACCCTGGGGAGCCCCGGTTCTCTTCATCAAAAAGAAATATGGTTCGTTTCGTATGTGTGTCGATTATCGGGAGTTAAATAAACTGACCATCAAGAACCGATATCTGTTACCTCGGATCGACTACCTTTTTGATCAGCTTCAAGGAGCTTCATGCTTCTCAAAAATCGACCTCCGCTCAGGATATCACCAACGTCGAGTACGGGAAGAAGACATCCCCAAAACCGCTTTCCGAACCCGCTATGGTCATTACGAGTTTACCGTTATGCCTTTTGGCCTAACGAATGCCCCTGCCGCATTCATGGACTTGATGAATCGGGTATTTAAACCTTATCTCGACCGTTTTGTTATCGTCTTTATTGATGACATCCTCATTTACTCCAAGACAAAGGCATACCATGAAAGACACCTTCGTCTAACTCTCCAAACCTTGCAAGGAAATCAGCTATATGCCAAATTTTCGAAATGCGAGTTTTGGTTAAATGAGGTACAAATCCTCGGTCATATTGTAAGTGACAAGGGTATTTTAGTCGATCCCGCAAAAGTTGAAGCAGTCAAGAATTGGAAAGCCCCACGTACCCCCAAGGAAATTCGGCCATTCCTCGGTTTAGCCGGCTATTACCGGCGTTTCATTTCAAATTTCTCAAAGATCGCTTTACCGCTTACTTTTCTCACTTGCAAGGGTACGCCATTTGATTGGGGACCCAAGCAGGAAGACGCTTTCCAAACCCTTAAACAAAGATTGTGTGACGCTCCGATTCTTACACTCCCTGAAGGATCCGAAGATTTCGTGGTATACTACGATGCCTCCAATCTCCGTCTAGGTTGTGTTTTGATGCAAAGGGGAAAGGTTATAGCTTACGCATCGCGACAACTCAAAATCCATGAAAGGAATTATACGACTCATGAATTGGAGCTCGATGCCGTGGTTTTCGCTTTTAAAATTTGGAGGCATTACCTTTACGGCACTAAATGCGTAATTTTCACCAACCACAAGAGCTTGCAACATATTCTTAATCAAAATGAACTCAATATGAGACAAACACGATGGGTCGGACTCCTAAATGATTACGAGTGTGAAATACGCTATCATCCGGGCAAGGCAAACGTGGTAGCCGACGCGTTAAGCCGAAAAGAACATGCCAAAGCATTTCATCTAATATGTTCTCCTATCTTGTCCAATCTCAGCGACCGAATTTGAGGAGCCCAACACTCGGCAATTACCGAAAATGACATGCCCACGGGAATTGATGAGGAGTTGGAAAGTAAATCTGATGGCATTTTCTATTATCAAGATCGCATCTGGATCCCAGATCGCGACAATCTTCTTACCTTCCTGATGGAAGAAATCCATAAAACTCGATATTCCATTCATCCTGGCGCTGACAAGATGTATCATGGCCTGAGAACCAATTATTGGTGGTCGGGAATGAAAAAGGATATTGCTTTATTCGTGGCCAAATGTCTTACATGTTCCAGGGTCAAAGCAGAACATCAACGACCCTCTGGACTATTGGTCCAACCGGTAATCCCCCAGTGGAAATGGGAAGCGATCGCCATGGATTTCATAACCAAACTTCCCCATACCACCAAGGGACACGACAGCATCATTGACCGTTTGACCAAATCCGCTCATTTCCTTCCCATCCGTGAACATTTCAAGGTCGAACAACTTGCTCGAATTTACATCGACGAGATAGTTAGTCGGCATGGCATCCCTCTCAGCATCATTTCAGATCGTGATGGGAGATTTCTCTCTCGGTTTGGGCAATCACTTCAAGCAGCCATGGGAACCTGCCTCGATCTCAGTACCGCCTATCATCCTCAAACCGATGGTCAATCTGAGAGGACAATTCAAACACTCGAAGATATGTTGAGGGCGTGTGTCTTAGATTTCGGAGGAAACTGGGACTCTCATTTACCGTTGGTGGAATTCTCCTATAATAACAGTTATCATTCTAGCATCAAGATGCCACCATTTGAGGCATTGTATGGCCGTAAATGCCGATCTCCTATTTGCTGGCATGAAATTGGCGAGTCCCATGTGATTCGCGCAACAGTGGATTCTCCAATCGTTGGTCCTGAGCTTATCCAGGAAACAACCGACAAAATCACTCAGATTTGCAATAACCTTTTCGCAGCTCGTAGCCGACAAAAGAGTTACGCCGACAAGCGACGCAAACCGCTTGAATTTACCGTGGGTGACATGGTCATGTTAAAAGTGTCCCCATGGAAAGGTGTGGTTCGATTTGGACGCAAGGGTAAATTGGCACCACGCTATGTAGGCCCGTTCAAAATCCTGAAAAGGATCGGACCAGTAGCCTACGAGTTGGATCTACCAATAGAGCTTAATAAAGTTCACCCAGTATTTCATATAGCCAACCTCAAGAAGTGTTTAGCAGACGAGAACCTTCATGTTCCTCTCGAGGATATCCAAATCGACGAGACAATGCAATTTATCGAGAAACCCTTGGAAATTGCCGACCGAAAGGAAAAGCAACTCAAAAGAAGTCGCATTCCCCTGGTCAAGGTCAGGTGGCAGCGTGGACCCGAGTATACATGGGAGCGTGAGGATCAAATGCGTACCAAATACCCGCAACTTTTCTCTTAAGGTACTCTCTTCTTAAATTTCGGGACGAAATTTCCTAAAGTAGGGGAGACTGTGACATCCGCCTAAAATGGATTCAGGTCAACCCAACCCAATTGGAAATTTAATAAACCCTACTCGAGATTTCTCGATGCTAATAGGATCAAAACCCATACACTACGATATAAATTGACGTTAATAGCAATATAGCATACTATAACGTTATAACTATAATCAAATTAAATTATGACACCATATTAAAATTAAATCAAAGTATGATGCTCTAATTAAATTAAAAGAATCAAACTTGAATGCTATAATTAAACTTCAAATCAAAGTAGATTGTTATAATCAAATAATAACCTATCTTTTATAAAACTCTATTTTTATAAACTCTACATTAAATTTTATAAAACTCTTATATTAATTAATATATTATATAAAAGATGCTTGTGTTAGTGAAAAATTATGAAGACCACCAAAAGCAAAAGGTTATTCTCATTGTCTCCCACTCACACCTCCCATCATCTTTTCTTTCATTTTTCTTCCAACACATTATTCTCATCACCACTCAAATCATATCTATTCTTCCTTTCACTCTCAATCTCGAAATTCCTCCTAGAAATCTTCATTTTTCAGCCAAGAACACTCCAATATACTCAAATCTTCATCCCTCTTGAAGCATTCATCAAGGTATGTTGTTAAAAGTCTCAAATTCATGAATGAAACAAATTAAATCCACCAAAATATCTAAAACACATTTTATGCATAAACCTGATTTTTATCAGACTCTCATAAATAAAATAAGAAGTTCTGGAAATGTTCAGAAAATAACTTATTTTTATTGAATTACTATAATTATTGCAATAAAATAGGGCAATAATTCACATAAAATACTTTTTACAGTCAATAAACTCTGGGAAAATTCTGGAATGACCCATATATTGAGTAAAGTGGGTTTATGAAGTTTCATGCATTTATATTACTGTTTTATGCTTATTTTGTATTTTATTGTTTTGTAGATAAATAAATATAAAAATATAGTTACGTATGTTAAAAACTAGATTTTATATTTTTCGTACCTTATTAACATTTTAAAGACTCCATGAGAAAATTTACAGATTTTAGTAAGAATGTTTGCTTATTTTTCCTGATTTAATGATTATTTAATGGTTTAAATTGATAATAAATAGCTACACATGTCCAAAATTATAAAACCTTATCAGAATATAATATATAACATGGTAATCATAAATAAAAAGTTTAATGAATTTATCTTAATATTTTCCTATTATTTATGATTTTATTGATTAGTTAATAATGAAAAACATAAGAAATACTTCCCATAGTCAAAAATATCCAAAACATTTACAGTACGCTCAATATAATGTTAGAAAACTATGGTTATTTTTCCAGAATTTTTGGGAATAATTTGTTATTTTTCCCGAATTTTGTTGTTGTTTAATCATTAAAATACTAAATAAATACTAAAGCAGTTAAGAAAAATATGAAAATTTTAGAGTAATTACTATTTTATGAAATAATTATTTTCTGATAATTTCAGAATGTTTCATTACTGTTTAGTATTTAAAACCATTTTCCTAAGTATCTAAGCATGTAAAAATGCATTTTTAATGATTATTTCATATAAATAATTGTTTATAATATATAAAATCTGTAAATATTTATAATTTGACAAGTTATTATTTTAATAAGAAATTATTAAAATCTTGCCTAAAGTGAAAATATAAATTAATTAAGCAAAGTAATTAATTCAATTTAAAATTCACCTAACCTATGAATACATTAATATTCAAAACAAAATCTGATTATTGTTAATTCATCTAATATAAGAATATGTGTCTAATTATTTTTATTAATACTCCATTCCCGTTTAGTAGTTCCTAAACCAAAACTATTAATTATAATAGGTTCCACGTCGTTTTGACCCGATGTAACATCCCAAAATTTTAGGGTAAATTTAAAAATTTTTTAAACGAAAACTTCAATATAAGAAAAGCCACTTAATTAATTTTCATAAAATTCCATAACTTATAAGTTTAATGAAAACCCCCAGGATTAACAGAAGTTAACGAAATCTCAATATAGCGGAATATTAATTCAAAAACAGTCCTTCAATGAAGCAGCACAGTGTATACACGTCACGCCTTGCCATCCATGGTACCTGATGTACCTGAAACAATAGTTTATATAGGGAAAGGGTAAGCACGAAGCTTAGTGAGTTCCTCAAAATACCATACGATCCATCACATAACATACAACACATCATAACCATTCATATGTCTGTGAGACTCGCGGGCTATCCCTGTTCCACTGAAGACTCACGGGCAGTTCCCGTTCTGTCTTATCGCTCGCAGGCTTTTCCCGTTCCGTCTAATGACTCGCAGGCTATTCCCGTTCCGCCTATTGGCTCGCGGGCTATCCCGTTCCGTCTAATGACTCGCAGGCTATTCCCGTTCCGCCTATTGGCTCGCGGGCTATCCCGTTCCGTCCACAAACAATCATTATCATAGCAATAATTCATACAATTATCATAACATGTAAGATCGCCTTAGTCTAACATATCTTCCATCCTACGCATGCAATATCACCTATAGTATAGTGAGAAGACTCACCTGATTATAGTTGACTATTTCGTTTATCTTTCTCGGCTTTGTATTTCCTTCAACTGTTAACATAATAAGAAATCTATCATTTCTTAATCCTTAACTATATTGTAGTCGTATCATTAAACCCTTCAGTAATTCCAATATGATACTCCATGATTTATCAAGTAAAGAACGGCCAGGTAGAAGATTAGATGGGGTGGCAGGATCCTTTCAGCATTTTAGCCTTTCGGAAAATCCAACAACCAGATCCCAAGTAATCGGCCTAGTCACCGTCCTCGTAAGTAAATCAATCGGTATTATTTTCGGAATTACGAATTGTTATAATAACGACATTTTAGGGTTTTTGTTTACTATTGTTAGAAATGAGTATAATATAACATATGTTATACTTATTAAATATTCTACTTCTTAACACAAAAACTATTTTACAATACCTAATTAAGCTATAGAAAAGTTTGTAGTTACCTTATGACCAGTCGTCGGAACCTATAACTTCTTCGCTAGGCTTTTGAGCTTCCTTCCGCTCACTTCTTACACTCTAGTGCTTAGAAACCTCTATATATTTGATTGAGATTTGTTGGTGTGGTTTATGAGATGTTTTGGGGGGTATTTATACTTGAATTCTTGAATAAAAAATGGCATGACACTTTTGACAAAAGATTTTAATAATATAATTTTGTTGAAATTAAAGGCCTTCTAGAATCAGTCTGTTCAAGACTGGTTTAGCCGATCTTAAACCCATTAAATTCACGTTTTTATTTGATATTCAGAAAACTCATCTCAATACCTTTCCAGGGATGTATTTTACGTATTTATACGATTTTTCTATGATTTATTATGAATTTTTGAAAACAGACTATCTAATATGTCAATTCCGAACTAATCAGTAAAGATTGCATTTTTTACCATAGATAATGTCATTTTCAAGCTTACTATTATTTTTGGTAATTGTACTAGACTCAATTTGTAAACTTTGTGCACTGGTTTGAGGTCCAAACGATTTTTCTAGAATTAATTATGATTTTTCTAAAAACGACACAAAATGCTGATTTTCATATGAAATTGTAACTAAAGTTTTTCTTAGCTTTATAACTACAAAAATCATATAATTCCTAACACTCTTATTTTAATTATATGTTATAATCAGGATACGGGTCTTACAAGTCCCCCCCACTTATTTGGATTTCGTCCCGAAATCCGCATTCTCGAACGCATTTATGTATTTCCCATCGAGTCTTCAAAAATCCTCCTCGTCTTATTGTCGAACCTTTACAAGGTTTCATTATCTTTCCCCTTCAACATTCACATATCTCTGTAATAATGCTTAAGGTCCTATTATTCTCATTCACTCCATATTTTTTTTTTTCTAGTTACTCTGGATGTACAAAAAAAACTCTAACTGTTTCTTACAGTTCCACACATCCACTTTACCGGCTACTATCTACAGTATATATTTAGTACTTTCTAATTAGTTAACCTAGTTAAATTGCAACACCTAATTTTTAACACTATTTCGTATTTATATGAATTCACATATTTTAACATACATTTGTCTCAATTCAACATTTTCTTTTAAATACTTTTTGGCTAAATAAATCTATATTTGTAAAATCTCCAAATGTTTTTGTTTCTCCGAAAAAATATAAAATTTACATCATCTTTCATAAGTTTTTTTTTTTTTTTTTTTTTTGGAGTACCGAACACTCTTTAAACTATTTCCATTATCAGGAGACATAAAACTTTGTTTTATTTCAAAGGTCTCTTTATTATCTCGTTCTCACCAGAGTCAAGCAGAGAATTTTGAAAAAATGTCACTTGGGGTAGTGAAAAGTCGCATCTACTGTAGTTAGTTTGAATTTCGGTAATTAAAACGTGAGGCGTCCTTTTAGTTCCGTGTGTCCTTTCGGTTCCAGCTGCAAGATACTATATATACAGGTATGTAGTATCATTCATTTCCACATTCATTTTCAGTCTCGTCCTCTCTTATCACTAGTCTGTTCATAAACGAACTCATATTTAAAGCCGAGTCATGGAAAACAGATCTTCAATGGGCGATCTGTCGAACCCTGGACCTGGTTTTCCGCAAGGAGAGGGTACTTCAAACCAAGAATTCTTAATAGAGTTCGGTGACTTAACATTCTAGACATCTATCATCCATATTTTGTTTATATTTCTAATGTTTTGTTTGATTCTGAATTATGTTACAGTCTTCCAGATATACTACCAATAGAGCAACTCCACGGTGAGCCGGAAAATTTTCCCGAGTTGAACTTTAACTCAGAAGATCCGGTGCATGCATCATTAGACTTTGCACTTGATCAGACTCCATACCTTCTACCAGGTTAAATTCTTTAAATGATTGCTTCTATGAATATTCAATTTTGTTTATCATCTGACAGTTGTTATTCGTAGACCCATTTGTGGATGATCTATCTGACTACAATCCATTCATCGACGTACCCTCAACGAGTAGTGAGATTACCCCCATGAATCAAGGATTCATGGCTGACATTCAGAATGAAAGTCAATTACAAACAACTCATAACATCAATATTGAAATGAATCCCGAACTTGGGGTTGGTTTTCAATATCAAAATCACCTTCAGGTGATTCAGAGGAACCTAGAAGGATTTCAAAATCCTGGTATTTTAGTTGAAAACCAACAATTATTACCGATAGAGGCCACTAATTTTGATGAATCAATGTCCATCTTTGGGTCAAAAAATCAGGATCATGTTCAAATGATCCAGAATGATAACAATACAATTGGATTTGAACCTTCTAGTTCAGTAAACATAGCAGGTGGTAGTGGAAGGGGTTTCAGACATTTATTAAGTAGGGAAATAATAGCTGAACACTTTAACGAACCAATTGAGAAAGCTGCGGAGGAACTTAACATTGGAACGACACAATTAAAAAAACGCTGTAGAGAATTAGGTATCAATCATTGGCCCCAACGACAACTTACGAGTCTGCAAACTCTTATTGATCGTGTTGAGGTAAGGAATTACATTTTTTTATATCGTAAAGTTGTAATTACTAAAGTTATTTGTGTCACAATAATTTGGTTACGAGTTTAGTGGAGCAACAGGATTATCGAAAGATTTAATACCCAACCTAAAAAGAGAGAAAGAAGCAATAATTGAAGGATCACAATCGGGTCTAACAGACGGCACAAAGAAACTGATACAAGCTGCTCATAAGATTGAATATAAGAAAAGAAAATTTCTGGAAAATGGGGAAACTTCATCCAGAACTCATACACAGCAGCAATCTCTGCCATCTAATTCTGGTATGAGTAGTATTAATCCTGGTTTACTCGAGCCTGTGAGTGAGGGGAATTTTGGAGGCTCTGTAGGTAACCTAGCCTGGTTTCCTCCTTATAGCTACCCCCAACTGGTTCCGAATTGGAACCCTTCCTCATCACTTCCCTACTTACACACTCCCCAAACGAGTCAGTTTTTAGCCCATAATCATGGGGTTACGGGTTCCAACCCTATCGAGACCCCACACCTTGGAGCTCCTCCTCCAATAACTGAATACATACCCCTTCCAAATTCTCAAGAAGGTACAAGTCGACCTACTGATGACAAAGAGTGGAGTTTAGAAGATCTTTTTTCGCTTCCTTCTGATTCTTCAGTTTAGGTTAGTAGTTCTGTAAACTTTTCTTAATGTATTAATATAAAGTTGTAGTAATGAATTAAATATATTGACATGTTACTATAATTTTAATAATTTCATCGATTCAATATAATATTCATGTTGTTCCCTTAATTTCGTATTCCTCCCCCACTTGGACTAAAGTCCAAGTCTGTTTATTCGATTTATAATTTTTTTTTTACGAGCCCTTACTCTCTCGAACGAAAAACAAGCCCACTCTGCTCAGCCAACAACTTGCATCGGGGGTAAACACTATCTCAATAAACATGTTTCGATAATGTAAAGATGTTTACATCAACCACCATATGTTACTCATCCGCTTGCGACCCTAGTCAACACCTCTATCGTCAGTTACCTCAATCACGAGTGAGTGATCCAAACTCTCAACCCACACGACCCGCTATCATCTCAGGCGCCGCTTGCACCTCTTTGACCGTGAGTTGGAAAACTCACCCTTGCATCCTCTAGTCCCTGTCTGACTTGTGCGCCCATTAGTTGCATGAAAAATAGCTACCACAATAGCATTTTGGCATTCTCCCTTTCAACGGTCTTTAAGCTCAGTAATTAACTTAAGCATGATCGGTCTAACCAAACTGGTATGATCGCATCTTAATTGTTCCTACTGAACCTCACAATCAACATTCAAAAATTGAATGGATAAAAGTTTACCACATTACACTAGCATTTAAGTTAATTATGCCAGACACTCACATATTTAGCTCCTTGGATCCTTCGTGACGAACTCCCGACTCGAACGTGGATCCTGTGCTTTCGATAGTAGGAGCTCTACTACTACCTTCCACACCTATCCATGTTCGTTCCAAGACCCGTCTCAAAATATCCAATTCGCTTCTTACCGATAATTTTAACACATATGCCCTTACAAGGCATATGTCAACCCTTCTAGGAATACTTGGAATCCCACCCCCACCCTGCTATTCTAACTAAGACGGAACTTCCTCCAGTGATGACAGGTTGTTTCGCGAATGTAGTTGTATACAATATCGAACTAAACAGTCTTTCAAATAAGAGAATCTTCCCTAAGGCAACAACCAAACAAGGAACATGCAATAAGGTCAACTCACACATTTGATGACTATTCAGTCCATATTGTATACAACTTAGTGGAAATCTCTAAGCAACCTATCGGCACTAGCATACAGTTCTATTAGCAAATAGCAGATAATAATACAACAATATGTGATCTCTACCAGGCATTTCAGCAAACATATACTATATGTTTTTTTTTTTAACATCCACAATATTAAATACTTAACCCTTTTCTCATACTGGCGTCGGCTGGCGGTACACACTGTGTCTTCAGTTCACCCTTCATAAAACATCCTTCTTTCGTAAAAATGTTTTAAGAAAACTCTTAAGCCTCAACTTGAGTCCAGAACTCACTAAGTGAGCCTGATTCTCTCAAGCTGTGCTCTGATACCAACTTGTAACATCCCAAAATTTTAGGGTAAATTTAAAAATTTTTTAAACGAAAACTTCAATATAAGAAAAGCCACTTAATTAATTTTCATAAAATTCCATAACTTATAAGTTTAATGAAAACCCCCAGGATTAACAGAAGTTAACGAAATCTCAATATAGCGGAATATTAATTCAAAAACAGTCCTTCAATGAAGCAGCACAGTGTATACACGTCACGCCTTGCCATCCATGGTACCTGATGTACCTGAAACAATAGTTTATATAGGGAAAGGGTAAGCACGAAGCTTAGTGAGTTCCTCAAAATACCATACGATCCATCACATAACATACAACACATCATAACCATTCATATGTCTGTGAGACTCGCGGGCTATCCCTGTTCCACTGAAGACTCACGGGCAGTTCCCGTTCTGTCTTATCGCTCGCAGGCTTTTCCCGTTCCGTCTAATGACTCGCAGGCTATTCCCGTTCCGCCTATTGGCTCGCGGGCTATCCCGTTCCGTCTAATGACTCGCAGGCTATTCCCGTTCCGCCTATTGGCTCGCGGGCTATCCCGTTCCGTCCACAAACAATCATTATCATAGCAATAATTCATACAATTATCATAACATGTAAGATCGCCTTAGTCTAACATATCTTCCATCCTACGCATGCAATATCACCTATAGTATAGTGAGAAGACTCACCTGATTATAGTTGACTATTTCGTTTATCTTTCTCGGCTTTGTATTTCCTTCAACTGTTAACATAATAAGAAATCTATCATTTCTTAATCCTTAACTATATTGTAGTCGTATCATTAAACCCTTCAGTAATTCCAATATGATACTCCATGATTTATCAAGTAAAGAACGGCCAGGTAGAAGATTAGATGGGGTGGCAGGATCCTTTCAGCATTTTAGCCTTTCGGAAAATCCAACAACCAGATCCCAAGTAATCGGCCTAGTCACCGTCCTCGTAAGTAAATCAATCGGTATTATTTTCGGAATTACGAATTGTTATAATAACGACATTTTAGGGTTTTTGTTTACTATTGTTAGAAATGAGTATAATATAACATATGTTATACTTATTAAATATTCTACTTCTTAACACAAAAACTATTTTACAATACCTAATTAAGCTATAGAAAAGTTTGTAGTTACCTTATGACCAGTCGTCGGAACCTATAACTTCTTCGCTAGGCTTTTGAGCTTCCTTCCGCTCACTTCTTACACTCTAGTGCTTAGAAACCTCTATATATTTGATTGAGATTTGTTGGTGTGGTTTATGAGATGTTTTGGGGGGTATTTATACTTGAATTCTTGAATAAAAAATGGCATGACACTTTTGACAAAAGATTTTAATAATATAATTTTGTTGAAATTAAAGGCCTTCTAGAATCAGTCTGTTCAAGACTGGTTTAGCCGATCTTAAACCCATTAAATTCACGTTTTTATTTGATATTCAGAAAATTCATCTCAATACCTTTCCAGGGATGTATTTTACGTATTTATACGATTTTTCTATGATTTATTATGAATTTTTGAAAACAGACTATCTAATATGTCAATTCCGAACTAATCAGTAAAGATTGCATTTTTTACCATAGATAATGTCATTTTCAAGCTTACTATTATTTTTGGTAATTGTACTAGACTCAATTTGTAAACTTTGTGCACTGGTTTGAGGTCCAAACGATTTTTCTAGAATTAATTATGATTTTTCTAAAAACGACACAAAATGCTGATTTTCATATGAAATTGTAACTAAAGTTTTTCTTAGCTTTATAACTACAAAAATCATATAATTCCTAACACTCTTATTTTAATTATATGTTATAATCAGGATACGGGTCTTACACCCGAGCCGTCTATCGTACAACACGCGTATTCCGTTTGGACTAATGTGAGTAATCTACCCCATATTTTATAATTTTCAATACTTTTGGGGTGTATCATGTGGTTCTAATATGTTCCAACTTCACATTATTATTTTAACACAATTGAGACATTGTTGGGACATTTATACGTGAATCATTATTTGTATAATTATTGTTTGTTTACGCTACATGTACTTGTAGTGCATTACCATTTTTAGTCTAATCTCCATGACTATGCCCGTATTCTTGAGGTACGTTATGGACAATAATAGCGCTATTGGGTTGACCACCCCGCCTTGGGACGCTAAGGTGATTGATTGCACGTGGTTGAGTGTGTATGATGATTAGATGCTCCATCCTATATATATACATATATATGTATATATAGGGTGAGGACTTATTGTTGTTGTTATCATTTGTTAATCAATTTTTGAATTATAAACCGTTATCTCAATAATACTTGCTTGTCTACTTCCAAAGAAAACAAGTTTCAAATTATAAATATTTCAAACTCACAATTTTCTTTAATAAAACTAGATTACTCACCAGCTCTCGTAGTTGACCTGTTTTTACCCATGATGCAGATTTGAAGAATGAAGTTGATGAAAAGTAGGGTATACCTTAGAAACCCACAAGACTATTTAAATTTGATGTAATAAATGTTGTTTGTATTTGAATTTGTATTTGTATGTTGTGGATATTGTTTGCCTACTTAGTACTTAATTGAATCTAATCATATTATAACATAGTTGTCATGAGACTTTGAACAATATATCACGCCTTGATCGATTCCGCCAAGGATCGGGGTGTGACAGATTTATGATTAGTTGTCTAATAAGTTCGAATCTTCTATTAGTTTAATAGAGATTGAAGGACGCTATGAAGCAACGAACGACTAGATTTATGTGGATTGGTGTAGCTAGACGTACATAGCTACTAATGTGAGTACATGTGGCTTTTTCCCACTATGGGGTACATGGCAAAGTATTTATAAAGATTTATGCGACTTCCAAATGTGAATCTATATGCAAGTTTTACTATTTATGTCATGCTTATGAAAGTCTCATACGAATGTTCATGAAAGAAGGTTTTTGCATCAAGCCATAATGATTTGAACATATGTTTTGGCATCAAGCCATAATGATTTGAACGTATGTTTTGGCATCTAGCCATAATGATTTGAAAGTATGTTTTGGCATCAAGCCATAATGATTTGAAAGAGAAGCAAGACAGAGACTTGAAATATCAAAGGTATCGAAATCGAAGGAGTTTGGGAGGTGGAACCGGATAAGGTCAAAAATCACTTCAAATAATACTTTGAAAACATCTTTAAAGAAGATCCGGATTGCAACTGGAGACAAGAGGTAGGTGAGACTTCAAAGATATCGGATGTGGAAAGAAAGAATTTAGAAAGAAACTTTGATGAAAAAGAATTAAAAGACGCGATATGGAACTGTGGAAACAACAAATCTCCGGGACTGGATGGATTCACTGTGGAATTTTTCAAAAACTTCTGGGACCTTTTAAATTCGTACCTGCTGGAAGCCTTTAACGAATTTGCGCGAAGCCTCAAAATCCCCAAAGGTGTGAATTCCGCTTTTATTACTCTGATCCCTAAGCTCTCAAATCCTTCCATGGTTAAGGATTATAGGCCTATAAGTCTCATCTCTAGTGTCTACAAAATCTTGGCTAAAATGCTAGCTAATAGACTCAAGAAAGTTCTCCCTAAAATCATAGACAACTCCCAATCCGCTTTTGTAAAAGAAAGACAAACCCTCGATGGGCCTCTAATGGTGAACAAAATTATAGATTGGGCAAAATACAAGAAAAAAACATGCTGATTTTTAAAACGGATATCGCTAAAGCCTTCAATTCCGTTTCGTGGCAATATCTTGACTCAATGATGGAACAAAAGGGGTTTGGTTTAAAATGGAGAAGATGGATGGGTGAATGTCTTAAGTTGCGAAACTCTTCTGTGTTGGTGAACGCTAGTCCAATTGTCGAATTCTCTCTCTCTCGGGGGCTTAGGCAAGGAGACCCGTTATCTCCTTTCCTTTTCACCCTAGTAATGGACGGGCTCAATCTAGCTATAAGAAAAGCTGTCATCAGTGGAGGGTACAAAGGAATAGAAATTGGTTCTGATAAAATTCTTCTCACTCACCTCTTTTTTTGCAGATGATGCGATTTACTTTGGAGAATGGTCGATAGAGAACATCTTAAACTTAACTCGTATTTTATATTGCTTCCAAAGAACTGCAGGTCTTAGAGTTAACTTCGAGAAGAGTGCTCTTATGGGTATCGGCTCCAATAAAGTTCCAATGGAGACAATGGCGTTGATTATGGGATGCAAGGCTGAGAAATTCCCCTTCACCTTCCTTGGCCTGCCTATAGGAGTCAATATGAGCTCAACGAAGCACTAGATGCAATTGGTAGACAAATTAAAAAAAATCTTTCAAAGTGGAAGACTAAAACTGTATCCATTGGTGGTAGATTTACCATCAATCAAAACATTTTTGGAAGTATGGGAACCTATCTTTTTTCCCTGTTCAAAGCTCTAAAGCGAATCCTCAAGACCCTTGAAAATTTGCGTAAGAAATTATTTTGAGGGGGAAATAAAAAATGAGAACAAAATTTCTTGGGTCAAATGGGACTACGTTCTAAAAAATAAAGAAGAAGGAGGGCTCGGTTTGAATGCTTTGGAAGACTTAAACAAGGCTTTGTTGACTAAATGGTACTGGAGGTTTAAAATTGAAAAAGACGCCTTGTGGGTTCGAATCATTAATAGTATACATGGGGAAGGAGCTGAAGCATGGAGGATAGCGAGATTAAATCAGGGCACACGTGGAGAAGAATCATCAAAGTTTGGAAGGATTTAAAGACAAGAGGCTTGGATCCTAGAAAGATGATCAAAAAAAAGGAGGGGGACGATAGAAATACGCAGTTTTGGAAGGAGTGGTGTAATGGGGAAGAGACTCTTGACACGAGATTCCCTAGGTTGTTTCAATCAGACCCCAACAAATTCTGTTTGGTGCATAAAAATATTAACGAGGATGGTAGTGTTAAGGATTGGATCAGAAACAGAACAGAAGGGAGATCAAAGGAGGAATTTGATTTGTTAAAAGCAGATATTCGAAACGTGGCCTTAAACAACATGAAATATGCTTGGAAATGTATTGGCGGTCCTAATGGAAGATTCACAGTTAGCTGGTTTAGACAAGAAATTGCAAAGAAAAAATTTAAGACAATTGGTAAAAATTACTTGCTGAAGTGGGCTCCAAACAAAACAAACATCTTCATTTGGAGATTGTTCAGAAAACGGGTGGCTGTTAGAAGTCTTTTAAGCAAGATGGGTATTAGTCAAATCTGGACTTTATGTGAGATATGCAAGGATGCAGATGAAACTGTAAATCACGCTTTTGTTGAATGCCAAATTGCAAAACAGGTTTGGGTTAAAATTAAGCAATGGTGGGGATTGGATTGTAACTTCACAGGAGATCTAGAAGATATTTTTACTTGACTTACCTCCAAAACCTCTAATAGATGCCAAAAGAAAATCCTGATGCGGGTTGGATTCGCTGCTCTTCACCTTTTATGTAAAAATAGAAACGATTGCTTCTTTAACAACAAACAAAGAAAGGTGGATGACATCTTCATGCAAGTCCAAAAGGAGGTTTTTGTTTGGCTAAGCAACCGCGCAAAGAAACTGGATATTGATAGCGTAAAATGGGTGACTTCCCGTAGTTTAGCAAGTAATCATATGTAATTTTCATTTTCTAGGGACGTGTTATATGCCTTAGCTCCTTGCTAAGGTTGTTGTGTTTGTAATCTATGTTGCTTTTTCATATATATATATATATATATATATATATATATATATATATATATATATATATATATATATATATATATATATATATATATATATATATATATAAATGTATATATATATATATATATATAAATGTGTATATATATATATATATATATATATATATAATAAAGAGATGAGAGAGGGGAGACAAAAGGTCGGCGATTTCTGGTGACAGGAGGGCACGCGAAGAGGGAATTTCAGGTGGGCAAACGACAACTTGGTCAGAATCGAGCGAAAGGATGGAGTCCAGGAGTGATAATGGGTGTTTCGAGATGCAACTTCATTCTTGATCTCAAACCTTCCACACTCATTCCAAGCAGCGGATGAAGTCTAGTGAATATGGGCACTCTTGTCGATTTGTTTATTTGTCAGAGGAGGGACAATAATAGGTACAGGTTCGGCTTTGTCTGATATAATAGAGTGCTTGATGCGAGGAAGCTTGAAATCGATCTTAATAATATGAAAATAGGAGGAAGAAAGTTGTTTGCAAGAATCGCTAGGTTCAATAGAAACGAAACTAAGGGGGTAAGAAATATTGGTGTGGTGCAAAACTTCAATAAAGATTGTGGGATCAGAAGAAAAAATTTATCATTTGCTGAGGTGGTTAGAGGGAAAGAGAATCTCAACAAAGAAGAAGAACGTAAGGAGAAGTCGGTAGAAAATATAGTTTCCAAGGTTGATCGTAAGACTTTGAGCATAAGGTCTGATGAGATACAAGAGTCAGTTAAAGGCTTATAGGAAAAACTAGTTGGAGAACTATGCAGGTTAAACAGTCTTCAATGTCTTGGGAATTTATGCATTAGCGAAGGATTAAGAGAAAGAATAGTGAAGTATTTGGGGGGAGATTGGGTCATCATGGATATCAGAAATAAAGAAGAAGAAAAGTTGATCAAAGAGAGTCGGGAGATTCAATTCTGTTTTAAACAGATAAGGAACTGGGACATTTCTTTAAGGGTAAAGGAGAGATATGTTTGGATAAAAATTGAAGGTCTGCCAATTCATGCTAGGAATCCGTGGAGCTTCATCGAGATAGGGAGATTGTGGGGAGAAGTCATAATCACTGATCCCTGTCAACCTGCTTGTTGTGATTGGTCTTATGGAAAAATATATGTCAAAACAAATGTTATGGAGGTTATAATGGACTCGGTGGAAGTAATGATAGAAGAAGAAGTTTTCATAATTAGGGTGAGGGAATTAGAAAGTCATCAGGCCAATTTTAAGGACAAGGTGGAGGGTTTCAAGTTCAAGGAAGAGAAAATGGGAAAAAACGGATTAGAAGAAGAAGACAACGGAACGGAGGGATCAGAGGATGATAGTTTGTTCCTCGACTCCAGCAAAGAAGGATCGGAATTCAGCTCCGGTGAAGAAGTGGAAGAGTCGCTTGGTGGGTAGGAGGAGAAAGGTTCAAGTCCCGAAAGAAAAGTTCCCGGTGGCAATCATGAGGGCATTTTGGGAAACCAAGATCATGCGGATGGAAGCAGTTCAAAGTTAGAGGAGAATTTTTTTTTAAAATGCTAATGAAATTAATAATAATAATTTAAACTAGATCGATAATTGGGCCAGGTGGGTTTGAGTGTTCAGGCTTGTGGTAGTCAGATGGGTGTGGGCCTCAAAGGGAATGTTTCAAGTCCAGTAAAGAGCCCAAATGAAGAGTGTGTGCAAACGAATATAGAGGAGACGGACTCGGCAAGGGCTAATGATCCAGAAAACGGAAATGGGACGGATTTGGACTTGGATACTCTGAAAGAGTTTAAAGGAATGTCAGACAAGTTGAAACTTTTGCTGTTGAGGAGCACACCGTTAAAGGAAAAATTGGAAAAAATCAAAGGTGAAGGTAATGACCAAATGGCGAGTAAGATGAGTTCGGTAGAAGATAGAGGTAGCAATTGCAACTTCCCGACTCTTGAGAAGAGGATCACGAGAAGTCAATCTATCAAAAGAAACAAAAACAAAGGTTGGAGTTCGAGTGCAGAAAGGAATAAAGGCATGGGGGATTCGTCTGTAAGTGTAGGGGTGTCGAATTGACTGGATGAAATTGGTGTGACCTGTGGATTTCATGAAGTCAAAAGGAAAGCAAAACCACAGCGCAAGGTCACAAAAAGGGGGAATGAAACCGGTAAACCATGAATTTTCTTTCTCTTAATGTCAATGGGTTGGGGAAGGGAGATTTCAAGCTGGATTGGATCAATAGCACAGAGTCTCTATAGTCGGTATTCAGGAAACTAAAAGAAATGAAATTTCTGATTTGATGGTGCGAAGGTTGTAGGGAAGTGCAGATTTTGACTTCATATTTGTTGGTAGTAGTGGTCAAGGAGGTGGTATTCTTACATGTTGGAACAACAATCTCTTTGTTAAATCTAACTCCATTCTTAGAAACGATTGTCTGATTGTCCAAGGTAAAGACCTTAGTAAAGGAATCCCGCTTTGCCTTGTTAATGTTTATGCAAACCAAGATCCCAAAAAATGAGAAGTTATGTCAGTAATCGAATGCTTTTCTGGCTGGCTGGAACGGTATGGTGGTTTTGTTTGGTAACTTTAACGATGTCCGAAGAGAGAAGGAAAGAAGAGGATCGGTTTTGGATGAAAAATCTACAAAGAATTTCAATGATTTCATCAAGTTCAATAACTTTTTAGAGGTTAAAATGGGGGGCACTGAATTCACATGGATTAAAGGAGGGGGATCGAAACTTTCGAAGTTAGATAGATTCCTTGTTTCAGAAAACTATGGTGCTGTGTGGCCTGATTTTGAAGTGACTGCGGATTTGAGGCTTTTTTCAGACCATAAGCCTTTGATTATGAAACACATTAGAAGAAACTATGGAAATGTTCCTTTCTAGTTCTTTAATTCGTGGGTGGGAGAGAAGGAGTGTGATCAAATTGTCAAGGAGGTATGGGATAATTTTGCCATAGAAGGAAATCACTTAAAGATATTGTGGTGATGCAAAAATTAAAGGCAATCAAGGCTAAATTGAAAGCATGGTTGGCTAATAGAGAGAAGAAAAGAATGGAAGAAAAGAAAATTCTCTTAGATAAATTGAGTGCTATCGATAGGCTGATGGAGGAAGGGCAGGGTTTGGAAGATCTCTTAAAATCTAGAATGGAATTAACCTCCCTTGTTAGGTCGTATGAGAAAAAAGTGAATGAAGACAATTCTAAAAAAAACAAGAATAAATGGTGCCTGGAAGGAGACGAAAACTCTGCCTTGTATCACAAGACCATAAACAAGAAAAAACATAGTATGGGTATCAAAGGCATCGAGATTGATGGTGAGTGGGAAGTCGACCCAAAGAAGGTTAAGGAGCACTTTAAAAATCACTTCGAATGTATTTTCAAGAGAGATCTGAATTGTTCGTGGAGCCAAAACTTGGGTGATACTTCAAAGATCATAGAGTCGGAGCAAGCTGATTTGGAGAAAGAGTTTGACGAAAAGGAGTTAAGAAAGGCTATTTGGGGCTGTGGTTCGAATAAATCCCCGGGTCCGGATAGGTTTACTATTGAATTCTTTAAAGGGCACTGGGAGATTCTCAAAAAAGACTTGCTTGAGGCGTTTAACGAATTCAATCATAATCCAAAACTCCCCAAAGGTGTGAATGCAACGTTTATCACTTTGATCCCTAAAGTTAAAAATCCCACTCAGGTTAAAGATTATAGACCAATCAGTCTTATCTCGAGTGTGTACAAAATCCTTGCGAAAATGCTCGCCAATCGATTGAAGAAGGTGCTGCCTAACATTATAGATAAAACCCAGTCAGCTTTCATCAAGGATAGACAAATTACTGATGGCCCGCTTATTGTCAATGAAGTAGTGGATTAGGCTAGGGAAAAAAGAAAACCATGTTTCTATTTAAATCTGACATCGCTAAGGCCTGCGACTCCGTTTCGTGGGACTATCTCGATTCTATGATGGCTCAAAAGGGTTTTGGCATCAAGTGGCGTAGGTGGATTAAAGAATGTCTCAAATCAGGTTCTTCCTCAGTTCTGACCAATGCTAGCCCATCGTAAGATTTTTCCCTCGAGCGTGGTCTCCAGCAAGGAGATCCCATCTCTCCTTTTCTCTTTACGTTAGTGATGGAAGGGCTTAAAGAAGCCATCCGTAAAGCTGTGATTAACGATAGTTACAAAGGAATTAGAGTAGGAGAGGCAAATGTTCTTTTAACCCATCTTTTTTTTTTGCAGATGATTCAATTTTTTTTGGGGAATGGTCGGTTGAAAACATCCTCAACCTTGTCCGTGTTTTATTCTGTTTCCAAAGAGTTGCAGGGTTAAGAGTCAATTTGGAGAAGAGTTATTTGTTTGGTAGTGGGAAGGATCGTTTGTCGGTGGAGAATATGGCATTGATTATAGGATGTAAAGTCGAGAAATTTCGTGTCGTGTTCTTGGGCTTGCCAATCGGAGTGAATATGGGGCTGGTCAAGCCTTGTAGAAACCTTATAGAAAAATTCAGGTCAAAACTATGCAAATGGAAAGTGAAAATTTTTTCAATTGGTGGGAGGCACACTTTGGTATGCAATGTGCTGGGCAGTTTAGGTAATTATTTGCTCTCGTTGTATATAGTCCCCAAACGTGTTTTGAAGACTTTAGAAGGGCTTAGAAGAGATTTCTTCTGGGTAGGAGAGTTGGATCGAAAGAAAATTCCGTAGGTTAAATGGAAAAAAGTGTTAATAGATAAAGAAAAAGGAGGTTTGGGGGTCGTTTCCATGGAAGATCTGAACAGGTCCTGTTATCTAAATGGTATTGGAGGTTCAAGAAGGAGAAAGGGTCGTTATGGATACAAATTATTGAGAGCATCCACAGGCGTTATAGATGCTTGGAGGGGGTGAACAAAATTAAAACCGGTCATACTTGGAAAAGGATTGTCCAACAATGGGAGGAGCTCAAAGATATTCACTTGGATCCTAGATGCTTAATAAAAAAACAAGTTGGTACTGGCACGGATACTAATTTCTAAAAGGATGGGTGGCTTGGAAAGGGTCCGTTATATATTAAATATCCAAGAGTCTTTAATCTTGAAGTAAATAAGGACATTTCTGTGAAGGACAAATTGGGAAATGGGGAAGGTGCTAGGGATTGGAGACATCGTGAGAGATGGAGAGAAGGGAGAAGTCAAGTAGAGTTGGATCAACTAATTTTGGAAACTGATTCGGTGGTCCTCTTTAAGAAGAATGATGAATGGGTTTGTATGGGGGCGGAGTGAAAGATTCGTGGTTGGTTAGATGAGAAAGAAGATTCGGGACAATTCGCAAGAGGTGAATGGCAAGAATAGGTGGTTTAGTTGGATACCAAAGAGGCATAGAATCTTGATTTGGAAAGGAATGCAGGATAGACTACCTACCAAAGATAATTTGGTTCGATTGGGAGTTAGTTTGGAGACGCAGCTGTGTACCATCTGTAATTCCAAAATCGAGTCTTCTTTACACGGTTTTTGTAATTGCAAGATGGCTAAGGAGATTTGGGCTAAAGTCCAATGTTGGTGGGGTCTTAAATTTCGTATTTTCAATAGCCTTGATGACCTTTTTGACCTTCTGGAGGGGCAGGCTCACTCCACAATCGAAAAAATAGTTTTAAACGTGGCTCAGACTGCTTTCATCTATCATCTTTGGAGAAATACAAACGAGGCTATCTTCAAGAAGAGGTCCAACTCGGTAGAGGATCTATTCACTAAAGCCCAAGGGGAGGCTTTCTTATGGATAAACAGTAGGGCCAGAAAAGTGGAGATAGATAATTCCCTTTGGCTTAGTAGCCCAAAGATTTCTTGTAAAACTATGTAATTGTGTTTGCTGTTCCCAGCTCCTGGCTAGGGGTGGCTGGTTGTTTTTATGTGTCACACCCCCAAACCACGATGGCGGAAACGTCTGAGGGTGGATGACTTCACGAACAGTATCACAACAACGTTTGTACAATAGTGATCAAAGCAAACACATCCATCATATACATAATTGTAAATGTTACAAGAGTTCAAAAGATTGTACGTTTTAAATACAATTACAATATGATATCAAAATACATAGTATGACGCCATAGCGACCCATCGTCAAAGGTTGTACTTACCTTATCAATTTCCTGAGAATACAAGTAGTTTGAAAGAGTGTCAACATTACGTTGGTGAGTTCATAATATTTTTGTATGAGAAAATCCATAATCCTTTTTCCTTGTAAAAAGATAGTGTTGGAAACCAGAAAATCCAATATTTTCTTATAAATGAGTCGTAGTCTTAAAACCCAAAGACCGTAAATGTATAAGTATTTCTATACTTGAAAATAGTATTACGCAATTTTATTGTTGTATGAAACCGTGTAAATAGATGTTTACTTGTAGACTAATCGTAGACTTAATTCCATAAAACTAGTATATATAAGTAAATCGTACTTATATTTATACCTTTTATAAAACATAGTTTTAGTTCCCATAGAACCAGTGTATATAAGTAAAACCATACTTATATTTGTAACTTTTAAAAATGTAGTTTTAATAACATAAAACTTGTATAAGGAATCTCTTTCCTTGTAAAATGTAGTATTGTACTCCAAGAAAATCCAATATTTTCTTATGAATGTATCCAAGTCTTAAAAATCCAAAGACTAAAATGTATAGCGTAGCTTGTAGTATAAAACCTTTGAAAATGTATATTTCCACGTAAACAATTTATAAAGTTGATTTCCCATGCGAGACGTCCTATAACCATACTGTGGCCATGTAGGCCTGCTTCAACGTGCTTCAACGTTCTTCAGGCGTCGGACTGTATGACATTTGTCACCTCAGACCCGTCGGTCTAGCTGTAGCTAGCAGCTCAGGTGCGGGGTTGTCAATCCCGTATAGATCTATACACAAATATCACGCTCTCTTACCGAGACTCTGGTTATAAATTCCAGGACTTATAGTATGTACTTAAATAAGCACTGTGAAGACCCGTCTCACAAAAATGTATGTATCAATCAACTTGTTTACGTAAAGTTTGTATATGAAAACCCTTGTAATTGCCCATTATCATTTTTCTCATGATAATATAGTAATGTATAATAATTATATATTTGTATATAATTATTTGTCTTGTTCTAACCGTTATAGTAACATTTGTATCCACAAACTATTCCTATAATAGTTTATTTTTGGTATTCTGTCGTGAAAAGCATATATTTACGAATATATGTGAAATAACTTATTTAAATGGTTATAAACAACATCTTTTAAAATATTTTCCATAATAGTGGTGTAATAACTTGGTTATACTATTTATTAATTCCAATATAATATTTCATGACTATCAAATAAAGAACAGCCAGGTAGAAGATCAAATGGGGAGGCAGGACCATTTCAGCGTATAAGCCTTTCGGAAATCCAGCAACCTAGCCCAAATGATCGGCCTAGACACCGCTCTCGTAAGTAGATCATTCGATATTATATTTTGGAACTATAATTGAATTGTTATCATAATGATGTTTACAAAATTCACATTTTGTTTACTATTGTTACAAATGAGTATAAATAGCTATTTTTACAGTATAACTTGTATTCTCCCCCTTAAAAACTTGAATAAAGATAAAAAGAAGGGGTATGAACTCACTTTAATGTCGATGATGATCTTATCACCAATTGTTGTTAGATCGCCCGACTCTTACTGCTTCTAACTCGAACCCTCTTTTTCTATCTTTCTACTATATTTTCAAGCTATATCTCTACAACTCTCTCGATATGTGTATATAGCTTGTATTGGTGTGGTTTGATTATGAGAATTTGAGTTCTATTTATAGTAGATTTATTTTCGTATAGCGGCCCTCAAGATACAGGTATTTGACTTTTATAGCTTTTAGAAATTATTTATGATAAAACATACCCTTAAAATACTCTTTAAATAGATTAATAGTTTTTATATAAAAAGAATGATTTTTGTTTATAAAACTATAATCTACAAAAATCGTAGTTTAATAATATCAATTTTTTAACTAAAAAGCTTTAACGAATTAACGTAAGGGTATTAATTGTATGTTTAATGAAAATATAGGGTTTAAATGTAAACACAATTTCATTTTAAAGAAAAAGAAAATATTAAATATAAAACTGATATCAATAATATTAAATTTTGACGTCAGGTTGTTCGTATCGACGATACGGTTTTGACGGTAAATTTTTCGTTTTATAAAAAAATCATAATATTTTTGATAAACTTAACAATACGTATTGAATACGTAGTGTTCGAAATGAAAATACGAATTCTTTGGGGGTAAAATATATAAATATGAATAAATAATTAAGTGGGGCCCACTTTAATAAAATTATAAAAAATATAAAAATTAAAATATGAAAATTTCAAAGTCTTCCCATCCTTTTAGACTTTGAAAATTGTGTTTTTTTTTTCACAAAACACTATTCACACCGGGTTACTGTTCACGTCGGACACTATTCACGACGAATTTTTTTTTTCTAATTATTTATACCAAAAAAAATCTAACTTAATGGCGTTTGTTCGTATAATTCATTTGAATTAGCGTAAGTAGTATTATAATATCTAATAATATATCGTAGAGGTTATGAAATTTGCATTTCACATATTGACCTAATGTACGCTTTGACTGACTTGAGTTGACTTTTGTTGACTTAATTTGACAGTTGTCACATTATCTACCCATTAGAAGGAATTTCGTCCCGAAATTTAGCACTTTGAATAGATCCTCAAGGGTTTGGGAAGAATTGTGAGTATTTCTGTTTCATTTGGTCCTCATGCTCCTAGATAAATTCAAGTCCACGCTTGGTACCTCTCAGTTTTCCATCACTTTGATTTTGGAGTTTAATGTCCTAATATTTTTGGTAAGTAAACTTGAGTTAATCTTAGTATAAATAAGAGTTACTAGTTTGTTATATGAATTAGGAGGATTAAAAACACATTTAGAAGGAGTTTAAACCTTAAAGATATCAAAGAGGAGTTACACGCGTCCTCCCGGTTCGTGTATTGAAACTGTTTTAGCCTTGTAGGAGTTACACGGGTCGCGTTTATGAAAACGGTTTGTGTTCTAGTTACCATAACATCCAGTAGTATCCAGTAGACTTACACGGGTCGGTTTCAGAGTATGGGTTGGATTTTAAAAGTGAACGACACTAACTTTAAAGTTTAATGTCGCAAACCTGCTTCAGGGGAGTTATTCGGGCAGTGAACCAAAAATTTCCTAGGCGATTTTCAGAGCAAAAGATGTGAAATTTTTGTCATTTTGATCAAGGGTTTTGCGTAGAAAAAGTTTGGGAAGGTCGGATTTAATACCCGAAATGCATTCTCGAGTTCTTAATTCACAAGGTTAGTGATTTTGAGTATTAGGGTTTCAAACCCTAGATGTCCAAATCTGAAAGTATGCTTTGATTCATCTTATGTGTTGTTAATAGATTGTTAATATGTGTTGTATTGAGTACTTGTTGCAAATATCATGATGTTCTAATGGTTGATTTGGTAAAATCACGGAATTCGGAGTTTCGGGTTGATAGCATATGATATTCTCTAATTGTGATTTGTATTTGCTATTGATTTCTTAATCATTTGAGTTAAGTATTATGGAAATGCCTGAGGATGTTTAAGATATGATATGTGATTTCATTTTACAGTTGATACTCGTAGGATGGAAGGAAACATTTAAGATACATGTGAACCACGAGCTCTACAGATACTAAGTGAGTAGGTTCTAATTCATTATTTATGACTAGATTATTATATAATTGAATTAACTATTCTTTGAACTATTTCCGTTATCAGAAGATATATATATTAAAAAAATGTCTTTTCGTTATCCCGTCCTCATCGGAGTCAAGCCGCGAATTTGGAAAAGGATATCAATTAGGGTAGTGAAAAGATTGCACCTACTGTAGATATTTTGAATTTCGGTAATAAGAACGTGGGTTGTCCTTTCAGTTCCAGCTGTAAGATACTATATAAACGGGTATGTAGTATCATCCATATCTACATCTTTTTAGTCTCATTCTTTCCTACTATCAGTTTATTCTTATATAATCTCAGATTTCTATATCGAGGTATGGAAAACAGATCTCCTATGGATAAATTGTCAGACTCTAAGCTGAATTTCTTAAGGGAAGAGGGTACCTCCCTATCGTTTAATCAGATACCTCCACTGGGGTTTGGTAATTATAGTATCCTAAACTCCTTTTATTTCTTATTCCTTTTTCTAGCATTTTGATTTTTGTTTTAAATTATGTGAGGTATAGATTTTCCAGATATATTACTGCTGGATCAACCTCAAGATGATATTGAAGTTTTTCCTCCGATGAGTATTCTACCTGAAGATCCACTGCCTTTAAATCAAGACATCGTTGTTGGGCAATATCAATATATACTTCCAGGTTAAGTCATTTTGTTATGCTTTATGTTTACTTTGCTTAATTATTTAACATACGCTATACACAGATCCATTTGTAGATGATCTTACTAATGATAATCTAAGCATGAACGTGCCCATACTGCATAGTGGAGTAGATCTAACAAATCAGAGGTTTCAAACTGATATTCAAAATCAGGATCAAATACAGTCGATCCACGATGACACTATCGGGCTCGCTTCAGCGAATTCTGAGTCCGTGGGTGGTTTTCAATATCAGGATCATTTTCAATTGATCCAAAGTAACTTAGAAAGTTTCAAGAATGGGAATTTTATGGTTGATTCTGGAAATCAAAAACTATTACCCATAATAGGTAACAATGAAAGTGTTAGTGATCATGATCATACACAATTGATCCAAAATGAAAACGTTTCAACCTCGATTCCAAGAACCTATGAAATTCGTAGAAAAAGGGGTTCTAGAGATGCGTTGAGTAAGGAAACAATATCCATGCATTTTGACAAGCCCATTTTGGAAGCTGCAAGAGAACTCAACGTTGGATCAACACAGTTGAAGCAACGCTGTAGAAAGTTAGGTATCAAAAGTTGGCCTCGACGAAAGATTAAGAGTCTACAAACTCTTATTAACCATACTCAGGTTAAGAATTGTATTTCTTTTCCCCAATTTTAATACCATGAGATTGTAATGACTGAAAGTATTTATGCAACAGGAATTGGATAATAATCCTAGTAAAGCAGACGTAATACTTGGTCTAGAGAACGAGAAAAGAGCAATAATCGAGGGTTCCAGTTTGGAGATAACTGATACCACAAAGAGATTGAGGCAAGCTGCCTTTAAGGCTGTTTACAAGAAAAGAAAGTTTCAGAAGAGGGAGGAAGCTTCATCAGGGACCCATACACAGCAGCAATCTCTGCCTTCTGTTTCTGCGATGAGTGGTTTTAACCATGATTTTCTCAAGATCGTAAGTGAAGAGAACCCAGAAGACTTGGCAGGTGACTTAGCCCGCCTTCGACTTTCAGATTGAATTTCTACTAATATTAGTTTAATGGAACAGTTGGTAGGGATGATGGAAGGTTTTCGATAATAGTTATTGGTCAGGTATTATCGAATTGTCATGTCTACTATGTAAGGATAGGGGTATAAGAGGTACATAAAGTGTCTAGATATATGGTTCTATAGTATTACAAAATACTCCTGTAGTATTTTAGCTTTATATTTTGTTTTAGAGTTTCTTTGTATATGGTTCTTGGAAAGTTTTTAGACCTGTTGTTCACTACGACTATTTCTAAGTACATGTTAGTCATACCTTGGACAAATACAGTTGATCAGGCTCTATTTGTCCTAGGTATGATTACATAACTACCTAGGCCTACTCGTAGTGCTCAACTCATCTTATTACTCTTGTATTGTTACATTGTTCTAGTATGTATGTACTTGTACTTATACTTTATAAAAATATCATTGTATTTTAAAGTATATTTTGTACAGATTGTTTTAGAGAGTTTTAGTCTCATTGTATTTATAGTTGTATACCTTAAATGGATTGATATACTTAGTTCACTATAAACAATGCTCTGATACCAATCCGTCACACCCCCAAACCACGATGGCGGAAACGTCTGAGGGTGGATGACTTCACGAACAGTATAACAACAACGTTTGTACAATAGTGATCAAAGCAAACACATCCATCATATACATAATTGTAAATGTTACAAGAGTTCAAAAGATTGTACGTTTTAAATACAATTACAATATGATATCAAAATACATAGTATGACTCCATAGCGACCCATCGTCAAAGGTTGTAGTTACCTTATCAATTTCCTGAGAATACAAGTAGTTTGAAACAGTGTCAACATTACGTTGGTGAGTTCATAATATTTTTGTATGAGAAAATCCATAATCCTTTTTCCTTGTAAAAAGATAGTGTTGGAAACCAGAAAATCCAATATTTTCTTATAAATGAGTCGTAGTCTTAAAACCCAAAGACCGTAAATGTATAAGTATTTCTATACTTGAAAATAGTATTACGCAATTTTATTGTTGTATGAAACCGTGTAAATAGATGTTTACTTGTAGACTAATCGTAGACTTAATTCCATAAAACTAGTATATATAAGTAAATCGTACTTATATTTATACCTTTTATAAAACATAGTTTTAGTTCCCATAGAACCAGTGTATATAAGTAAAACCATACTTATATTTGTAACTTTTAAAAATGTAGTTTTAATACCATAAAACTTGTATAAGGAATCTCTTTCCTTGTAAAATGTAGTATTGTACTCCAAGAAAATCCAATATTTTCTTATGAATGTATCCAAGTCTTAAAAATCCAAAGACTAAAATGTATAGCGTAGCTTGTAGTATAAAACCTTTGAAAATGTATATTTCCACGTAAACAATTTATAAAGTTGATTTTCCATGCGAGACGTCCTATAACCATACTGTGACCATGTAGGCCTGCTTCGACGTTCTTCAGGCGTCGTACTGTTATGACATTTGTCACCTCAGACCCGTCGGTCTAGCTGTAGCTAGCAGCTCAGGTGCGGGGTTGTCAATCCCGTATAGATCTATACACAAATATCACGCTCTCTTACCGAGACTATGGTTATAAATTTCAGGACTTATAGTATGTACTTAAATAAGCATTGTGAAGACCCGTCTCACAAAAATGTATGTATCAATCAACTTGTTTACGTAAAGTTTGTATATGAAAACCCTTGTAATTGCCCATTATCATTTTTCTCATGATAATATAGTAATGTATAATAATTATATATTTGTATATAATTATTTGTCTTGTTCTAACCGTTATAGTAACATTTGTATCCACAAACTATTCCTATAATAGTTTATTTTTGGTATTCTGTCGTGAAAAGCATATATTTACGAATATATGTGAAATAACTTATTTAAATGGTTATAAACAACATCTTTTAAAATATTTTCCATAATAGTGGTGTAATAACTTGGTTATACTATTTATTAATTCTAATATAATATTTCATGACTATCAAATAAAGAACAGCCAGGTAGAAGATCAAATGGGGAGGCAGGACCCTTTCAGCGTATAAGCCTTTCGGAAATCCAGCAACCTAGCCCAAATGATCGGCCTAGACACCGCTCTCGTAAGTGGATCATTCGATATTATATTTTGGAACTATAATTGAATTGTTATCATAATGATGTTTACAAAATTCACATTTTGTTTACTATTGTTACAAATGAGTATAAATAGCTATTTTTACAGTATAACTTGTATTCTCCCCCTTAAAAACTTGAATAAAGATAAAAAGAAGGGGTATGAACTCACCTTAATGTCGATGATGATCTTATCACCATTTGTTGTTAGATCGCCCGACTCTTACTGCTTCTAACTCGAACCCTCTTTTTCTATCTTTCTACTATATTTTCAAGCTATATCTCTACAACTCTCCCGATATGTGTATATAGCTTGTATTGGTGTGGTTTGATTATGATAATTTAAGTTCTATTTATAGTAGATTTATTTTTGTATAGCGGCCCTCAAGATACAAGATACTTGTATTTGACTTTTATAGCTTTTAGAAATTGTTTATGACAAAACATACCCTTAAAATACTCTTTAAATACATTAATAGTTTTTATATAAAAAGAATGATTTTTGTTTATAAAACTATACAACTTTTTAACTAAAAAGCTTTAACAAATTAACGTAAGGGTATTAATTGTATGTTTAATGAAAATATAGGGTTTAAATGTAAATACAATTTCATTTTAAAGAAAAAGAAAATATTAAATATAAAACTGATATCAATAATATTAAATTTTGACGTCAGGTTGTTCGTATCGACGATACGGTTTTGACGGTAAATTTTTCGTTTTATAAAAAAATCATAATATTTTTGATCAACTTAACAATACGTATTGAATACGTAGTGTTCGAAATGAAAATACGAATTCTTTGGGGGTAAAATATATAAATATGAATAAATAATTAAGTGGGACCCACTTTAATAAAATTATAAAAAATATAAAAATTAAAATATGGAAATTTCAAAGTCTTCCCATCTTTTTAGACTTTGAAAATTGTGTTTTTTTTTTCACAAAACACTATTCACACCAGGTTACTGTTCACGTCGGACACTATTCAAAACGAATTTTTTTTTCTAATTATTTATACCAAAAAAAAATCTAACTTAATGGCGTTTGTTCGTATAATTTATTTGAATTAGCGTAAGTAGTATTATAATATCTAATAATATATCGTAGAGGTTATGAAATTTGCATTTCACATATTGACCTAATGTACGCTTTGACTGACTTGAGTTGACTTTTGTTGACTTAATTTGACAGTTGTCACATTATGTATTGTTGCCTTCTCAAAAAAAAACATCTATCTATACTATAAACCATATATAAATTACAAGTACCTAAAGCACAATGTCTTAATTTTAAGACTTTTGATACAAGACCTTAATGCATATAAAAGTTGGCGGTTATTTGAAATTTGAAAATTTTTGAACGAAACAAAAGGACGACTCACTTGCCAGCTGTATCACGTGGATATAGGAGGTTTTATCTGTATCCGTTGATGGCTCAAAACAATCTAATGGATGCAAATACCACTCACACGGATCGTATTTTTTCTGATTCCTCTCATGACCGGCTATATAATTGCTTACACGCTTCCTCTCTCAATTACAATTAGGGTTCTGTTTCTTCCCAAATACCACCTCCTTCGTAAAATCATCGTCCACCAAATCCTCCTTTAGCCATAAAACGTCATAGAAAGCCTGTAAACACAACAAAAAAACCTCTTCGCGTGAAGCATCGACGCCTGAAGTGGCCTACAGCCTTCTCCATCGCTGATAAGTGTGCCTCCCCAGCCGATCCAGCCTCCACTAGGACGATCCACCACATGCTTACCGTTGTCGGACCACTCCCAATCGGTGCCCAATCGATGAACCGGTAACTGATTATGTTATGCGTTAAACAGCAACGCCTCCACCAACGCTTCTATAATCTTCTCTTTTAAAACCCTAGACAAACACCGTCTCTGGATCGAAGATGACAGGTAGGTGAAAGCACGGTGGTACAAGAATGAAAACCCTCCATCGCCGTTGATAGATCTGAAAACCCACCACCATTGCCATTTGCCGCTGCTAACCTCACTTGTCGCACCAACCACTACGTAATCCCTATTTCCGGTCAAATCCTTTTCTCCTAATCTTTTTATCTCTTTTAATTCCTAACTGATGACTTGAGGATACGAAATTGAAATTTAAAATGCAAGTGAAATGTTTCCCACCTCACCCTCACAACTGCTATCGTCACAGGAAACCTAACCACCGTCACACCTCACACCATTGTCGGAGTTGGCAAAACTAGAGGATAAGCTTGCAGGCGTTCGTGTAACATGTCGTTTCGGTTGTTTGCAGGCGTTCGTGTATCCTAACATTGAACATCTAATTAAAATGGACAATATTTCCTGCAGTATCCTAACACCAGCTCAGTAGAAACATAAATGCTTATATTAAACTCAAGTTTCACAAATGGACAACATAAACACCAGCTCTGAAGTGGGTAAAATTTGTATTTGTGTTCTTTTTTGTTCTTCATAATCTAAGAAACAATGTGTTCGGAGATTGATTTTGTTTAATTGTAGATGTATATACAGTAGTGGATCTTTCTGTTGGGGGATGGGTATTTTCTTCATATAACTCTTTAGTTTTAACTCTTTTGTTGTAACATGTCGAATTATCTGAACTTTAAGGACTGGTTCAAGTGTTTTTGCTCTTCTTGACTTTGTATATATGTTCTCTATATGATATTAAAACTCTGTTTCATTTGCTCTCTTTCAGTGTTCTATTGATATTGATAAAATGCTATGTCTTTTATATGTTTTCTGTAAATTCTTTAATATGAATTATACTTTTGTTTGTCTGGATTTTTTTGCAGGTTTGACAATGCTAAATCATTAGAACTCGCAATTGAGCATCCCAAAAGGAGGCGATTACGGTTGTACCGATTGTCGTATGTTTAGTGTCTTATTCAACTTGGGTTAGATCTTGATCATCAATTCAAACTCTCCCAGATTTCCCCAATGGTGACTTTTGGCTTAACTAAATATTTTATTAAAATAATGATGATTTTGGTATATGGTCAGTCGGCAGTAAGGCATCATTGTTGTACATTCTCTTGGTCTTTTTCTTGATATTAACTGAAAAAAGGATATTTCACATGAACAATCTTGAAAATTTTAATTTCTTCATGTTACAAAGATTGTATATATGCTCAATTTGTTTATTCTCTTTTCGGATCTATATCTCTAATGGTTAATTTTCATTTTTTTAGATTTGGATTAGTAAAAATTCGCATTGTGATTTGCTTCTCTTTTCAGTTCCACAAGTTTTCAGATCTGAATGTGTATGTTCATGTTTTATCAGATTACCCCTCGCTTATTTGGGAGTTGGATGTAAAAAGGTTTTTGATGCTGCTGAAAGTTGGTGCTGTCTGGAAGAAAATACCCTTGCTGCACAAAAGTATTGAAGCTTTTGCAAACCTGATGCTTTCTTGATGCTTTTTTGACGAAACTACCCCTCACTCAGTATGGAGTTTCCTGATCTCATTGCTCCTGTTTTGGTGCTGCTGTAGTTAAAGTATATGTTGTTATTTCTTAGCCAGCAAAGTTCGTTGCTATTTTGGTTTGTTTGACTTTGTTTAAGGTGTACTCTGTTTGTTCCAGCTTCCCACTGGAACTGGTTTTAATGTTATTTATCTTCCAACTAACTTTCATTTATTCTTTAATTATACCATCATACTTTGATTTCTTTCTTTTACAACATTTTACTGAATTTGAATTGATTTGGATGGTCTGCAAATGAACTCCTAGCCCATAAATCATGTTTGAATAAATGGGTCAAAAAGTTGGGGCAACCAGAAAATAATGGGGGTGCTGTAGGTAGAGAAGCATGGTTGTTTTGTCCCCCATTTCACGAAACAAATGGTATAAAAAGGATGTAGTGGCTGAATTTTTTAAAGAGAGCAGGTTGGGACTTGGGAGGATGGAGCCTGCAATATGGTCGACTGAAATTAGGGTAGGTTGCAACTTGCAATATTTGAGATCACTTTTAGGCGTTCATTAACCCAACTTTGTTTGCATAATATTTAGGTGTGCATAAACTTTCCATTAACTTTCAACTAAAAATAAAATATCCGATTAATGTTGATTTTGTATTTTTGAGATCACTTTTAAATAAAATATCAGATTATGTATCTATACTTTCCACTAAAAATATAATATTTAGGCGTGCATTAACCCAACTTTGGTGGCATAATATTTTTAGATAAAATGCTGCATATTTAAAAGAATAAAGCTGCATATTTAGTGGAGCTGTCACGATTTGCTGGTTTCTTTGCCCAAGTTCAGTGCTGCTACAGTTAAGCAAATCATGGAGGCTGGGGTTGAAGTCTCAAAGGTAACTGAGGTTAAATATTTGGGTTGCTGCTACCTTAGTTTTGGGATGATGGTTGAAAGTACCCCTTGTGCGACAGTCAGACGTGGTTTTGAGGCGCAGGTGATAAAAGTACGGTCTGCAGTTCATCTGTGATGCTACTAGATGACCTTTTATTGTTCTAAATTTTGGGGGCAAAGTACGTTGTTATTTCGCCTTTTTGGTGTTCTTTTGTATTCTTGCTGTAATGTAAGCAAGTCCATGCTTTTCAGACCTTTTTAGGTTGACTGGTTATTTTTTATTTAAAAGCTATTTTCTGATTCATTGTATATTATTTAGAATAAGACATATTTCTAAAAAGAAATTATGAACGTTTGTCAAAACTAATTAATCATTGAAAGAAACCTATTCATTGCCTCCCCCCGCCCCCTTCACCGACCGTTGCATAGCGCGGGTACTCCACTAAGATTAGGACACATGGTCATTATTATTTTGAAGTGTTCGATAAAAATCTCTATAACAAACATATGGAATTCCCGTAAAATGATACCAAAATCTTTCGAAAACAAATAGCCGAAAGGAAACTACTCGCCGTCCGCCGCATTGCACGGGTACGCAGCTAGTACTATAATACATATATAATATGTACAAGACTTTTATGCATAATGTCTTAATCTTTTAAGAGGTACTACTCTTTGATGCATTGGTACAAAAATGATCATTTAGGCGGGTATTTTATTATTTCAAAAAATTTTGAATATGGAGAAAACCAAAAATCTGGATATACGCACGGATTCGGATCAATTGTTTTGCAACCGTTGATAAAAATGGTTGATCCAAAGGCTGTCCTTCAAATAACCTCAATATAAATAGAGGTTCACCTTCCGTCTTCCATTGCATCCTCTCTTCTTCCAAAATTTGTTCTCGTAATTTGCTCGCCCTCCTTTCAAGGTAGTTTTGGTAAACCACCACTACTGCTAAATCCAGAGATCTGTTCATTCTATTTTTGTTTGGAATTATGTGTTCGATTTTTAGGTTTTTATCTCTAAATCTAATTCTAATTGGGTTTAGGTACATCAATTGTGAGTAAATGAAAGTCGTTCCAGAAAACATGGAGGTAACACCGCCTCTCTTATTTATGCTTCCATTCTCTCAGACTTCCATAACCGAACAAGGTAGCACCATCTCCATCTCCATCAAACCCTAACCCTTCAACCATACTTTATCGCTCATCACTGCCTTTGCTATCCACTACCACCATCCAACGATCCACTGCCACCACCGCACCATCTTCATCCAACCCTAATCACCAAAGCACCACTAACGAGGCACCACCATCAAATCCGTAACCGCCTTGGCAAAGACCCACATCATTCCACCAGTGACCAACATGATCTCGCATCAGCAAGCACCGTACAACCATCTCTGCACAACCGTACCACCCTCTCTCTCTCTCTGATTATCCAAGCACAAAAACGCACCGGTCACCACCTCATCCTCCTCCCCAACAGAAAGTCTTATCCAAGACAAGATCCTATCTACTAAGTATCTTGATTTGAGGGTACTCGGTCAAGACTAGATCCTCTCTCTCTGTTTACTCTGTGTAAGCATATGTTTATGACCTTTAATATCTAGCAGAGACAATTGACTGTAATTATTTAATTTAGTGAATTTTGTTGTAGTGAGCTAAATACATTGATAGATTTTATTACATCGTTTGTTGGATTTGTGGAAAGAGCAATTCTACTTGAAGTTGAGGTACTTTTTCCCTAAGTTTGGAGTTTTGTTTAAATTGGATTATTGCTGTAAACTTGCTGTGATTCTAATCAATTATCTATTCGGTTTTTACCGAGTGTGATTTAATGCTATTAATGAGTTTTGAATTTATTTGAGATGAGTTTGTTTGGAAGGAACTTTTGTTGGGTTTCTATGGGGGAAATCACATAAACATGTCTCAAGTGAAGTTTATGCAAAAAAGGTGTGCGATAAAAAAACACAAAAAACGATTCACGAATAATCTTGAACGTATGTGTGAAATTAAATGTTGCATTTTAAGATAAATCGACTGTAATTAGTGAATTTTTGAGGGAGAAAAATACAATTCCCTATTCATTTATATCTAGATATGCAAATTAAAATGAGCTTATAACCTTTTAAAACTTAAATATTTATAAATTAGTTGATGGTATAAATCAAATCGGATATCACTATATAGTAATTTTTAAAATGTGATTACACATCAAATGTACTTCAAAATAGAGAAAATATAGTTTTTAAATTTATGATTTACTGCATCGGGCCAAGTGACTTAATTTAAGGAAAAAGAAATGTATAAAAGTGAAAAAAGAAACTAAATAGTTACATAATTTGAGGAGGTGCAATATAAAAGTGAATTATTGATTTACTGCACCGGTTCCTTTTCTATGACTTCCTTTTAAACACAAGTTTTTTAGTTATGCTGTAAATCATGTGCGCTAATTGTTATTAATTACAGTTTCATGGGAACGGGATACAGTTACTTGTAAATTTTGAAAATTTTTAAAGTTTGAAAATGTCATAATTATAAATTTTGAAAAAGATTGAAATAAAAAGTGTTTAACACATTTTATGCACAATTCTTCTCCAAGGTTTTCATACATTGAAGTTTTGAAAATTTGAAAAATACCTAAGTATGAAAAGTTTTAATATTTGTAATTTTGAAAATTTTGAAAATTTGATAATAACAATTCTTAATACATTTTATTTTATCAACAATTCTCACCTAATGTTTTCATACCTTCAAATTTTGAAAAGCTTGAAAATTTTAAATAATTTGAATTTTTTAAAGTTGGCGATAAATTTTTAAACTTATTTCCCACCCATGGTTTTCATGCTTTCATAATTCATACCCTCTTTTGAAACAAAATTTAGCTAAGTAAATGATTTTAAAATTTCAATGTTTTTAACTAAACAAATTTAAAATTTCAACGTTTTAATGATATGTGTAGTACTATAATAAACAAAATATGTAACAAAGTTGTTAAATACGAACAACAGGTTGTCACAACGCCACGAAGAGTTTGTGTCATCAATGATCTTCAAGGATGATGATATTCATGCATATGACACCTCCCACTCGATTTTACACATTCACACAAAACTCATTTTCCATTTGTGCGTATGCTTGCATGCTAAATTTTTGAGTGGGGGGGGGGGGGGGGTTGGAATCTAATCATCGAAATGAAATTATTTGATGCCCTCCAAAACAAAAGCAGTTGATAAACGGGAATTATTCATCTGAATAAGTATGTTTGTTGTTGAAACGAACTAACTGTCACCGAAGCATCACGCAGGTAGAGTAAATGAGTTTGATTAATAAAAAATATCAATTCTGGAATTCGGGAGTCTTGGAAAACATTTGAATTAAAAATTATGTTGGTTAATTTTCTTTATATTGGTAACTCTGAAAGGTAAAACAACGTTTTCAAAGTTTATAGATGTTTATAATTAATTCAAATTTCTTAATATATGCATAAATTGTCTTTTCTAAAAGAATTTATAAATCATTGTATATATTGTGAGTTAACTATAATGCCGTTTAAGTTCAAACATTAATAGCAAATTATTTTTTGGGACTCTTAATTACAACATATTTTTCTCTTTTCAATCTGATTCAGTAACGTACTTTTATCTTTAACTCGAAACTACATAACAAAATAAAGCTATTTCCCGTCGTAAACTATATCAAAACAAGCGAATAGCTACCCAACGAATTATCGTCACCTGCTGAAAGGAAATTAATCGCCGCTCGAAAACTAATTGTCGAAACGAACTATCGTCACCCGCCGCATCGCGCGGGTACGCCGCTAGTATATATATATATATATATATATATATATATATATATATATATATATATATAGAGAGAGAGAGAGAGAGAGAGTGTGTTATGTTATTTTAAAACTAATAATTATTGTGTGACTGTGTGGACCAATCAGAATTCAGGAAAAAGTTAGTTTTCGTAATTATAGGAGCGGTTACCGGATTTATAGGAGTTTATTTATTTAAAATTAAAGAATTTATATGTCAATTACTATTATACCCCTGTCCGGATTTAAAATGATTGCTCCATATTTAGTTACAAGGTAACACAATATTTATGAAGATACATTTGATCCTAGTCCTATATATATATATATATATATATATATATATATATATATATATATATATATATATATATATATATATATATATATATATATATATATATATATATATGGCTTCAAAAACCTGGACAAAAGATTCTAGTTACAGTGGGGGTGGCCACTCTTAACTAGTTGTGGCTGAATAGAAACAATGTGCAGTTGAATAGCAGAAGGATGACAGGGGATGCGTTATTCAGGGAGATTCAAAAGGAGTCTTTACTTTGGCTTGAGAATCGTGCTTCTAAATTGGTGTTAGATAGAGATTTGTGGATGATACATCCTAGTTTAGCTTTTATACGCATGTAATTTGTCTTTGGCTCCCAGTTTCTTGTTGGGTGTAGCTCTTTAATATAGTTGTCATTTCAAAAATTGGTGTTAGATAGAGATTTGTGGATGATACATCCTAGTTTTTGCTGGGTTTAGCCCTTTATATATATATATATATATATATATATATATATATATATATATATATATATATATATATATATATATATATATATATATATATATATATATATATATATATATATATATATATATATATATATATATATATGGAAAAGTGAATATACTGCTGTTATGTATATAAGCTTGCGTACTAAACCCTCAATACAACGTCGATTTACATGTATATCGATTATTTTCTTATTCCCGTGTTCTTTCTTTATTGAATTTTTGTTCGACTCAACAATTTCTTAATCCCGATCGTGTCCTTCCGTCTTCAGTGATTCTTTCTTCTTCCTTCAGACCTGCAGGAAGTCGTATCGGGACTAAAGAATCGTTGAAGGAGGAAAACATGATCGACATTAAATAATTGTTGAGTCGAACATATAATCAAGTAAGAAAAAAATACAAGAATAGGACAATAAGCTATATATATGTAATACGACGTTATATCGAAGGCTTAATACGCAAGCTTATATACATAACAACAGTATATTCACTTTTCCTATATATATATATATATATATATATATATATATATATATATATATATATATATATATATATATATATATATATATATATATATATATATATATATATATATATATATATATATATATATATATATATATATATATATATATACTAGCGGCATACCCTCGCGATTCGGCGGTGGCAAATAATTTATTTCGGCGAGTATTTTCGAATGTCAATTAGTTTCTTGTAGTAGGATTTTTTATCCAATATAAACATGCCAAAAATTACGAAGTTGTAGGATTACGGGGGAAACAGACGTCAAGGCAAATTTGAGACCATATTTAGTTTTCTTTAGGTGAATAATTTCGTTATGGAGATTTGTTTCTTTTCATAAGAATCGTAAACTATTAAAAATATATCGATAATATAATATGTTTTTAATCGAAAGTAAAGCTACGTTTGTGCAATAAAGTTTAGGATTTAGGTTTTAAAATAAGTTAACTTATATATAGTCTTGAAACTAATACCAAATGCATAGAGACATGTCTTGCATATATTATTTATATGCATTGTTTAGAATTTACAAGTCATTAAAAGATTTTAGGTAAATTTATATACTATATTTTTTATAAGAAATTCTTCATGATTATGTAAAAGAAGGCGTAAGCCATTCAATCATCATTTGAAGGGCACGAAAGAAAAAAAAAATTAGATCAATAATATATAATTTTAAGCACATATGTACGCATGTATATTTATGTTTTAAATTGATTTAAAATCTATATCTATATCTATACTATCTAATAAAGCAAGCCCTTTTATGCCACATCGCATTTTTAAGGCTATGTTTTGCCATGTGTCACAACATGCTTAGAAGCTTTCTTATTGAATTCCCGCCTAAAACCATCGTATTAACTGTTAATTAAGATTAGACTGTTTAATCCTACAAATAAGGAAATAGAAGCAAAAAACCAGGAACGGTTTCCTTTGAAATTAGGTTTCGATATTTTCTCTCTGTTCTTTCCTTCCTTTGAACAATCATCTCGGATCAACCACTCAATATTTCTTCATCCTAATTGCAAAAAATCAGGAAGGAAATCTTCTTTGATTTTGAATCTTATACCCCTTCTCTCGATAGTGCATATATATGGACCTTATTAATATAGTTGTTCAACCAAGATGTTTTATAAGGATGCCTTCTTCTTCATTTATCAGCCGAAATTTTCTATAAACCCCAAATCCGTTTTCTGTAATTAAAAAAGATTTCTCAAGAATACAACTATGTCTCTGGCTTGTTTGATTGATTGTATCGGTTGTTGTGATAGATCAAATAGAGAAACATACGGATAAAAAGGAGATGGCCAGTGAGCGTAGGGAGAAACAGTGTCAACTACGCAGATCAAATACTATGTGTATCATTGAAGCTACAAAGGGAGAAGGGGCAGATTAAGTTATTGGAGGCTGAGGTGAAATCAATTCACTCTCTCTAAATTTCACCCTCTATCTTTTGTCTTCCCTTACTGATTCATGTAACTCAATTTTTTTCACGCAGCAAAAGGAGAATGGAAAGTGATTTCACATTAGCCTTGGAAGGGAAATGGTAGGTGACCCTCTACAGAGAATGTGATATTGTCTCATTCTTTTCTTCACTAAAAGGCTATGAGATCACAATATTTCAGTAAAATAGATGTTTTGCAGATATGCTTAAATCACGATTTCAATTTTTGAAAATTATTTTATCTTTATCCCTGAGTCACGCTCTATCTCCCCCAAATGCGCTTCAACCTTTTGGAAACCAAATCATCCTCTGTTTCTTTGTCTCTCTACATGAAACCCACCTGCTACTCTCTCTTACTTCGCTTAAATTTCTAATTTGAAATGTATTTGTTGAAGAATTCATGTGTGTGTGATACTCTCCGGTCATATTCTGATGAGACTTCAGTTTGCATTCTGTTTGCTTTTACTTTCTCATTTGTTTTTTCTTTTTTTTATCTGCCAGGTATTTTTCTTACCCATCTAGGTTTGAGATGGGCTTCCTGTGATTTCTTAAATCATCATGTTCACTTGCCTTGCTTCAACTGCGTGGAAGTGAAAGTTAGGTTTTATTATGTAGTTTTATGTAATATCTTAAACATTCTTTAACCTTTTCTGTTGGAATCCTAAGTGTCAAGTGGATACTTTTGATCCACCAACCAATTGTCAAGTGGACAATTAATATCTAGATATTATAGCAAGCAAGTTGGTTTCTATGATATATATATGCAGTGTACTATCAAGGACAAGATACACCAACACATAACAATATACACACATATATGTAATTGGTTTTTGAGTGATATTTCCAATTAATCAAAGAGTTATTTTGATATATATTTGTGTTTATACAATATTTATCTTGAATTGGTATCAGAGCCACTTACAGTGTCTGTGTCCGTGTGGAGATTTGAACGACTGAAGATGTCAGATGTCGATGATCCAAGTGCAAGCACTGCTAATCCTCAGGCCAGGCTCAAGGAGATCGGAGCCACATCGGTGACATGTCCGATGTTAACCCAAACCAATTACATGGTTTGGTCCCTCCGAATGAAGGTGGTCCTGCGAATACACAAGTGTTGGAATATTATTGAATCGGAAGCAGAAAAGAATGAAGATAAAAACAACCTTGCAATGGGTTTGCTCTACCAAGCGATTCCGGAATCTCTGATTATGCAGATCGGGGAAATAGAAGACGCGAAAACCATGTGGGAATCGATCAAAGCTCAATTTGTTGGCGCTGATCGGGTAAAGGAAGCGAGACTTCAAACTTTAGCCACCGATTTCGATCGGTTGAGAATGACCGAAACCGAGTCAATTGACTCGTTCACGGGAAAACTAGCCGGAATCGCCTCCAAATCAGCTTCACTGGGAGAAACAATAGATGAATCGAAGCTTGTGAAGAAATTACTTAAAGTAGTTCCGAGGAAATTCATTCACCTGGTTGCATCGCTTGAACAAATCCTCGATCTAAAAACCGTGGGATTCGAAGATGTTGTGGGTCGATTGAAAGCCTACGAAGAAAGGATTCGGGGAGACGAGGGTGGAGAAGAACCGAATAGGGCTTTGTTCACCCGTGGCGGCGGAGGATCGACCGGCGGAAGGAGCGGCGCCGGCGGTAGTCACGGCTCACAGGGAGGATCGATCGCGGGGGGGGGGGGGGGGGAGCTCCTCTTTTTCGTCCGACAGAAGCAGCGACAAAAGATGGGGAAGAAAGGGGGCTGAAAGCGGGTTAATTCAAAGGGGTTCCGGATCCGGGTCGGGTGGCTCCAATTCGGGCGGATCCGGGTCAAATAATGGGTCATGGTCCAATTCCCACAAGCCCAAGCCCAATTCCAATAAAAACAAAGCTAAAAATCAGCCCAATTTCAGTTCTGGCCCAAATCAAAACGCGAAAAAGGATTTATCAAAAATTATTTGCTATCGATGTGATAAACCGGGCCACTACGCATCAAAATGTCCGGATAGAATTCAAAAGTTTCAAGAAATGAATTTTACCGAACAAGAAGATGCCGATGAAACCATCTTTATTCACGAGACCGTATTTTTGAACGAAGCAAAGGTGATACCATCCAAATACAATTCACAAGAAAATGATATGTGGTATTTGGACAACGGAGCGAGTAATCACATGACGGGAAATCGCTCATTTTTCTCCGAACTCGACGAAGGAATAACCGGCAAAGTAAAATTTGGCGATAATTCGAGTGTCACGATCAAAGGAAAAGGCTCAATAATTTTCCAGGGAAAATCAGGCCAACAACGTTTGATAACGGAGATTTATTTCATTCCGGATCTAAAAAATAATATTTTCAGTCTCGGTCAAGCAACTGAAGCCGGGTGCGATATTCGGATGAAAGACAACTATTTGACGATGCATGATGCTGACAACTGCTTATTAATGAAGGTACAACGAACTTCAAACCGCCTTTATAAAATACAGTTGCCTATTGGAGTACCTATTTGTCTTCATTCAAGACTTAGTGAAGACACGTGGCGTTGGCATGCAAGACTTGGGCACATCAATTTCGAGTCTATGAAGAAGATGTCCAAGAATGGTCTAGTCAAAGGGTTACCACATTTTAACAGTGAAAATCAATTATGTGAGTCCTGTTTAGTGGGCAAACAAACAAGAAAATCATTTCCATTAATGACGATGTACAAAGCGACACAACCTTTGGAGCTAGTTCACGGTGATTTATGCGGTCCGATAACACCGTCAACGAAGGGTCAAAATCGGTACATTTTCACACTAATTGACGATTTTTCACGGTATATGTGGATTTTTCTCTTAAAAGAGAAAAGTGAGGCGTTTTTACACTTCAAGAAATTCAAAGCTTTGGCGGAGAATGTGCTCGGAAAGTCTTTGAAGGTGTTTCGAAGTGATCGAGGAGGTGAGTTTACTTCGCTCGAATTTAATTCCTTTTGTGATTTAAATGGAATCAAACGCCATCTTACCGCCCCATATACACCACAACAAAATGGTATTGTGGAGCGAAGAAACAGAACACTTATGGACATGACACGAAGTATCATGAAGACAATGCATGTTCCAAACTATCTATGGGGAGAAGCGGTAACACACTCCGCAAACCTGATCAACCGTGTTTACACAAGAGTACTTGGTGATACAACTCCGTACGAGAAGCTATATAAAAGAAAACCTAATTTGGAGAACGTACGCATCTTTGGGTGTCAAGCATATGCAAAAGTTGAACCAGTGAATCTCAAGAAGTTGGATGCAAGATCAAGACCACTAGTTCATCTTGGTTCTGAACCAGGTACAAAAGCCTATCGGTTATTTAATCCAACAACACAAAAAATAATCGTGAGTCGAGACGTTATTTTTAATGAAACCAAAGGGTGGAATTGGGTTAACGAAGCTACACCCGACAATGAAGAACCAGGAACATTCATAATACCATGGGATTTACCGGAAAATATGGCGAACAACAACCAAGAAAACGATGTAAACAATGAACCGATTGAATCAGACCACGAAATTGAAGACGAAGTACAGGTTCAAGACAATGAGCAACCAAATCCGGTCATCAACACCCAACACCGAAGGTCTACAAGACAAAGGAATCTTCCAATTCGATTACGAGATTATGTACTTTATGTTGATGACATTGAAGAACTTCTCCTATCAACCAATGACGAGCCGGTTACGGTTGAAGAGGCGAAGAAAGAACCACAGTGGGTTAAAGCCATGAATGCGGAAATCAATTCAATCAACAAGAATAATACGTGGACTCTCGTGAACAAGCCTATGGGGGTGAAGGCAATTGGACTCAAATGGGTGTACAAGCTGAAGAAAAATGCAGATGGCACCATAAACAAACACAAGGCAAGGTTGGTTGCTAAAGGGTACGTGCAACAACCTGGTATTGATTTCCAAGAGGTATTTGCTCCGGTAGCTCGCATTGAAACCATCAGGTTTCTCATTGCCTTAGCCGCTACTAATGGGTGGGAACTTCACCACTTGGATGTCAAAACGGCTTTCTTACATGGAGAGTTGAAGGAAACCGTTTATGTGTTTCAACCGGAAGGCTACATAAGGAAAGGCGAAGAGCACAAGGTGTATCGTCTTTCAAAAGCATTATATGGCCTTAGACAAGCACCAAGAGCATGGAATACGAAACTTGATGGGATTTTAAGGGGAATGAAATTTCACAAGTGCATGAAAGAACCATCGGTGTACCGGAAGAATGAAGGATCTAACTTGCTAATTTTAGCAATTTATGTTGATGACTTATTTGTTACAGGTACAAATTTGAACATGATCAAAAGGTTCAAATTTGACATGTCCAAGAATTTCGAGATGTCTGATCTTGGAAGATTAACTTACTACCTGGGCATTGAAGTCAAACAGGATGAATCGGGGATTACTATAAATCAAGAAGCATACGCTCGACGCATTCTGAAGGAAGCCGGTTTACATGATTGCAATCCGACCCACATTCCGATGGATCCAGGAACAAAATTGTCAAAGGCCGAAGATGAACCCGAAATCGACCCGACACAATATCGTAAGGTGGTGGGATGCCTTAGATATCTCTTGCAAACAAGACCCGATATGGCATATGCGGTTGGAGTTATTAGCCGATATATGCAGAATCCAAGAGAATCACATGGTAACGCAATCAAACACATCCTAAGGTACTTACGTGGAACAACGGGATACGGAATCAAGTACGAGAGGATGGGACAAAAACGACTTATTGGTTACAGTGATAGTAGTCATAATGTTGATCCAGATGACGGAAGAAGCACAACTGGTCACATCTTCTACTATGGGTCATCTCCGATAACCTGGTGTTCGCAAAAGCAAGATACCGTTGCTTTATCATCTTGCGAGGCAGAGTTCATGGCAGCCACCGCGGCTGCTTGTCAAGCAATATGGCTTCAGGATTTGCTGGGAGAAATCATGAACAAGCTGCAAGAGAAGGTGGTTCTTAGGGTTGATAACAAGTCGGCTATCGAACTAACGAAGAATCCAGTTTTTCACGGAAGAAGTAAACACATTCATACAAGGTTTCATTTCATTCGCAATTGTGTTGAGAAAGAACAAATAGAGGTTGAGTACATTCCTGGTGAAGAACAAAAGGCGGACATCCTTACAAAACCGTTGGCTCGAACCAAGTTCAAGGAAATGCAAAGTTTGATCGGGATCGAAGTCGTCTCTAGAAGGACTTAGAGATTCGGGGGTGATTGTTGGAATCCTAAGTGTCAAGTGGATACTTTTGATCCACCAACCAATTGTCAAGTGGACAATTAATATCTAGATATTATAGCAAGCAAGTTGGTTTCTATGATATATATATGCAATGTACTATCAAGGACAAGATACACCAACACATAACAATATACACACATATATGTAATTGGTTTTTGAGTGATATTTCCAATTAATCAAAGAGTTATTTTGATATATATTTGTGTTTATACAATATTTATCTTGATTTTCTTTATTATTTTGTCTTTCAGTTTTGATGCGCTGATTTCTTGGAGTCGCATGGAACCGGTTATTGGGATAACACAATGCATGCCAACTGTTTGCTGGAATGCTTGGTTTTTAATCTCTAAAAATCAGGAACTTATTCAACAATTTTCACCTAAATATTTATCGTCCCTATCATTCCTCTTGATTTGTATTCAATTATGGCGAGGTTTATCTATTTTTCACCATTTTCATTTTCATTTGTATCAACTTCTATTCAATTCAAAAGTTCACTTATTTTGAATTGTGTGTTTACTTCTTTAATAATATTTTTCTTCTTTTAATATTTCCCTTCTCTTCTCTTGGGGTGTTATTGGGCAGAGGTAAAACTGGAATACATTGATTTAGCAAAATATTTGGGGACGGTTGACGATTGCTTAAATAAAATACCAAGTTTGAATTTTGTTTCGGTGAAAGAAAATATTAAGAGCTTAAAATTGGATATAAAAGAGTTAAATAGCTTGAGCAAAGACATGACGTTGCAACCAAGTTTTTGGTTTCTATCTTTCAAGGGGTCGTGTTATGACAAGGTGCAAAAAAGCTTGTCAACGATGGTTGATTTGACGAGAATTATTATTTACAACATGGTGTTCATAGCATCACATGATTCCGATGAAGGCCACAAAGAGCTTCGAGAACACATCAATCAGAATTTGGAGATGTTAAAAATGAATTCAAGTTTACGAATCAAACGTCTACAAGCGTCTAGATATTAAAAACTTTGGAATATATAAATAGTATGTAGTTACTTTTGTCAAAGAGAAACAAACGATTTCATTAAAGAGATGATGTAGATAAATATGGAGGAAATATATATTATAACAACATAACGTATTTCGTTTATGGTTTTCAAATTAAATGATAATCCTCGGATAACTTCTTGTAATGCAAAAGGTAATGTTGAATCTATCAAGTTTGTTCTTCTGTTTATCTTTTTAATATTAAGATGAAATAAATTTGAAAACAAACATATATACAAATGTTATTTAATGAATCGAGTTTGAGGAGATGAGTATCGATGTTTTTGAGGTTATAACTATTAAGAATCATCAACCATAAAAACATATTATTTATATGTATTTTAAGATGTCAATCCATGTATTACACGGGTTTATAACCTAGTTATTATATATGCAAGTCATGTATTTTGCATAGTAATAGATGGCTAAACATTTACCAAACATCTTCTAAATTTTAATAGCTAAAAGATAACAAACATGAAAATTAATACCTTTGAAAATTTTAATTTGTTTAAACGTTACAAATCATGAGTGAAAAAAGTGCGGTTTAATTAAAAAACCTCATAACAGACGCTTGTTTTTAGTTTGTAACATAACACTTCGAAATCATAACTAATCTCTTATCCAAAGATTTTAACCGTAGGTATTCAAACTAAAACCCAAATTATAAGAGATTGGTTACTTAGAAACTGTCAAGCAAGCATTGAATTACATGTAATATAACCAATCAATTGTATATCAAATACCAAGAATATAGATCCACTTGAAAAGTAAGTTTATACCAAAATCATTAAATGACATAACCTAATAAATATTAACAATTTTACAAAAAGTCGCCCTTGGATGCCACTTCTTGTTCCTGCCAATATGGTCAAAATCAGTAATCAAAAATCAAAACATCTTAATGCTTACATTATAAAACAGGCTTAAATATCCTATCAGTGTACTACCCAATAGGATGGTAGATCCATGCAACACGTATTGTTTTTATTTTTTTAATTATTATTTTTCGTTTTTTTTTCAATTTTTTTTTGTTTTTTTCCAGTTTTTTTCGTTTGTTTTTCAGTTTTTTTTATTTTATTTTTTTATTTTTTTACGTTTGTCGTTTAAAAGTCGTTTTGAATCTTATATCATAACTAATTTTGAATCTTGGATCATAAGTTTTGGATCATAAAACATATTTTGGTTTTAATATTTTTGGATCATGTATATTTTTTTGCTATTTTGATAAGTTTTGATTCATAAAATAATTAGTTTATAATAGTTTGAATCATAAAACATATTTTGGTTCTTAATATTTTTGGATCATGTATGTTTTCTTGCTATTTTGATGAGTTTTTTACTTACAAATATAAAAATAAACACTTAAAAAACATTTTTTTAGAACATTCTTTTTGCAAACTGACAAATATAATATCTAAAATGATCCCTTAAATTTTTATAATTTTTGGAGAATTTATTTAAATTTTAGATTTTTTATAAAAGTTAAAAATGAAAAATATTTTTTTCCAATTTTCATGATGGTTCTTGTTTTGTAGAGAATTAAATTCTAAAAACTTTGGTTTATTCAGAATTTTTTTTACAAAAAAATAAAAAATTATGGCCCAAAAACTAAGTTGGTGGAATAAAAAAACCCAGAAAACGAGATTGTGACAAGTTTCGAAATGTGGGGTGGGGTACTCGATCAGATTACTATATTACCATTCTTAATTTGTATTACCCACCCACTAGTTTTAATTTTTAGGCAACTAGCCCCCCAAGCTTTTAAAATGTATCAATTTTTTCACTATGAATCTTAGTCACCTATTTTTCAAGTTTAGAGATTCAGATGTGTCCTCACCGAAATTAGAGTTCTCACGCGATCCTGATTTTATATATATATATATATATATATATATATATATATATATATATATATATATATATATATATATATATATATATACACACACACACATATATATGTTTTTTTAAAGGCAACATGGACTACTTGGATTATAAGGGGACAAACCCCAGCAAGAAGTTGGGGGCCCACAAACAAAAGAATTACATATTTTTGAAGGCTAATCTAGGATTAGCAAGCCATAAAGACTTATCAACAACCCATTTATGATCTCTACTCTCAATCCAAAGGAATGCATCTTGTTGGATTTTCTGAAATATCTCATCTATACTCCTTTTTCGACTTTGGAAAATCGTTTCATTCCTCTGTTGCCATAGATTGTAAATTGTAGCATAACCAATTATGCCTAACACCTTTTTTTCCAAACATATATGTGTTTGACCTTCTAAGTGATCCAAAATCTCTTCAAAATTGTTGGGCTCCCTATCCACTAAAGCCTACCAGCCGTTCACTTTGGACCAAACCGATTTAACAATGGCGCATTGTTTTAAAGTGTGGACCATTGTTTCCTCCTTCTCTTTGCAAACACAACACATATTAGGGAAATTGGGCTGACCCAATTTCTCTAAGTTGGAGTTCACTTCCAATCAGTTTAAAGAAGCTTTCCAAACTAAAATATTGATCTTTTTAGGGATTAGTTTTGACCACCTATTATTGCCAATCTCTTGTTGCGTTTTTTTTTGCTATTTCCTTCCTCATCCAAGTGATTTTAAAATGCCTTTGGGGCCATCTGGGCTGAACCACGAATCCACTTTATTCGACAATTGAACCTGTTCCAATCGTTTAATCAAATCATCCTGTTCCAATCCACTTTATTCGCCATTTTTTTCTCAACTGTGTCATGTATGTTTCTATCAGCCATGAAAAGTCTAGGGTACAACAGTCTTAGTGGTTTATCACCCAACCACCAATCGAACCAGAAGGAGGTAGATTTACCATCTCCCACTTGTTTTTTAATTAGTTGCCTCAGATCTAATTCCAGCCTTTTCAAAGAACTCCATTGTTGGACTATATGGCGCCATGTGTGACCACTCTTAATCTTTTTTATCCCGTCTTCATAACTAGTGTTACCGTGAATGCTGTCCAAGACTTGCGTCCAAAGTGCGACATGCTCATTGTTGTACCGCCAATACCACTTAGCAAGCAGGGAGTTGTTAATGATCTCCAACGAACCGATTCCCAACCCCCCTTTTTGCTTGTCCACCGTAACTTTGTCCCACCTAACCCAAGGGATTTTTCGCTCTTCTTGACTTTCACCCCAAAAGAAATCCCTTCTACAGCCTTCAAGGACCTTAATGACACCCACAGGGGCTTTGTGCAGAGAGAAAAGGAAGGTACCCATGCTACCCAAAACATTTGAGACTATGTGCGTCGACCTCCTATAGAGAGAGTCTTCCTTTTCCAGTTGCTGAGTTTCTTTTTGAATTTTTGTATGAAGGGATCCCAATGCCTTATTGAACGCATGTTGACACCTATAGGAAAGCCTAGAAAAACCAAAGGAAATTTTTCCGCCTTACAACTTAATATGAGTGCCATAGACTCCACTTCCATATTACTCTTCCCAACTCCAAACAGAGCACTTTTGTCCATATTTACTTTAAGCCCAGCTATTTTCTGAAAACAGAATAAGATTCTAACTAGATTTAAAACATTTTCTATAGACCATTCATAGAAAAATATGGAGTCGTCAGCAAAGAACAAGTGAGTAAGCTAGATGTTTTCATTCCCCATGCTTATACCCTTGTAAGTACCGTTGACCACGGCGGCTTTGACAACCGAGTTGAGACCTTCCATGACTAGAGTCAATAAAAATGGAGCAATTGGATCACCCTGTCGCAGGCCACGATGAAGGTTAAATTCTGTGGTTGGACAACCATTGACTAGAATAGACGAAGTCCTGGATTTTAAGCAATCATTGATCCACAATCTCCATTTAATGCCAAAGCCCTTCTTCATCATCATCGAATCAAGATACTCCCAAGAAACTGAGTCGTAAGCCTTAGCAATGTCGGATTTAAATATCAACATGGGTATTTTCTTTAGTTTTGCCAAGTCAATGACTTCGTTTACAATCAGTGGTCTATCAATAATGGATGGAAGTACTTTTTTCATGCGGTTTGCCAACATTTTAGAGAGAATTTTGTATAAGCTAGAGATCAAGCTTATTGGTCTATATTCGCTGACTTTAGTAGGATTAGGGATATTGGGAATTAGGGTTATGAATGCTGCGTTAACCCCTTTTGGGAGCTTTGGTCTGTTCGCAAACTCATTGAAGGCTTCAAGAAGGGCATTTTTAATCATCTCCCAGAAGTGTTTGAAGAATTCTGTAGAAAATCCATTCGGGCCCGGAGATTTGTTAGCACCGCAACACCAAATCGCATTTTTCAACTCCTCTTCTGTAAATTGTTTTTCCAATTCTTCTTCTCTAAGTTAGAAATACACGAATTCTCTTCCAACTCCTGCAACCAATTACATTCCGGGTCTTTTTTGAAAATATTTTCAAAGTGTTTTTTAAAGTAGGCTTTCACCTTTGAAGGATCTGTCTCCCAAGAACCGTCAATGTCTATTCCTTTTATGATTCTTTTGTGTTTCTTTCTGTTGACAGTCTTATGAAAGAGGGCTGTGTTCTCGTCTCCTTCAAGACACCATTTGTTCTTGAATTTTTGGGCATTGTCTTCGTTCTTTTGTTTCACGATTTTTCTAATTTTCATAGCTAGGTCCATTCTTTCCGCATAAATGTCTTCTCTAACTTTTCCTTCTTCCATTTGTTTATCAATGACATCAATTCTACCCATCCACTTCTTTTTCTCTGTGTCCGCCTTCTCCCTCTTTTCTATTGCCCAAATTTTGAGTTTGTCTTTAATTGATTTAAGTCTTTGCATTAGGACAAAGATTTTCAAGTGGCTCCCTTCAATAGAGAAGTCGTTCCGGTCTTGCATACAAATATTATCAAAATCGTCTTTTTCCATCCAGGAGTTGAAAATTTTAAATGGCGGGTTCCCGTAGTTTCTTTTTATCTGTTTTAGAATGATTGGCATGTGATCTGAGTACAATCTCATATTAGTTACTCCTTCAACATCTGGGCAAATGGCTCCAAATCTACCATTGATCAAGAATCTGTCTAATTTAGACATTTTGGATCCTCTACCTTGAATCTAAGTGTATTTGAGCCCTCCAATTTGAACATCAGTCAAGTTGTTGTGCTGGATAAAGTCGTTGAATTTTCTGGACATCAAGGACTGATCCTCTTCTTTCATTCTAGTTCCTTACTTCATTGAAGTCCCCAAAAATGACAGCAGCACCTTGCCAGTTGTCTAGGAACGCCCCCACATATCGCCGCAGATCTTCTCTCCTGCTTGGTTGTTGGCTGGCGTAAATGTTTATAAAGCAAATAGGGTAATTTGTCTCTGTCCAGGTACCTTGAATCAGAATACAATATTCTCGGCATACATTTTGAGTTTATGAGAGTAGGTTTTTATTCCAAATTGTAATTAAGCCACCTCCTTGACCAGTACTATTTGAAGAAACATAATCAAAGTCACTAGATCCCGAAATGTTTCTAACAGAGAAATTGGTAATACATTTTCTTTTAGTTTCTAGAAGACCCACCACCGCCACTCCATGATTACGAATTAAATTAGAAATCCATGGGACTTTAAAGTCATTTTTCCCCAGACCATTACAATTTAGAGAGAGTAAATTCATGATTTACCGTGGAATTCTCCTGATTTGAGACTCTGATTCTTTACTTGTCTAGAGTCTCTTCCTTTGCGTAAACCGCATTTAATTCCGATTTCTTCTAATCTGACTTTAACTCCCACCGACATGGTGGATTATGTGGAAGACGCAGGGCCGTAATTCCTTCTCCTTGTTGACTTCTCATTCTGAAGTCGCAAATTTGACTTGCTTCTCGTGAGTCTTTGTTCGGAAGCTGGAGCTTGTTTAGTAAATTCCTTTTGGGTACCCTTCTCCCTCTCTGGCTCAATTTGATTAAGTTCCCCGTTATTTAGTTTTTCTTTAATTGGAGTCCTCCTAGAGAGCAGGAACTTCAGTCTATCTGAGTAACCCTCGCTGTTAAATTGGGCTTCATGTTCGGAGGTTACTAGGCCAAGAGTTGAATTGGGTTCCTATCTTCGTTTTGATTGGGCCTAAAGGGTGATACAGAACAATCTAGAATTGGGGCACTTGAGGAGTTTTCCGAATTCGGATCCGGGTCGACACACAATCCTACATTTGTTGCTACCTTCTCTGTCGTATTCTCCATTGGGGTCGAGAAGTTTTGCTTTCCATATGACCCGCTGACTTCCTCGACAACTTTAACCTGATGATCATGTGTATCTGCTACAACAGAAAAGTCAGGGATTGACTCATCTGCCATTGGCTTCCAATCTGACTCTTCATCTACGAAATCGGAGTTGACCTCCGATGAAGATCCGGTGGTGATAGACTCATTATCCGACGAGAATTCTCCTTCTTCCTTATCCTCCATGGTGAATTTGTTATTGAATTTTTGTTAAACAGATCCGAAGATTTTAGTATCCGTATCTTCCACCCTTACTTTGAAAGAAGAGTGATTAAGTTTAAACTCCACCGTTTATGTAATCTTCTCCATGACTATCGTTTGAATGCAAACTAAACCATAAGTCCAATCAATATTACTCTCAGTACTCTTAGCACATGGGTCTGTAACAATCACCTCTCCTATATACTACCAATTTCAATGAAGCTATTGGGGTTTCTGGCTTGAATTGGAAGCCCTTCTATTCTCAGCCAAACGAATATTTCATTGACAGAAAAAGTAGCATCCCATCTCCTTGAGGTTTTAAGGCTCGCTTGAATTTCCTGACTTTGAAGGAACTTTTCTTCTTCGTCTTGAGACTTGGAATCAAGGAGGATCCAAAGCCCTCCTAAATACTTAACTGCACCTTCTCTTATTCCTTTTTCAATACATAATATCTCAAAGTATTGAAGCATGCTAAAGCATTTTAATTCTCCAATCATCTTTGAATTCAGTCGTTTGGCTGTTTCATTCACCTCCTCCATAGGGATGCTAACACTTCTAAGCTTCTTGTGTGCTGCTGGTAACGGTTGTTTGTCCACCACGTTCTTCACCTCTACTTCATTGCTGATGGCTGTTTTCCTTTTAACAACATCAGCAAACGAACAGTCAGGTCTTCTAAGAGCACTGTCCTTCTAAATACTAAGCACCGATTCTTTTGGTTTATCTTTAACCTTATGGGCTTTTGCAGGAAATCTGGCTATTCTCGAGTAGAGATTTTTCCCCCAATCCTTAACTGATTCAAGGACTTCTCCAAGGCCGCTACATCTAGCACTCTGTTATACCTAGCAAACCCAAATCGGTGACCATGCTTGTCCAATCTCTTACAGATGAATAAATCCACTAGAGTTCCCATCTTCTCCAATTCTCCTCGAATGATCTAGCTAAACTCCATTCTCGGTAGGTTGGAAATGAAGTAGGAAGTTGCATCATTAAATTCCCACTTTTCATTCACCAATATTCTTTGAATCTCGTTAGTGTTTACCCATCTGAATGATCTCTGACGAACTCCTTCACAATGCCGGTGATTTCCTTCCTTCCGTGAACCTCCTTGACTGGCTTTTCTCATGAGAGAAAAAGTCAATGAGGTCAAATTTTTTAATTACATATATATGTATACATATATATATATATATATATATATATATATATATATATATATATATATATATATATATATATATATATATATACATATTGTTGGGTGTTGAAATCGTTTAAGTATGTAAGAACAGTTGATGAACAATGATATGAATAACTTGTGCCGAATGCTTGATTGATTTAGGGTTTTACGGTTTGGACGATTACAACTCGCACTCGACACGGTATGGTATCACTGATATTTATACTTAACCAGTAATACACATAGTACAACTTTATTACAGAGAATATTCTATCAGTGTACTTGTCTCAGTTCCTTTTGAGGGATCAAAGTCGGTGTTGGCTTGAAGAAGAGCATCGAGTTTTCTATTCAGGACTTTGTATTGTTTTCCAAGGATGAAGTCTGAGTCATCAATACTATTACCCTCTTCTTCTTATATCGTGATTGGCGCCATATGAAAGGCGGCTACTGCCTCTGCTATTGATGGGGGTTTTGATGAGATGATGGTATAAAAATCGTAGTCATCACCGAAGGGAAAATCAGGAAGTGATTTATCCACTTCGGAGGATGAAGTGGTCAAAAATGGTGCAGAGGTGGTAATGATGGGTTCTGATGTTTGAGGGGTGATGTTGTAGGATTTTCTGTACGTGAGGTGATGGGTTCGGTGGTTTGGGTTGTGGAGGTGGTAGGAGTTTCTATAGTGTGGATGGTTGAAGTTTGTGGTGCGGTGGTTGGTGGTACTTCCGAAGTGGTGGTTTCTATGGTTGTTGTCTGTTCAGAAGTGATTGTGGCAGTGAAGGGAGAAGTGGTAGGAGGGACATCCGAAGTGGTTGTATGAATGGTGGTTGTTTGTTCGGCTGTTGTTGGAGGTGGAGGAGGGTAGGTAGTATATGGAGGAGTTGGTGGTATGGTGTCATGGATTGGTGAAGATTGATGTTCCTCTTCCTCTTCTGCTTGAACGTTAGCAGATGGGGTCCTTTCTGAGTCTTCGGACTCATCCACCACTGTGACCTTCTTGGCCCTTTTTGATTGTTTTCTTTTGGAAGTGGTTTGCTGAGAAGGTTTCCTCTTCTTGGTTACCCTCTTCGGACCACTGGGACCACCTGTTGTCTTTCGTTTTCCTTTGGTTTGTTGAGGGGCTTTTCTAGGTGCAGCCAGGATTATTTCTCGAACAGGGTAAGGTATTGTCAGTCTGTTGCGGTAGGTGTTGACTTCATCACAGTCTATAGAGACTTTTACAAGCATCTCATGTGGAATCTGTGCACAGAATTCAGCAGGAACCTCATCCAATGGAGGAACTGTGATGTGTGTGTTTTTCATTTTAAGAAAATCAGGGTCATAGACAAACCCTATGTGTTTGTAGTAGGCATCAACTACAATTGCCTAAAACCTAGCATTTGAGATTTCAGTCCCCTTCAGAGTGTGGTTGATGTGGGAACAAAAATCAGCCCATAAGATTGATGCGAAGTCAACCTTCACATCGAAGTAGATACCATACAACAGACTCTGGAAGGATTGACTCGCAGAGTCTAGACCCGAAGTCCTTCTAGATAAGCATCTGAGGAAAATGCTAAAGAAATACCTCTATAGATCTGGAAGTTGCTTCTTCTTGAAGTTGCTGATCGTCTCCAACTGTGGCTCATACCCCATCGCATTAAACATGTCTACCAGTTGTTCAGCTGAAGGAATGACCATTTCCTTGGAGTTGTAGAGAGGAAGGTGAAGAGCTTCAGCAAACTTTTCCTTCGTCAGTTGTACCTTCTTGGTCTTGCCCCTTGAGTCGATTGCCTCATAGAAAACTGACTTCACGTTGTTGTTGGTATCGAACAAAGCATTGGAGGTGTAGTGTGCTCTGTGCACCAAGGCGGCAGGAATGGTTGGTGCATAGGTCAAAGCGTGACCTAGAATCGATACCTTCAAGCATTCGACAAGGGCGACGAATGGTTGAGGGTAAAGGTTTGGATCAGTGACAAGAACAAGGTTTGCTTATTGATTCTTAAGTACAGGGATTGAGATTGCTTCAGTGGTTTGAGAAGATGCTTCAATCGCCATTGTTGATTGAATGGAGAAGATGAAGAGAGCTTAGGGCTTTTGGAGAGAATTCTTACAGAGTGTTTTTGAGAGATAAGTTCGCGTAAAGAGAAGAACTGAAGCGGTGAGTGGTTTATATAGTGTTCGTGGTCCCTAGGCCATTTAATGCACATTTAAAATGGTCCAGTAGCACAAGGACACCTCATCACCTGCGCGTCCCACTAACCCTGTAAAAGTGGAAACGTCCGGCTGTCAGTTGCAATGATTCAAATTTTGAACCACCATTTCCAAGATCTTATTGTTACGATTTGCCACGTTTATCTCAGTGACAGCTGTGTAACAACGGTAATTAAATTCAAAAGAATGTTTGTCTCTGAGATAATCATAAATGTGAAAAATCATTTGAACATTAAATTGACTTCGGATCTATGTGGATAATTATGACCGTTATAAGTACTCTTCGGAGTGGAGAGATAAAGTGAGTGTTATGATTAACTCCGAAGGGTGTTATATTTCACTTTGGATAGTAACATGTGTTTGTGAAGTGTTTGTCAGGATACCGAAGTCCATTTGTTTTCTCTTGTTTTTCCTTGAATCTTTGGTTTTACTTTTGAGTAATGCTTTGTGACATTTATCCTTAACTTCCCCGAATATTATGAAATGAATATTTAACAAGTTAATGTTCAGAATCATTCGAGTCATGTTGGAAGTCCATTTTTCATTCCAAAGTCTGTTTGATTCAATATCAGTCATGAATATATAAGTCTAATCACCCCATCACAAACTTGATTTCACATTTTGAAATAATGTTTGATTAGACTTTTGGGCTTCAAATTTTTCATACTAAACAATGGTAACATCCTTTGCATTTGAAATTTAAAGGAATTTTCATTCTTGAATTGAACATCAGAAGTGCTTTTAGAAATTGGATTGACTTTGAAGAACCTTTTGAAAAATCTATTCCCTTTCATCAATTGAAGTGTTTGGATACTAGGCTCTGATGACAAGCCTTTGAGCTTCGTACACCACTCCAACTTTACCATTAAAGATAGACTACTTGAAATGTTCATATTCTCTACAAAGTACTCGACTATGTTATAGGAGTTCCTTGTATTGTTATTTAAAATAGATGAATAAGTCTTTGAATGCTGATTTATCTTTCTTTTGCATTCCATTGTCTATCTTTTTGTCTTTGTTTGTTGTCCTTGATTCTTTTGACAATTTGTTTTCTGTTTATCTTTTTGAGGTTTTTCTATTTTTCCTTTTTATCTTTTCCATTTTGGATTTGCTTATCCGAAGAGACAAAATTTCACCATTTGGTTTCTTTATTTGGTGCTTTTTGTTTTTGTTTTGTACAATCCTTGAGTTTGGAAAACTTCATTTAGTTCAATTTTGAAACATTAATGAAAAGAGATTTAAATTGACTGATCAGACAATGTTGGTACTATTTTTGAAGAAAACTTCGGAACACTTGATTTATCCTGTGTAGTTTTGAGGCTACATGATTAGTTTGATATTGAAGTGAGTCAAGTTCAGAAGGGAGGTTAGGAATAAACATTATGTTAAGGATATTAGAATCAAACAAGGCTTCGAATTGTAAAATGGCCTTGACCTCACTTCGAAGTTTGTTTTCTTACCAGTGTTTCAAGTCGATTCCCAAATACCTTTAGTGCAATAAGGTATGATTATCAGAATCTAAAATCAAAGTTTTGTCCTTTAATCAGTTAGTTCATGAAATTAAGGATAAACTTTGTCACTCTGTATGAAAAATTGTTTCTTGAAACTTTAATGTTTTTTCAGTGATTTTTGTTTTTGATTTTTCTTTGAAACAATCATTTATTATGAAATAATTTATTCTTGAGATACGAAGACAAAAGATGTTTCAAAAGATTTTGACATTTAAGACAATTTTATTAACTTGAATTGTCTGATCCGAGGTGCACCGAAGCGATAGAAGGCTTCGGTGTACTGCGGTGCAATATTTGTTGTTTGACTTGTTTTACTCCGATGAGTTCCAAAGTGATAAAGGTCTTCGGAATGCTGCGGAGTGTTATGAAATTTTTTTTGTATTGTAATTGAAAAGACTAAGGAGAGAATAAGAAAATATGAGATTTATTGTAGAGTGGATCCATCGATTATTCCAAGTCCATGAACTATTCTTGTAAATGCCTCTTCATTCAGAGCCTTTGTGAAGATGTCTGCGACTTGTTCTGTAGTGTGAACAAAGTGCACCTCAATATTCCCCTCCTCAACATGACTTTTGATGAAGTGATAGCGAAGAGCTATATGCTTCGTCTTGGAATGTTGAACATGATTGTGGCATGTGCGAATTGCACTTTGTGAGTCACAAAACAAGGGTATTTTTCTCATGTTGATGGCATAATCCTTCAGTTGGCTTTGGATCCAGATGATTTGTGAGGTACATGCTGCAATTGCTACATATTCTGCTTCTGCTATGGAGATAGAGACACAAGTTTGCTTCTTGGATTGCCAGCTGATTAGCTTTCCATCAAGGAATTGACAACCCCCAAAGTGCTCTTGCGATCAATAGAGCATCCACCAAGATCTGAGTCTCAATAAGCTTGTATGTAAAAGCCGGAGTTTGCTGGGTACCACAGGCTATAAGCAGGTGTGCCATTAAGATATCGAAAGATTGTCTTAACCGCAGCCAAATGAGGTTCTCTTGGGTCAGCCTGATATCTTGCACAATTACATACTGCGACCATGATATCAGGGCGACTGGATGTGAGATAGAGCAGTGATCCAATCATGCTTCAGTATTGCTGTATGTCTGTCTTCGGTTTGTCCAATGAAGGATTTAACCTTGTACATGCAGGCAAGGGAACTTTTGCTTTGGAGCAGTTAGTCATTCCGAAGCGTTCAAGCAAACTCTTCGTGTATTTTTGCTGATTGATAAAGATCCCCTCCTTGGATTGTTTTATTTGTAATCCAAGAAAGAAGTTAATCTTTCCCATCATACTCATCTGAAATTTGCTTTTCATTAGTTTTTCAAAATCTTTTGATAAATTGGGGTCAGTGGATCCGAAGATTATGTCATCCACATAGATTTGGACTAACATCAAATGAGATCCAAATTTCTTTCTAAAAAGTGTTGGATCCACCGAACCTTGTTTGAAGTTTGATTCTTTTAAAAATTTTGTCAATGTCTCATACCAAGCTCTAGGAGCTTGTTTTAAACCATAGACAGCCTTGTCTAGCACATAGAAATGGTTTGGATGTTCTTTACTTTCAAAACCAGGTGGTTGTTCAACAAAAACGGTTTCCTCGAGATCACCATTCAGAAAGGCACATTTGACATCCATTTGATAGACATCAAAGTTTTTATGTGCAGCATAAGCTACAAATATCCAAACTGATTCGAGTCTGGCAACAGGAGCAAATGTCTCTTCGTAGTCAATCCCCTCCTGTTGACAATAACCCTTGACAACCAGCCTTGCTTTGTTCCGAACAACATTGCCTTCGGTGTCTAGCTTGTTTCTATACACCCATTCCAGACCAACAATTGAAGCATTTGCAGGTTTTGGAATAAGCCTCCAAACATTGTTTCTCTCAAATTCTTCTAATTCCAATTGCATAGCTTCAATCCAGTTAGAGTGATCGAATGCATCCCTAACGTTCTTAGGTTCAACCTTAGAAATAAAGACATTGAACATGCACAACTCCGAAGTTTTGTTAAGATCCAATTGCCTTTGGTGAAGTTGTGCACGAGTTAATACTTTATCTCGAACGTTACCGATGACAAGTGATGGAGGATGATTTCTCGTCCATTTATCCAAAGGAGGATAATTTGGATCAAAGGTAGGTGGTCCTTCAGAATCAATGTCTTCAATGTCTGAAGGATACCCCAAAGTGGAAGGGAAATCACCTATTATTAAATTATAGTTTGAATTAGTTGCATTTGATTGTGGTGTGTGCAGTTGTGAAGTAGAGTTTAGAGTGTTCTCCCCCTCGACAGCTGTTGGTGTTGAGGAAGTGGTTGCTTTATCAGAAGCGATTGGGGGTGCTGAGTTTGGAGTGGTAATCTCTGGCTCCCCCTGGACTGTTGGATAAAGGGACATGATATTAGAGATTTCCTGTGGAGGTGAGGTTGGACTGTTGATTGACTCCCCTTCAACACTAGCATTGCGTTCACTTCGGTTAGATGGCTCCCCCTCAACAGATGACGGTCTTTGTACACTACTTGTAGAAGAGTCATCGGGTCCATTTGTGAGCTTGGACAGTTCGGACACATGGTTATCAGGTGCCCTGGCTTCGGAGTCCACAGCCCTCACAGGTGGATCAAACAGAAGTGTGAAGTCTGTATCAAACGTGGTGATTGGTACAGCATCCACAACAGGCTTTGGAAAGATAGATAACATGGGGAATGGATGTAAGGATTTCTTGATGTAGTAATCGTCAAACGTAAGGTTGAATGTTTCTTCAATCCTTCGTGTCCTCTTGTTCATGACTCTTTAGGCATTTGAGTCTTGAGAATAACCAAGAAAGATTCCTTCTTCTGACTTTTCATTGAACTTAGTCAAGTGATCTTTCAAGTTCAAGATAAAACACCTACAACCGAAGATGTGAAGAAATTTGGCATTTGGTTTTCTTCGGTTGAGTACTTCATAAGGTGTGATATGAAATCTCTTGTGAATGTAAGATCTGTTTTGAGTAAAGCAAGCAGTAGAAATAGCTTCGGCCCAGAAGTACATAGGAAAATTTGCAAAATTTAGCATAGTTCTAGCTGCTTCGCACAAAGAACGATTTCTCCTTTCCACAACACCATTTTGTTGAGGAGTGTAAGGTGCTGAGAAGTTGTGACGAATCCCCTTTGTTTTCAAGAATCCATCAAGAGTTTGGTTCTTGAACTCCAAACTGTTGTCACTGTGTACAGTTCAGACCTTCTTGTTGAGCATCACTTCCATCTTCTTTATGAAGTTAATGATTTCTTCAACGGCATCTGATTTGTTTCTTAGAAATAAGACCCAAGTAAACCTTGAATAGTCATCAACTATTACAAGAATGTGTTTCTTCTTTCCAATTGACTCAACTACGGATGGTCCACACAAATCCATGTAAAGAAGAGAAAGGGGTTCGGTGATTCTAGGATTGATCACGGTTGGATGCCTTTGTTTTGTTTGCTTGCCATGCTCACAAGCAGAACAAAGTGAGTCATTATCAAATTTGAGTGCAGGCATTCCACGAACCAAATCCATAGCCACTAACTTGTTTAAGTCTTTGAAGTTCAGATGAGCAAGTCTTCGGTGCCATAGCCAGCTGACATCGGAGTTGGCTTTTGAGAGAAGATATAAAGATTGCCCACCAGTTACTGGCTTCAGATTCAAGGGAAACATTGATCCCTTCCTTTCAGATTTCCGTAAGACTTCGTTTGTTTCTTCTTTTGTGATTACACTCCCTTGGTTGTTGAATGTAACTGCATTACCCGTTCCAACCACCAATTGAGATATGCTCACAAGATTATGTTTTAACCCTTCAACAAATGCAACTCTGCTAATTGTAAATTGGCCATTTGTTATTTTGCCATAAACCCGAATTGGACATGTTTCATTATTACCGAAGCGAACATTTCCAGCATCATCCAAAGTCCTGTAATCCCTGAGATATTCCCTCTTCCCAGTCATATGTCTTGAGCAGCCACTATCCATGTACCATTTAGAATCATACCGCTCATTCGACATAACGTGCAATTAATCAAGAAGGAGTTGGTACCCAATCAATCTTGGGTCCTCAGGATAAGCAAAGGATTCTTGAATCCATTTTTCTACGGCCTCTTCAGATATTTCATTAGCATTTAAGTTGATTAGATTCTCCGAAGCCTCATGTGATGAGCATGATTCTGAAGAGTCTGAACATGATTCTGAAGAGCTTTTTGTCAAATTTGATGAGTCCGAAGTAACTGACAGAATGCAAGTCTTCGGAACCCATTTTTGTCTGGATGATTTTGATTTTGAGGTATTTGAAGTTTTCTTTTCACTTGAAAGTATTGAACTCATTGATGATTTTGAAGATTTTGTTTTAGCAATCAAATTTTCTTTCAGATCATTTCTTTTCCAATTTTGTTTGGATTTTTCAATTGTTGACTTCCTTGAGATTGAAATGCATAGCGTAGAGGTACATAGGTACTCTTCGTATGCCAGTTTGAAGTCGTTTAGTGAAAGATTCTTATCTTTAAACAAATCCAAATTTTTGTCTAGCCACTGATGAAATGTATCTATCAAATTGTTTCCTTTTGAAAATGTTTTCTTCGTGGGTTTTTGGAATTTTGGATTGGGAAAGTTAGGGTTTGTTGGTGTGAAAGTTGGTTTGACATTTTGATTTTTGACTTCTGAAACCTTTGAGTTAAATGGTTTTGTCAAGAAGTTGAAGCAATTGCTTCATTTGGTTTCAAACCTCTGAAGGGAGATTTTCTTTTCACAAGATTTAGAGTTTGTTTTGATTTCAAGTTCACAGCAATAGGTTTCTAAATTGGTTTTGTAATCACTATTGCTGGTTTTGATTTTTGTTTAATTTATGATCTTTTCAAAATTTGAGGCTTTTGTACCGAAGTTTTGGTAATAGTGACTTTTGGTTTGAAGCAGCATTTTCTGAAGTTTGTGACAACGGTACACACTCACATGATTCCATTAATTGAAAAACATCCATCTTCGGAGCTACGGGTTTTTCCACAACTTGAATTTGTTTGTAATTTCGATTAGTGTAGATGTGATTATCATTTTTGAGATTTAAAAGGTGTGACATGTTTTTAGGAATCTTTTCTTTCTCATAACAAAGACGATTGTAAATGTTGTGACCATACAAGTCTTGTTTTCTGATGTTCATTTTTACTTCCATTCTTTCATTCATTTCATTTTCAACCATTTTAGAAGACGAGAAGAATCCTTCCTTAGTAACTGTGGAATTATCCTTCTCAAGAAGTATTTCCAAATCGTGTTCAATTAAGGGTAATCCACCAGGTTTCACAAAAATTACATTTTTGAAGTAAGATATCTTCGGATAGATACAAGCCACATTGACTAGCCTTTTTGAATTGTCCTTGAGATATTGATCATAAGAAGCACAATCATCTGAGATTTGTAATTTAGGTTTCGAAATTTCTTTGTTTTCAAAGGTTTTTGATTCACAACCCACTTTTGTTTTTCCTTTGTCCATCGAAGACAGTTGTGAGATGTCTTCGAAGGGTGATTCCGATACGGAGGATGATTTTAATAACATCAAGGAGGAACAATCAATTTCCTCCATGTCCGAATCGCTTTCAGAATCCTTTTCAGACGTGTTATTAACAATTTCCTTTTCCTTGATTTCAATTTGAGGAACAGCCTTTTTCAAGATTGGGATTTCTTGTGGTAAGATTTTCAAAAATTATCAGCAGTGAGATGTTTTTCTACATATATTAAGCCATGTTTATATGAGGGATTAGTGACTTCGGACCCAGACACTATAGATTCACATTCATAGGATATGCTATCAAGTTCCTTAAGTTTAAACTCAATAAAAGGTAATAGTTGTCTATGTTGGACATTGCACACATCAGCTGAATGATAAATACGTGTAATATGAGCATATAAACGTTTTGTAGTTTCACAGAATATGTTACGTTGTCTCAAAATTACATCATGATTGTTCAAATGTTTTTCTCTATTCTCTTCAAGCAATGAGATTCTTAGATTGGACTTTTCTAAGGCTAGCTTCAAACTCTCAACTCTCCCCCTTAAGCTGAGAATCTCATGCTCACTGATTATCTCCCTATTTTTCACATCAACAAGTAATTTGTGCATGACAGAGCAATCACTTGTTATTTCATTGATAATAGGAGTAGATAGAGAAATAGGAATTTTAAAAGATGAGAGAAGTTTGGATACGTGTTCCGGAATGGTCAGACGCGTGTCATTTGCCGTCAAACAGATTTCCTCATCATCATCCTAAGTGTCGTCAGACCAGGTATTCGGATTCTCAGCAGCAATCATCTCATTCACCTCCGAAGTCTTAAAACCAAGACCAGCAGTTGTTTCAAAACCTAGCTTCTCCTCAACATCCATCTTCTCAGAAGTACCTTTCAGAAAGCTCTTACCATCATCATATGCCATGAAAGCACTATGAGTTGGCTTTCGTACTTCATCATCTTCTGAGTCAGAAGACCAAACTTGATAGGATCCTTGATGATCATCAGTAGCCATTAGGGCTAGGTCTTTGGTCCTCTCTCTTACTTCCTCCATTTTCCTTGCATAATATGCTTCATCCTTCACTTGAGGTTTCTTCTCATTTTGTTTGCGAAGCATACAATCCTTTGCAAAGTGATTCTTACCATGACAGTAATTGCAGTCATAGTTTGAATCACCAGAAACCTTTTTCTCTTCGGTTTTCTCTTTTGATGACTCCGAAGCCTGTTTTTTAGATGGCTTCGGAGTTGAAGATTTTGGATTGTCCTCCTTCGGAGTGTACATTTCTGGTTTGGGTTTTGGAAAAAAGTTTGATTTGTTGATGTTCTTAACAAATGGCTTCCCTGAGTTGTTTTTAATGAATGGTTTCTTGAACCTTCGACCATTAGCAGCATAGAGAGCAACAGTTTCACCATTGTCATCAACTATATAAGCAGCAATCTCTTAATCACTGGCTTCTTCTTCTTCTTTTGAAACAAGGGCAAGTGGTCCAGATCGAACAGTCTCACTTCTACGACCCACGACATCTGGTTCATGTGATTTTAGCAGATTGTACAAAGCAGCCAACTTGTACTTCTCAATGTTTTCATAAGATTTAACCATGAGCATGATTGGTCTCCATTCTTTGCGAGTACTGTAAAGAAATTTAATATTGATCTCCTGTTGGCTTCGTGTCTCCCCATACTTGTCCTAGGTGTAGATCATGTTGCTAAGACGTTCATAGCATGCTTCGAGGGACTCATTCTCTTATTGTTTGAAGTTCCCGAAGTCTGCAATAATTTTTTGAACCTTGCTGGTGTGAAGAATCCTATCCCATCCAAAATGGAGTGCGAGATTATCCCACATCTCTTTGGCAGACTTTGCATCGGCTATATGATGACTAACATCAGGACCCAATCCGTTTCGTAGCTCGCGCATGGCCCTTTCATTATTTTCGAGTTTCTTCATATCTGCTGCATTAAGAACCACAGCCTCTTCTCCATCGGAGACTACAAAACGACCATCAATGTCTGTATGAGGACCATCAGTCACAGACCTCCATAAGTCTTTATCAAGCCCAATCAGATAGTCCTTCATTCTTCCAGCCCAATAATCATAATAAGAGGTTACTAGAATAGGAGCTTTGGTTGCAGAACCAATGACATTTGCATAGTTGAGCATATTGGCATAAGTTGTTGTGTAATCTGTCATTTTGAATAGATTTCAATGGGATCTTTGCAGTAAATGCGAGTAATGGAGTCTTGCAACAGTTGCGGAAGACTAGATCTGAGAAACGATTCAAATCTAGAACTGTAGCTTTGGAATAAAAGCTCTACTAGCAGGTTTTTGAGCTAACCTGGCTCTGATACCACTGTTGAAACATGATTTGACGATTAATGCCGAATAATAAAGAACACCAATCAAGAATCCAATGTGTCGAATGATTCGATTAATCAATGTTTTACTATGGAGTTTTACAATGTGTGTTTCTCTCTCTATCAATATGACTAAGCTCCCTCTAGAATTATTAGCTACAAATAATAATAAAATCACTATTTACAGCTAGCCACCTAATGAGCCCAATAAACAAGCCTACAAAAATCTCAAACATAAGTGGGCCTTCCTCATGCCATCAAGTCATCATAAGTGAAGAACTTTGCACCCAACACATATACATATACATATACATATACATACATACATACATACATATATATATATATATATATATATATATATATATATATATATATATATGTATATATCTGTATATGTATATATATATATATATATATATATATATATATATATGTATATATATATATATACATATATATATATATATATATATATATATATATATATATATATATATATATATATATATATATATATATATATATATATATATATATATATATATATATATATATAATTTTCTCCATGCAGGTAGCGGCGAGGGGGTGTGGGGCTCCGGCGGCCGGAGAAGTCGACGAAGAGGGCGTTTAGATGGGTGGCTGGTGAACCAGTAAGAACGGGAAGGAAGACAGAGGTGAAGAGCGAAGCGAAGATAGTTAGCTGGGAGTTTGAAGGAACGACGTCATTTTTTATCTCTAATTTGCCTCACTCATTTTCTGTTTGGGAAATCAGAAGAAGTCTGATGAAGATAGGAGACTTGGTGGATTTATTCGTATGCAAAAGAAGAGATAAAAGAGGATACAGATTCAGATTCGTTCGTTTTAATCAGGCTCAAAATGTTAGAGAAATCGAGGAGACCCTTAAGCAGACGTGGATGAGAGGAAGAAAATTGTATGCGAGAATAGCGAGATTTGGCAGAGAAAAAGGAAGAGAAGAGATAAAAGGGAGCAAGAGAAAACAGGAGGAGAAAATAAGCAACAAGTTCGATGGCGGAAGAGGTCTAAGACTCCCAAATGTTTCGTTCGCTGATGCTGTGAAGGGATTTACAGCTCCATCGGAGGAAGTTCTAATAGAGCTTGAGCCGGGTTTATCGGAAAATATTCCCCTGAAGGAAGGTTATATAGTATTACAGCAGGAAGAGGCAGAAGCAGCAAAAGATGCTTGGAAGGAGAAATTAGTGGGGGAAATTCACTGTCTTAACATCCTCTCTTGCATCGAAAACTTGTGCAGGGGAGAAGGACTTAGGGTGAACATTGTAAAATATCTAGGGGTGATTGGGTATGCTTCGACACCAGGAACAAAGAAGGGGAGTTCAAAATTACGGAGCTTAAGGAGATCGCTGCATGCTTCAAAAATTTGAATAAATGGGACGAGTCGTTGGAAATAGAGAATAGATATGTGTGGCTTAAAATTGAAGGAATTCTTGTTCACGCTAGAAACCCAAACTGTTTCATTGAAATTAGAAGGAGGTGGGCGGAAGTCATCATAACAGAGCCGTGCCTTGAATCAAGTAATGACCGGTCTTTTAGGAAAATTTGCGTCAAAACTTCCTTGATGGAAGTTATCGGAGAGACTATTGAGGTTGAGTTAGGAAACCGAAGTTATAAGGTGAGGATATTTAAATGGAATTGGAAGATAAGATATTCAAATCACAACAATTCATATACGAAGGAAATCATATGGAGGAAAGAAACGGTGATATGAGCACAGACGGCGAAGGAGACGATGCGTTTGAAGATTCTGATGAAGACATGTCGGAGGAATTCTCCGGCGAAGAAGACGAGAGGTCGTTCGAAGAACCGGTGTGTAGGGAAACAAATTTCGAGGAGGATTTGAATGGGGGTAAGCACGTGTAATTCATGGAAGTCGAGGGGATTGATTCGCCCGATACAAACAAAAACAGGAGCGGGTATAACCCGGACACCTTGGGTAACTTAATGTTATTGGAGGGGTATGCAGATGACCATAAAGGCGTTAGCCCAATTATCGATCAACGTTTCACAAGCCCAATTGGAAGCCCATTAAAAGTGGTGGACCAGAAACACGTGACGGATAAGACTACAAAGACGAATAAGGACTTAAGTAGTCCGAGTACGGGTAATAAATCCCCATTTCTGGAAGATACGCATATTGGAGAAGTCAGAACCAGGAACCTTCAAGGTGTCTCTAAAAAATGAAAGTCCTATTGTCTAGAAACACTCCGATAAAAGAGAAACTCGAAAGAATTGGGGAAGATGGTCAAAACGCGAAAGGGGAAGAAGCAAGTGGTGAAAAAAATAGGCAAATGAAGAAGGAATATAGTATGTTGGTTGAAGAGTCACACGCAGCCGAACTCGACAGAAGGGTGCCAAGTCTAATTCGAGTTCGAGTAGAAAGAATGGTGCCTCGTTGGGGGTGGAATCAGAGATTAGCGTGGGAGTGTCAAATAGCTTGGAAGAAATTAGGGGCAGTTATGGTCTGAGGAAAAGTAATGGCCTGAAGAGTAGCTGGAGGCCAGTCATCGAAAAGGGTGAAAACACGAATAATAAATGAATTTACTTACTCTTAATATAAATGGTTTCGGTAAAGGTGATTATAAAGTAGGGTGGATTTATAACCGGATCAATTATCACAAAATCGCTATTGTTGGTATACAAGAGACCAAAAGGAATATTATAAATGACATGATGGTTAGAATATTGTGGGGAAATGGTGATTTTGACTATGTGTATGTCGGTAGTCAAGGTCAGGGAGGGGGATTGCTAACTTGTTGGAATAAGCACATGTTTTCCAAAAAGAATGTGATTAGTAGAAGTGATTGCATTATTATTCAAGGTGATTGGTATGACATTCCGGATCCGGTCTGCATTGTAAATATCTATGCAAGCCAAGATCCCGGTAAGAGGGAGGAGCTTTGGCAATTTTTAAGCAGGATTCTTTTGGATTGGAGAAGAATGACTGTCGTGTTAGGGGATTTCAATGGAGTGAGGGAGGAAAAGGAGAATAGGGGTTCCACTGTCAATTCGAGAGCTACTAAACGTTTCAACGATTTTATCACAAATAATAACCTCATTGATGTGAAATTTGGAGACTACGAGTTCACTTGGGTTAAAGGTGGAGGTTCAAAACTATCAAGACTGGACATATTTTTGGTCAGCAGTAATTTTGGAGATTTTTGGCCCAATTTTGAAGCAAAGTTAGATCTTAGATTGTTTTCGGATCATAAACCTTTAATCCTTTTCCAAATCAAAAGAAATTATGGACAGATTCCTTTTAAATTCTTCAATGCATGGTTGGGGGAAGACGATTGTGACAAGATCATTCGTGAAGAGTGGGAAAAATTCAATCTTCAGGGGCAACACTTAAAGATCTTTAAACTCATACAGAAACTAAAGTCCATAAAAGAAAAACTAAAAAGATGGTCGACGGAGAAGAATAAGGCGAGGAACGAAGAAAAAAACAAATGGTTGAACAAATTGGTGGAGATTGATAAGAAAATAGAGATCGGTGATGTTTCATCTGAAGTGGGGAGTGAAAGGGCAGAAGTTTTATCAAAAATTAGAGGGATAGAAAAAGCTTTTCAAGAAGACATTGCTCAGAAGAATAAAAATAAATGGTGTCTTGAAGGCGATGAGAACTCGGCGTTGTACCACAAAACAATCAACAGGAAAAAATCATGTAAACAATATAAAGGGGATAGAGATTGAAGGAGTTTGGACAGTTGATCCTCAAAAGGTAAAAGATCATTTTAAAGACTATTTTGCGAGAATCTTTGAGGTTGATCCAAACTGCGATTGGAGTCAAGATCTTGTACACCATAGTTGCATCTCCGAACAGGAACAAAAGGATTTAGAAAAAGAAGTAAATGAGAAAGAATTAAAAGAAGTTATATGGGGGTGTGGCTACAATAAGTCACCAGGGCCTGATGGTTTTACTATAGAATTTTTTAAGAAGTATTGGGAGATGATAAAGGAGGAGTTAGGAGAGGCGTTTAATGAGTTCATAAGAAGACCCAAACTACCGAAATGAACTAATACAGTGTACATGACTATGATTCCAAAAGTCAGAAATCCCAAAGAAGTCAAGGACTTTAGACCTATCAGCTTAGTGTCGATTGTATATAAAATTCTGTCTAAAATCCTCGCAAATCGGCTGAAAAATTCCTCCCAGGTATTATAAGCTCGTCTCAATCGGCGTTTGTAAAAATAGACAAATTACGGATGGGCCTTTGATTTTCAACGAGGTGATTGATTGGGAAAAAGCCAAGAAAAAGTGGTTATTCATTTTTAAATCAGATATAGCAAAAGCTTACGATACGGTATCTTGGAAGTATTTAGAATCTATGATGCAACAAAAAGGTTTTGGGCAGAAATGGTGTCAAATGGTGGGTGAATGTCTTCGATCGGGTACATCCTCGGTTCTTAAACGCCAGCCCCTCGTCTGAATTCCGTTTGAGTCGTGGCCTCCGACAAGGTGACCCGTTGTCCCCTTTTCTCTTTACTTTAGTCATGGAAGGTTTACATAATGTGATTATGAGAGCCATGGAGAGTGAGAGTTACAAGGGAGTTTACGTTGGGGACTGTGACAACTAAAAGTTTTGTATAAATAAGAATAAAGTGTAAGTATATTTGATGTGAAGAATGATTGATATCACATTTATTAAATGTACAATAGAAGGGCAAAATGGTCCAAGAAGGTGAAATATGGAAGGTTATGTTTTAAGACCATTTACCAAGTCATAAGTAAGTATTATTTCATTTAGAATTTTTGGTTCTAAGGATACAAGGGCAGATTGAGAATCAAATGACTAAAAGTGAAATTTTTATGGAACAAACTGTAAAAATTTATATCTCAAAATCCATAAGGAATTGGGGAAAAAGCATCAAAATTACTTTGGTAATATTTGAGATAACAAAAATATAGGAAAAAGATTCAGGCCATTTGGAGTAGTAACGAAGGAGTTATGAAGGTTTGAAAATGGCCCAAAAGTGACAAAAATGACCAAAGAGTCATTTTCAAGGGTTAATAACCTAAAATCTATTAAGGTTCATACGAAAGTCAGTAGGGAAGACTTGTAAAGCTCATTCCCACCTTTCTAAGGGTATAAAGTTTGTAATATTTAGACATCATTTGAGAGAGTTATGATTAAAAGAAAATTAGGAAAAAATAAGGAAACAAAGACGAATTTTTCTGTCTGGAAGTGGAGGGGCATTTTTGTAATTTCCGACTCTAAAATCCAGCACATGGTTTCTTACATCTCAGTGGGTTCGTCCCTTTTCCCCAAACACGCAAATTGAATCAGAAAAAGAAAAGAAAAGTCGGGTACATCAATATCAAAACTCACACACACAATCTTGCACCTCCATCCTCGTGTGCGTGAAGTCGAGATCGAGACAGAGGAAGGACACCAACCAGACGATCTGGTGTGTGAGGACGACAGCAAAACTGCAACAGCAGCGGTCGCCGGTGACTGGACTGAAGAGACGAAACATCAGCGATGCATGCGCTGATTTCCGATGATTCTCGGTGTTCAGTGGCGAGCGGCTACAAGGAGGGGGAAGCCAAGCACGTGATCGATAGCTCCTAACGCGAAGTAGAGAGTGAGATCGGGAAAGGAAAAGAAGGTAGCTGTTGGGTTTTTCTTGGCCAGAAAACGCAAATCAGCCACAAACCACTGCTGCCGGCGGTGGTTGTAACGTGGAGCGACGGCGGACGACAAAAAGTAGGTGTTGAAGGTCTCTGGTGGTCTGATTCCTTGCCCGATTCAGCATTAATATTCTGATTTGTGACTTCTGATCAAGAACACAAAGGTAAAGGTCAAAACTTTTGGAACCCTAGTTCTTAAACCTGAAATTTCTTCATGCATGTTGGAATTTAAGTTGGGTTTTTGGTTCTAACATTTATGGATTCAAGAAACACCTATGAATCTAAGGTTTTGATTGTTTGACATGGATGATGGTATACATTTGATGTTAGTTTCAAGAAATCAATAACACAAAAGGTTGTTTATGTTTAAGATAACTTGGAATTTGTTGAATGCATGTTGTGGATGGTTCAAAGAAAGAAGCACCCATAAATCGGTTATTTGATTTTAGGTCATGTTTGACCTTTTTGTTAATCAAGCCTAACAAATTACATTGAATTTGTATATGTCGGATTTTTGGAGTTCCAAGATCAAGTACCTTGAGAATGATGGTTGAAAACTTGATTCTTGTAATCCGTTATATTGTGAATTAAAGAGTTTACACGTATGAAATTCGAAACATAAGTTGAAAGAATGGTAAATAATTTATATTTCAAAGTGATATGTAAGAATGGAACTTATAAATGTTTGGAAACTTATTTGTGATAAATTGAAGGAATATATCGAAGTTTTGACGGTTTCTATTTTTAGAAACTTTGTTTGTAGAAATTAGCCAAAACGGCATAAATGAGTAAAATGAAGGTTATTTTTACGTTTAACCGTTTAGGTGAGTTTAAAGAGAGGTATAACTCATAGTTTTTCTAGAATAACTTTGTAGAAACCCGAAAATACCATTTTTAGTCAAAATGGGACAAAAGGGTAAAAAATGTCCAAATTGGTATTATACTATAAGAATCACAATTGGACATTGGAATGAAACTAGATGATGACTAAAAGTAGTTCAAGAATGATTAGACAATTGGAAGAAACGAACGACTAGATTTATGTGGATTAGTGTAGCCAGACGTACCTAGCTACTAATGTGAGTACATGTGACTTTTTCACACTATGGGGTACATGGCAAAGTATTTATAAAGATTTATGTGACTTCCAAATGTGAATCTATATGCAAGTTTTACTATTTATGTCATGCTTATGAAAGTCTCATACGAATGTTCATGAAAGAAGGTTTCGGCATCAAGCCATAATGATTTGAACATATGTTTTGGCATCAAGCCATAATGATTTGAACGTATGTTTTGGCATCTAGCCATAATCATTTGAAAGTATGTTTTGGCATCAAGCCATAGTGATTTGAAAGAATGTTTTGGCGTTTAGCCTATTAATGTTATGAAAGAATGTTTTGGCGTTTAGCCTATGAAAGTTATGAAAGAATGTTTTGGCGTTGAGCCTTATGTTGTTACGAAAGAATGTTTTGTTGATATGAAATAATGTTTTTCGCATTTAGCCGTAATAAGTATTTGAGCAAATGTTTGACAAGAAGCAAAGTTATGTTTTTGAATGACTGGTATTTTGAAGCAAGCAATGTAATGCAATGTAAAGTAATGCGAATGAAAGAATAATGGTTAGCCCAGGCAATGATGTTCCCCATGGGGACTATAGAGGAATCTACTGGGACGGTACCACTCCCTTTGCGAAGTAGATGTCCTAAGCTAATGAGGTCAGGTTGGACTGGTCAAGTTCTCTCCATTCTGGTATAGACTTGGGGTATCACCAAGAGTGATTAAGGCCCTATGTATGAAAATACAATTGTGTTAAGATACCAGTCAAGCTAAAGAAAAAGAAAAAGAAGATTTTTATGTTAGTTGCTTTCTTACTTGATTTATTTGAAAGATTTTGAAAGTAAAATACTTTTACATGTTGGTACAAAAGGTTTGACAGCAAGTGTCATTATATGATTGGTTTATAAAGGTTTTGAAAATGACTAAGTTATGATTATAAATGTTTTGTGTCCAAACCCATGTAGCTCACGAGACATTTCATCTTACGTATTTATTTTATGCTATGTATCCCAGGTTATAGACACGAGGGATAAAATGAAGTAGATGCCCCGAAGAGATTGGGATCTTAGATGGAGTGAACCTTGGCTGATTAAACGGTTTGTATCCTAACTTGCTTTCTATGGTCTTGTATGATATAAATTTGTAACCCCCGAAGTAGTTTAAATATTCTTACAACTTAAATGTTTTTGGTGGGACCGAAACCTTAAGACATGACTCGACGTCATGAGAAAAGTTTTTTTTTTAAGTTGACATTTTGTTCCGCAACGTTTTTTTATAAAGTTTTTCTCCATTTAAGGTGTATGAAAAACAGGGTGTTACAAGTTGGTATCAGAGCCATAGTTTAAGCGAATTAGGTGTCGAGACTCGAACCTAGGCTTAAACTGTGTGAGGCTTAAGTGATAATATGGACTTAAGATAAGACCGTAAGCAAGAAAGCTAAAGCTATGATAAGATGCTTCGTAAGATAGGTTGATAAACCTAAGAACTTAAGATAGGTTATATGCCTATAAAATGATGAGACTGTTGAGTCTAAGATAATATTGGACTATTAGGGAAATACGTGATTATTTTCCATAATTGTTTATAGCTATGTAAGTATTTGCTTATGAGCGATAAGATTCCCTAATACATGTCAACATTATATATTTTATAGTATTAAGCTAACTTGAACCAGTGAATCAGGAGACCTAGTGGTGACGCCGAGTCAAATACGTATAGGTGGTTATGATAATATGGGCCCATATTATCATAATCACAGGATATGTATTTGAGATTGACGGAATCACGATGGAATCATGGAAATCTGGCAAGGAATACATGTAAGAAGTAGTAAAGAGAATATAAAAAGTTTGAATTACATAGGATAATTACACCTATGTAATAAGATCAAGTATGCTCTAAATTAGTAAAGATACTATAATGGGTATGTACCATGTAGTTTGGACGCCCGAAATGTAGACGATAATGAGTTGGGTATTGCTGTATGGAGACAAACCCTATGGTTATATGGAACAAGTAAGGAAGAAAGATCGAAGGTAGCAGCCTGGAGTGCCACTCACGGACTACCATGGGGCTCAAGAATAACTATTAATAGTTACAATTATGTATGTTGGTTATAAAATGGAAGTAAAATGCTTAAGAAAGTATTAGGGAAAGAACCCAGGATGATAATATAAGTTAAAGATAAGAAAAAAATAGTCATGGAAAGGAGTTATGACCTCCAAACCTGGAGGACTATAATGAGTAAAAGTATCCGAAAGTTGGGCAAACGATTACGCCCTAAGTATGATGGCTTATTAGGTAAGATGACAAGTGAAATTCCCAAAGGGGGGAATAAATGGAGATGGAAGATTTAAGCAAGACAAGAACATTATGCCTTGTTTTACGCGACATAATCATATAGGAATGACTACAGGGTGGTAAGTTGGTTGCCATCTTAGCGTATAGAGCTGAAAATTATTTGCCCAAGCTAATGTGTAGAGGAAGTGGCATTTTAATGGGCTCGTGAGAGTCACGATGCCATGATGAGCCTACGTTGATATTCTGGAGGATTCTCCACGTACGAGATGCTAAAATGAAGAGAGGACGCGCTGCTTAAGTGGACGTGATACGATATCGGAAGATAGTGACGCTTGAGCTATACTAAGTTATAACTGTGTATGTGTGATGATTCCAGAAGCTTCTCGATTGTTCCTAAGAGACTCTTCATTGTTAAAAACTAGATTTAAGATGAAGACGATGCATTAACAAGTCTTGACATTGAAGGTGTGGTATGTCTACCTCGTGGGTAATGACAATTGCTCGAGATGTAAGTTGTTAATTCACAACATAAAGAAGAACATTGGAATTATCTTTGAATAAGTAAGATTATCTTGATTGTGGTGCTAGATTTAGCACATGAAGGATGGTAATTAGGAAAGAGTTTTCAAGATTGTAATGAGATTAGTGGTTCCTCATCAGGAGATAATTATCACAAAAGTTATATTGGATTTGAAAGTTAATAGATTCGAATGACATAGTGGACTCATGTCATCACATATGGAGTTAGTTAAGAACTAATGGAAAGTGAGATGTTATTTGTGTCAAAAGGTTATGATGAGATCATGGAAAGTTAAGAAAGATGGTAAGAGATAGATTATTGACACGTGAAACTCATGTAGAAAATTAAACCTTAAACAAAAATTCCCTTCATTTTTGTTTAAGGGGTAGATGGGAAGAACTAGGAGGGTTGGTCTTATGAATGATCAGGAGATGACGAAAGTCATGATAGGATACTTTGAAGAACATATGTCATCAATGGGATGACGACACAAACGATTGGATCCTAATGTGAAAGTAGATCGTCGCACGAACCATGTGAGTATTACACATTAGGGGTCGAGCCGACCGTGATCGTGGACTAGAGATTGACTGTCGACTGTTGCTGACTCTAGAAGACTGAAATCTGCAAGTAAAGTTCTCGATCATCTTGGATACATCTAGAAGATGAAAGTGTGATTGGAGATGTTGAAAGTCAGGTAGCTGCGAATCCCTGAATTATGAAGGATGATTAAGAATTTTTCAGGCGATAATTGGTACAAGGGTCAGGGATAGTGACTAAACTGCTGGTACACGTGCAATGAAACGAAATAAATGATTTAGTAATCATTTATAACAACATCACTGCGGTAATGCAAGAAACATGATGACCAATTGGAATGATCAAAGGAATTTGGAACTTAGTAAAGTTTAAGGACTAAATTTGTAAGGATGACCTAATATCATGATATGACTAATCTAGTAGTCAATGTTACTTAAGATGAAAGGATTTGAAGGAAAGAAAGACTTACAAATATAAAAGTTTAATGACCGACGGCTAAGTAGGAATGAAAAGTAGAATGCTACTTTAGGTACAAGCGGCAAGAAGGGAATGAATGGAGTACAAGTACTAAAAAAAAAAAAGCGGCTGGGCGAGAACAAGAAGGGGTCGTCGTCCGGCGGCCGTCTACTAAGCGAAGAGCCGCTCGCTTCCTTTTATTCGCACATAAGATGTGCAGGTGTTCATTGCTGAGTGATCGCTCGCTATCTGGCTGGAAAAGGTGGTCCGGAAGCTTCCTCTCTCCCAGCAAGCAAGATGAGATCACCACTTCTCTCGGACTTCCTTTTCTTCGTAACCTTAGCTTTAGATGTCCTTTCATTGATTCTCGAACCTCCGACAGACAGAATATCCATGCATGCGTTCTTTCTCTCCTCCCCTCAGCCATAGAGTCATCTTTCCCCCCTTTATTTTTTTTATTTTTTAGGCATTGAACCCCACCGCTCCGTGGGGTGCTGAGTGGTGTCCTCCCCTCCCTAATACCTAATACATAGTTCCGTCTATGGAGCCTAAAGCTTCAACCATGGCATATCAGTAAGCAGTAAGTTGGCCTAGTCTCTCGCCCCCTTCTTCAGTGGCCAAGTTGAAGCGGCCTACCACCTTTCTCAAGGTTGAGCTTGTTTAATTGAAGGTTGACTTTTTATAAAAGTCAAACTTGCTATGATATATAAAGCAAAAAGTGATCAAGGTCTCTAATGGAAATGCATCTTAATGATAAAGAGTTAAGTAAAGGAAGCACTGAAATGAAAACTAAGTGATATCAAAGGAATGGCTACCATAAGAACTTCTCAAAGCAATGAGGACTAGAAGTCAGACCCTTGATACAGACTTAGTAAGAAGTTCTTTTGTTGGTCTATGCAATTGTAAGTGAAACCCATTATCGTAAGAGTGATTCCGAATACGGAATCCGTTTAAGGGGAAGATAATTGTGACAACTAAAAGTTTTGTATAAATAAGAATAAAGTGTAAGTATATTTGATGTGAAGAATGATTGATATCACATTTATTAAATGTACAATACAAGGGCAAAATGGTCCAAGAAGGTGAAATATGGATGGTTATGTTTTAAGACTATTTACCAAGTCATAAGTAAGTATTATTTCATTTAGAATTTTTGGTTCTAAGGATACACGGGCAGATTGAGAATCAAAGGACTAAAAGTTAAATTTTTATGGAACAAACTATAAAAATATCTCAAAATCCATAAGGAATTGGGGAAAAAGCATCAAAATTACTTTGGTAATATTTGAGATAACAAAAATATAGGAAAAAGACTCAGACCATTTGGAGTAGTAACGAAGGAGTTATGAAGGTTTGAAAATGGCCCAAAAGTGACAAAAATGGCCAAAGAGTCATTTTCAAGGGTTAATAACCTAAACTCTATTAAGATTCAGACGAAAGTCAGTAGGGAAGAGTTGTAAAGCTCATTCCCACCTTTCTAAGGGTATAAAGTTTGTAATATTTAGACATTATATGAGAGAGTTATGATTAAAAGAAAATCAGGACAAAATAAGGAAACAAAGACGAATTTTTCTAAGTCTGGAAGTGGAGGGGCATTTTTTTAATTTCCGACTCTAAGGCAGCGTTTGGTATGCGGAACAGTATAGGACAGAACAGAACAAAGTCTTTTTGTTATGCGTTTGGCACAGATGGGACTAGTACTAAATGAGAAGTTGACTAAGTCCAATGGGACTAATTCTTCAAAATTTAGTCCCATTCAAAACCATAGAACACGATGGGACAGAAATGTAAATGACAAAAAGAACCTTCTCCGTGTATCCTCCATGCTCCTCTTTTTGACTTTCTCCACGAACTCCAACGACCCACCTCCCCAATCCTTCATCCGTGCTGTTTCTTCGTACATCAAAAAATAATGGGTATTTTTATTAAAAAAAACTGATTACAGAATATAAAATGGGTGTTTTGTCTTCAAACCAAAAACTTTTTTCTAAAACAAAAACTAATCTTGAATGGGGCAACATATTTATGATTTTTTGTGTGGAAATGAAATAAAATATAAAAAGTTAAATGGAGATTAGGAAGAAATAAATGCCGGAAAAACAACCGACGGAACTATAGTGCTGCAACGTCGGAAAGAGATGCGCTGCAAAAAAATGAGATCTAGAAGGTGACGATGGGCACCGATTAAAATATTGAGGCAAACATGTACGATATATGTATATTTTCTTTGTAATATATCTAAAATATTATATGAGAATTTGGTTTATAGTTATTTTATAAAAGAATATCACAATCAGCCTTAAGGATAAATTAGTAATTTTAACATTGTGTTCTGCCGTGTTCGTGTCCTACCAAACGCTATATAGTAAGTTCAGTATTGTTCTGTCCAGTCCAGTTCTGTTTCGTTCAGTGCAGTTCCGTTCATTCCAGTCCACGTACCAAACGCTACCTAAAATCCAGCACATGGTTTCTTACATCTCAGTGGGTTCGTCCCTTTTCCCCAAACACACAAATTGAATCAGAAAAAGAAAAGAAAAGTCGGGTACATCAAAATCAAAACTCACGCACACAATCTTGCACCTCCATCCTCGTGTGCGTGAAGTCGAGATCTAGACAGAGGGAAGGACACCAACCAGACGATCTGGTGTGTGAGGACGAGAGCAGAACTGCAACAGCAGCGGTCGCCGACGACTGGACTGAAGAGACGAATCATCAGCAACGCATGCGCTGATTTCCGATGATTCCCGGTGTTTAGTGGCGAGCGGCTGTAAGGAGGGAAGCCAAGGGCGTGATTGATAGCTCCTGACGCAAAGTAGAGAGTGAGATCGGGAAAGGAAAACAAGGTAGCTGTTGGGTTTTTCTTGGCCAGAAAACGCAAATCAGCCACAAACCGCCGCTGCCGGCGGTGGTTGTAACGTGGAGCGACGGCGGACGACAGAAAGTAGGTGTTGAAGGTCTCTGGTGGTCTAATTCCTTGCCCGATTCAGCATTAATTTTCTGATTTGTGACTTCTGAACAAGAACACAAAGGTAAAGGTCAAAACTTTTGGAACCTAGTTCTTAAACCCGAAATTTCTTCATGCAGGTTGGAATTTAAGTTGGGTTTTTGGTTCTAACATTTAAGGATTCAAGAAACACCTATGAATCTAAGGTTTTGAGTGTTTGACATGGATGATGGTATAAATTTGATGTTAGTTTCAAGAAATCAAGAACACAAAAGGTTGTTTATGTTTAAGATAACTTGGAATTTGTTGAATGCATGTTGTAGATGGTTCAAAGAAAGAAGAACCCATAAATCGGTTATTTAATTTTTGGTCACGTTTGACCTTTTTGTTAATCAAGCCTAACAAATAACAAATTATGTTGAATTTCTATATGTCGGACTTTTGGAGGTCCAAGATCAAGTACCTTGAGAATGATGGTTTAAAACTTGATTCTTGTAATACATTATATTGTGAATTAAAGAGTTTACACGTATGAAATTCGAAACATAAGTTGAAAGAATGGTAAATAATTGATATTTCAAAGTGATATGTAAGAATGGAACTTATAAATGTTTGGGAACTTATTTGTGATAAATTGACGGAATGTATCGAAGTTTTGACGGTTTCTATTTTTAGAAACTTTGTTTGTAGAAATTAGCCAAAACGGCATAAATGAGTAAAATGAAGGTTATTTTTACGTTTAACCGTTTAAGTGTGTTTAAAGAGAAGTATAACTCATAGTTTTTCTAGAATAACTTTTTAGAAACCCGAAAATACCATTTTTAGTCAAAATGGGACAAAAGGGTAAAAAATGTCCAAATTGGTATTATACTATAAGAATCACACTTGGACATTGGAATGAAACTAGATGATGATCAAAAGTAGTTCAAGAATGATTAGACAATTACTAGATGATTAGTTGTCTAATAAGTTCTAATCTTCTATTAGATTAATAGAGATTGAAGGACGCTTGGAAGCAACAAACTACTAGATTTATGTGGATTAGTGTAGCTAGACGTACCTAGCTAGTAAGGTGAGTACATGTGGCTTTTTCCCACTACGGGGTACATGGAAAAGTATTTTTAAAGATTTATGTGACTTCCAAATGTAAATCTATATGCAAGTTTTACTATTTATGTCACGCTTACGAAAGTCTCTTACGAATGTTCATGAAAGAAAGTTTTGGCATCTAGCCATAATGATTTGAACATATGTTTTGGCATCAAGCCATAATGATTTGAACGTATGTTTTGGCATCTAGCCATAATCATTTCAATGTATGTTTTGGCATCAAGCCATAATGATTTGAAAGAATGTTTTGGCGTTTAGCCTATTAATGTTATGAAAGAATGTTTTGGCGTTTAGCCTATGAAAGTTATGAAAGAATGTTTTGGCGTTAAGCCTTATGTTGTTACGAAAGAAAGTTTTGTTGATATGAAATAATGTTTTTGGCATTTAACCATAGTGAGTATTTGAGCAAATGTTTGACAAGAAGCAAAGTTATGTTTTTGAATGACTGGTATTTTGAAGCAAGCAATGTAATGCAATGTAAAGTAATGCGAATGAAAGAATAATGCTTGGCCCAGGCAATGATGTTCCCCATGGGGACTATAGAGGAATCTACTGGGACGGTACCACTCCCTTTGCGAAGTAGATGTCCTAAGCTAATGAGGTCAGGTTGGACTGGTCAAGTTCTCTCCATTCTGGTATAGACTTGGGGTATCACCAAGAGTGATTAAGGCCCTATGTATGAAAATACAATTGTGTTAAGATACCAGTCAAGCTAAAGAAAAAGAAAAAGAAGATTTTTATGTTAGTTGCTTTCTTACTTGATTTATTTGAAAGATTTTGAAAGTAAAATACTTTTACATGTTGGTACAAAAGGTTTGACAGCAAGTGTCATTATATGATTGGTTTATAAAGGTTTTGAAAATGACTAAGTTATGATTATAAATGTTTTGTGTCCAAACCCATGTAGCTCACGAGACATTTCGTCTTACGTAATTATTTTATGCTATGTATCCCAGGTTATAGACACGAGGGATAAAATGAAGTAGATGCCCCGAAGAGATTGGGATCTTAGATGGAGTGAACCTTGGCTGATTAAACGGTTTGTATCCTAACTTGCTTTCTATGGTCTTGTATGATATAAATTTGTAACCCCCGAAGTAGTTTAAATATTCTTACAACTTAAATGTTTTTGGTGGGACCGAAACCTTAAGACATGACTCGACGTCATGAGAAAAGTTTTTTTTTTAAGTTGACATTTTGTTCCGCAACGTTTTTTTATAAAGTTTTTCTCCATTTAAGGTGTATGAAAAACAGGGTGTTACAAGTTGGTATCAGAGCCATAGTTTAAGCGAATTAGGTGTCGAGACTCGAACCTAGGCTTAAACTGTGTGAGGCTTAAGTGATAATATGGACTTAAGATAAGACCGTAAGCAAGAAAGCTAAAGCTATGATAAGATGCTTCGTAAGATAGGTTGATAAACCTAAGAACTTAAGATAGGTTATATGCCTATAAAATGATGAGACTGTTGAGTCTAAGATAATATTGGACTATTAGGGAAATACGTGATTATTTTCCATAATTGTTTATAGCTATGTAAGTATTTGCTTATGAGCGATAAGATTCCCTAATACATGTCAACATTATATATTTAATAGTATTAAGCTAACTTGAACCAGTGAATCAGGAGACCTAGTGGTGACGCCGAGTCAAATACGTATAGGTGGTTATGATAATATGGGCCCATATTATCATAATCACAGGATATGTATTTGAGATTGACGGAATCACGATGGAATCATGGAAATCTGGCAAGGAATACATGTAAGAAGTAGTAAAGAGAATATAAAAAGTTTGAATTACATAGGATAATTACACCTATGTAATAAGATCAAGTATGCTCTAAATTAGTAAAGATACTATAATGGGTATGTACCATGTAGTTTGGACGCCCGAAATGTAGACGATAATGAGTTGGGTATTGCTGTCTGGAGACAAACCCTATGGTTATATGGAACAAGTAAGGAAGAAAGATCGAAGGTAGCAGCCTGGAGTGCCACTCACGGACTACCATGGGGCTCAAGAATAACTATTAATAGTTAAAATTATGTATGTTGGTTATAAAATGGAAGTAAAATGCTTAAGAAAGTATTAGGGAAAGAACCCAGGATGATAATATAAGTTAAAGATAAGAAAAAAATAGTCATGGAAAGGAGTTATGACCTCCAAACCTGGAGGACTATAATGAGTAAAAGTATCCGAAAGTTGGGCAAACGATTACGCCCTAAGTATGATGGCTTATTAGGTAAGATGACAAGTGAAATTCCCAAAGGGGGGAATAAATGGAGATGGAAGATTTAAGCAAGACAAGAACATTATGCCTTGTTTTACACGACATAATCATATAGGAATGACTACAGGGTGGTAAGTTGGTTGCCATCTTAGCGTATAGAGCTGAAAATTATTTGCCCAAGCTAATGTGTAGAGGAAGTGGCATTTTAATGGGCTCGTGAGAGTCACGATGCCATGATGAGCCTACGTTGATATTCTGGAGGATTCTCCACGTACGAGATGCTAAAATGAAGAGAGGACGCGCTGCTTAAGTGGACGTGATACGATATCGGAAGATAGTGACGCTTGAGCTATACTAAGTTATAACTGTGTATGTGTGATGATTCCAGAAGCTTCTCGATTGTTCCTAAGAGACTCTTCATTGTTAGAAACTAGATTTAAGATGAAGACGATGCATTAACAAGTCTTGACATTGAAGGTGTGGTATGTCTACCTCGTGGGTAATGACAATTGCTCGAGATGTAAGTTGTTAATTCACAACATAAAGAAGAACATTGGAATTATCTTTGAATAAGTAAGATTATCTTGATTGTGGTGCTAGATTTAGCACATGAAGGATGGTAATTAGGAAAGAGTTTTCAAGATTGTAATGAGATTAGTGGTTCCTCATCAGGAGATAATTATCACAAAAGTTATATTGGATTTGAAAGTTAATAGATTCGAATGACATAGTGGACTCATGTCATCACATATGGAGTTAGTTAAGAACTAATGGAAAGTGAGATGTTATTTGTGTCAAAAGGTTATGATGAGATCATGGAAAGTTAAGAAAGATGGTAAGAGATAGATTATTGACACGTGAAACTCATGTAGAAAATTAAACCTTAAACAAAAATTCCCTTCATTTTTGTTTAAGGGGTAGATGGGAAGAACTAGGAGGGTTGGTCTTATGAATGATCAGGAGATGACGAAAGTCATGATAGGATACTTTGAAGAACATATGTCATCAATGGGATGACGACACAAACGATTGGATCCTAATGTGAAAGTAGATCGTCGCACGAACCATGTGAGTATTACACATTAGGGGTCGAGCCGACCGTGATCGTGGACTAGAGATTGACTGTCGACTGTTGCTGACTCTAGAAGACTGAAATCTGCAAGTAAAGTTCTCGATCATCTTGGATACATCTAGAAGATGAAAGTGTGATTGGAGATGTTGAAAGTCAGGTAGCTGCGAATCCCTGAATTATGAAGGATGATTAAGAATTTTTCAGGCGATAATTGGTACAAGGGTCAGGGATAGTGACTAAACTGCTGGTACACGTGCAATGAAACGAAATAAATGATTTAGTAATCATTTATAACAACATCACTGCGGTAATGCAAGAAACATGATGACCAATTGGAATGATCAAAGGAATTTGGAACTTAGTAAAGTTTAAGGACTAAATTTGTAAGGATGACCTAATATCATGATATGACTAATCTAGTAGTCAATGTTACTTAAGATGAAAGGATTTGAAGGAAAGAAAGACTTACAAATATAAAAGTTTAATGACCGACGGCTAAGTAGGAATGAAAAGTAGAATGCTACTTTAGGTACAAGCGGCAAGAAGGGAATGAATGGAGTACAAGTACTAAAAAAAAAAAAAGCGGCTGGGCGAGAACAAGAAGGGGTCGTCGTCCGGCGGCCGTCTACTAAGCGAAGAGCCGCTCGCTTCCTTTTATTCGCACATAAGATGTGCAGGTGTTCATTGCTGAGTGATCGCTCGCTATCTGGCTGGAAAAGGTGGTCCGGAAGCTTCCTCTCTCCCAGCAAGCAAGATGAGATCACCACTTCTCTCGGACTTCCTTTTCTTCGTAACCTTAGCTTTAGATGTCCTTTCATTGATTCTCGAACCTCCGACAGACAGAATATCCATGCATGCGTTCTTTCTCTCCTCCCCTCAGCCATAGAGTCATCTTTCCCCCCTTTATTTTTTTTATTTTTTAGGCATTGAACCCCACCGCTCCGTGGGGTGCTGAGTGGTGTCCTCCCCTCCCTAATACCTAATACATAGTTCCGTCTATGGAGCCTAAAGCTTCAACCATGGCATATCAGTAAGCAGTAAGTTGGCCTAGTCTCTCGCCCCCTTCTTCAGTGGCCAAGTTGAAGCGGCCTACCACCTTTCTCAAGGTTGAGCTTGTTTAATTGAAGGTTGACTTTTTATAAAAGTCAAACTTGCTATGATATATAAAGCAAAAAGTGATCAAGGTCTCTAATGGAAATGCATCTTAATGATAAAGAGTTAAGTAAAGGAAGCACTGAAATGAAAACTAAGTGATATCAAAGGAATGGCTACCATAAGAACTTCTCAAAGCAATGAGGACTAGAAGTCAGACCCTTGATACAGACTTAGTAAGAAGTTCTTTTGTTGGTCTATGCAATTGTAAGTGAAACCCATTATCGTAAGAGTGATTCCGAATACGGAATCCGTTTAAGGGGAAGATAATTGTGACAACTAAAAGTTTTGTATAAATAAGAATAAAGTGTAAGTATATTTGATGTGAAGAATGATTGATATCACATTTATTAAATGTACAATACAAGGGCAAAATGGTCCAAGAAGGTGAAATATGGATGGTTATGTTTTAAGACTATTTACCAAGTCATAAGTAAGTATTATTTCATTTAGAATTTTTGGTTCTAAGGATACACGGGCAGATTGAGAATCAAAGGACTAAAAGTTAAATTTTTATGGAACAAACTATAAAAATATCTCAAAATCCATAAGGAATTGGGGAAAAAGCATCAAAATTACTTTGGTAGTATTTGAGATAACAAAAATATAGGAAAAAGACTCAGACCATTTGGAGTAGTAACGAAGGAGTTATGAAGGTTTGAAAATGGCCCAAAAGTGACAAAAATGGCCAAAGAGTCATTTTCAAGGGTTAATAACCTAAACTCTATTAAGATTCAGACGAAAGTCAGTAGGGAAGAGTTGTAAAGCTCATTCCCACCTTTCTAAGGGTATAAAGTTTGTAATATTTAGACATTATATGAGAGAGTTATGATTAAAAGAAAATCAGGACAAAATAAGGAAACAAAGACGAATTTTTCTAAGTCTGGAAGTGGAGGGGCATTTTTTTAATTTCCGACTCTAAAATCCAACACATGGTTTCTTACATCTCAGTGGGTTCGTCCCTTTTCCCCAAACACACAAATTGAATCAGAAAAAGAAAAGAAAAGTCGGGTACATCAAAATCAAAACTCACGCACACAATCTTGCACCTCCATCCTCGTGTGCGTGAAGTCGAGATCTAGACAGAGGGAAGGACACCAACCAGACGATCTGGTGTGTGAGGACGAGAGCAGAACTGCAACAGCAGCGGTCGCCGACGACTGGACTGAAGAGACGAATCATCAGCAACGCATGCGCTGATTTCCGATGATTCCCGGTGTTTAGTGGCGAGCGGCTGTAAGGAGGGAAGCCAAGGGCGTGATTGATAGCTCCTGACGCAAAGTAGAGAGTGAGATCGGGAAAGGAAAACAAGGTAGCTGTTGGGTTTTTCTTGGCCAGAAAACGCAAATCAGCCACAAACCGCCGCTGCCGGCGGTGGTTGTAACGTGGAGCGACGGCGGACGACAGAAAGTAGGTGTTGAAGGTCTCTGGTGGTCTAATTCCTTGCCCGATTCAGCATTAATTTTCTGATTTGTGACTTCTGAACAAGAACACAAAGGTAAAGGTCAAAACTTTTGGAACCCTAGTTCTTAAACCCGAAATTTCTTCATGCAGGTTGGAATTTAAGTTGGGTTTTTGGTTCTAACATTTATGGATTCAAGAAACACCTATGAATCTAAGGTTTTGAGTGTTTGACATGGATGATGGTATAAATTTGATGTTAGTTTCAAGAAATCAAGAACACAAAAGGTTGTTTATGTTTAAGATAACTTGGAATTTGTTGAATGCATGTTGTAGATGGTTCAAAGAAAGAAGAACCCATAAATCGGTTATTTAATTTTTGGTCACGTTTGACCTTTTTGTTAATCAAGCCTAACAAATAACAAATTATGTTGAATTTCTATATGTCGGACTTTTGGAGGTCCAAGATCAAGTACCTTGAGAATGATGGTTTAAAACTTGATTCTTGTAATACATTATATTGTGAATTAAAGAGTTTACACGTATGAAATTCGAAACATAAGTTGAAAGAATGGTAAATAATTGATATTTCAAAGTGATATGTAAGAATGGAACTTATAAATGTTTGGGAACTTATTTGTGATAAATTGACGGAATGTATCGAAGTTTTGACGGTTTCTATTTTTAGAAACTTTGTTTGTAGAAATTAGCCAAAACGGCATAAATGAGTAAAATGAAGGTTATTTTTACGTTTAACCGTTTAAGTGTGTTTAAAGAGAAGTATAACTCATAGTTTTTCTAGAATAACTTTTTAGAAACCCGAAAATACCATTTTTAGTCAAAATGGGACAAAAGGGTAAAAAATGTCCAAATTGGTATTATACTATAAGAATCACACTTGGACATTGGAATGAAACTAGATGATGATCAAAAGTAGTTCAAGAATGATTAGACAATTACTAGATGATTAGTTGTCTAATAAGTTCTAATCTTCTATTAGATTAATAGAGATTGAAGGACGCTTGGAAGCAACAAACTACTAGATTTATGTGGATTAGTGTAGCTAGACGTACCTAGCTAGTAAGGTGAGTACATGTGGCTTTTTCCCACTACGGGGTACATGGAAAAGTATTTTTAAAGATTTATGTGACTTCCAAATGTAAATCTATATGCAAGTTTTACTATTTATGTCACGCTTACGAAAGTCTCTTACGAATGTTCATGAAAGAAAGTTTTGGCATCTAGCCATAATGATTTGAACATATGTTTTGGCATCAAGCCATAATGATTTGAACGTATGTTTTGGCATCTAGCCATAATCATTTCAATGTATGTTTTGGCATCAAGCCATAATGATTTGAAAGAATGTTTTGGCGTTTAGCCTATTAATGTTATGAAAGAATGTTTTGGCGTTTAGCCTATGAAAGTTATGAAAGAATGTTTTGGCGTTAAGCCTTATGTTGTTACGAAAGAAAGTTTTGTTGATATGAAATAATGTTTTTGGCATTTAACCATAGTGAGTATTTGAGCAAATGTTTGACAAGAAGCAAAGTTATGTTTTTGAATGACTGGTATTTTGAAGCAAGCAATGTAATGCAATGTAAAGTAATGCGAATGAAAGAATAATGCTTGGCCCAGGCAATGATGTTCCCCATGGGGACTATAGAGGAATCTACTGGGACGGTACCACTCCCTTTGCGAAGTAGATGTCCTAAGCTAACGAGGTCAGGTTGGACTGGTCAAGTTCTCTCCATTCTGGTATAGACTTGGGGTATCACCAAGAGTGATTAAGGCCCTATGTATGAAAATACAATTGTGTTAAGATACCAGTCAAGCTAAAGAAAAAGAAAAAGAAGATTTTTATGTTAGTTGCTTTCTTACTTGATTTATTTGAAAGATTTTGAAAGTAAAATACTTTTACATGTTGGTACAAAAGGTTTGACAGCAAGTGTCATTATATGATTGGTTTATAAAGGTTTTGAAAATGACTAAGTTATGATTATAAATGTTTTGTGTCCAAACCCATGTAGCTCACGAGACATTTCGTCTTACGTATTTATTTTATGCCATGTATCTGGGGTTAAAGAGACGAGGGATAAAATGAAGTAGATGCCCCGAAGAGATTGGGATCTTAGATGGAGTGAACCTTGGCTGATGAAACGGTTTGTATCCTAACTTGCTTTCTATGTTCTTGTATGATATAAAGTTGTAACCCCCGAAGTAGTTTAAATATTTTTAAAACTTAAATGTTTTTGTTGGGACCGAAACTTTAAGACATGATTCGACGTCATGAGTAAAGTTTTTTTTTAAGTTGACATTTTGTTCCGCAACGTTTTCTTATAAAGTTTTTCACCATTTAAGGTGTATGAAAAACGGGGCGTTACAGGGACAACCGTGTTCCTCTTACTCACATGTTTTTTGCGGACAACTCCATTTACTTTGGGGAGTGGTCTGTGGAAAATATTCTTAATCTTGTTCGAATCCTCTACTGTTTTCAAAAAATTGCAGGTTTGAAGGTGAATTTAGATAAAAGCCCCCTGTTTGGTATAGGGTGTAAAGCGGGTCGTTTGCCTTCCATTTTTCTAGGTATGCCAATTGGGGTTAATATAAGAGTGAAGATGTACTCGAAGACGCTCTTAGACAAGTTTAAGAAAAAACTAGCGAATTGGAAGATTAAAACATTATCTATAGGGTGAGACACACTCTGGTCAGTAATGTACTTGGGAGTTTGGGAAATTTTCGTTTTTCGCTTTTCAAAGTTCCTAAAGGAGTCCTAAAAGAGACGGAGAGAATCAGAAGGGAGTTTTTCTGGGGTGGCGAGGCTAACAAGACGAAAATCCCCTAGGTAAAATGGGATCATATCCTTACCGACAAAGAGAGAGGTGGGTTAGGGGTTACCTCTCTCGAGGACTTAAATAATGCTTTGTTGGCTAAGTGGTGGTGGCGGTTTAAGAAAGAAGATGGAACATTGTGGAAGAAAATTATCGTTAGTATTCACAGCCAAGAGGGTTGGGAAGAAGACCCGAAGTGTATTAAAACGGGACATACTTGGAAAAGAATCGTAAAAACATGGGAAGAGATGAAGTTAGTGAATTGCGATCCTCAAAGGCTTATAAAGAAAAAAATAGGTAATGGTAACAATACTAAATTTTGGTTAGAAAAATGGATTGGAGAGACGACACTTACACAAAGATTTAGTAGACCGTATCATCCCGAAATGGACCCCTAGGCTACGGTTGCAAATAGAATCGAGAATGGGGTGTGATGATGGAATTGGAGAGGAAACGTTAGAGAAGGAAGAAGCAGGGAGGAACTTGATGATTTGGAAAACCTTGTTGCAGGTGTAAAGTTTTCGGATCATTTAGACCATTGGGAATGCCCCGAAGGCCCAAAGAATTGTTTTACTGTTGCTTGGATGAGACAGAAGATTGCAGAAAAAACCCAGTCCACGATCGGCCCAAATCGGTGGTGCAATTGGATCCCTAAGAAGCATATGATTTTAGCTTGGAGAGTGCTGAAGGACAAGGTTGCTTCAAAAGAAAATCTGGAAAAACTTGGTATTCTTGTTGGTTCTCATGACTGCCATTTCTGTACGGGTATCCTGGAGTCTTCAAGGCATGTGTTCATTGAGTGCATTACAGCGAAGGGTGTATGAGACAACATCTTTACGTGGTGGGATATAGGGAGAAGGAGCCAGGGAGACATCGAGGACCTGCTTGTGGAGTTGACGGCCCAATCTAAGTCAAGGAAAGACTTCAACGTGAGACTTGCGGTTTGGGTTGCGGTAGTTGTTCATTTGTGGAAAAACAGAAACAAAGCTATTTTTAACAACAAGCCCAAAAATGTAAAGGAGATCTTTCTTTCAGCCCAAGTTGAAGCACTTCAATGGATAGATTGTAGAGCCTCTAAGTTAGCTATAGATAGAAATTTGTGGTGGTCGACCCATATGGCTTGTATTTACATGTAACGTTTTGTTTGTCTTGGGTGCCCCAGTTTCTTGCTGGGGTGTTTAGCCTTTTCGATGGAATGTTAGTTGCCTTTTCAAATATATATATGTATATATATATATATATATATATATATATATATATATATATATATATATATATATATATATATATATATATATATATATATATATATATATATATATATATATATATATATATTGATGAGAACTCAGTCTTCGGAATTGTCTTCTGCATGATGAGGCATTGGACCTGAGTTCACAACAACGGAAAATGGGGGTCAGACGCACTCCGGGAGGCGGTCCCGGGAGGGCGCTCCGACGGCTAAGTTGTTGGATTAGGTGTCTAAGCCATGACTTTACAACTATATTTATCTTGTTAATTGAAGCAAAGTCTATTTGGGTTGCCCTCATAGCTGGAGGTCAGGATAGAGTTCAGTAGAGTAAAAGGTTGATTTATTAATTGTGTAATAAATCAATAGAATTAATCAAATGGTTTATTAATATATTTAAGTGTTAATATATTAATTAGAAACTATAATAATTAATTGAGATTTAATCTAGAATTAATTGGATTTAATTTAGTGATTAAATTAATTAATTAAAAGTGTGAGGACTAGTTTGTATTTATTCATTAGTTGAATAACTGGCAAAGAGAAGTCCAGGGGCCAAAAGTGGCGCCACCCTTGGAGGCTTCTCTAGGGTTGGCGAAAACCCTAATTAGGGTTTAGGGATCTGGTCCAAGTGGTCAACAGGCTTGCCCACTTGGAGGCTCCTTAGGGTTTCAGGTGTAACCCTAGGAGGCTATAAAAGGAACCCTCTGGCTCCCCATTATTCACGCCAACTTCAACCAAGATTACTCTGCTGGACTGTCTTCTCCATTGCTGTGGGTATGACTTGCATCTGAGGCAGGATACTTTTGCTGCTAGCTTCAAGAACAGGATTCAAAGGTTGGTTCTTCTGATTTGAACTTTAGAAATAATTGTTGGCCTTTAGGTTTTAGTTTATTATCTTCATAGAAGAAAACATAGATCTTTCTAGGGTTGCATGTGAACCATAGGTAATTTTGTGTTCATTATTTGCTAGAAAACCCTTTAGTGGTATCAGAGCATAGACTTGTTTTCTTATGAATTGATATAAACTGCTTAATCTATGTTTGCCTTGAGTGTTTTTGTGAAAAAACCTCTTGGAATAGCCTCAATTTCGTGGCTTAGGCTAGGGTTTCCTAACCCTAGCCGCCACCCCTTTATTCCCCCCTGATTTGCTTGATTTGCTGCCTTAAATAGTTGGTTGTTGTTTTGGTAATTATTGGATAATTAAATAACTGGAACCCCTTATTATTGGCATGTAGATTTCGAAATCTAGGGTTTAATATAGGTAATTAATTTGATTAATTTTGTGATGCCTATATTTGATTTAATTAGTTTAATTAATTGTTTAATTAAAAGATCAATTAAATCAGCTTAAAGAATTAATTTAAATTTTCAAAAAATTGTTTAAAATTTGCGAAAATTATGATTAAATTAATTCTAAATTATTTTAATAAGATTAAAATATATATCTTATATATTTATGATTAAGAGTTATTTATTTATATATAAGAAAATTGGTTAGTCTTACCGCAAGTAGGCCTCATTCACAAAACTGTCTTATAAAGAGGGTATAAGGCGACTGACTATAAAATGTTTGTCTAATGGGTATCTACTCTTACCCACCGCTCTCCTGGTCAGTCGAGTGTCGTTAGCCGAACGGGTTTGATAGAACCGCTAAGCCTCTTAAAAGTATAATGCTATAATTGAAAGTACTAGAACCTTGAACAAAACCCAATCTAGTTACTTTAGGATAAAAATGTGAATTGGTGCTAATCCATGGAATTGCACATTGCACTTTGTGGAACGTTGGTAGAGCGTGTGTGGTTTATCGGCACACTAACTGGGGTCCACAAAGACTTGCAATGGGTTTCTCGATTTTGTCATTATTAACGGAGCGTGTGTGGTTAACCGGCACGTTAATTAGAGATGGCAATCGACTTCGAGAGTACCAAGCTAATTTGCATGGTTATTCACACCCGGTTTGTGATCCTCGGCATCCCAGTCACAAACAGTGGGGCACATCCGAGACTAAACATGCCATTGAACAGTTCAATGTGTCTCAACAGATCTAGGAATTTCATAAGATGAAATTGATAAGTGTATTATCTACCTTAATGACCATTATGTTGTGATTACGGCATCCCTCTTCACACCATAGTTGGGGTATTTTGGGTCCTAGCCTTAATAAATAATATGTTGGGTAATTATTTAAAAGGATAAATGAAACTAATAAAATTCTGGTTATTGTAGATGTCTGAATCAAGTGTCTATTCTCCTCCCTTTCCTCCTTCACCCATTTATGAGAGCATCAGAAAGCACCTGCTTAATATGGAAAGGCTGGCTGGCCTTAACTGTACGGAATGGCTTCGCAATTGGAGACTGGCTCTCGGCATTGCGGGCAAGCTTCATCTCACCGAGTATCCAATCCCGGTTCCACAGGAACAAGTCATCATAAATAGTTCTTATGATGAGGGTAACTTCTTAGTTGATGTATCCAAAGAAATTCATGACCTCATGTTGTTGACCATGTTAGGTGAATGTGAACATTTTGAAATTGTTTTTTCAAAGTTTGGTGAAACAATTTTCAAAGGTTGGTGAATGTGTTGAAACACAACTCTACATTCACATTACCTTCTCATATGTATAAATAGCCTTCATATGTTCAAGGAAAAATTGCACCACAACTCAATACCTATAAGAATTGAGTGTATCTCTTGTAATCTCATTGTTAAATAAAATCTAGTTGTTGCCCGTGGATGTAAGATTGACACCGAATCCGAACCACGTAAAAATCATTGTGTTCTTCTTGCTTTATTTTCGTGAGTTTGTGTGTGTGTGATAGTGTTTCCGCTGCATGTACCCTGTCCGATTCCTAACAACTGGTATCAGAGCTTCGGGTTTCGGAGGAGGTTTCGGTTTTAGAAATTAGAGTATGCTCTGTGGTTGCAGTTTTGTCTGATCTTCCACATCAGAAACTAATTTCTATTAATCGTATTAAAAGGTATCTTGGTACTTTGAAGGGTACTGTTCTGTCACACAAAAGTACTATAAAATATTTGTCTCTTGTTTGTCGTAATGGCTGAAGACAAGGTTGTAATCGAGAAGTTCAACGGTTCTGACTTTAGTTGGTGGAAAATGCAAATAGAAGCATTGCTATGTCAGAAAGATTTGGACGTGGTACTTGGAGACAAACCGGAAAAAATGGAAAAAGCTGTTGAAGATGCGTGGAACTCAAAGGACAAGAAAGCTAAGGCGGTTATTACATTGTCGTTGGAAAGGAGCGTCGCTTTCAACATCATGAAGGAAACCACGGCACGTGGTATGATGGATGCTCTGACGAACATGTATGAGAAACCGTCGGCGGCTAACAAGGTGTTCTTGATGAGGGAGTTATTCACTACAAGGATGAATGAGGAAAGTTCTGTTACGGTTCACATTAACAATCTAAATTCAATTCTGTCCAGATTGTTATCTGTGGGAATTAAATTTGATAACGAGACTCAAGCTTCACTGCTACTATCTTCACTACCTGATAGCTGGTCTGGAACAGTAACCGCTGTTACAAGTTCAGTGGGGACCAGTGGTATGACTTTTGAAGGGGTTAGAGATTTGGTTCTTGGCGAGGATGTCAGACGCAAGAATCAAGGTGGATCTTCTTCTTCTGAGTTATTAAATATCGGAAGAGGTAGAGGGAATAACAGGAATAGTGGGAGCAGTGGGAGTCGGGGAAGAAGTTCGTCTAGAACTTGGAAGAATGTGAAGTGCTGGAACTGTCAGGAGGTGGGACATGTTAAGAGTCAATGTCCAAAGAAAGAATTGAACATTGCTGGTGCTGAGGGTGTGTCTGAGGATGATGCACTGATACTAAGTATGGAAAGTTCTGTAGACTCTTGGGTCATGGATTCAGGGGCTTCGTTTCACGCCATGGACAACGGAGAAACGATGGTGAATCTAAAAGAAGGAGATTTTGGGAAGGTACGGTTAGCAAATGACGAGATGCTTCAAGTAACGGGCATAGGAGATATTGATCTGGTTACTTCATTGGGAATTACATGGAACCTGAAGAATGTCAGGGTGATTCCGGAGCTGAAGAAGAAATTGATTTCTGTTGGTCAGCTGGATAAACAAGGACTGGAAGTAAGGTTTGGTGGTGGTAAATGGAGGGTGGTCAATGGTAATTCGGTGATTGCTCAAGGTATGAAGCGTGGGTCATTATATATGGTTGAGGTACCTGCTGAGGGAAGTATGACCGTCCCTGTTAAGCATGACAAAATCTGGTTCGCTAAATCTAGTGCTAAGAGAGTTCATTTTGCAAACATGAATTCTGGAGCCAAGGGGATGTTAGCTGAACGAGTCAGAAAGTCTAAACCATTCAGGGGATTTTGTGACAGTGGGAGCACGGGGTGTGTTCCGGGTACAGTTACAAAGAGCCGTTGGGTTTTGAAGACTAAGACTGAAAAATTCTCTCATGTTGGAAGTTTGCAAAGTTTGGAGAGTGTTAGTGGTCCTCGGTGTATCTCTGGATCCGGTGGAGTGTCCAAGCCGGTTGAGACAGGGGATGAGTCGGTGGCGGTATTGACCACGACTGAGTTGGAGCTTGTAGGAGCTTCAACTGGCCCTTCTAGTACTTGATGATGAGGGGCGGCTGCAACTAGGAAATTGGCTGAGTCTTAGCTTGTTCTTTGGAACTGGAAGCTTGGAAGACTTGTTATGTTAGGAGATTAATGAGAGATGTTCAAAATCTTCAAGTGGGAGATTGTTAGGTGAATGTGAACATTTTGAAATTGTTTTTTCAAAGTTTGGTGAAACAATTTTCAAAGGTTGGTGAATGTGTTGAAACACAACTCTACATTCACATTACCTTCTCATATGTATAAATAGCCTTCATATGTTCAAGGAAAAATTGCACCACAACTCAATACCTATAAGAATTGAGTGTATCTCTTGTAATCTCATTGTTAAATAAAATCTAGTTGTTGCCCGTGGATGTAAGATTGACACCGAATCCGAACCACGTAAAAATCAGTGTGTTCTTCTTGCTTTATTTTCGTGAGTTTGTGTGTGTGTGATAGTGTTTCCGCTGCGTGTACCCTGTCCGATTCCTAACAGACCATTGACCCTGAATTCCGCAAGGATTTTGAATCCTTAGGGCCATATGAGTTAATGCAATCGGTTGAGGAAAGGTTCCGAAAACCGGTTGAAGAGGAACGAGCTAGGATCTTCAAAAGACTTGCAGAGTGTAAGTTAAAAGAAGGAAGTAGCATCGATTCGCATGTTCTTCAGATTGAAGCGTACATAGGCGAATTGTACAAACTTGGTCATACCATGAGTCAGGAGTCGAGTGTTAACACTCTACTCGCTTCACTGACTAGTAAGTACGATCTGTTCATTCAGACGTACAGAAAGGAAGACCAGAAAAAGACCTTAATGGAAATGCGTCCACTGTTCACTTTATACGAGTCACTCTTGGACAGGCATAGCTCCATTGGTTCAGCTACTTTTGGATTAAGTCTAGTGGAAAGACGCAGCAAGAAACGATCCAGATCGTCTGGATATGTCTTAAGCTGGGAATCCACAGAATCGGGTACAGTCGCGGGAAGATTGAAAGACTCTCCAAAGTCAAAAACTTTTGAAAGCTCAGGTATATCTAAAAACCTCAAAACTCCTGTTCCATAATTCCTTGATGCATAATGTGATAGTCATATTTTGGTTTGTATGCAGGGAATGAGTAAGGTACGGGACATTGGCGCATAGGAGCACATTTGGATTGGATTTCCGGCTCATGCGGTTTTGAAGTTTAGTTAGATATTGAAATAATGTTATTAGCTTATTAGATGCGTATGACATTGTCTATCATATTATACATTGTTCAAGGATTTTGTTTTAATAAAAATTGTCAATTTTCTTTTAACACATGTTGTTTGAAATATCCTTGAAATGTTGTATGATTGTGTTGAATGCATAATTAGTAATAACTTGAATGATGAATGCATCCAAAGTGTTTTTTAGGAATTGTGTCCTTTTATGATTGTTAAGATAAGTATCATAAGAATCAATTCAACCAAAGGTCCAGTTGGACAGGACCTTGGAATCACTTGACTTAGAGTCACTTGATGAGTTGAGTTCTTAATGTGCTAAGAAATGAATCAACCAAAGATCCAGTTGGACGGGACTTTGGAATCATTTGGCTTAGAGTCAAATGATGATTAAGTTCTTTATAAAGCACATGTGGCAAGAAATGAATCACCCAAAGATCCAAAGGATAGGATTTTGGAATCAGTTGACTTAGAGTCAACTGAAGATTGCAAGTCTTGAACAGAATTAACAAAGTCATAAGTTTACATAGAGATGTAAAAGAGACTGAGATTAGAAGCAACGAACACATCAGTTGCTGTGTATTGCTCGAATCTCCGAATAGAACACAATTGTTTGTACGTCACAATATTTGTCAGTCGGTATGACGAATATGACCTCGCTTATCAGAATAAGCGATTGGATTGAATCTTTGAACAGTTCAAGGACTTCAAAGGAAGTACAAGACCCACAGAACCTGAGTGACAACTTAAACTGGAAAAATGTTTCACAGTTATTCTCTTCCAAGAACATTAATAGTTATAATGTGTCTTAGGGAAGATGATGGAGCGTTGGTCGAAAGAGTTCGATCCTCAATGTATGAGATACATTGCCAATTAGTTTCCGATACATTGAATACTAAACCAGTCAGACCATATTCTAACCACATCTTCGACTAAGTAGGTTTGCAGACACTGTCTGAAATGTAAAGCTGGGATTGTCCCACTTGTACATTAAAGGTCCAGGGTCATGTAGTGTTCGTCCGAACCTCACCACTGGCCTGAACTTAATCAGAAATGTCATTTCACTGACTATCCCGCTATACCTGGAAAAGAAAGAGCTCTTTTAGAAAGAACTCATATTCTAAGGAGACAGTGGGAGTTGGGACTGTCCTGAATGAGTTCAGGATTAGCCAAGTGAAATAACCTTTAGTCATCGCTAGGCTTAGAGCAGAAATCAGATTTCTGTTTTAATACTGACATAACCTTCTCTTGACCAGTAGTACTGATAACCGTCATAAGTAGTTATGATCGGGGTGACATACCGAATGGTGGTAAAACACTATAGTTGGTACAGAATTTCAATCCGACTACTTGGAAGCATTGGTGAGCCCGGTTGCTGCCAATTAAGAGAACTTTAGGACGAGATACAGTCCATGTGACAGTTTGATTGATTTTACAACTGGTCTTAAAACCAGTGGGAGTAATCATCAAAAGAAACCAACATGGACAGAGACGTACCTTCAGAACATCCGGTTGAGTGAGACAACACTCAGAGTCAAGTAATTGACTTCGAGAGAAGCGCCCTCAATAGAAGATGAAATCCGAAAGGATACTGCATATTGTAAGTCGTTAGTGGAGTGCGTGTGGATCACCGTCACACTAATAGGAACTCACAAAGAATATGCCAGTATAAAGGTACATGGGCCCGAGATTTTCCTGCGGGCATCTCGCAAGAAAGGATATTCAGATTCTCGGAGCATACCAAAGGATTGGATTTTGAGAATGAGCTGAAAGATATCCATTAAGATGTCAGAAAGGTTTGGATTCTCAAAATATGCCAAAAGCTCTGGATTTTGTAAACAGTCCATAACCGTGTCAAAGCCAGTGGGAGTGTTGCTGTTATCTCTATATCCATATGTGTGTTACATAATGTCTTTAGGAAACGTCTTTTTTCCATTACAAAGTGTAATGACTTGGTGTTAAGAGACGGATCGCTATGAAAGACTTAATAAAGATACGGCATGCTCGGGTGGTTATAAACGTCTATGAGATAGATCAAAACTCTGCCAAGATGATCTTGATGAGACTCAAGATGCATAGCTCAGGAAAAGAGTTTCCTATCATTGCAAATTGTAATAAATTGGCATACAAAGAAGGTACAGCATACTCACATAATCCATAGACATCTATCAGATAGATGTTGTCATCAGTATAGACCTGGCCATAGTAAGCATGACCTTGATAAGATTCAAGATACATGGAAAAGAGTCTCTGAAAGGAAATAGTTATTGAAAATCATGACACAAGGATTATAAGTAATCCTAAGATTCCAAAAGGGTTTGGAATAGGACTAGATCGAATCCAACAAGTTTCTTGGATTGATCAGAAGTGTCATGAACATGTCTTGATGACTTAATGCCTAGAGCATAGTGAGTCAGATTCAGGATATGACCTGGCTGGGAATACTTAATGGATTTTGTACATACATGAGAAATCATTGGAAAATGATTAGGGGTGAATGTTGATAACAAGAGTTTTTCAAATAAGGACTTAATGGTTAAAAAATTTCGTTGGCATTCCGATGGAGCACCGGCACATCGTAACACCTCGAAATAGTCTTAGGGTGCAGTCATGTGGACTAAAGATCCCGAGAACCATGGAAAGTCACAGTACAAAGAATGGAGTTGTTAGTGAGAATGACGGTATGACCAAAATTGAAATATCATCGGATGAAGTGTATAAATGTATAACATTTGAATACATAGAAAGAGTAAAAGGTCAAGTAGGCATAGATACATAACAAGAATTAAATAGTTTAAAAGGAATCTAGAAACCGATAATAGTTTATGTAAAATCCGACTTGGTGATTACCTCGTAGAGACTTGGTAATTAGGCAATAGTAGCCACCAGTCAGATTTTAAGTTTCAATTTTGCATGTTTCACTTCCCGAATAATTTGATTATTCAAAAGGTCCACAGTCACTCATACGTTTCGGGAGTAAGTATGAACAAAGACTATCATGAATTGGTTTGTAGATTTTCTAAGGAGTTAGACATTGCAGTAAGACTGCTACAATGTTCATGAGTACTTAGAAATAGAGATTTGAGTATTGGATAAACCCGCGCTCAATAGATTGCCTCATGGATTACATCACGAGCAATGTTGAGACGATAATATCGTATGATCTTGAAGCGGAGACATATGAGTTGAAATTTACGAGTCGGTTGTGCATTGATAATGCGAAACGCATCGGTAACTCGATGTTATAAAACGCATTGTTGTGTACGATGAGATAAGTAAAAGACACAATCATATGAGTCAAAGCTTATTCGTTCCTTGACCCTGATGGGAAACAGATATCTGTAGGCCGCTCGATGATTTTGAAGTTGACTAAAGTGCTGGCCAGCCGGGACTAAATTGATGTGTTCAATTAGAAGTCTGAAAGTCATAAGCAGAATCGGAAATCGGGAAACAGAGTATCGGACAGAGATTGATCCCAATCCATGTCTCGTGTCTGGAAATATCTTGTTGGACGAAGGATCATATGATCACTTATCTTTGGACGGAACTGACTAGGTCAGAGTTCGACAGCATTTTCTAGGAAGCTGCAGGTTGTTTATTAATCAGAAGATAAATTAAAGTCATAGACTTATCCAAGTTGGAGACTGTTGGATTAGGTGTCTAAGCCATGACTTTACAACTATATTTATCTTGTTAATTGAAGCAAAGTCCATTTGGGTTGCCCTCATAGCTGGAGGTCAGGATAGAGTTCAGTAGAGTAAAAGGTTGATTTATTAATTGTGTAATAAATCAATAGAATTAATCAAATGGTTTATTAATATATTTAAGTGTTAATATATTAATTAGAAACTATAACAATTAATTGAGATTTAATATAGAATTAATTGGATTTAATTTAGTGATTAAATTAATTAATTAAAAGTGTGAGGACTAGTTTGTATTTATTCAATAGTTGAATAACTGGCAAAGAGAAGTCCAGGGGCCAAAAGTGGCGCCACACTTGGAGGCTTCTCTAGGGTTGGCGAAAACCCTAATTAGGGTTTAGGGATCTGGTCCAAGTGGTCAACAGGCTTGCCCACTTGGAGGCTCCTTAGGGTTTCAGGTGTAACCCTAGGAGGCTATAAAAGGAACCCTCTGGCTCCCCATTATTCACGCCTACTTCAACCAAGATTACTCTGCTGGACTGTCTTCTCCATTGCTGTGGGTATGACTTGCATCTGAGGCAGGATACTTTTGCTGCTAGCTTCAAGAACAAGATTCAAAGGTTGGTTCTTCTGATTTGAACTTTAGAAATAATTGTTGGCCTTTAGGTTTTAGTTTATTATCTTCATAGAAGAAAACATAGATCTTTCTAGGGTTGCATGTGAACCATAGGTAATTTTGTGTTCATTGTTTGCTAGAAAACCCTTCATAAGTTAGTACGGAGATCGGAAAGTATGAATTGAGTATGAAAAGTGAGAGTGAGTCTGAGTGGTAATGCATGATGATCATCTCACCAAGGGCGTGATCATCCTATACCGTTATACCTGTGTGGGGACCACCTGTCAGTTGGTAGCGGATCTTTTTCTTATTAGTCGATCGCCTGCTGTTAACTGTGATTGGCCCATTCATCTGGCCAGGTGGTAGCTCGTAGACCACCTAGTTCGTTCGTGGCTTAACAGATCGCACGATGATCGTTACAGAGTGATGTGTCACTCTATCATTGGTACATATGGCAATCGGCCATTCGCGATTGTCGAGTCGGATGACGTCCAGCCAGGTAGATCACATGGTCTCTGGCGGCTGGCTATCCGTCAGAGTGTTGGCAAGAGATGCCGCTGGCGTGCTGGTGGACTGCTGTATGTATCCGTATGATACACTATCAAGTCCCCCAGTCTTGGTGGTCAAGACGATTACGTGGTCTAGTTTTGACTATCAAGATTGGAGAAGCAGTGTTTCGCTTTCCGAGAAAATCGGCGTCATTATGGTTAACGTGAGTGATGTGACCCATCCGTTTTCATCATTAGGAACGTTTTCCAATTTCCCGCTTTCTCTTATCTTTATATTACCTTTTTAGGGTTTTCAGTTTCTTCTTTTTTCACTTCACTCTTCCCGTTCTATCCTTCCTCTGTTATCTTTCTCCCTTCTCTCCCCCTTTTCCTTAAAAAGAAGAAATGGCGGAACACGATCGACAGGAAATTCCTGACGATGTCTATGGTCCCTTGGTTGAACGGTACGCTTTTCAGCCGGAAGATGGAGTTCTCATTCCTAACGCTGATGTAGGGTTTTCCCTTCCTCCCGAGGGGAAAACCGGCATCTATCTGAAAACCTTCGACGCTGGGTATCGTTTGCCAACGTCTGATTTCATGAGTGAAGTTCTGCGTCGCAACAGCGTCGGTTTGCATCAGTTAACACTAAACTCTGTCAACAAAATAGTGACTTTCGAGCTCTTGTGCCGCAGTTTAGCTATTGTGCCCGATTTCTATGTGTTTAAGCATTATTTTCGCTTTGCTGCTTCTGGGAAGAACTATGCTTTTTATAGAAGAACCACTGTTCATACGCTGATTCCGGAGCCCAAGTATTCGCCCAAAAATTGGCAAGATAAGTGGTTGTGGGTGAATGCTTCTCGTGTTGGTACGGTGCATCATCGGACTGGTGCCGCTTCTGACCAGATTCCCAAATTCGATCCTCATCAAGAATAGATGGTGAAGACTCTAAACGGCTTTCGTGTCGTTCCAGAGGAGTTTCCTGAGTTCATTCTGGCCGGTGGGGGTTTGAGTACATTGTGGCGTATGCGAGGGAAAATGCCGGAGTTTTACGTGTTACGGAAAAGTATGGACTGTCTTTTCCCTGCTTTTCATTTCCTTGTTGACTGGTTTCTGATTCCTTTTATTTTGCTTTTTGCTTTGCAGATACCCCGTGTAAAGTACCTTTCGAGGACGTTCTTGCTAAAGAATGGGGAAAAGGAGAGCTGAGGTATCGCGGAGTTGACTTGGTTAACAAGGTAGCTGCATCATTCGCCTTTCGAAATCAGGACATAGCTACGCGGGCCAAAGAGATACAGGATTCGGATGACTGGAAGACCAAGGAAGGCGAGTCTGGGAGTGTGCCCTTAATAAACGCGAAAGTGGGTGGATTGTCAAAAAGTGATCGTGAAGAGACTTCTGAGTCGATGCAATATAGCAAGGAAGGTATTCTGAGGGGATCTGCCAGGTTGGCGAACAAAAGGAAGTTGGCATGGGAGTTGATGGGAGGCTCGGAGAATCCTCCGGACACAAGTTTGATTAGGAGGGTGAACCTTCGTCATCTGTTGAACTAGTTAAAGCAAAACGATCTTGGCATAATAACTATCCCCGATGATGAGGGAGCAGGTGCTGGTGAAAAGAAGGTTCCCATAAAGTCCGAGAATACTGGCGATGAAGATCATGATGAGGAGTTGTCATTTGACCCAATAATCTTGTCTGGTTTCGGTAGGATGGAGGGCTTAGGAGGTGATGGAGGTGAGGGCGGGTCTGGGGCTGGTGGTAGCGGGGGTGCGGTTTTGGACACCCATGTGTGGACTGATTTTTTGTCTCTGCTATACGTTCCTGAGTGGAAGCTTGTCAATGGTTCTCGCTTGTTTCCTCAAGAGAATGCCGTCGACTTTGCTCTCCATGCATTTCCCCCAGCTGCAGAGGCCGAGATCGAGAGTTTTTCACATGATAATCTGGTTAGTACCTTGAGGTTTGCCTCTGCTCAGTCTGCTTATTATTTGGCAGCTGCAACGAAAAGGATAGAGCGCTTATCAGCCTCTTCTTCTCTCCAAGAATCCTTGAAGCTTGAAGCTCGCAATGCTCTATCCGAAAGTGCTCGTTTACGCGGGCTAAATGTGGATTTGGAGGCTCAAATTGCTCGGTTGGAAGCTGCTGCCCGTCAATTTGATCAAAAGTGTGAGATACTGGTTGCTGGGAAGATGTCTGTGGATGAGCAGCTGGAGAAGCTTAATCTGGATAACGAGGCGTTGATGATTCGGTCGGAGAATATTGATGCTGAATTGTGTGAGAAAGATCGTCTCTTTAAAGAAAAAGGGGTTGTTTTGGAGAGAGTAGATAAAGATCTAAAATGGATTGTGGAGGAGGGTGCTGCTAGAATTGTGGAAAAGTATTCTTGATTCCCGAGTTCATGCATGGGATTAACCGCATCCGTCGAACAAGTTATGTGGCTGGTGAAGAGGCGGGTAGGCGTGGTCTTCGTCAAGAGTTGAAGATTGGTGGTCCAGATGCTGGGGAAGGAGGGTCAGCCTCCGAGTGTGCCAGAGAGGTCGATGATGCAATGGAGGAGTTTGCGACCCTTGATTATGCAGGGTTACTAAGTTTGGGGCAGCTAGGGGTGGATGGCTTGAAGGAATTGCTTAGGGTGGAAGCTGATGGGTAAGTTGTTGTTTTTGTTTTTCGATATGGTTGTAATGATGTTCTTGGACAATTTCTTTTGCTTTTAGTTGGTTGAAAGTAGTTGTGAACAAATGTTTTGTTTGTGTGGGTGACGGACAAGGTTGTAATTGTGTTTTGTGGTCTTGTTCAGCTGGTTATATCTATAAACTATTCTTTGGTTGAAATGATGTTTGGTTGTTTGTGCTGTATATGCCTTAGTTCGAGTGGTATTAGGTTATTCATAAAGTTATGAATTTTAATGTAGGTGGTGCTCGGCCAATTGTATTAAGTTGCGACTAAATACGGATGGTGCTCGCCCATTTGTATTAAATTGTGACTTAATATAGATGGTGCTTGGCCATTTGTATTAAGTTGTGACTTAATACGGATGGTGCTCGGCCATTCGTAAAGCTTTAGGATTTGATATAGATGGTGCTCGGCCAATTATATTAAGTTGCGACTTAATATAGATGGTGCTCGGCCATTTATATTAAGTTGTGACTTAATACGGATGGTGTTCGGCCATTCGTAAAGCTTTAGGATTTAAAATAGATGGTGCTCGGCCAATTATATTAAGTTGCGACTTAATATAGATGGTGCTCGGCCATTTGTATTAAGTTGTGACTTAATACGGATGGTGCTCGGCCATTCGTAAAGCTTTAGGATTTAATATAGATGGTGCTCGGCCAATTATATTAAGTTGTGACTTAATATAGATGGTGCTCGGCCATTTGTGTTAATTGGTTGGGTGATCAGGCCAACCAATTGTTGTCAACATACGTAAACATAAACGTCATGCTATAGAGTTTTCAAAGCCCAGTTCTTTGCAACATTGAATTCATTACGCATATTTGAAAGTAAAAAGGTTATGTTGCTATTAAAGTTCAAGTCGCCTTGCATTAGTTCTTAAAAATGAAAACTCTTCAAATGCTGGATGTTCCACGTCCTTGGTATCGGGTTGCCATCCATGGTCTCCAGCACGTATGCCCCGTTCCGGTGTGTCTCTACCACCTTGTATGGACCTTCCCAAGTTGGACCTAACTTCCCCCTCGGCTGGGCGTGACTGACTTCGTTCTTTCGCAATACTAATCCACCCACCTTGAACGCCCTTCCTTTTACCCGCCTATTGTAGTACCTCTTCGTGTTAGACTTGTACCTTGACTGTCTGACGCTGGCAAGTTCACGCCTTTCTTCCAATAAATCCAAATTGTGTCTGAGGTCTTCCTCCGTCTTTTCAGGGTTGAAAGCAAATGCCCGTAGGGAGGTTATGGAGAGTTTCGGCGGGAACATTGCTTCCGACCCGTACACCAAACTAAATGGTGTTTCCTGTGTGCTGGTTCTTGGTGTTGCTCGATAGGACCAAAGAACACTCGGTAGTTCCTCCACCCAGTTACCCTTGGCTTTTCCCAGCCGCTTCTTAATTCCATTCACCATGGTGCGGTTGGTAACTTCCGTCTGGCCATTAGCTTGTAGATGAGCAACCGATGTGAATTGCTGCCGGATTTGCCTTTCCTCGCACCACCAACGGAAGGGATTTTCGGCGAATTGCAGCCCATTGTCACTGATTAATATCCGTGGGGTGCCAAACCTGGTGAGTATGTGTTTCCACATAAATTTGATGATGTTGCGCCCAGTGATGGAGGCCACAGGCTCCGCCTCTACCCATTTGGTGAAATAATCGACTGCCACGATTAAAAATTTTACTCTTCCGGGAGCCTCCGGGAAAGGTCCGACAATATCAATGCCCCATTGGAAAAATGGCCATGGGCTTGTTATGCTCGTCAAAGTAGCTGCGGGTAGGTTTTGAGTTGGAGAGAAAGTCTGGCATTCTATACATTTGTGTGTCATTTCCATTGCGTCAGAGTGGATGTCGGGCCAGTAAAATCCCATTTGCAGGACTTTACCCGTTAATGCCATTGCCCCCTCATGGGCCCCTGCCAGTCCCGAGTGTATTTCATCTAGTGCACGACATCCTTCTTCCTTTGTTATACAATTTAGCCAAGGGGTCAAGTATCCCTTCTTGTAAAGGTTTCCTTCAATAATTGCAAAGCTAGGGGCTATAACCCTGATCTTGCGAGCTTCCGTCTCATCCTCCGGCAGGGTCCCATGTTGGAGATATTCCATGTATGGAGTGCTCCAAGTCGTTGACTCCTTTGATGTCTCGTTAACTTGTTTTTCTTCGATACTGCTTTCAAAGAACACCTCAACTAACACCTTCTCGGTCAAGTGGTCGAACGACGTTGAGGCTAGTTTACTCAGAGCGTCAGCTCTTCTATTCTCTGACCGGGGAATCTGCTTGATTGAGAAACTGTCGAAAGATTTTGTTAGCTTTTGCACTGCTTCCATGTATTTTTGCATTCGTTTGTCTCTGGCTTTGTACTGGCCGTTTATCTGGTTTGTTACCAATAGTGAGTCACTCAAAGCCGTTACTTGTTTTGCCCCGTTTTCAATTGCCAGTCGGAGCCCTGCCAATAAGGCTTCATATTCTGCTTCATTATTCGATGTTCGAAAATCGAAGCGCAATGCATACGTAATTTCCTCGCCTTGAGGACTTTTCAAGGTCAGTCCTGCTCCTGACCCTTCCTTTCCGGCTGCTCCATCAGTGAATAGGGTCCACTCGCACAGCTGTTCCTTGACGGGAGGACTCGTGACAGTCGGTGTTTCTAGAGGTGATTGATTAGGGACCTCAATTAGGAACTCTGCTAGCGCTGGTGCCTTAATGCCTGTCCGAGGCCGGTAAGTGATGGCGTGCTCTGCCAGCTCTATAGCCCACTTGGCTAGGCTTCCGGAGTTTTCTGGCTTCTGCAGGATTTGCTTAAGCGGCTGGCTGGTAAGTACTTCAACGTGGTGCGCCTAGAAATATCGTCGGAGACGCCTGGCAGTGTGTACGAGTGCTAGCACCAGTTTTTCGAGCATGGGATAATTGATTTCCGGACCCTGGAGGGCTCGACTGATGAAGTATACCGGGAATTGTGTGCTATTTCTTTCCACCACCAATACTACCGAAATCGCCTCATGCGACGCAGACAAGTACATAGATAAAGTTTCACCTGGGGTGGGGTTGGCTAACGTAGGTAAACTGCCCAATGCTTGTTTAAGGTTCTGCCAGGCTCCGTCAGCTGCAGCTGTCCACCTGAATCCATCCTTGTTGACTTCACCCTTTAGTGTGTTAAAGAGTGGCAGGGCTTTCTCTGCCGACTTTGCAATGAAACGCCCTAATGCTGTTAGTTTTCCGTTTAATACTTCCATCTCTTTCAACGTGACTGGAGGCCTGGTCTCGAGGGCATCTTGTACCTTAGTAGGGTTAGGGAGGATGCCCTGATTTGTCACATAATACCCCAGAAAATGACCTTCTTCTACACCGAACATGCATTTTGCTGGGTTTAGCTTCATCTTCGCTTGCTCTAATGTTTTTAACGTTTCTTCTATGTCTGTTATCAACATGGTTTCTTCCAAGCTCTTAATTACCATATCATCGACGTAAACCTAGATGTTTCGTCCAATTTGGTTGCAGAATAATTTGTCTACCAGTCGCTGGTACGTCGCCCCTGCATTCTTCAATCCAAAAGGCATTTTCCTGTAACAAAATGTTCCCCGATCGGTGTACAATGCTGTTTTTTCTTCATCCTCTCTTTTTTTTGTATTTGGTGATAACCCTTGTATGCGTCTAGAAAACATTTCCATCGGAAGCCCTGAAGTGATTCGACTTTTTGATATATCTCTGGCAGAGGATAGCAATCTTTGGGGCAAGCCTTGTTTAGGTCTGTGTAATCTATGTGCATCCTCCAACTTCCATCGCTCTTCTTGACCATCACCGGATTGGCAATCCAATCAGGAAAAATAGCTTCCCTCAGTATTCCTGCTACGACTAACTTGGACACCTCCGCATTGATTGCCATGTTTCGTTCACCCGCCTGGCCCCTCTTTTTCTGCTTGATTGTACTGCTTCCAGGCTTAACGTTTAGACTATGCTCTATTACATCTCTGTCCACTCCCACCATGTCTGCAGGTTCCCATGCGAATATATGTTTGTATTGTTTAAGGAGGGTAATTACTTTCTTTCTCGTGGTTATGGGCAACATGGTACCGATGCGAACCGACTGCTCGGGGTAGTCTTGGTTAATAACTTCTTTATCGTTTAGCTCTTCTATTCTGGCTTTCTTGATTGGTCTAATAATATCCTTTGGTTGCATGACTTGACAGCAGCTTAGAGTCTGAGGGCTTGCAGCCATAACACAGGCTACCCCACTACCCCACCTGGCGTTCTAAATTTCAGGAGACTGTGTACCGTAGATGCCACCGCCCCAAATTTCAAGAGTCCTGGTCATCCAAAAATCATATTGTTCTCTGAAGGTGCCCTCACGACAACGAATTCGATGAGTGTGGTCTTATCGAGTTTTCCGTCGAAGCTTTTCATCGTGAAAGGTAAGGGAATGGTTCCGATTGGCCATATGACGTGGCCAGTGAATCCTACGAGTCGCCCTCTGGCGGGTTTCAGCTCATCTTTTTGACTTGTGGTAGTAATTTAAAACAGTGTTCATGTATAATGTCAGCAACACTTCCGCTATCCACGTATACTTTGTGGATTTTGATATTTTGGACGTAACCAGTGAGGATCAGGGGGTTGTCTCCTTGCTAGTTTTCAGGTCTTGGATTGTCGATTGAAAAACTCAAGTTCAGGGGACCAACGTCACGACGCACATGTTCTCTATCAAAGTTGCTAGGTCGTCTCTGACTAGCACGGATGGCCAGAATCTCCAGAGCTTTGCCACCTGCTTTATCTTCTTTTCTTCCTCTTTCAGCCCTTCTTTCTGTCTCAAATTGTTCGCGCAGTTTTCTTGCCGTTTCTACCAAATTACCCTTCAGCTGTTTCTCCTCCATTTCTTTCTTTAGCATGGCGCAATCAGCGGTGTCATGAGCTCTGCTCTTATGATATTCGCAGTACCGCTGCCTATTATCTAAAGTTCTACTCGTGGTGGATTCCTTGACTGTATAGATATCCGCTTGCCTACTTCAGGGTTCATCCTTGTAGAGCGGATTGAATCGTCTCGAAGATCTACCTCCCCTCGGGGGAAGACTAGAATGGTCCTGCCGTCGGCCATGGAGATGGTAACGGTCATTCCGTCTGTATTGTCCGTCAGTGGTTGCTTTGAGATACTGTTGTTTCTCTGCCGTTCCTTCTTTCTGTCTAAGGAACCTCTCGACTCGCTCTTTCAGTTCATGCCTGGTTTGTGGGGGTCTCCCTAAAAATTTCCGGGATAAAGGACCAGGTAACAATCCCCAAGTGAACGCTCCTGTTACCATGCGATCATCCCGACGCGGTACATCAAACGTAGCCTTGTTAAATCGCCTGAAGTAATCCTTGACGAAATCGCCTTCCCGCTGTTTGTAACACATAATGGCGTGATTATCACCCCTATATTTGCGTAACTGCATGAAGTTTGTGAGGAACAGTTGTTTTAACTGTTCGAAGTTGTATATGATGTTCGGTGCCAAGCTTTTGAACCATGCACCCGCGTTCCCGTCCACCGTTGTCGGAAAATACGTGCACCAGAAGCGCTGATCTAACTTTAGCGACGTCATGTGCCATTCGTAGGTGTTGATGTGGCTGTCTGGGCATGTGGTTCCGTTGTATACCTTTAATGTTGGGAGCTTAGCGGTACTCGGAATTTCATAAGCCAAGAGCTCCTTGACGAAGGGCGAACGCGGTGCTGTTATTGTCGGGATTAGGTTCAGTGTTTGCGGTTGAAACGATTGATAGAATGGCACAAATGGGTATTGTGGTGTCATGTAGGGTGGGTTTATTATTGGAGCAGTGGGGTAACTGTTAACATAAAATGGCGGTGGAGTGAACTGGGTTGAAGGGGTAGGGGCGCTTACAAAGAAATTCTGTGGAATGGTGGGTGTCGGAGACGGGGTTGACGGTGTTCCCGCAGTAAATAGTGACGGAAAAGGCGGCAAAAAACTCGCCGGAGCGGGGGTTGGCGTTGATGTTCCCGCCACTGTGGGAGCAACAAATGGAGGTGGGAATTGTGATTGCGTTGCCGATGGTCCCGCATGAAGGAAAGGGTTGAGGTAGGTTAACGGCGGCGTCAACAGAGTTGGCATCGGGTGTTGCCATGGTGATACGGTGGTTATTGTGCACGTGACCACCTGAGGTGTAGTTTTCGGGGTCGTGGGCATCACTGCTCCTAAAGACGTCCTGGGTCGTATTGGGCTTCGCTGGGCGTCGCCCTGTTGATTGCTCGATGGCGTCGCCATTCAAGGTTGAAAGATCGTAGTTCTTATTTCGTTACACAAACGGATGGCGCTAATGATGAGAACTCGGTCTTCGGAATTGTCTTCTGGATGATGAGGCCTTGGACCTGAGTTCACAACAACGAAAAATAGGGGTCAGACACACTCCGGGAGGCGGTCCCGGGAGGGCGCTCCGACGGCTAAGTTAATACGGAGATCGGAAAGTATGAATTGAGTATGAAATATGAGAGTGAGTCTGAGTTGTAATGCATGATGATCATCTCACCAAGGGCGTGATCATCATATACCGTTATACCTATGTGGGGACCACCTATCAGTTGGTAGCGGATCTTTTTCTTATTGGTCGATCGCCTGCTGTTAACTGTGATTGGCCCATTCATCTGGCCAGGTAGTAGCTCGTGGACTACCTAGTTCGTTCGTGGCTTAACAGACCGCACGATGATCGTTACAGAGTGATGTGTCACTCTATCATTGGTACATATGGCAATCGGCCGTTCGCGATTGTCTAGTCGGATGATGTCCAGCCAGGTAGATCACATGGTCTCTGGCGGCTTCTGGCTGTCCGTCAGAGTGCTGGCAAGACATGCCGCTGGCGTGCTAGCGTACTGCTGTATGTATCCGTATGATACACTATCATATATATATATATATATATATATATATATATATATATATATATATATATATATATATATATATATATATATATATATATATATATATATATATATATATATATATATATAGTAATATGATCCATTTTATTATTTATATTTTTTGTTTATTTTTTTTCAATTTTTTAAGGTGTCCTCACTTTAACAAGAGTCCTCACCCGATCGCTTATCTATATATATATATATATATATATATATATATATATATATATATATATATATATATATATATATATATATATATATATATATATATATATATATATATATATATATATATATATATATATATATATATATATACACAGGGGTGGGTTCAATGCAGAACCAAATTAAATCACCTAACTGCAGAACCATGTTCATCAATGAACATAAATCCCAAAAACCCCAAAACCCAAGATCGTACAAGATTTTACCCTATAATCGGCATTCTCCAATTCAACCAACATCTTCTCTGCTAGGGTTTAGTTGAGGTATGAACTGTTTTTTGTAGTTTAATCCTGCGTTAATATTGGTTTGGTTATGCGTATGTAATCAAAGATCGTAAAAGGATTTTACCCTGTAATCGTATGTTCATTAATGAACATATGTTCATGTATGAACATATGCATCAAGACTACTGACATAGCTAATCCACAATATACAGGTTCTGATTGTGTCTGAAAGTAAGAGATTAACTTGAAAAATCCTTCCATGGTTCCACCTTGTATAGCTTCTATGAACAATAACTGCACATGTAGAGCAAGCATGGATTAGTTGCCAAAAACAGGAAAATAGTCCAGAAATCCTGTTTTGATAAGTCTAATATGTATTGAGCAATACAAGGAATTCCTTCCGAAAAGAACAGTCAACACTTTAATTCTTTTAGTCAAACCTAATCCTCATCAAATGGAAAATCGCAGCACATGTGCTATCATATGCATCTCAAAAACGTTTTTTTTCTCTCTTTGGCATTTCTACAAACACTTTATGTGTAGTTTTCTTGAGCATGTTAATACCTAACGCAAATTTCAGCATCATTCCCGTAACATTGTTCACATTTGTTGTCCAACCGGATCTCTATACCATGCAAGATGCACCAAGAACAGATCAAAAACTTGAGGAAGAAAGGGGGATGAAATCATAATCAGTTTACATCATATTAATCTATCACATGTATACTTGAGCAAGAAATCAGAATCAAAAGCCAAACAAGAATCGTGGAGTGTGGATGAGTTCATGTCTCACCATGAAGAAATCAGAATAAGAAGCCAAAGGGGAATCGTGTTCAACAGTTTAACATTTGATTTATGAATGTGTATTATCGATTGCCTAGCTATAAAGAAATCAGAAGCTAAGAAGGAAGTCGGGAAGAGTAATTGGATGATTGTTGGTGGTGCTGTTTTCGTCGGTGGTTGGATGAATCACGACGAGGTCGATGCTCGCCGGGGATGACGGGATGCGGGAAGTGGGAAGTGGCGATTAGAAATCAATTGTCGATGGGAGCGGGATGTGGCGATTGAAGAAGTTTAATTGATGAACATGGTTCTTCGGTATCCAATTGATCGAGGAGCGATTGTGGTTTTGGGTTTTTGGGATTTATGTTCATTGATGAACATGGTTCTGCAGTTAGGTGATTTAATTTGGTTCTGCATTGAACCCGTCTATATATATATATATATATATATATATATATATATATATATATATATATATATATATATATATATATATATATATATATATATATATATATATATATATATATATATATATATATATATATATATATATATATAGGGGTGGGTTCAATGCAGAACCAAATTAAATCACCTAAGTACAGAACCACATTTATAACCGTAGGATTAGATTGAGGGATAAAGGGTACGATAGTCCAATTAAATCAAATGTCCAAAAAACTAGGAACGCAGCAAACCAAAAACGATTTCCAGAAATTGAGACCCAAATCGCAACGTTATATAGGAGATCAAGCCAAAGGATTTCAAAACCGATTTCCACAAATCTGATCAACAGACAAAATGATATTGATACTTCCTGAAAAACCCAATTTTGATTTGGTTATTGTGTTTACAGGGTATTGGTAACATATATTCATCAATGAACATATGTTCATCAATGAACATATGTTCATCAATGAACATATCATAAAAGGATCATATACAGGTTCCCGTTTTCCATGACAGTATGAGGATATGAGAAAGGCAATAGACCGAATGAAATTGGAATTAAGTAATAACGATTCAAACTAAAACGTAGATGAAGAAATCGATTACATTATCTAATTGAACATAAAGGAGCAGATTAGAATATGTATATTCGCATTTCAACATTGATATGAGCATCATATGTTCATGAATGAACGTATGTTCATAGATGAACATATGTTCATAGATGAACATATGTTCATAGATGAACATCATTCTTCTTCTGATTACCATCTAAACCCAAAAAAATCTCAACATCAATCGATGTTGATTCTGCTTCTCCGTAAACGTTATGCACATATTCTTTCTTAGATTGATTCTGCTTCTCCGTAATCGGTAATGAGGATTATAGGATCGCATAGCAAATCACAAGCAAAAAGATGAAGGAATTTTACCAAACTCGAAGAAATCCTCATTGATTGTAGAAATCCATATTCCAAATCTTACTGGTTCGAATTCAATAAAACAAACACAGGAGACTTCACGGGTTGCAATTGAGAAGAAAAGGCAATCGCAAAGGTATGAAAAGCAGACGAGTTTCTGTTAGACATATAGTCGAACACTTGGTGGTGTTGAGGTTCCTTGAGAAAAACACTTCATCTAATACGCCATATTTACTGCAATACCTTCTAATCAGACTATTACTCCTCTTACTGGATTGTGAAGTCACCGGCTCCGCCATCATTAGCAACACCATCATGGTCATGCCGATCAACCACCATACGAGGGTGAGGCTAGCAAGTCGATCGATTCGGTCTTTTCAGAAAAAATGTACCTTCGAATTGACGCCGTAAACGGAACTAGAAGATGGCCAGACGAATTTGGAGGCTCGTGAGAGGGTGAGAGAGAGAGAGAGAGAGAGAGAAAGAGAGAGAGATAGAGGGAGGAAGAGAGAGATATTTTAGGACCTAATAAAAGACCCAGTATGCCCTTTATTGGATATGATTTCCTGTAAATGTGTATAATCTTTTATGGTGTACCCCTTTTTATCTAATCCACTGAAATAATGATCTAACGGTTATAAGGGTGGTTCTGCAGTTAGGCAATATATTTTTGGTTCTGCATTGAACCTATATATATATATATATATATATATATATATATATATATATATATATATATATATATATATATATATATATATATATATATATATATATATATATATATATATATATATATATATATATATATAAGATAAATGAGAAGGGTGAAAAGGTTGAGAATGTGAGAATAAATCTGGACCCTCCAAATATCAAGATCTAAGGCTAATATAAACGGGCAAATTATGTCAATTCTAAAAATTATAGGATGTAATTGTAACTTCTTAAATGAAGGTAAGGGTATTATAAGGATTCATTTTCTTATTATTCCTAAAAGATCTGTAAAATATATGTAAATCCCGTTCATCTCTCCTACTTTCTCTAATTAAATTAGGGTTCATACCATCTCTCTTTCTTTCTCTACCAATTACGGCCATTCTCCACCGCCCTTGTCATCACCATCGCTCGATATTGCAGGTTTTGATCAGTGACCCTCGAGGTAGCCCTCCACCTTTCCGTCGGACATCTCCTCTGGCCGCGGTCAGCGATCTGCAGGTTTTGATATGGAATCGTTGGTGGATGCAACAGCACGGGCGATTGGATGCCGGCCACTGCACCTCCCCTGACCTCCTCTAAGGCTCGTCGCCCTCCTGCACACCCTCCGGAAGAGGTTCCGTCGCTGGTGGATAACCCATCGTCGTCTGTGTTGAATCGTTCAAGATTGTTCAAAGGTTCTAACTCGTCTTCTGCGAAACTCAGTCCCCGTATGATTGTCAAGAAGCCTCATGGAGTTGCGAATCGTAGATCTGTTATCAAGAACATCGCAAATGGTAGTCTGGAGGTCAACATGCTTGACGACACCTCAACTTCTGAAGAAGATGACGATTCCTGTGACGAAAAAATGGAAATGGAGTCGAAGTCTTCCCCCATCAGGTCCGTTTCTTCTTGACCTGCGCTGTTAGATCTGGCCCAAGCCAAGTCGGAGCTGGCAAGTTCCCCTTTGGTTCCGTCTGACCCTATTGAGTTGTTTACGTCAACGAAACTATAAAAATGAGGAAACGATTATGATTGACCCATGTTCCTTGATTATTTATACGAATTTATGTGTAGAGCGATTTCCGCTTCTGGTTAAATTATCCTTAAAAAAATTCATCTGAGGTTTGTCATTTTCTCTCTTAATTCTATTATCTTTTTCTAATTTCTTTCTTGATTTGCTGTTTTTCAATCAGAAAGTCATAAAGCGGGTCCTTGATTGACCCATCTTCCTTGATTATTTCTAATTTCTTTCTTGATTTGAAGAAAGGTAAAAGTTTTAATGTTTTCTATCCGCTTTAAATTTGTTTAAATATAAATTGTATTTAGAATATGTTTCTTGTTATGATGATGTAGTATGTGAAGGAAATCAAGTGTAAGATTGTGGGCGCTTAAAGTAGCACCGTTGTGATGGTGATTTTCTCCTTTTTTTGAGGTATGCTGATGGGATTAAGGTTATTTTGTTTGGGTTTTTAAATGGGTATTTGCCAAAAAGATTATAGTCTTGTTTATGGGATTAACCCATTTTATTTGTATCTTAGTTTTAGCGTTAAATTGTAGAAATTATAATGTGAATCCTAAAGAGAATCAAAATCATAAAACGATTTTGTTGGTACAAACTAATGGGTTGTCCCTTTTCATCAATTATTCAATTACACTTATACCGAGTTGTTGATATAAGGGTCAAAGGCTTTTCTTTATGTTTCTTGGAAATTCTACCCCATTACAATGTGTAATCATTGATAATTATAGCATAATCATCTAGATTATAGCATAATCATCTATGATTATAGCTGTAATCATGTATTGAATATAACATGACTGCAAAAATGATGATAATACTTGTGTTAATCATTAACGATGAGCAGTGTTAATCATTTATTTCAAGGCCTAGGGACAAAAACCTCCAATCATTTATTTCATCATTCATATACTTTTATGGTTATAGCTTCTTTAGAAAGCTGCACATTGAAAGGTCTGGATCAAAATCTATTGCTGGTGCTTGTACCGTTGCAATAATCCAGGTCAGCCAGAAATAGCAACGTACTTTTGTTTATTTGTGTATTATAGCAACCTACTTCTATTTTTTACTGTTACAACATTATACATTCACTTTTTTCTTGTTAACACATTATACTTGGAAATTCTACCCCATTACAATGTGTAATCATTGATGATTATAGCTGAATCATCTAGATTATAGCTATTCAGCTATAATCATCTATGATTATAGTTATAATCATCTATGATTATAGCTGTAATCATGTATTGAATATAGCATGACCGCAAAAATGATGATAATACTTGTGTTAATCATTAATGATGAGCAGTGTTAATCATTGATGATTCTAGTCTATAAATTATTTTTTTTAATATCCTTCGAGTCGATTTTGCAGGTGTGAATCCAAACTAATACTAATCACGGGTGTCCAATATTAGTTTTTTGTGTGTGATGCTAACAGCAAGAAAAAGGAATGTCATTCAAGAAAAGTGCTAACATCGGGATGGATTTTGTAATTTTTTCTTATTATATGATATAATCATTATTGAAGATAATTATGTATAAATTTTCAATTTTGTCTGAAATACGTTAATCATTTATGAAAATAAATGTTGTATATGAATGTGTTATTTGATTTTTCTTTGTAGTTTTTCTTATTTAAATTTTTCTTTGTAGTTTTTCTTATTTAAATGTTTTATTCATTGATGATTATAATGTAATTTTGTATAATCTCTATAAAAATACTGTTAAAAATTAAATTACTAAAATTATAAAAATATTTTTTATATTCATCCATGATTGAAACCGTGAAAAAGAATAAATAAACTATTAAATTTTCGAATTTTGAAAAAAGAATTGATAAAAATATTTTTTTTATTTTCAATTAATAAAATAACAAAAAAATCAATTAATTCCTTTATTTTAGGTAACAGCAATCGTAATCTCTATAATCATGGAAACTGAATAAATTAATCTCATGATTATAGGAAAACATAATTATTTAGTATTTTTAATTAATTAGTCATATTGTAAAATTACTATAATATCATTATAAAATGATTGGTCCGAATCATTCTCACATTCTCAACCTTTTAATCATTCTCATTTTAACCTCTCCTATATATATATATATATATATATATATATATATATATATATATATATATATATATATATATATATATATATATATATATATATATATATATATATATATATATATATATATATATATATATATATATATATATATGGAGAGGTTCAAACGAGGACAATTAAAAAGTTGAGAACGCGAGGACAATTCTGGACTAATCATTTCACAAGGGTATAATAGTAATCTTAGTATATCTATTAATGAATAAAATCAGGATAATTATAAGTTACCTAAAATAATGGGATTTGTTATAATTATTTAATTGAATATAGATTTGTTGAATTTTTGTGGGTTTTTTCTTTTATTTTTTTAATTTTCGTAGGTTTTTTTTGAATTTCCGTCACTGAATTTAGTGTATAACTAGCCGACATTGGCAGTGAAGTAAAATTCATCAACGAATATTCGCACAAGAATATGTAACATGACAAATTCGATGTAATTTATTAATGATTATACGTAAATAACATTGGCATTACAGTGAATATTCGTCACTAAATTTAGTGAATAAGCATTCGACATTGACATTACAGTAAAATTCATCAATGACAATTCAATAAAATTCATACATGAATATACGTGAAATTGGTTACAAGTTTGCTCTCAATTTTGGTATTCATCAATGAATACAATAATTTATTATACTAATGAATGCAAAATCAACAATTAATTTGATTATTCATCAATGAATACAATGTTTGGATATATTAAACCCCTAAATTCATCAATGAATGATCAAAATCAACAAAAAATATGGTTATTCATCAATGAATTTTCTTCAACCCCTCCCTTCATTGCCATGACGTTGGTTTCTCAAGAAGCTAAGCAACGATTTAGCCTGCAAGATAACAAATTGACTTAGAAACAAAACTTGAATTATTAACCACGAACGGAAGCTTGCCAAAAAAAAAACAATATATTCATCAATGAATACGCATGTAAAGATGAATTGATCACATCAGCTACTGTATTCATCAATGAATAAGCACATTCATTAATGAATAACACATTCATCAGTGAATTGAGATGATAGGGGTTGTTATTCATGATAAAAACACAAATACTCTTCATTACAAGCTTTTAAAAGAGGATCATAATATTTTAATAACTATAATTAAATATTATAAGATATTGGAATCTTACTATAATAATCCACCACCCCAATCAACCATCGCCGGCCATCCAATCCGTCACCGCCGCTAACAACGGTGGTTCCGCCATAGCAGCACCGAAAGCAACACTTTCTTTCGATCAGCTTTATGTCACGATATCCTAGTAATTAAGAATGAGAAAATAATCAATTCTGGAGCATCATCGACTCTCCACACATCTAATCATCGTATTGAAAAACCAACAACTTTTTTTAAAAGGTGTTCAAATAAACAGGATAAAAGAAATGGAACATATACTTCCAGGTACACAAGACGAACACTTCATTTTCCCATTTCCATTCCTGACTTTTAATGTTCGAAATATATATATATTTTTTCAAATTCAAAATTAACATTTATTTTTATAGGTTTTTTATATAAATATCTTACCATTCTAACAATTTTTGATAAATCAGTAACCAATTCTTTTTCCAATGGAATTTTTTTTAGTTTTGAACTCGATGATTACTTATTTACATTGGATGTCGAAAAGCGACTCTCCACACATCTAGTAAAAAAAGATTGCATCTTTAATATAAAATAATTGCATCTCAACTCAATTGTCCGGGGCATTAGAAAGAAATCATAGAATTCAACGTCAAATCTACACACATAATAATAAAAAAATAGCAAAAGCAAGAACACGTAAATAACAAGAAATCACACAGTTTACACAAAACCCTCTCATATATATTTTCGATAAGCCCAAAAAAGATACAAACTTGAGGTTTCGTATATTTTCGAAAAGAGAAAGATAGAGACCAACCTGTTCATGAACGGCAGTTGATGGCGCTGCGATTATTGATTTGAGGTTGTTGTGTCCTCGCCCATTGCCACCGGAAATTAAGAAAATGGTGGAGATTAGGAGGGATTTTGTAGATTTGGGAGTTTCGATTTGTTTTGGGATATTTTGGATAAAAATGGAATTTAAATCAAATTCAGCTGATTTTAAGGAATCTAAATAAAATGAAATGACGGTTGTGACCTACCCCATATTTTATAATTATATTAGGTTCTACGACATTTTGACTCGAGCCGTCTATCGTACAAACACGCGCATTCCTTATTGGACTAATGTGAGTAATCTACCCCATATTTTATAATTTTCAATACTTTTGGGGTGTATCATGTGGTTTTAATATGTTCCAACTTCATTTTATTATTTTTTCACCATTGAGACATTGTTGGGACATTTATATGTGAATCATTATTTGTATAATTAATGTTTGTTTACGCTACATGTACTTGTAGTGCATTACCATTTTTAGTCTAATCTCCATGACTATGCCCGTATTCTTGAGGTACGTTATGGACAATAATAGCGCTATTGGGTTGACCACCCCGCCTTGGGACGCTAAGGTGATTGATCGCACGTGGTTGAGTGTGTATGATGATTAGATGCTCCATCCTATATATATACATATATATGTATATATAGGGTGAGGACTTATTGTTGTTGTTATCATTTGTTAATCAGTTTTTGATTTATAAACCGTTATCTCAATAATATTTGCTTGTCGACTTCCAAAGAAAACAAATTTCAAATTATAAATATTTCAAACTCACAATTTTCTTTAATAAAACTAGATTACTCACCAACTCTCGTAGTTGACCTGTTTTTACCCATGATCCAGATTTGAAGAATGAAGTTGATGAAAAGTAGGGTGTACCTTAGAAACCTACAAGACTATTTAAATTTTATGTAATAAATGTTGTTGTATTTGGATTTGTATTTGTATGTTGTGGATTTTGCTTGCATACTTAGTACTTAATTGAATCTAATCATATCATAACATAGTTGTCATGAGACTTTGAACAATATATCACGCCTTGATCGATTCCGCCAAGGATCGGGGTGTGACAGATTGGTATCAGAGCCCTTGACTATAGGGAATTAGGTTAATTGCCTTGACATAGTCTATAGCCTCTAGGGTCCTCTCGTATGCTAGTTTATAAAATGCACACACAACTGCATGCAATTCGCACTTAGAAAATCCTAGGAATACCTTTGTGTGCTAATTTCTCCCTTATGTGCTTACGTATTATTCCCGACACTTATATGTGTGCATACACTTGTGAATTTTCTTTTCTTTCTCTTAAAATCACACACATACTCAAATGGTTTCAAAATAAAAATTTATATACATATATATTCCTTAGAGCTAATAGGAAATTAAAAGTCATCCACTCTAGTTGGGTAAGATCAAAGTAATGGACGCGTAGTAACTGGAAGGGGGAGGTGCCGGTAGCCCGAAAGTCCTGACTAGGTAAGCATTCGTATACATCCCAATCAACCGAGGGACCAGTTTGCTTACCTGGGGACGAAAGGCGAGAGTTCCCAAACCTATAGGCCAAAGCGCGTCATTCATATTACTTTTGAGCCATCAAAATACCCGACCTTATCAAACGTATCCGAAAGGATACACTCCAAAATGGCCAACTCATTGGACTATTAAGTTCCCTAATGGGCCTTGAAATGGGAAAAACATGTGAAAACTTAGTATTGTGGGGGCCCACGCAATTGCTACATGCTTCACATTTAGTACCCATGGAAAGCCCAAAAGGTGCCCAACACTCCTAACCATGGCCCAACAAGTGTTTTACAATCATTTTACCCAACAATGTCTACAAACTTAATTTCCATAATCAATTTACAAATAACTCACAAGTCCATATGCGTGTTTCTCATAGATGGCATTACGACCCCCATACGCTGCTCGTAACAACCGAAGGCTAGCCGCCCTTATCGCTAAGGAGGTAGCAAATGTCATCCTAACAATTGCAACCCATCTTCAAGCTCTTCAGCCGCAAGCTCCAGCAACCACTCATCGTTGCTCGTTTAAGCACTTTCGTAGCTGTAATCCGCCTTACTTCAAAGGTATCGAGGGTGCCACCGCACTCCTCACATGGATCGAAGAAATGGAGAGTACTTTCGTCCACAGCGAGTGCCCTGAGGATCTGATGGTCCGTCATGCTACAGGGTGCCTCCAAGGTCATGCTCTCACATGGTGGAACCTAGAAAAACGGACAAAGGGAGAGGCTGTTGCATTGGGAATGACCTGGCCAAAATTAAAGGAACGCATGAGGGAGAAGTTCTGCCCTGATAGCGAATTACAAACTCTCGAGGATGAATTTTGGAATCTGAAACAGGTGGGTGGCGATAACGCGACCTATACCAATAGATTCCATGATCTCTCGAGACTCCTACCTCACATGGTTCAACCTATGAAAACTGCATTACGCCGCTACATCAAAGGGTTACCGCGCCAGATCCGTGACTCGGTGACCAGCAGCAGGCCATCTACCCTTGAATCCGCTATTGAAATAGCAGGTCAACTCAACGAGGATAATATGAACGATGGTGTCCACCCACGCAAGGGTTCAAAGATGACAACTGAAAAGCCGACCCCTGAGACTCGCCTAATTGTCAAGTCCGAGTCCTCACACCGACACGACAAAAAGAAGCGGAAAAGCCATCACCACAACCATGCTGTTATTACCCCTGCTACTCCTATCACCCAAGTCAACCAACCAAACAAAAAGCCGTATACCGGACCTCACCCCCTCTGTAACCATTGTAACTATCACCATATGTCCACCAGCCCGTGTCGCCTTTGTACGACTTGTGGTCGCTATGGCCACTTGGCGGACACATGCCGTGCACCAAAAACTCAGCGACCATTCGCTCTGCCCTCAAATCAGCAAACACAAACTCGGTATCCAACTGGAACATGCTTCAACTGTGGTGACCCCACCCATTTCAGAAACGCGTGTCCTAGGCTTGTCAATATCATTAACACTCAAGCCCAGGCAAATCCAACAATGCAGGTTCCAGCTCCCAAAGGCCGAGCATTTGTCATTACCGCAACCCAAGCACAGACCGATAACAAGGTCGTAAATGGTACGTTTCTCATAAATGACTGCTACGCTTCAGTACTTTTTGATTCAGGTGCCGATAAAAGTTTTGTGTCTTTGGAATTTGAGCCCATACTTCACACACCTCGCACGATTCTTGATGAGTACTTTACCGTAGAAGTCACCAATGGAAAATACGTTTCACTCAATGCAGTCATCCAAGATTGCACTTTCGATTTTAGCGGTCATAAATTTTCCGTCAATTTAGTTCCTATGGAACTTGGTAGTTTCGACATCATCGTGGGAATGGATTGGCTATCCCAAAACCATGCTGAAATAGTATGTTACGAGAAGTTCATTCGTATTCCTCTTGCCGACGGTCAAAGTCTTCGTATTTATGGCGAGACTCATTCGAAAAAGCTTAGTCTTATGTCATGTACTCAAGCTCGATCATATCTACGTAAAGAATACATGGCTTTCTTAGACCATGTGGTGGAAACAAAGGTCACAGAAAAGAAAATCGAAGATATTCCGATTGTACGAGACTTTCCCGACATCTTTCCCGATGACGTATCTGGACTCCCTCCAGTAAGTGAGCTAGAGTTCCGCATCGATCTCGTTCCTGAAGCTGCTCCCATAGCCAAGTCTCCATATCGGTTGGCTCCAACCGAGATGCAAGAATTGGCAAGTCAGCTCCAAGAATTAACTGATAAGGGATTTATCCGCCCTAGTACTTCACCCTGGGGAGCCCCGGTTCTCTTCATCAAAAAGAAAGATGGTTCGTTTCGTATGTGTATCGATTATCGGGAGTTAAATAAATTGACCATCAAGAATCGATATCCGTTACCTCGGATCGACGACCTTTTTGATCAGCTTCAAGGAGCTTCATGCTTCTCAAAAATCGACCTCCGCTCGGGTTATCACCAAATTCGAGTACGGGAAGAAGACATCCCCAAAACTGCTTTCCGAACCCGCTATGGTCATTACGAGTTCACCGTTATGCCTTTCGGCCTAACAAATGTCCCTGCCGCATTCATGGACTTGATGAATCGGGTATTTAAACCTTATCTCGACCGTTTTGTTATCGTCTTTATTGATGACATCCTCATTTACTCCAAGACAAATGCAGAGCATGAAAGACACCTTCGCCTAACTCTCCAAACGTTGCAAGGAAATCGGCTCTACGCCAAATTTTCGAAATGCGAGGTTTGGTTAAATGAGGTACAATTCCTCGGTCATATTGTAAGTGACAAGGGTATTTTAGTCGACCCCGTAAAAGTTGAAGCAGTCAAGAATTGGAAAGCCCCACGTACCCCCAAGGAAATTCGGTCCTTCCTCGGTTTAGCCGGCTATTACCGGCGTTTCATTTAAAATTTCTCAAAGATCGCTTTACCGCTTACTTCTCTCACTTGTAAGGGTACGCCATTTGATTGGGGACCCAAGCAGGAAGACGCTTTCCAAACCCTTAAACAAAGGTTGTGTGACGCTTCGATTCTTACACTCCCTGAAGGATCCGAAGATTTCGTGGTATATTGCGATGCCTCCAATCTCGGTCTAGGTTGTGTTTTGATGCAAAGGGGAAAGGTTATAGCTTACGCATCGCGACAACTCAAAATCCACGAAAGGAATTATACGACTCATGATTTGGAGCTCGGTGCCGTGGTTTTCGCTCTTAAAATTTGGAGGCATTACCTTTACGGCACTAAATGCGTAATTTTCACCGACCATAAGAGCTTGCAACATATTCTTAATCAAAAGGAACTCAATATGAGGCAAACACGATGGGTCGAACTCCTAAATGATTACGAGTGTGAAATACGCTATCATCCGGGCAAGGCGAACGTCGTAGCCGACGCGTTAAGCCGAAAAGAACATGCCAAAGCATTTCATTTAATATGTTCTCTTATCTTGTCCAATCTCAGCGACCGAATTCGAGGAGCCCAACACTCGACAATTACCGAAAATGACATGCCCACGGGAATTGATGGGGAGTTGGAATCTAAATCTGATGGTATTTTCTATTATCAAGATCTCATCTGGATCCCAGATCGCGACAATCTTCGTACATTCCTGATGGAAGAAATCCATAAAACTCGATATTCCATTCATCCGGGCGCTGACAAGATGTATCATGGCTTGAGAACCAATTATTGGTGGTCGGGAATGAAAAAGGATATTGCTTTATTCGTAGCCAAATGTCTTACATGTTCCAGGGTCAAAGCAGAACATCAACGACCCTCTGGACTATTGGTCTAACCGGTAATCCCCGAGTGGAAATGGGAAGCTATCACCATGGATTTCGTAACCAAACTTCCCCGTACCACAAAGGGACATGACAGCATTTGGGTAATCGTTGACCGTTTGACTAAATCTGCTCACTTCCTTGCCATCCGTGAACATTTCAAGGTCGAACAACTTGCTCGGATTTACATCGACGAGATAGTTAGTCGGCATGGCATCCCTCTCAGCATCATTTCAGATCGTGATGGGAGATTTCTCTCTCGGTTCTGGCAATCACTTCAAGAAGCCATGGGAACCCGCCTCGATCTCAGTACCGCCTATCATCCTCAGACCGATGGTCAATCTGAGAGGACAATTCAAACACTCGAAGATATGTTGAGGGCGTGTGTCTTAGATTTTGGAGGAAACTGGGACTCTCATTTACCGTTGGTGGAATTCTCCTATAATAACAGTTATCATTCTAGCATCGGGATGCCACCATTTGAGGCATTGTATGGCCGTAAATGCCGATCTCCTTATTTACTGGCATGAAATTGGCGAGTCCCACGTAATTCGCGCAATAGTGGATTCTCCAATCGTTGGTCCTAAGCTTATCCAGGAAACAACCGACAAAATCACTCAGATTCGCAATAACCTTCTCACAGCTCGTAGTCGACAAAAGAGTTACGCCGACAAGCGACGCAAACCGCTTGAATTTACCGTGGGTGACATGGTCATGTTAAAAGTGTCCCCATGGAAAGGTGTGGTTCGATTTGGACGCAAGGGTAAATTGGCACCCCGCTACGTAGGGCCGTTTAAGATCCTGAAAAGGATCGGACCAGTAGCCTACGAGTTGGATCTACCAATAGAGCTTAATAAAGTTCACCCAGTATTTCATATAGCCAACCTCAAGAAGTGTTTAGCAGACGAGAACCTTCATGTTCCTCTCGAGGATATCCAAATCGACGAGACAATGCAATTTATCGAGAAACCCTTGGAAATTGCCGACCGAAAGGAAAAGCAACTCAAAAGAAGTCACATTCCCCTGGTCAAGGTCAGGTGGCAGTCAGCACGTGGACCCGAGTATACATGGGAGCGTGAGGATCAAATGCGTACCAAATACCCGCAACTTTTCTCTTAAGGTACTATTTTCTTAAATTTCGAGACAAAATTTCCTAAAGTAGGGGAGACTGTGACATCCGCCTAAAATGGATTCGGGTCAACCCAACCCAATTGGAAATTTAATAAACCCTACTCAAGATTACTTGACGCTAATAGGATCAAAACCCATACACTACGATATAAATTGACGTTAATAGCAATATAGCATAGTATAACGTTATAACTATAATCATATTAAATTATGATACCATATTAAAATTAAATCAAAGTATGATGCTCTAATTAAATTAAAAGAATCAAACTTGAATGCTATAATTAAACTTCAAATCAAAGTAGATTGTTATAATCAAATAATAACCTATTTTTTTTTTATAAAACTCTATTTTTATAAACTCTACATTAAATTTTATAAAATTCTTATATTAATTAGTGTATTACATAGAGATGCTTGTGCTAGTGGGAAATTATGAAGACCACCAAAAGCCAAAAGTTATTCCCATGGTCTCCCACTCACACCTCCCATCATCTTTCCTTTCATTTTTCTCCCAACACATTATTCTCATCACCACTCAAACCCTCTCTATTCTTTCTCTCACTCTTAATCTCGAAATTCTTCCAATAAATATCAATTTTCCAGCCAAGAACAATCCCTCATACTCAAATCTCCATCCCTCTTGAAGCATTCATCAAAGTATGTTGTTAAAAGTTTCAAATTCATTAATGAAACAAATTAAATCCACCAAAATATCTAAAACTCATTTTATATATAAACCTGATTTTTCTCCGAATCCCAGCAATAAAATAAGAAGTTATGGAAATTTTCAGAAAATAACTTATTTTTATTGAATTACTATAATTATTGCAATAAAATAGGGCAATAATTCACATAAAATACTTTTTGCAGTCAATAAATTCTGGGAAAATATTGGAACAACCCATATATTGAGTAAAGTGGATTTATAAAGTTTCATGTATTTATATTACTGTTTGATGCTTATTTTGTATTTTATTTTGTTATAGATAAATAAATTGCAAAATATAGTTATGTATGTTAAAAACTAGATTTTATATTTTTCGAACCTTATTAACATTTTAAAGACTCCATGACAAAATTTACAGAGTTTTGTAAGAATGTTTGCTTATTTGTCCTGATTTAATGATTATTTAATGGTTTAAATTGATAATAAATAGATACACATGTCCAAAAATTATAAAACCTTATCAGAATATCATATATAACATGTTAAGCATAAATAAAAAGTCTAATGAATTTCTCTTAATATTTTCCTATTATTTATGATTTTATTGATTAGTTAATAATGAAAAACATAAGAAATACTTCTCATAGTCCAAAATATCCATAATATTTAAAGTAGGCTCAATATAATGTTAGAAAACTATGGTTAATTTTCCATAATTTTTGGGAATCACTTATTATTTTTCCCGAATTTTCTTATGGTTTAATTATTAAAATACTAAATAAATACTAAAGCAGTTAAGAAAAATATGCAAATTTTACAGTAATTACTATTTTATGAAGTAACGATTTTCGGATAATTTCAGAATTTTTCATTACTGTTTAGTATTTAAAAACATTTTCCTAAATATCTAAGCATGTAAAATATGCAAATTTTAGTATTTGACTAGTTATTATTTTAATAAGAAATTATTAAAATCTTGCCTAAAGTGAAAATATAAATTAATTAAGCAAAGTAATTAATTCAATTTAAAATTCATTTAACATATAAATACATTAATATTCAAAACAAAATTTGGATAATTGTTAATTCATCTAATATAAGAATATGTGTATAATTATTTTTATTAATACTATATTCCCATTTATCGATTACTAAGCCAAAACTATTAATTATATTAGGTTCTACGACATTTTGACTCGAGCCGTCTATCGTACAAACACGCGCATTCCTTATTGGACTAATGTGAGTAATCTACCCCATATTTTATAATTTTCAATACTTTTGGGGTGTATCATGTGGTTTTAATATGTTCCAACTTCATTTTATTATTTTTTCACCATTGAGACATTGTTTGGACATTTATATGTGAATCATTATTTGTATAATTATTGTTTGTTTACGCTACATGTACTTGTAGTGCATTACCATTTTTAGTCTAATCTCCATGACTATGCCCGTATTCTTGAGGTACGTTATGGACAATAATAGCGCTATTGGGTTGACCACCCCGCCTTGGGATGCTAAGGTGATTGATCGCACGTGGTTGAGTGTGTATGATGATTAGATGCTCCATCCTATATATATACATATATGTATGTATATATAGGTTGATGACTTATTGTTGTTGTTATCATTTGTTAATCAGTTTTTGATTTATAAACTATTATCTCAATAATACTTGCTTGTCGACTTCCAAAGAAAACAAGTTTCAAATTATAAATATTTCAAACTCACAATTTTCTTTAATAAAACTAGATTACTCACCAACTCTCGTAGTTGACCTGTTTTTACCCATGATGCAGATTTGAAGAATGAAGTTGATGAAAAGTAGGGTGTACCTTAGAAACCTACAAGACTATTTAAATTTTATGTAATAAATGTTGTTGTATTTGGATTTGTATTTGTATGTTGTGGATTTTGTTTGCATACTTAGTACTTAATTGAATCTAATCATATCATAACATAGTTGTCATGAGACTTTGAACAATATATCACGCCTTGATCGATTCCGCCAAGGATCGGGGTGTGACATAATCTCCCGGTAACTCCATCTTGTACGCATTGCCATTCACACGTGATACCACCTTTTAAGGACCTTCAGCTCTTGGCATTAGTTTATTCCTCCTTTTGCTAGGAAAACTGTTAGGATTCTGGTTGTGATAAAATTTGTTATCCGAAGTACAATTAGTTCCGTCCGAAGGATTGGTGATACGAAGTGGATGAGAATACGAAGTCTTTTGTACTTATCTGAAGACCATTATGTTTTGTACTTATCTTTTATAGTAGGTAGTGTCTAGAGTTTTATGCTTATCTGTAACTAATTGGATTAAGTGTTTATCCAATTAGATCTTAGTATAAAAACCCCGTCAACCCTAGATACTTAGTACGTACTTAGATCAGTCGCATATTCCTTGTAATCGTTCTTAATAGTTGCTCGTCGTTAAAAAGACTTGGAGCATTATCTTTTTTACATTGAATACAAATCATTCGACTGATTGAATATTCATACACTTGTTTCTCGTTGTTTTCATTGATAATTTAATCTTACAAGTGGTATCCGAGCGAGTTGTTTGCTGATATGATATTGAGATTAAACAAATCAATTTTCTTTGATTCGTAGATTCAAATTGTTCTTGAATCTGCACTTTCGTGTTTTAGAGAATTTTAATCTTGATAATTTTCCGGCAACGATCAAATCCTATCAATGGCCTACAACGCGAACAATGCAGTGATGAACTACGCCGCCCTACTTGGTTCCAACAACAAAGCACCCATGCTAATTCCTGAATATTATAATCAATGGGCTGATCGAATGGAGGATCATCTATCAGGAATCGATGAAGATCTTCTGAGATCCCTGAAGGATGGACCATTTACAGCTAATGTCCAGACAAGATTTGCGGCTAAATCTGGAGAAACTCCTACTCCTCCGGTTGAGATTGAAGCCACTATTGCTACAAACAAGAGAAAGATCGATAATGATAAACGGTGCATGTGAGGGTCCAAGTCTGCTAAAGAAATTTGGGACAGATTGAAGATGCGATACGAAGGAAGCAATGTAATGAAGAAAAGCAAAGTCAACAACATTCTGGCTGATTTCAGCAATTTTAAACAATTGGATAATGAAAAGATTGATCAGACGTTCGAAAGGTTTACTGATATTGTCTATGAACTGGAGAAACATGGAGTCTTGAAGACTTCGCATGAAACAAACTTTTGTTTCATGCAATGTCTCAGAAGAGAGTGGAAACAAATCACAATGATGGTGATGTTCTAGACGAAGTAGGCGATCAACCCAATGTCTGTACTCTTTCCTTCGTCTCTAAAACAGAATCTGATGATATCACTAAAGCTGATGATGAAGGTGAAGAAGGTGATGAAAGTGATACAAAGGCTCTATACTAAAATAACAACAAGTTCTTTCAGAAAAGACCACTGAACAAAACTAACTTCAATCGAAACCTCAAAAATGGAAAACAGCTGACCAAACCTTTAGAAAACCCTAACCCAAAGTCAGAAACAACACCTCAGCCTAAAAAGAAGTTGTTGGGTGACTCCGGATACGACTGTAATTATTGCTTTGGAAAGAATCATCTAGCAAAAGACTGCATGTTGAGGAAGGCAAATAAGAAAAAGGAGAGAGTCAAAGACGAAGCATATTATACGAAGAAACTGGAAGAGGTTCGGACGAAGACTCACAGCCTGTCACTTGTTGCTCCAAATAGTGGTGATGGCACCTACCAGATTTGGTCTTCTGGTTCTGATGATGAGGAAGTTCGTAAACCAACACATGGGGCAATGTTCGCTGCTCACACTGGACATGGAATATGGTCTGATGATGAGAGTTCGGATGAAGAAAAGGAAACTAAAATCACTGGTGTCTGTCTTATGGCACAAGGAACAAATCTTTCATCTAATGCTCGCCTTACAATTCCAGAACAGGTATCTCTTTTACTTCAAAACTTTAATGTTCCTGAAGAACTCTTTATTAATGACCTTAACGAAATTACTTCTGTGACAAACAAAATTTTTGTCATATATAATATAAGAATTTATGCAAGTGTTCAAATTAAAAGAGCCTATACTTAAATAAACTCAATATAGTGTGCAACGGCAAACTGGTCCAAGAAGGTGGAGTTATGGAGAAATTAATTGTTAAGGCCATTTATTTAAGTCATGAAATGATGATCATTCAATTAGAATTTAATCTTAAGGACATAAGGGCAAAGTTTGAAATAAGGGACTAAAAGTGAAAAGTTTATTGTGTAAACTTTGGAAATTATTATCTCAAAATCTAAAAAGATTTGGAAAAGAGTCATCAAGATGACTTAGGTAATCTTTGAGATAAAAAGAACATAGGAAAAAGATTCAGTCCATTTGGAGTTATAACGAAGAAGTTATGAAGGATTTAAAATGGCTAAAAAGTGACAAAAATGACCAATTGGTCATGTTCAAGGGTCCGTAACGAAAAATCTGATTAGAATCAGACTTAAGTCAGTAAGAACATGTTGTAAAGCTCATTCCCAACTTTCTAAAGGTATAAAATTTGCAAAATTCGGATATCACATGTGAGAGATATGATGGCGTAAAATCAAGAAAACGTTTAAGTGTAAATGTTGAAATTTATCTAAGGCATAATTCCAGGGGCAGTTTGGTCATTTTTCCATGTTTTGTCCCAGTGAGGCTTCTGAACACGATTTCTCCCTTCCGGTGTGCGCATATGGTTTTGGGTCTCGCAAAAATAGAAAACGGGGAATAGACTTATGGTTTTAGATACGCAAAAAAATCAGAAATCGGAGAAAAGGGAGTGAGCGACTGAGAAAGTCGAATCCAGAAGGAGGAATGGTAGCAGCGATTGCTGCTGTCGGTGCTATTGATTGAGGAGTCGGGAACAAGAACGAAGAAACAAGAACTAGAAGCAGGGGGCTCGATACACACACGACCCGATTGTGTGTATCTGATTTGCAGATCGAAAGAGACATCGAGATAAAGAGCGATTGAGTCGGGGATACATCGAAAATCAAAAAAAAAATAGTTGGAAGCAACGATAATCGTTGCTGGAGGAAATCGATGACGGCAAGCCACCACCAGCGGTTGCAGAACGGCGGCAGGAGGTGGACGACGACGTCGGAGGTCCAATGGGTGGCCGGAGGTGGTTTCCCTAGTCCAATTTGGTGCAGAAACGAACCAAATTTCAGATTTTTTCTATGTTGGACAGAAGGTGAAGGTAAATATCCGAATTTCTTATAAAACCTAGACTCTTAGAACATGAAATTGGCTAGATAGCGAGATGCATGTTGGTAATTTGAAATAATTTCTAATATATGTTTTTGATGAGTTCAAAAGCACCTAGAAAATTGTTGGTATGATTATTGGTTGAATCTTATGCTAAAAGAGTTACAACCTTATGTTCAAGTTTGTCAAGAAATTGTCATGGGACAAAAATGTGGATGTTAAATCAATTATGATGAAGTTGTAAAACGAAAAGAGAACCGTGTGTATATATGGATGTTATACAAATTGAAACTTGTAATTACATGTTAGAAAGTTGTTTAAGACAATGAGTTATATCTAATTATCATGTTGGAATCATAATATGACTAAAATTGTGAAAACTAGTACTTGAGAAATTTGACAGCTTTGACTTTTCTGTCAAAGTCAAACAGTGAACTAAAAATCAAATTACTTGGAATTGGCTTGTCATATGGGAAATTAAGTTTGGATATATGATATACTATATGTAATAAGTTAGAAACACCAAAGAATCAAGAAATTGAAGCTTGTTAGCTTGGTGATAATCAAATGACGAAAAGATGGGCAAGTTTGACTTTTATAAAGTCTAAATGGGACAAGAATGAAAAGTTATGTTTGTGATCAAGAAACTAGTTAAAGTATGATTCATGGGACATGCTTATACTCTAATATGGTAACATTTAATTGGAAAGCCAAGCAATATACATCATGTAAAATACCATTTAGTCATAAAAAGACTATAATTAGACTATTTTTAATAAAATGGTCGTTTTAGGCCTAAGAACTAAAAGCTTGAGAATTAATCCCAAGACTTGAACAACATGATTCATTGTCATGTTATTATACTATATTAAAAGGAAGTTGAAGGATTGAGTCAAGAAAAGTTAAGTTTTTGGTTAAGCCTAAAAATGACTTAATCAGAAACGGTTAGACTAAAAAGTTATCGTTTAAGCAAATACGAGCTCGTGAGGGCATGGAATGAATTTATATTAACATTTATGTGTTTTTGGGTGGTTTTGGCAACAAAATATGTAAAAAGTGCGATATTTAAAAATAATTTTTATTTTTATAATCTTTAGCGGCAAAATTGCCAAAAATATAATAAAAGAGTGAAACGAGAGATGTTTTGACATCTAAGCATTTAGATTGCTTAATTAGCATGTTAAGATCACAAAGTTACAAAAATTACATGTTAAAACCCAAGAAAACACATTTAGGCAAAGTAGGATGCCTAAATGAGGAAACAGTAAACAAATGGTCAAAATGAAAAATGGCTAAAAAGGTTCCATGAAGCTTTATACATGTTTTAAAGACTATTGGTACATTGTTAGGTTATATAACAATGACTTAAACAAGAGTTTACATGAATTTTGGACTAAGTTGTCAAAATGGGACAAAAAGGGTAAAATTGTCCACAATGGTTATTATGCTTTAAGAGTCATACTTAACCATTAGAATAGAATTAGATAATGACTAGTAGAAGTCAATAATGATTAGACACATGATATATGTTTAGTTGTCTAATATGTTCTAATCTCCTATTAGATTAATAGAGATTGAAGGACGCTTGGAAGCAGCAAATGACTAGATTAATAGAGATTAATAGACTTTATAAAAGTCAAATTCGCCCATCTTTTCGTCATTTGATTATCACCAAGCTAACAAGCTTCAATTTCTTGATTCTTTGGTGTTTCTAACTTATTACATATAGTATATCATATATCCAAACTTAATTTCCCATATGACAAGCCAATTCCAAGTAATTTGATTTTTAGTTCACTGTTTGACTTTGACAGAAAAGTCAAAGCTGTCAAATTTCTCAAGTACTAGTTTTCACAATTTTAGTCATATTATGATTCCAACATGATAATTAGATATAACTCATTGTCTTAAACAACTTTCTAACATGTAATTACAAGTTTCAATTTGTATAACATCCATATATACACTCGGTTCTCTTTTCGTTTTACAACTTCATAATAATTGATTTAACATCCACATTTTTGTCCCATGACAATTTCTTGACAAACTTGAACATAAGGTTGTAACTCTTTTAGCATAAGATTCAACCAATAATCATACCAACAATTTTCTAGGTGCTTTTGAACTCATCAAAAACATATATTAGAAATTATTTCAAATTTCCAACATGCATCTCGATATCTAGCCAATTTCATGTTCTAAGAGTCTAGGTTTTATAAGAAATTCGAATCTTTACCTTCACCTTGTGTCCAACATAGAAAAAATCTGAAATTTGGTTCGTTTCTGCACCAAATTGGACTAGGGAAACCACCTCCGGCCACCCATTGGACCTCCGACGTCGTCGTCCACCTCCTGCTGCCGTTCTGCAACCGCCGGTGGTGGCTCTGCTGTCATCGATTTCCTCCAGCAACGATTATCGTTGCTTCCAACTATTTTTTTTTTATTTTCGATCTATCCCCGACTCAATCGCTCTTTATCTCGATCTCTCTTTCGATCTTCAAATCAGATACACATAATCGGGTCGTGTGTGTATCAAGCCCCCTGCTTCTAGTTCTTGTTTCTTCGTTCTTGTTCCCGACTCCTCAATCAATAGCACCGACAGCAGCAATCGCTGCTACCATTCCTCCTTCTGGATTCGACTTTCTCAGTCTCTCACTCCCTTTTGTCCGATTTCTGATTTTTTGCGTATCTAAAACCATTAGTCTATTCCCCGTTTTCTATTTTTGCGAGACCCAAAACCATATGCGCACACCGGAAGGGAGAAATCGTGTTCAGAAGCCTCACCGGGACAAAACATGGAAAAATGACCAAACTGCCCCTGGAATTATGCCTTAGATAAATTTCAACATTTACACTTAAACTTTTTCTTGATTTTTACGCCATCATATCTCTCACATGTGATATCCGAATTTTGCAAATTTTATACCTTTAGAAAGGTGGGAATGAGCTTTACAACATGTTCTTACTGACTTAAGTCTGATTCTAATCAGAGTTTTCGTTACGGACCCTTGAACATGACCAATTGGTCATTTTTGTCACTTTTTAGCCATTTTAAATCCTTCATAACTTCTTCGTTATAACTCCAAATGGACTGAATCTTTTTCCTATGTTCTTTTTATCTCAAAGATTACCTAAGTCATATTGATGATTTTTTTCCAAATCTTTCTAGATTTTGAGATAATAATTTCCAAAGTTTACACAATAAACTTTTCACTTTTAGTCCCTTATTTCAAACTTTGCCCTTATGTCCTTAAGATTAAATTCTAATTGAATGATCATCATTTCATGACTTAAATAAATGGCCTTAACAATTAATTTCTCCATAACTCCACCTTCTTGGACCAGTTTGCCGTTGCACACTATATTGAGTTTATTTAATTATATGCTCTTTTAATTTGAACACTTGCATAAATTCTTATATTATATATGACAAAAATTTTGTTTGTCACAATTATCTACCCCTTAAACGGATTCCGTCCTCAGAATCACTAAGATAAGAATGAGATTAACTTGCATTAACATATTCTCATATGAATAAGAACTTCTCACGTTTCATTCCCTTAACTCATTATCACTAAAATGTGTTTCTTCTAGAATCGTTGATGATTCCTCACTTTACATGTCATAGTAAGTTTGACTTTTCCCAAAAGTCAACTTGTACTCCATTCATTTCATTCTTGCCACCTGCACCAAAAGCAGCATTCTCTTTTGTCATTTCTACTTAGCCATCAGTCATCATCAGGCTTTGACTCCAAGAGTCTTTCTTTCCATTGAATTCTTTTATCATGAGTAATATCGACTATTAGATTAGTTATGTCATAACAACCAATCACTTAGTACATGTATCTCTTTTAGTTTTCAACATTCACTCATCTAGTCCCTAAACTTTACTAAGTTCTAAATATCTTTGACCATTCCAAATGGGTCCTTGTATATCTTGTATTAACACAATCGTGTTACCATAGATGATTAGAGAATCATCTATCTTCCTTTTGTTACACCTGTATGAGTAATTCAGTCACCATCAATGACTTTTGCATCACTTCTTGTCGTTCAAAATCCATAATCACCTTTCATAACTTGCGAATTTGCAGCTACCTAACTGACAACCTCCACAAGCAAGCTTTTATCTCCTAGATTCATCCATGATGATCGAGAGTTTCACTTGGGCAATTCAATTAACTAAAGTCAACAACAGTTGACAGCCAACTCTTAGTCGATGTTTACGGTCGGATCGACCCCTAAACGTGTAATACTCATATGGTTCGTGAGAATATATAATTCCACATCAAGATTCAATCCCTTGCGTCATCATCCTAATTGAAGGAATGAAGAATACATGTTACTTGGTATCATAGATAACATATTTGTTGAACAAATTCAGTTTTGAAATTTAAGTTGCTATAAGGTCGCTGTTGGAAGTGATAACAATTAATCGAATACAAGAGTTTTGAGACTAGTATTGTGTAGTTTGCATCTTATGAACTTTACATCCCATTAAATTATAAATTATGAATATTGGAAGGTATTACTTGGAATTCACGCCTTATGATAAAAAGGGAATTATATCAAATTTGTCACTTGAACGTAATATGGCTATTATACAAGTTTCTGGGGTTTATAAATGTAATTTAGAAACTTATTTCATATGTTGGGTGGAATGGAATTGGGCATTCCAACCCTTTTGGGATGGTATTTGGTATTTTATAAAGCATAACTAAAATAGTTCATAGAAGTGAATTGTAATGACATTTATGAAATATATTGGTAATACATGGAAGCCAAGCAAAGGAGAAATGACATATTTTACTAGAACTTATAATTATGGAGACTTTAATGGTTGAATTTGCTAAGATGGTATAAAAGAGGAATTGGGCAAATGTGGATATTAAGCTTATGTAAGGCATGTTTAATCGATAGAATAATGTGGTGAAGTGTTAATATTGCAATTGAAAGATATGAATGGAAAATAATATGTTTTTCAATGGTTTCCATTTATGGAAACTTTATTGATTTAGAATGGTCAAAATGACATAAAAGAGTATACAGAGAAAAGTTTTGACATCTAAGCATCGATATTGCTTTATAAGCATGTTAAGTTCATAAAGTTACTAAAATTACATGCTAAACCCATGAAAACACAATTAGGCAAAGTAGGATGCCTAAATAGAAAAACGGTCAAAAAGTGTCGAAACGAAAAGTGGATTAAAAGGTTCCATGAAGCTTTATACATGTTCTAAACATTATTGGTACATTGTTGGGTTATATAACAATTACTTAAACAAAAGTTTACACGAATTTTGGACTAAGTTGTCAAAATGGGACAAAAGGGTAAAATTGTCCAAAATGGTTATTATGCTTTTAGACTCATACTTGACCATTAGAATAAAACTAGATAATGACTAGTAGTAGTCAAGAATGATTAGACACATGATATATGTTTAGTTGTCTAATATGTTCTAATCTTCTATTAGATTAATAGAGATTGAAGGACGCTTGGAAGCAACATTGCCTAGAGTTATGTGGATTAGTGTAGCTAGACGTACCTAGCTACTAAGGTGAGTACATGTGGCTTTTTTTTTTCCTACTATGGGGTACATGGCAAAATGTTTATATAATTTATGTGACTTTCAAATATGAAATGATATGCAAGTTTATATACATATGACATGATTATGAAAGGCTTATACTATGTTTGAAAGTATGATTTGGCATTAAGCCAACTATGTTTTGAAAGTATGATTTGACATTAAGCCGAATAATGTTATGAAATTATGTTTTTGGCATTAAGCCTACAATGTTTGAAAAGCATGTTTTGGCATCAAGCCATAAAGATTTGAAAGTTATGTTTTTGCGTTTAACCTATCAAGTTATGAAAGAATGTTTTGGGCATCTAGCCTTACAAATGTTTATGAATGAAAGTTTTGGCATCTAGCCTTACGAATGCTATGAAAGAAAGTTTTGGCATTAAGCCTATAATGATTTGAAAGTATGTTTTGGCATCTAGCCTCAATGTATTTATAAATGACTGGTATTAAGATATAGAATGCTCAGCAATGTGAAGTAATAGAAATGTTTTGCACCCGGGGGATGACGTTCCCGCAAGGGAATCCAGAGGAGTCTACTGGGGTGGTACCAACCCCTTCGCGAAGTAGATTTCTTAAAAGCATAAGACGCTAGGGTGGACTGATTATGTTCTTTCCATCCTAGTCCAGACATGGGGTTAATGCCCTAAGTATAAAAAGCACGCATGTTGAGATACCAGTTAAAGCATGTGATAAGATGCTGAGGTGGTCTGATTATGTTCTCACCATCTCAGTCCAAACTTGGGGTATCACCAAGAGTGATTAAGGCCCTAAGTATAAAAATACAAATATGGATGAATACCAGTCAAGTTTAAGTAATGAAAGTTTTATGATGACAAACTTATTATGAAAGGCTTTAAAAGCAAAATGATGTTATTGCATTTAAATTTTTTTTGAGAAATTTGGGGCGTTACAAGTTGGTATCAGAGCCAAGTTTAAGCGAATTAGGTATCGAGACTCGAACCTAGGCTTAAACTGTGTGAGGCTTAAGTGAGAATGTGAACGTGAGATAAGACCGTAAGCAAGAAAGTAAATGCCATGATAAGATACATGTTAAGATAGGTTGATCAACCTAAGAACCTAAGATGAGTTACAGACCTATAGGACGATTAGACTCCTGAGTCTAAGCTAAAAACTGTACTGTTAGAGAATTATGTGCTAAATGTCCATAATTTCTTATAGCTATGCAAGTATTTGCTTATGAGCTATAAGATTCCCTAATATATGTTAACGGTGTATATATTGTAACGTGTTAAGCTAACTTGAACCAGTGAATCAGGAGATCTAGTGGTGATGCCAAAATCAAATATGTATAGGTGGTTATGATAATATGGGCATGTATTATCATAATCACGGGATATGTATATGAAATTGGCGGAATCATGAAGGAATCTTGGGAATCTGGTAGAGAGATATAAGTAGAAAGTAGCAAAGAGGAAATAGAAAGTTTGAACGACATAGGATTGTTATACCTATGTAATAAGATCATATATAATTAAAATTCATTAAAGATGAAGTATGAATGAGAACCTAAGGAGGTATGAGGGGTATATGTCACCCAAATTGGGATTATGAAACAAGTAATGAAGGAAAGATTGAAGGCAGTAGCATGGTGTGTCCTTCAAGGACAACCATGGAAATTCAAGCATATTCGTTAAATGCTATGATTTGGTAGATGGTTAGAAGATGATAGTAAGATTCCTTATCAAGGCAAGGAACCCAGGATGATAATGCGAGCTAAAGATAGGAAATAGCAACATAATCAAGAAGTGGGAAGTTTTGACTTCCAAACTCGGATGAGTACCATAAGCGAAAGCATCTAAATGCTAGGCAACCGATTAAGTCATAAGTATGATGACATGAAGTGCCCAATAAGGAGAATAAAGGGAAATGGAAGAGTAACAAAGGTACAAATTCTCAAGTCTTCTACTCTTTTATAGCTTCGATATATGTATGAACTTAAGCTATGTGCAAGTGTAATGAGGACTTCGTGTTCGAATAATTGAGTATGCCATGACATATGTTTTAAGCATAGTGTCAAAGTTTGGTGGATTAAATTGTCGTGGTTGAGAAGATTGAAGATTTAAGCAAGACGAGGATTGCAACGTGCTAGTAAGTTGGATGCCATTTTAGTTTATAAAATTGAAAGTAGATTACCCCAGCTAGGGTACACGGGATTTACTCTTAAATGGGCTCGTGAGTGTCACGAAGCCATGATTGAGCCTAAGTCGATGTTCTGGACGATTCTCCACGGGCGAGATGTTAGTGAAGAGAGGGCATGTCGCTTAAGTGGACGCAATACGACATTGGAAAAATAGTGACACTTCGACTATACTAAGTTATAGTTATGTATGTGTGACTATTTTTGAAGCTTCTTGGATTGTTTGTAAGGAACTCTTCGTTGCCAAAAGCTAGATTCAAGATGAAGATGATGCATTAACCAGTCTAGTCAACGAAAGTATGACATCTCTACTCGATGGTTAATGACAGTCTATGCAGTTATCTCGGTCATAAACCTTATAGCGGTCACCTAGCGAGATTTGATTTAGCGTTTATCGCGGTGGTATAGCGGTGGTATAGCGGGTATTTTTTTTGGTTACTTTTAGACTATTAATACTACGTAGAATTAATATCACAAAAAATTGCATAAAAATGTCACATAAAACATAGATAATATTCTAATATGAAAAGTGTCAACGTGTCAAACATAAATCTAATCGCAATCCATGGGTTCGGCATCCGATTCAACATCGTTTAATGCATTCACATCTTCTGAAAAGCAAATCTCGGCAAATCTCGGCAAATCTCGGACAAAATCTCGGCAAATCTCGGCAAATCTCGGCGAGATTCTCGCTGGCGAGATTACTGAGCGAGATTTTGATTTTTATCTCGGCCTAAGCCCGAGAAACGCTATCTCGGCGCTATCTCGGCGCTATCTCCCGAGATTGACTGCATAGATGACAGTAACTCATGATGTAAGTTGACAATTCACAACTAATGAAGCTTAATTATTATGATAATATGTCATGATCATCTTTGGTTTAGTAAGATTGTTTTGCTAGTAAGCTAGAATTAATGCCTGGATGAAGGTAACCGGTAAGGTCTTGCATAGACTGTGATGAGATTAATAACTTCTCACTATAATATGGTTACCTTATAGATGATGCAATGTTTGGCATGATGGTTTATACGTGTGATGGCGAAAAACATGGTAATCTGATTGCATCACGAATGGAATTGGTCAAGGATGAATGGAAATTAAGATTTTAGCTATGTCTAAAGTTATTCCAAGATAAATGCAAAGTGAAAAGAGATGAATAGCAATGATATAGAGCATTGGACCTTAAAAGAAAATATCCTTATTTTCTTTTAAGGGGTAGATGGGAAGACCTAGGACGGTTGGTTTTATGAATGGTCAAGTTGATGTATTTGTGCAAGTGCAAGACTAAGGACTTGACGAATGGAATGCAGCATGAGATCGAGAGATGATGAAAATCATGATAGGATGCTTTGAAGACGCAAAGGATTGGATCCTAATCTGAAAGTAGATCGTTGCACGAACCACGTAACCACGTGAGTATTACACGCTTAGGGGTCGACCGACCGTGATCATGAATTAGGAATCGGTTGTCGGCTGTTGCTGACTCTAGAAGACTAAAATGTCCAAGTAAAGTTATCGATCATCTTGGATGCATCTGGAAGATGGAAGCGTGCTTGGGGATGTTGAAAGTCAAGTAGCTGCAAATCCCTGAATTATGAATGATGATTAAGAATTTTAAAGGCGATGATTGATGCAAGGGTCATGGATAGTGACTTGAACTGCTGATATACGCGCGATGAAACGAAATAAATGACTCACTAATCATTTATAGTAGCATTAATGCGGTAATGCAAGAAACGTAATGACCAATTGGAATGGTCAAAGAAAATTTGGAACTTAGTAAAAGTTCAAAGACTAAGTGAGTGGATGATGAAAGCATAGGAACAGTAACTGTACTAGGGTGTTATGATACTATAGCATGACTAATCTAATAGTCAAAGTTACTCATGATAAAAGAATTCAATGGAAAGAAAGGCTCTTGGAGTCAAAGTCTTATGACTGATGGCTAAGTAGGAATGACAAAGTAGAACGTTACTCTAGGTACAAGTGACAAGAAGGATATAAATGGGGTATAAGTTGGCTTTTAGGAAAAGTCAAACTTTTTATAGCATTTAAAGCGAGAATTTGTCAAAGTATCTAATGAAAGTATATTTTAGTGATAATGAGTTAAGTGAGCGGAACATGAGAAGTGAAAGAGGATAACTACTAAAGGTACTTCACAAAGCTATGGGAACTTGAAGTAAGAACTTCATCAAGGATTTAGTGAGAATTTATTATTCATATGAGGATATGTTATTACAAGTTAACCCCATTCTTATCTTAGTGATTCCGAGGACGGAATCCGTTTAAGTGGTAGATAATTGTGACAACCAAAATTTTTTTTGGCATAAATAACGTAAGAATTGATACAAGTGTTCGTTATAGAGGAATCGATACTTTAGTGGAATCGATACTTTAGTAAACCCAGCGCATTAAAGAAGGGTGAAATTGTCATTTCACATGACCAACAATAGAAATAAAATACGGTATGAATATTATATGGAATTATATAAGTTTTATGTAATTATGACACAAATGTATAAGGCCTAAGCGTAAAGTGGAAAAGAACGTGAAAATATGAATTTCACATAAAATGATGAAAATGATCAGCTTAGGGCCCGTAAAACCCTATCCTATGAGCAAGATACGAAAAAGGGCGAACGAGAAAATAGTAAAGGACATGAAAATGAAACAATTGCAAAAAGAATCAATGGAAATGGAGTTCGTATGAAGAAGTTACAATCTTGCAAAGTTGGACAAAAAGTTAAGAATGTGCCGATTGGAAACGCAACAATCCGAAGGTCCATGTTTGCAGCTCGATAAGTTGAAATCCATGGGGTTTTAGAGAAAACTCAAAACATGAAAGTTGTCGGGGACATAACCAGCTTTTCAACAATATAAAGAACTCGAGAAATGGAAATCATATGACGAAGTTATGTCCAAGCGAAAATCACGAACAATTATAGGTAAAAGCTGGAAAAAATTTCTAAGGAAAAGAACTAAGGGCATTTTCGGTATATACCTTTTGACCAAGTCAAAACCAGACTTCCTAAACCTTGTTCGCGTATATCTCTTCTGTGGGCTACGAATGCTTCTTAGACTAAGAAGACTAAGTTGTTTCATGATATAAAAGTTAAAAGTCTCTGCTCTAACGCCCCAAATTTCTCAAAAAAAAAATTTAAAATACAATAACATCAAAAGCGCAGTAGCTAAAAATCTCATATTTCAAAAAGTGTGTTTCTTTACAAACAAAATGTTTCTCATAACTTCGTGTCACGCCTTAAATTTCCGGTCCCAACAAAACAGATAAGTTTAAAACAATATTTAAACGACATTTGGGGGTTACAAAACTCATATCATTACCATAGAGAAGCAACATGACATCTCAAGCTAATGTCCCGTAATTACTCAACAATTCTACCAAAAATTTGGCATGACCTTTGGGCTAAACGGATAAAAACCATACTGACCCGACTCAAAATCAAAATAGCCCAAAAGCATTACGGAACATAGCAAGACTTTAAAATACAACTACAAGTGTTGTTCTAACCATATATATAACATCTCTCAACTACATATCATAACTATACCGCTTTTAATGGTAATTCTATCTTCCGGTCCTCTTTTCTATCTATGTCCCCATGAGATCTTCTAATTATTTTCTTTCTATCATCTGATGCCAGTCATCCTGTTCCTGAGTACATAGCATTTAAAACAAAAAATACGTAAGACAAATATGTCTCGTGAGATACATGGGTTTTAGACTCGAAGAATTTATAAACATAACATATATTGTTTTCAAACCCTTTGTAATCAAATCATGTAAACACACTTTCTGTTAGATGGTTCATAAACAAATCATATTGTAATACTTGTCATCCGAAACTTTTATAATCCAAACATATTATCATTTGCTTATAAAGCCTTTTCATAATAAATTAAATAACAATCTTATCAACATAAAACTTTCATTACTTAAACTTGACGAGTGTTCAAACCATTATAAACAGTTTTCATATAATGACACTAGTTGTCAAAACCTTTCGTACGTCATGTAAAAATATTTTGCTTTCAAGGTCTTTTAAACAATCAAGTAATAAAGCTAGTAATGCAATGCTTTTCTTTTTCTTTTCTTTAGTTTGACTGGCATTTGAACATGATAGTATTTTTATACTTAGGGCCTTAATCACTCTTGGTGATACCCCAAGTTTGGACTGAGATGGTCAGAACATAATCAAACCACCTCAGCGTCATATCACATGCTTTTACTGGTATCTTAACATGCGTGCTTTTTATACTTAGGGTATTAACCCCAAGTCTGGACTAGGATGGAAAGAACATAATCAGTCCACCCTAGCGTCATATAGTTTTAGGAAATCTACTTCGCGAAGGGGTTGGTACCACCCCAGTAGACTCCTCTGGATTCCCTTGCGGGAACGTCATCCCCCGGGTACAAGAACATTTCCATTACTTCACATTGCTGTGCATTTCATATCATAATATCAGTCCATTAAAAATGCATTGAGGCTAGATGCCAAAACTTTATTTCATAACATTGTGGCTTGTTGCCAAAAAGTACTTTCAAACCATTGTGGCTTAATGCCAAAACTTGCTTTCAAACCATTGTGGCTTAATGCCAAAACATACTTTTTACATCATTTTCAACTTAATATCAAATCATACTTTCAACACATAACGGTTAACTTTCATAAACATGTCACGGATAGTAAAGCTTGCGTATAGACTCACATTAAAAGCCACATAAACTTTGTAAATACTTGTTAATTCAAGCTTTAAAAACCATTTGGAAAGATCATTACTCATAAAGTATTTGGCATAACATTTACTATAAAACATTCAATATTTAAAACTTTTTGCTATGTACCCAGTAAAAATCCTCATGTACTCACCTCGGTAGCTAGGTATGTCTAGCTACAAAGATCCACTAGCTCTTGACTCTACTTGCTTCCAACATCTTTTAACCTCTATAAATTTATTAAGAGGTTAGAACTAATTATACAACTAAGCACATAAAATGTGTCATATCATATAAGGATTCTTTTTTTTTTTAAACATCATCTAATTCCATTCCAAGAATTAGGGGTGAAAGCATAATAATCATTTTGGATTCTTTTAGCCTTTTGTCCCAAATTTGACAAATTGTGAATTTCTTGGATCTAACATGTCATTTAAATATCTTTATAATTCTAACATGTATATATAGTAATACATGATCGCTTAGATGTCAAAACATTTCTCATTTTACCCTTTTAAGTCATTTTTAATAACTTAAGCCGTTAAAGTTTCTAAAAATAGAAACTGTCAAAACTTGATGTTTTTCACAAAGTTGGAACTCATAGGTTCACTTTATACTATAGTCATTAACCCAGTTGAGTTTCATATTCCATTTCATGTTCTCTTAGTATGTTACAAATATTGTCCCAAGGGTTGGAATTCATGATTCCAATCCAACACTAATATATTTAACAAACTTATAAATCACCTTTATAAATCCTAACAGCTTGTGCAATCACCATAATACATTTAAATGTTACATTTTCCATAATCTTTTTTATAAAAACCCATAATTTTCCAAGATTACTTGTAATATGCGCTAACAATGCATCATAATAACTTCCGAGCTTAATCTTACCTTCCAACTCGATCCCAAGGTGGAGTTAGTTAGTTTCAAGGATGTCTTGCTACTCCATTTCTCAACCAAGCCCTCCATTTTCTGTTCCAAGTACACATAGTCATACCAATGTCAAACTTTCATTCACCATTACCCCAAAAATAAGTTCTTAATCCAATGAGCATAACACTTGATAAATTTGATGTTCATGGACCTAATACTCAAATTTTTCGGTTAATCTTTATGCAAAACTAACATACACTCATGATATTCAAGAAATATTCGTATATGCATACCATCTTCAACATGTGCCCAACTTATCAAATAATTTCATCATATATAACTGAAATTTCCAGAAATTATTTGGCAAAACTCACATGCATTCAACTATTTTAGATTTCATAAGCTAGGGTTTGAAAACCAAACATTTACCTTTTAATTTTTGCCCAAAATTCTGAAATCAGGAGCTTGAAACTAATATATACAAGAAATCGGACCAAATGTGAGACCCTGCCCCTTGTCGGACCTCCTAACCGCCGCCGGCTGTCGGAATCGTTGCCACAGGCGGCGCTGATGCCACCGTGAGTCACCATAACAGCAGGTTGCTCTTTCCTTTTACAATCTCGCGAGTTTCTGTCTCTTTTTCACCATAATCACGGATCACAAGGACTAAGGAAGTCGTCTCCACCACTGTCGCAGCCTCCGGCGACCTTAGAAGAACCGACCGGTGCTGCTGCCTCCGCCAAGTCTGTCTCCGATCTCATCTGCCTGCATCTCTGACCCTCTTGTCTTCTCCATTCTCATATTCATTGAATCGCACATATGTGTGAGTGTTTGCGTATCTCTGATTCTCGATTCCCATTTCCCTTCTCCTTTTCTCTTCTGATTTGACGAACACGAATCCCACATAAGTCGACTAAGAGAAACCGGGGTACCCATAGGAATGAATCGCGACCCTAGTTTCAACCGGATCTTAATTTGGGCGAATTCTGGACAAATGACCAAATTGCCCCTAAGTTCATTCCTAAGAAAAATTTCCAACTTTTACTTATTATCTTTCCCTGATTTTCCTCTAGCCATAAGTTTTTCATACTGTATCCAAATGTTGCAAATCTTATACCTTTAGAAAGTTGAGAATGAGCTTAATAACTTCCTTCTACTGAATTAAGACTGAATCTCTATAGATTTTACGATACTGATCCCCAAACATGACCCTTTGGTCATTTTTGTCACTTTTTGACCATCTTTACACTTTCATAACTTCTTCGTTATAACTCCAAACGACTCGAATCTTTTTCCTATATTTTTATTACATCAAAGTCTACGAAAGTCTTGTAGATGACTTTTTCCCAAATCCTCATAGATTTTTAGATATTTATTTTCAAAGTTTGCACAATAAACTTTTCACTTTTAGTCCTTTATTTCCAATTTTGCTCTAGTATCCTTAAAGCAAATTTTTAAGATGAAGTAACACTTCATATTAACTTATTAGAAGGTCTTTCCATATAAATTCCATAATTTTCACATTCTATGATCATTTTTTCCTTTTTCCAGACTTAAGACTAAGACGAGTCTTTTTAGTCTAAATTTTACTTGATTTTATAAGACTAAGACGAGTCTTCTTAGTCTAAAAATTTCCAGCTTTTCTCTTTATTTATTTATTTTTTTTCGACTTTGCAGGGGCATAACTTCTTCGTACGAAATCCCAAACTTGCAAACTTTATACCTCTGCTGTACTTATATTTATCTATTACTTACATAAAATTTTAGTTGTCACAATTATCTACCCCTTAAAAGGATTCTGTCCTCGGAATCATTATATGGAAAGGGAATTAACTTGCAACTACATAGTTCCACTTGAACTTACACTGCTGCCAAGTCCTCGACTAAATTCTTGCTTCGTATTCCTATTGCCTTGTGCAATCTTTGTTATAATTATCCCTTTTTGATATCATTCAACCTTATTTTTGTTGATTCTTTAGCTTAGCTCAATATCACTAAGACATATTCCATTTGAGAACCGGACAACTTCCTTAATCAATTTTTCATAGTAACTTTGAATTTTCAAAGTCATCATGCAATTTTATTGCTTTCTCTCCACTAATTAGTTCTCAAATATGTTGAATTCCTCAACACTTTTGCTTTCCACTAATCGAGTACACTAGCATTCACATAATAGAGTTTTGGATTATTTATCCAAAATAGCATTCCACTTTACTACTCATACTTACTTCCAATCATTAGACTTTTTATTCATGAGTCTTTCTTTCTTTTGAACTCTTACATATTACTTGACTTTGTCTAATACTAAATGGTTCCTTAAAAACAACTTACCCTGATACAATTATCAGTTAGATGTTTCCATCATTATCCAATTAGGCTCCGGACCATACTAAGTTCCATGTTTCTTGGTCATTCTAATTGGTTATCTTGATTATGGTATTTCAACATGTGTAATATCACAGATGACTAGAGATCCATCTATTCCATTTCATCATGCACATACCAACTATTTTGGAGTTCATGAACTTAATCAAGCCTTTATTCAAGAATCCCAAATCAAATTCTCAAACATTTATCATCTCTAGTATTTTTGGACACACATTGTGACATAAATCATAAAAATGAACCCCAAATCCAACATGCATCACATATTTTCAACTCAAGAAGCTAGGGTTTACCACAAATCAACTTTACCCTTGAATCCTTGTCCAAAAACTTGAAATCATAGATGTTAATGACTACTTCTTGACAGAAATCAGACTCACAGCCTCCCCTCCTACTGCTACCGACCACCGCCAACTACTACCGGCCGTCGCACAGCTCCGGCGGCATGGTGCCACCGTCGATCACTTCCCAACAGTGGGAAAAATGTGGTTGTCGCCACCTTCTGCTTCAATCTGATGAGATATGTGAATATCAGAAGTTAAAATGAGCCCTAATCAAACTTTTCCTCCTTTGGTTTTGGTGAATTGAACCTACCTAGGCCGCCGCCGGGAACCAGAAGCGGCTCCGACTGCTTTATGCCGCCGTTGATTGCTGCTGCAACTTCCATTCCCCTGCAATCGGTGCTTGGCCCTTTTTCTTTTCCCTCTCTCGAATTCACGATTTACACACACGAGTTGTGTGTGTGTCGTGTTTTGGTTTCCCGATTTTCTAAATCTGATTTCCCTTTCCTGATTTCAATTGCATGACTAGGGGAAAAGACGAGCCCATAGATGGCGTATAAAACCATTAGCTGGATTAACTTTTCAATTGACAAAAATACCCTCCTTCCAAACTTGGCGAGAATTTACAACTCTTTTTCTTATTATTTTTCTTGACTTTCTTTTAATCATAACTCTTTCATACGATATCGAAATGTCACAAACCTTATACCTTTAAAAAGGTGGGAACGAGCTCTACAACTTTCCCCTATTGACTTTCGTCTGAATCTTAATGAATTTTCCGTTATTAACCCTCAAACATGAGCACTTGGCTATTTTTTGTCACTTTTGGACCATTTTAATTCCATCATAACTTCTTCGTTACAACTCCAAATGACTCGAATCTTTTTTCTATACTTTTGTTATCTCCAATATTACAAAAGTCATCTTGATGCGTTTTGCCCAAATCTTTCTAGATATTAAGATAATAATTTCCAAACTTTGCACAATAAACTTTTCACTTTTAGTCCTTTATTTCAAACTTTGGCCTTATGTCCTTAGGATTAAGTTCTAATAGAATAATCATCATATCATGACTTGAGTAAAGGCCTTAACAATTAATTTCTCCATAGTTCCACCTTATTCGTAGCCCACAGAAGAGATTGTTGAGCATTCTATATCTTAATACCAGTCATTTATAAATACATTGAGGCTAAATGCAAAAACATACTTTCAAATCTTTATGGCTTGAAGCCAAAACTTTCTTTCTTAACATTCGTAAGGCTAAATGCCAAAACTTTCTTCCATAGACATTCATAAGGCTAGATGCCAAAACATTCTTTCATAACTTTATAGGTTAAACGCCAAAATATAACTTTCAAATCTTTATGGCTTGATGCCAAAACATGCTTTTCAAACATTGTAGGCTTAATGCCAAAAACATAATTTCATAACATTATTCGGCTTAATGTCAAATCATACTTTCAAAACATAGTTGGCTTAATGCCAAATCATATTTTCAAACATAGTATAAGACTTTCATAATCATGTCCTAGGTATATAAACTTGCATATCATTTCATATTTGAAAGTCACATAAATTATATAAACATTTTGCCATGTACCCCATGGTAGGAAAAAGCCACATTTACTCACCTTAGTATCTAGGTACGTCTAGCTACACTAATCCACATAACTCTAGTCATTTGCTGCTTCCAAGCGTCCTTCAATCTCTATTAATCTAATAGGAGATTAGAACATATTAGACAACTAAACATATATCATGTGTCTAATCATTATTGACTACTACTAGTCATTATCTAATTCTATTCTAATGGTTAAGTATGACTCTTAAAACATAATAACCATTTTGGACAATTTTACCCTTTTTGTCCCATTTTGACAACTTAGTCCAAAATTCATGTAAACTCTTGTTTAAGTCATTGTTATATAGCCCAACAATGTACCAATAGTCTTTAAAACATGTATAAAGCTTCATGGAACCTTTTTAGCCATTTTTCATTTCGACCATTTTTTTATCGTTTCCTCATTTAGGCATCCTACTTTGCCTAAATGTGTTTTCTTGGGTTTTAACATGTAATTTTTGTAACTTTCTGATCTTAACATGTTTATTAAGCAATCTAAATGCTTAGATGTCAAAACATCTCTCGTTTCACTCTTTTATTATATTTTTGGCAATTTTGCCGCTAAAGATTATAAAAATAAAAATTATTTTTAAACATCACACTTTTTATATATTTTGTTGCCAAAACCACCCAACAACACATAAATGTTGATATAAATTCATTCCATGCCCTCACGAGCTCGTATTTGCTTAAACGGTAACTTTTTAGTCTAACCGTTTCCGATTAAGTCATTTTTAGGCTTAACCAAAAACTTAACTTTTTTTGACTCAAACCTTCAACTTCCTTTTAATATAGTATAATAACATGACAATGAATCATGTTGTTCAAGTCTTGGGATTAATTCTCAAGCTTTTAGTTCTTAGGCCTAAAACGACCATTTTATTAAAAATAGTCTAATTATAGTCTTTTTATGACTAAATGGTATTTTACATGATGTATATTGATTGGCTTTCCCATTCAATGTTACCATATTAGAGTATAAGCATGTCCCATGAATCATACTTTAACTAGTTTCTTGATCACAAACATAACTTTTCATTCTTGTCCCATTTAGACTTTATAAAAGTCAAATTTGCCCATCTTTTCGTCATTTGATTATCACCAAGCTAACAAGCTTCAATTTCTTGATTCTTTGGTGTTTCTAACTTATTACATATAGTATATCATATATCCAAACTTAATTTCCCATATGACAAGCCAATTCCAAGTAATTTGATTTTTAGTTCACTGTTTGACTTTGACAGAAAAGTCAAAGCTGTCAAATTTCTCAAGTACTAGTTTTCACAATTTTAGTCATATTATGATTCCAACATGATAATTAGATATAACTCATTGTCTTAAACAATTTTCTAACATGTAATTACAAGTTTCAATTTGTATAACATCCATATATACACTCGGTTCTCTTTTCGTTTTACAACTTCATAATAATTGATTTAACATCCACATTTTTGTCCCATGACAATTTCTTGACAAACTTGAACATAAGGTTGTAACTATTTTAGCATAAGATTCAACCAATAATCATACCAACAATTTTCTAAGTGCTTTTGAACTCATCAAAAACATATATTAGAAATTATTTCAATTTTCCAACATGCATCTCGATATCTAGCCAATTTCATGTTCTAAGAGTCTAGGTTTTATAAGAAATTCGGATCTTTACCTTCACCTTGTGTCCAACATAGAAAAAATCTGAAATTTGGTTCGTTTCTGCACCAAATTGGACTAGGGAAACCACCTCCGGCCACCCATTGGACCTCCGACGTCGTCGTCCACCTCCTGCCGCCGTTCTGCAACTGCCGATGGTGGCTCTGCTGTCATCGATTTCCTCCAGCAACGATTATCATTGCTTCCAACTATTTTTTTTTCGATCTATCCCTGACTCAGTCGCTCTTTATCTCGATGTCTCTTTCGATCTGCAAATCAGATACATACAATCAGGTCGTGTGTGTATCGAGCCCCCTGCTTCTAGTTCTTGTTTCTTCGTTCTTGTTCTCGACTCCTCAATCAATAGCACCGACAGCAGCAATCGCTGCTACCATTCCTCCTTCTCGATTCGACTTTCTTAGTCGCTCACTCCCTTTTGTCTGATTTCTGATTTTTTTGCGTATCTAAAACCATAAGTCTATTCCCCGTTTTCTATTTTTGCGAGACCCAAAACCATATGCGCACACCGGAAGGGAGAAATCGTGTTCAGAAGCCTCACTGGGACAAAACATGGAAAATGACCAAACTGCCCCTGGAATTATGTCTTAGATAAATTTCAAAATTTACACTTAAACTTTTTCTTGATTTTTACGACATCATATCTCTCACATGTGATATCCGAATTTTGCAAATTTTATACCTTTAGAAAGGTGGGAATGAGCTTTACAACATGTTCTTATTGACTTAAGTCTGATTCTAATCAGATTTTTCGTTACGGACCCTTGAACATGACCAATTGGTCATTTTTGTCACTTTTTAGCCATTTTAAATCCTTCATAACTTCTTCGTTATAACTCCAAATGGCCTTAACAATTAATTTCTCCATAACTCCACCTTCTTGGACCAGTTTGCCGTTGCACACTATATTGACTGTCTGCATATGAATCAACTACTTGTTTCAACAAATAGTGATGTGTGTCAGGCCAAAGAGGAAGTAATTTCGCTCAAGGGAAAGCTTGAAAGAATGCGTGGAGCACTAGAAAAGAGTCAACAGAGAATAGGAATTTTAGAAGAAAGTAGGGAACAATATGTGGAAAACAATGAATTATTATTGAAACAAAGAAATATTTTTTGTGAAACTGCTAAAAGGTTATATGCATACATTACACGTATTTATCATTCTTCTTATATTGCTTTGGATCATCACAAAAAGTTTGTTGAAAATAAAATGACTGATCACCACAAATAAAGGCTTTGAAACCGTTTACTGTGTGACAGATATATAAATTAACTATAATATGCGGAATAAATAATAAAAGTTCCAGAATAAAAATAAACTTGAAAGCTATAAACGACTGAAAGCTATAAATAATATAAATAACTATATTTAAATGACGTAAAGCTTATAAAGAATGTAAATTGCGGTAATTAAATGACATAAAGCGATAAAAAATATAAATGACTATAATTAAATGACATAAAGCGATAAAAATATAAATGACTATAATTAAATGACATAAAGCGATAAAAATATAAATGACTATAATTAAATAAATATATATATCAAGTAGGTTCGTCAATAGATTGACTGAACTGGGTTACAATAGGACTGTGGAACGACTGGTCTATCAAGTAGGTTCGTCAAATAAATTGACTGAACTGGCTTAGGGTTGGACTGGATTTCTAATAGACTGTGTCTCTATTTGTTCTTGTTTGATGATCTTGGTGATCTTGGTTTTCTTGTTTGATGATCTTGGTGTTCTTGGTGTTGATCTTGGTGTTCTTGGTGTTTTTCTTGGTGTTCTTGGTGTTTTTGTTGAGTGTTTGGAAGGTTGGAAATAAGATGGTGGAAGTTGGAGAGGTTTTTGAGAGAGTTTTGGTTTATAATTATGTGTTTTTTGAAAAAATTGGTGTAAAATGGTTTATATATGGATTTTAGAGGTTTTGGGTGAGTTTTAATAGGTTTTCGGAAGTTTAGGGGGTGAAGATGTAACTTTTTGGTCTGAATTCGCGGTTTTGTCGGATGGGTCGGGTTCCAGGTCACAAACGGGTTTCTGCGCGGGTTTTTTGTGAGAGTAAACAATTCGGTTTGTGGGTCGGTTCGGATCGGAACTGGGCGGGTTAGGTCCGCGTGTTGTTTGTGAGTACACCGGGTTGGAGGAGGCTACGGAACGGGTCTGGGAGCCGGGTTAGAGCGCGGATCCTCGTGTGAGTGTAAACAAGTCGGAGCGTGGGGCAGTTCGGATCCAGAGCAGGCGGTGGATCAGGGAGGCGGAGCTGGACTGGAGCGTTGGCCGGGTCTTCTTCTTGGGCTGGACTATTGCTTGGGCTGGACGCGATTTTGGGCTTCGGCTGGAATTGTTTTTCCTTTTAATTAAAAATGGTTTTAAAAATCCGAATTTAATTAAAATAAATTAGAAAAATTTATTTTAAATTTATAAAATTAATTAAATCTAATAAAATAAATTATTTAGAAATTATATTTCCAAAAATTCATTTTAAATAGATTTAATTTAATTTAATTTTATATTTTTCTTTGTTTTGGACTTTAAAAATCTTTTTGTTATTTTCTCGTTTTAATCTCGAATCCATGCAACCTGAAAGAAACTGATAATATTTGTTAGATAATATAAAAACAGTTCGTCTTATTTCAATGATGGTCACATACAAAAACATTTTTCAACAAAGTTGTTACCTTTTATTGAGTTTAAGTTAAAAGATGTGGATTCTCTTTCATACGAATTACCAAACCCAACTTATGCTCATGGTGTTGTTCCTTTTGAAAAAATTTTGTCCTCTAATGATCTATTGAAGGTAATGGATAAGTCTCTACCCGCATTTCCTCAAGCAACAAAAACTGATTCTGTGAATCCTATTGTAGATGCTTCTGATAACGATACTGACTCTGATATTGAGGAAATAGACTATAGTAATTTAACACATCAAAAACTTTCTTCTAACTGCTCATCCGAAGTCTGTGCAACTAAAGAATGCATCACTTCATCTAAAGAACACTCCTCTGATGAAACACAAGAATCTTCGAATAAAAAATCTAAAACTTTTCAAATACTAAACACTTCAGTTGACTACTTGAAATACAGCTTTGATAAAAGTAAAAGACTTGTCGAAATGACATGTACGTATCCTAAGGTTGCCAACTTCAAAAACAATGTTTTTATTAAACAGGGTGTGTCACTGGAAAACATTTGCGAACTAAACTTGCTTTTAAAAGAAGATAATGCGAATGTCACATCCAAAGGTTTTTTCTCTTCTGATAAAATGCTAGAAAATACTTTAAATGATGAAAAAGAACCTAAAATTAATAAAAGAAAACAAGAAATATATCATATAAAGAACACCTTCGCACGACATCAAAATTTTTCAAATAACCAAAGTTTTTCAAGCAACCGAGGTTCTTCAAACAATCGTAGTTTTTCAAACAACCGAGGTTCTTCAAACAATCGCAGTTTTTCAAACAACCGAGGTTCTTCAAACAATCGCAGTTTTTCAAACAACCTACAAGATCGAAAATTTTCAAATTCAAGAAAATTCACATCAAATAAATATCAAAATCAAACCTCTGTCGAAAAACACAAATAGTTTTATGACAACAGACGAAGGAAAAACTATCGTGATTTACAAAACAAAAATAAGACTTTTCAAAAACAACAAAAAACAATCGCATTCAACAACTCTTCAAAGGAACCTCAAAAGATTGTTTTTGAACCAGCTAAACCCATATGTACAAACAATACATATGAAAAACAAACAAAGAAAAATTTTACCAAGGGAAGCAACCTCGTGGACACGTTTCATGTTTGGCTAGACAAAAACATAGATCTGTTCAGAAACAAAAACTTAACAATTGAAGATTTTAAAATTGCTTATGAAGAGTGGCTATGCGAATCCACCAAATCTAGTACTTCATCCGGTAACACACTATTTTCAAAACAAAAATGGGTTCCAGTAAAACCGAATTCATTATCGAATCCAAAACCAAAAGAACAAAAATCAAAACAAGTTTTAAAATGGATAGCAAAAACCAAACCAACCTCTTCACCTAACATTGCTTCTACTTCTGGCACCAAAAAGGATGACATGATTGCCTCATGGATCTATGATCCGAGTACTTACCCTCAAGGACCCAAACCATGTTGGGTACCTGAACTCTATCTCTAATTTGTAGGTAATTATCGATGAGCAGTACGACAAGGAATGATATATCGACAGTGGCTACTCACGACACATGACGGGGAGGATAGATTACTTAAGAGATTTTAGAAGCTTAGAGGATAGCGGAGATGTTAAGTTCGGAAACAACGAAACCTGTCCTATCAAAGGATACGGGAAAATTACTAATGGGAAATTTACAATCAACTGATTTGCTTATGTAGAAGGACTCAAGCACAATTTGGTTAGCGTCTCTCAACTAGTTATGGGAAATGGTCTAAAAGTCACATTCGATGAAACTGGTAGTGTCATCAAGAAGAAAAAGACTAAAGAGGTACTACTAAAATCCAAAAGAAAAGGTGAAATGTTCCCACTTGATATGAAGCCTATCGTTGGAGCACCAGCAATATGCTTACTTTCAAAAGCTCCTTCGGATATGAGCTGGTTATGGCATAGAAGATTATCTCACCTGAACTTCAAGAATATCAACAAGCTGGTGGCACTCGATCTTGTCAGAGGAATGCCCACGTTAAAATTTGATAATGATACATTGTGTGTTGTAGGCGAGCACGGTAAACAAAAATGTCAAGCTCATCCGATAACAATAGACTCTAAGATAACCGAACCACTTGAGCTTCTACACATCGACCTTTGCGGTCCATCTTTGGTTGAATCACTTGGGGGAAAGAAATACATCTTAGTTATTGTGGATGATTTCTCACGCTTCACCTGGGTAATTTTTCTACGACAAAAATCCGACACACCGGCAGAGCTTATTGCCTTCATTAAGCAAATCGAACTTCATCTCAAGAAACCAGTACGAGCTATACGAAGTGATAATGGGATTGAATTCAAAAATCAAGCAATTAACCAATATCTGAAGGAAAAGGGCATCACTCATAATTTTTCAGCCCCATACACTCCACAGCAAAACGGTGTGGTTGAACGCAGAAATAGATCCTTATGCGAAGCCGCTCGTACAATGCTTGACTATGCAAATCTTCCGATGTACTTCTGGGCTGAAGCTGTTGCATCTGCATGTTTCACTCAGAATCGATCCTTTATTCATAGGCGGTTCAATATAACTCCATATGAAGTCATAAACAAAAGGAAACCAAACGTTAAATTCTTCCATGTTTTCGGATGCCGATGCTTTATCATGAAACTCAAACCTGGTACTACCATGTTTGAATCTAAATCTGATGATGGAGTTTTCCTGGGATATTCTCACTCTGTGAAGGCTTATCGTGTTTTAAACAAGAAAACTAGGAAGATCGAAGAGACGTTTAATCTAACGTTTGATGATCACTATATCAAGAAATCCGAAATACAATTTCCTCGATCGTCCATCTTTCCAGAAACTCCAACCGATGTTACTCCACCGGCATCTTTCAATCTCGATTTTTCTTTCTTATTTGATGACCCCGACCATGCAATCCATGCTGAAACAAATGCAAAGGACAACAATTTGCCAGAAATCTCCAAGCTCACCGATGATCAATTCGCAAAAGATCCATCACCTCAAACAGACGCTGCGGTTGAGGGGGAGTCATCTGACAAGCCCACTTCGATTGAGGGGGAGTCATCTGCCAAGCCCGATTCGATTGAGGGGGAGTCATCTGACAAGCCTGCTTCAGTTGAGGGGGAATCACCTGACAAGCCCACTTCGGTTGAGGGGGAGTCCTCCGGTCACCTTGCTTCGGCTAAGGCGGACTCATCAGGCGAGCCTACTTCAGTTGAGGGTGAGCAACCAATTCCTAATGAAACACCTAAAGACAATCAATCAACTTTGGAATATCCATCTGATACTGAAGAGGTGCATGGAGAAACATTACCAGAATATGATCCAGCCTACCCGCCTCTTGACAAATGGACATGCGATCATCCGAAGACTCAGGTAATTGGAAATCCGGATGAAAAGGTACTTACTTGATCCCAACTCAAAACAAAACAGCATGATCTAAATAAACAATCTGACTTTTGCATGTTCAATGTTTTTATCTCAAAAATTGAACCAAAAAATGTGAAAGAAGCTTTTTTACACTCAAATTGGGTGGAGGCTATGCAGAGTGAGTTAGCCGAATTTGAAAGAAATAAAGTTTGGCGCTTAATTCCTAAACCTGCTAACTCCTCTGTAGTCGGTCTAAAATGGGTTTTCAGAAATAAACTTGATACAGAAGGTAACATTGTACGAAACAAAGCTAGACTTGTTGTCAAGGGGTATTGTCAACAGGAGGGAATTGATTATGATGAAACCTTCGCTCCTGTTGCAAGACTCGAATCTGTCCGAATTTTCTTAGCTTTTGCTACTCATAAAAACTTCGATGTTTTTCAAATGGATGTCAAATGTGCATTCTTAAACGACGAACTCGATGAAACAGTTTATGTGGAACAACCACCCGGTTTTATAAATGACAAATTCCCAAATCACTGTTATATTCTTGAAAAAGCAGTCTATGGGTTAAAACAAACACCAAGAGCTTGGTACGAAACTTTAACTCGATTTTTAAAACAATCAAACTTCAAACAAGGATCTGTTGATCCGACTCTCTTTCGAAAGAAAGTTGGATGTCATCTCATGTTAGTTCAAATCTACGTGGATGATATCATCTTCGGATCAACAGACCCTTCTCTTTCAAAAGAATTCGAAACCTTGATGAAAAGTAAATTTCAAATGAGTATGATGGGGAAGATAAACTTCTTTCTCGGATTACAAGTCAAGCAAACATCAGAAGGCATCTTTATCAATCAAGAAAAATACACACGAAGCCTGTTGGAGAAATTTGGAATGGAGAACTACTCAAATGCGAAGGTTCCTATGGCAGCTGGTACACGACTCACCCCTCGCTTGACAAACCTGCTGTTGATCAGAAAGTCTACAGAAGCATGATTGGTTCTCTATTCTACTTAACTGCAAGTCGACCAGACATCATGTTTGCTGTATGCAACTGTGCAAGATACCAGGAAAATCCTTGAGAACCCCACTTAACAGCCGTCAAGACCATTTTTCGCTATTTACATCGCACACCTTCTCTTGGATTATGGTACCCTGCTAACTCCGGGTTCTTTCTGCAAGCTTACTCCGATCCTGATTTAGGAGGATGTGCCCTTGATCGCAAAAGCACTTCGGGTGGTTGTTAGTTTCTAGATGGCAAGCTCATCAGCTAGCAATCGAAGAAACAGACTTGTGTGTCCATCTCCACAGCCGAAGCTGAATACATAGCCGCAGCTGCATGCACTTCTCAGATGATTTGGATTCAAAGCCAACTACGTGATTATGCAATTCACATGAGGAAAATTCCATTGTTCTGTGACTCACAAAGTGCTATACGAATATGTCATAATTTGGTTCAACACTCGAAGACAAAACATATTTCCCTCCGATATCACTTCATCAAAAGTCACGTCGAAGAAGGAAACATCGAAGAACATTTTGTTCATACGAATGATCAGCTAGCGGACATCTTTACTAAAGCTCTTGATGAAAAAGCATTTTCGAGAATCATCCATGGACTAGGCATGCTTGAGTCATCCGCAGTTCCAAATACATAATCAGCTAAGTACCTTCTGTCTACCAACGTTGTATTATACTTATTCCTTTCCTTAAATTTTTTTTAAGTTTTTAGGTTTCACATATTTTTTCTTTTACACTTAAGTTTTTTTTTTCTTCTTTTTTGAAAATCTACTTGTCATTAGAAGCGACACTATTCATACCCGAACCTTGGGTTCCATTCGCATACGTTTTAATTAAAATTTTCGGATGACAATCGTCACTATTCGCATCCGACGCTTCGGTTCGCTTCTGATGACACATAAATACTGACTTCTGTGCATCGGATTGTTGCTATCACTCTCATCTGAAACCAAATTTTGCAAAATAATTACCACACCATTAAAGGACAAAACGGGGGTTTTTAGAGTCTGTTGAGCATACCTCATAGCACTAAGAGGTATTTGGGACTTGCATTGCAACATTGGTAAAACTTCGGATGATCTGATCATAGTTAAAGACCTTATGACATGTCCATACTTCGTACAAGATCACATGTAAACCTCATATCTTACTTGCACCCAGTGGTTCTACCTTCGCATCAGCAAATAACTAATCAGAAAGACCTAGTCTTTTCAGGACATATTCCAGGTAGTGCGTGGTTGTAACCATCTGACAATTCCTGATACAAAGATCTGCAACTTAATACACCTTTAATTGATGGGATTTATGAAAGTATTTATAAAAAAAATTTCTTACGAATTAATAAGGTGGAGGTAATAAAGAGCAATAATTACTACAAGCACAAAAATGGTGAAATAATTCAAAAACAAAGAAAAGCAAGTACATAACAATTCAAGTCTATCTTCGCATATGATAAAGAAACGATACTACGATTAGCACTATACAAAGTACTCAAGGCGTACCTCCTGTCTTC